>CM057337.1:402342219-403542219 GCA_030015575.1 Agapanthus africanus | reverse complement strand
TTAGAAAGGCGGTCTTAACATCCATTTGCCAGATTTCGTAGTCATGAAAGGCAGCAATGGCAAGCATGATTCGGATGGATTTAAGCATAGCTACTGGAGAAAAGGTCTCGTCATAGTCCACACCTGGTCTTTGACGAAAACCTTTTGCTACAAGTCTAGCTTTGAAAGTCTCCACTTTCCCATCTACACCAAATTTCTTCTTGAAGATCCACTTGCTCCCAATGGGTTTTACCCCTTCAGGAGCAACTTCCAAAGTCCATACTTTGTTGGTGTACATGGAATCCATCTCGGACCGCATAGCATCCAGCCATTTCACTGAGTCCCCACTAGTGATGGCCTGCTCGAAGCTAGTTGGGTCATCATCCTCCATGATGCAATCCTCACTTCCACCATCCATGAGAAAACCGTAGTATCTCTCAGGTTGGCGAGGAACCCTACTAGATCGGCGGAGTGGCTGGGGTTCATCGGGAACTTCGGAATCCTCGGGTTCAACCAAATCTTCTGTTGTTGTCTGTGTCGCTGGAACCTCTTCCAGTTCTACCTCAATGCCACTTATCTGTTTCATAAGAAAACCTTTTTCTAAGAAAGTGGCATGTCGAGAAACAAACACCTTTTGTTCCTCGGGGTGGTAGAAGATATACCCTTGTGAATTTTTGGGATATCCTACAAACTTACATAAGACAGATCTTGCCTCGAGTTTGTCCGGATTTTGTCTTTTGACATAGGCTGGACAACCCCATATCTTAATATAATTAAGATGTGGTCTCTTCCCTTTCCATATCTCATATGGAGTGGTAGGCACTGATTTGGTAGGAACTCTATTCAATAGGTCCATGGCTGTCTCAAGCGCATGTCCCCAGAAGGAAATAGGTAACTCAGCTGCACTCATCATTGAGCGCACCATATCTAATAGGGTGCGGTTTCTCCGTTCAGATACACCGTTGTGCTGTGGTGTATAAGGAGGAGTCAGCTGAGAGAGAATCCCATTCTCTTTTAGGAAGTCCAGGAATTCATTGCTCAAGTATTCACCTCCCCGATCTGATCGAAGGATTTTAATACTTTTTCCGGTTTGGTTCTCGACTTCTTGTTTATATTCTCTAAATTTCTCAAAAGCTTCTGATTTGTGTTTCATCAGGAACACATATCCGAATCTTGAGAGATCGTCAGTGAATGTAATGAAGTACGAAGAACCATCCCTGGCATGTGTAGACATGGGACCGCATACATCACTATGTATCAGTCCTAAGAGTTCGGTAACTCTTTCTCCGTGTCCCGTAAACGGAGTCTTGGTCATCTTGCCTTTGAGACATGACTGGCAAGTGTCATAAGATGAAAATTCAAAGGGATTTAAATATCCATCTTTATGCAACTTAGCTAGTCGTGTCGCATTGATGTGACCCAGTCTACAATGCCACAAGAAGGATTCATTGAGTTCAGAACTCTTCCTCTTGTGTGTGTTTGTTATGCTCAGGACTGTTGATTGGTTTAGAACATAAATGCCATTGCACAACTTGCCTGATCCAACCAACTTTTGGTTATGGAAAATGTTCATAACATTGTCCTGTAATACAAAATTATATCCCTCTTTACTTAATAAAGAAACCGATATAATGTTGCATATCAGGTTCGGCATGTAATAGCATTCGTTCAGAACCAATGTATTACCAGTTGGTAATGCAAGGTGATATTCCCCGACAGTCTTGGCTGCAACAATTGCACCATTTCCAACTCTAATGTCTTTATCACCTTCTCCAAGTTCTCTACCTTTCCTTAGCCCATGTAACTGATTACATATATGGGATCCCGACCCGGTATCCAATACCCAGGACGTAGAGCAAATGGAGAAACAGTTCTCAGTAACGAACACACCCGAAGAAAATGCATCATCATGTACTTTCTTCATTCGGGTGGCATGGGAATCCTGGTATTCCCCTATATCCTGTTCATTCCTATAACTCTTACAGGAAAGAACGGAACCAACGTTCCCCAGCACAGTATAACTTGCGGGTTCGGTCAATACATCCATTTTATTATCTTTATTAAGGCATGAAATGGTCGCTACCTGGAGAGAGAGAGAAGAAAACACTTTAGCGTAAGCTCGTGCAAGATCAGATTGGTTTTTATCTTATCTAATCAGGATGGCTCCCACTGCTTTTTATCAAATCTTCCTCCAAACCCTAAAAGGAAAGACTAGCCGGGATTAATTACACACTACAAGTTCGCCAATCTTTCAGCCAGGCCAGTGTCGGTACTTTGAGGGAGGTCCCCCGTGCTTTCGCACGAACCTAATTACTGTAAACCTCGTTTTCCCAGAGGCGTAACCTCGTTAACACCTTTCTAGTCACCTACTTGATCGGCTAATTGTAATGTGTAAAACTCTCCCAGGAGTAACTCTTACTCGCAGCGGGTATCAGGATCCAACTATCTCATAGAAGGTATGCAATCTCATTGCAAATTTCAACACTTGAAATTCCCGATAATATTTTGCCCCTAGCTCGCTATGACCTTGACGCATGCCAAACAACCCATAGTCTGCTAGTCAAGTTCAACCCGTCATTTCTTGATTGAATTAAACCCACCCGCACGACCCTTGACGCATGCCAAACAACGCCGTACGAATACCCTAATCCAATCGCATCATATGCTGGCAGATAAGCACTAGTTAGCTACCGTACACTACGCCTTGACGCATGCCAAACAACCGCAGCACGAATACTAACTAATACTTATCTGAAATGACGGAGGGCTACACAGGTTTTCATAAAACCATAAGCGTAATGAACTTGATATCGTTGTAGAATCAAATGATGTTTTGAAATGGAGTGATTTTGAGGCTTTTCTAGTTTTGCTAAAGGAGTCACTCCCGGTGAAGGGATCTCGGTCCTTTCCTCGTCGAATGAGGTGCGGGATATATCATATATATCGCTATGCAAAGCAAAATCGCAAAAGCAGTCAAAAGCAAACCGAATGTGTAGCATCTGCCAGTTATTGCTAAAGGAGTCACTCCCGGTGAAGGGATCTCGGTCCTTTCCTCGTCGAATGAGGTGCGGGATATATCATATATATCGCTGTGCAAAGCAAAAACTGTAGCTACCTGTTTTATTTTAAAATTCGATTCTACAACATCTTAGGTTTCTTATCTTTCATTAATCACATTAATGAAGTCCCATCATTTAATACCTAAACATCACAGATAGATATGACGTACACTTATGCCATCCGCATTCGCCTCGATGTCCTCTCATGCACCGTTAGGTTAGGTAACTAACGACAGAGCAGGGCAGGGCTAGCGCGGGTGTAAAACATAAGTAACGTCTATATAATATATCATATATACTATATACTATATCCATCACAGAATCACATCACAGATATCGCAGCAGAATAAACATATGAAATATTGGATATACTAGGACGTCTGTGTTTTCAATACGAGCCAGTATAAAACACGGATTCCACGGCCGTGATGAATAGCCAATCCCACACCCCTAGACCCCTACGAGAGCGGCAAGCAACCCTGCCAATTCTAGGGTTAGGAGACCCGGACTCGACTCCTCGAGTTGGTCTCCCACTGGACCCCAGAACCCGGTTACTTGTGCTCCCCTCCTTGGGTCTATCCTAGTGCAGAAAAGTAAATAATATACAAAGGGTGACAACTCCCGCATCCTGGAAGTGCCCCGAATAAAAGAATATTACATACAAGTTTTTACATGAATGAAAATGAAAAACACTCATCTCACATAAAAGCCCCCGGCTATTCAAACACGACGATCCAATATAATATATCCAGCAACACATAACATCACATGTCATCAACGTAAGTAAGTATGCATACCCCAATTGTCGTTGACGTATAGCAACGAAACCGGCGATATGAATATACTACACTTACGGTCACAGAAAAGAAAGTGTAAAACTACAACAATTGGAATCCGCAACCCTTTTAGACATCACATGCCTAACGGTTATAAACCCCGCATTTTAGTCCCATTATCGAAAACTCTTTTCGATATCCAATGAAACTAAACCGCTAGATTTATAACATCCATCCAGTTATCTCATAACTGTTGCGCCACGGCAGCGCCCCGGCCTCTTACTCGAGGCCAATATGCGGAATCAAAAATTTTCCTTACTCGGAAACCGGCGCTACCGCGGACAATTACCCGGATCGTTTACCATTAACCTATACTAGCTAACAAGAGATGGGAAAAGAAGTATACCGAGTGATCCGAGTCCTCCGGTCTTCTCGTCATCGTCCCGATCTCCCGCGGAAAGTGTAGTCTCCATATCGTCGCCTCCTCGCCGGAAAGGGCACCACATCGCCTTCGTCTTTTACGGGCTCCCGCCTCAATACCGAGGCAACTCGAGCATGAAGCCGGCAACTCGACATGCTCAAGATTTGCTGTAGAAAGTGTAGTGTAGAATACGCTTTGTCTCAATGGGGTTTTTGTTGCCATGATGGAGGAATCAAGGTGATATGAACTTGGGGATTTTTTGAGGCAATGAAAAATGATATGAAACAATAATTTTCCCACACCCTCACCAAAAATGAAATGATCCATCCTCTTCAAAAAAAGTGGCCGGCCAAGTATATATCATGAGAATGGTGGAGGAAAAACCTATACAAGGGAGGTGAGTGTAGGATCAAGAAGGAGGTGACCACATCCAAGGTCAACAAAACATCAACCATACTCATATCAAATCAAACCCATACCTATTTCAAATCACCATAAATGAAAGCATGGAGGAAAGAAAAGATGCTTATCATAATCAATACATTTACAAGAAACCCCCCCACAAAGTGTAATTTGCAAAACTGCAAATTACCCCCTCCATCAGAAAAGTCCGGCCGGGAAAAAACAAAGGAAAACCGGCCGGAACGGAATGCAAACTGGCAACTCCAGAAAACTGGTCCCGTAATAATTTACAGGAAAACCCCGACACTGTGCATACACACCCGCATCTGTATTCCGACCGGATACAAATGCAATGAGACAAAAATCTACACTGTACTAAACTAGGACCGGCTTAAACCAAAGCCGGCTAGTAAATCTGTTCGATCCTGATCCGTGCAATACCGCACGTATCTGATCGAACCCTGCCATATAACTATACGGCCACTAGTACAAAGCTGTCCGATCCTGATCCGTGCAATACCGCATGTATCTGATCGGACCCTGCCATATCTCCATACGGCCTCTACAGCGTTTCGCCCGAAAGCTGAGTAACTGAAAGTGTGGTGGACTCTAAAGACTCGTCAATACTATGGCTGTGGATTTAACCACTGGCACGTCAGAGGTATAAGCCAATACGTGACGGGCCACCAGCTATTGACCAAAAGGGACGTCGATGAGGAAGCTCACCCCGACACCCTACTGAGCCTGTCAGTGACAATATCCGTACAGTCCGGTCCGTTCGTCTATGAGTATCGCATGGCGGGCCTAGGAGGTTGGTAAAAGTCAGACCCCCAAAGGCGGTACAAGTCGTGTCGGAGCGTAGCCCAGAACGCCCTGAGATACTACTGGAATACCTACCAGTAAATCTCCTGCCTCGGCCGAGGGCTTTGCGTAATGGCTCTCCTAGACACAGCGCGACCTCACCCCCAATACCGGGAGAGACGAACCCCTGCAGATCCGCTCACTGCCTCCATGTGGCTCGGGACTGTACCCAACTAAAACCTGTTTGCACGACTCCTTTGAGCCGTGGTAGGGTAGTAATCAAAGCACAGTGGGAACTCACACGAGACAAATGACGATCTCAGGTCGATGAACTAACCTGTACACATGTCACCTGGGAACTGCTATCTGACGTCTGGTATAAGACCAACTAGCAGGTTCCCGGCGAGTCCTGTCCGGTGTACTCATAACCCAATGAGCACCTGTATACATCTTAGGTGAACCAACTGACACCAGTGGCTTGTGAGACCGGCCACCGCCCCTCGTCGGGGTCTCGACTGTATACACTAGTCTACTAATGGAGTATCGATACCCTGTCTCGAAACTCCTACGACTAGGGACCTTTTAAGGATGTGCTTATAGACCCCAGCTCCCACGTATATGATCGCCATCATACTGCTGGTCGTCAAGCAAGAATCCCAGGGGCTCTATCAATGTGCAATAGCGACATGTCAGGTCACCTAAAGCAGTACACGATGATAAAGATAAACCAGATAGCATACTATCATCTCGAGCAAGACTGTCCTACCGGGATAGGTCCTCCCTCAATCATTGCAATCACGTGCCTGTGATCCAATAATTGACTCTGAGGGCACTATCTCCAACAATCTCCCACTTGCACTCAAGGCTAATTATTGCGATGTCGCATACTCACAGCCCGTGTGATACCGAACACCCAACTCCTCTACCAGTCTGTCTCACAAAGCACGTTTGTGAAACTATTGCGTTCGAGGAATAGCCTCAGTGAGTGGATCCGCTGTGATGTTTCTTTCTATGTCTCTCTATATCTCAAGTTCACAGAGAAAGCCATCTCCCGAAATGAGCAATACCTGTCTTAGAATGTCTGGATGTCTGATGGGACCTAGCTCATAAATGAACTCCAAATCCAAACTTCTTAGACTGTATCCACAACTGAAACTAATCAGTATCCTGCGCCATGCCTCCCTCAGTATTGCCTTGGACCACCTGTCCAAAATACTGTCCCTCGTCAGAGGGAGAACTATAACTGTGACGACCTCCTTGTCGTCTATGTCACCTTGGAAGCCTGGAGTGATAACCGTCTCCTAAAGGAGGCAGCCGTTATCATATCCCTAGAACATTCACTTATGTTCTATAACTGCTTCCGACTGTTCCTCCAGGATTGGATCAATATCAACTTATTGCATCTAGTGCAAGAACAACATCTGGTGTGGTACTTGACATCTCATGATTGACTCAATTGCCTAAGCAAGTGATCTGTCAATCATGCGTATTCCTCTCCCCTTTAGTCTGTAAGACACCTTTAGAGAGGGTGACTCCATTACCTGCAGGCACACTACCATGCCAGGAGTCGTCCATTCTAAATACTCTTAGAATGCTGTCAAGGTACCCTGATTGGGAAACCACCCAAATCTAGATCTAAAACCATAGGTCTAGTAACTAGTATGTCTGATATAATATCCAAATCCCATGTGGAGAAAAACACTGTGTGACGACCAAACTATAACCGATCGTAGTATAGGAATATCACTTCCTACTACCTTCTCAACAGATCCATCTTCTATTCTGATGACGTCAAAACCATGACTGTCACATCAGAAACAGATGATCTAACTCCGCTATATCTGCTTTAGTCTATAAATAGATATAAGCATGAAGTCCACCAATGCTTCCGCTGCTCCCACTGACTACCACAACCCTCTGCCAGAGTCATATAGACGTGCACTTCTAAAGCTAGTTTAGAACGACACTATACTCATCCTCCTGCCGGGTCTCGCAGCCTGGAACAACAACAATGGCAAGTGTGGGTAAACAAGAACTTCCCTGTCACCGTCCTTGAGGCTACCGGAGTACCTCTCGGGTGCCTGAAGTTATCCACCTTATCTGCGGAGTGGCCAATGGAATGTCAAATCAGATTGAATCTTTAGGTTCCTTATCAAATCTTCAGTAATCGTTTGCGGTTCTGGAATCACTTCCAGTTCTACCATACTCCCACTGCTGTTTTTTTGAAAAAATCCATTTTTAATAAAACTGTGGCGAGTCTAGAACAATATTTCTATTGATCTGCCAGATGGTAGAAAATCAACCCTCGTCATAGCCTGGGTCAACCCACAAACAGCCATTACAGAAACATGCCTTGAGTTATCCGGAGTCTGGTTTTAAGCATAAGCCGGACAACTCCCCGTACCTTAACATCGTTAAGATATGAACTGTTCTATATCCAATATAGAACCAGAGGCACTGATTTAATTGAACCAGATTCAAATCATGCAGCTGTCTCCAGTGCATGTCAACTAAATGGAAGGAGGCCGATCAGCGTTACTCAACTTAGGAATGCTTCCAATTATGAGTAACCTGAAAGAGAAGCAATCTGTCTTCATCATTACTATCAACTGAATACCATACACAAGTATCTACATCTTCGATCTCTTTGAAGAATCCCGATACTTGCTACACCTGGTTCTCTACTCTATTCAAATACCTATAACTCCTCAAAACTTAGACCCTGTGTTTCTACGAAACACATGTCTAAGAACTTGAGAAGTTAAAAGTAAACAGAATATAGTATGAGGACCAACCCCTCTGTCCTAATGGACACTGGACAACATACAATACTTTGTATAAGTCCGCTGAGTCTAACAACTCTTTCACTGTGCGTCGCAGGTTGAAAACTGTACTTATGGTTAAGAAGAATTACACCGCTGATTAATGCTCCTTACCTAACCATCCACTGATATAGGTAAATATCATCGACATAATATCAAAAGGTATATCTCACTCTATGAAAATAGACGTACAGATATATCGATTTGAAATTGGTGCACAACAGCGGATATTCAAAACCAAATATTTGCCGACCGGCAAACAACCCAGGTGACTTCCTCAAATATCACCGATTACAACGAATCCCGATATAATGAGGATGATCACCCAATTCCCAATAACTTACTCCCACTCATCATCTGTAAAACCATACAGATGTGAGAATTATTCCTGGCAAATACATACCCTGGAGTAAGTGTCTAATCGGGAAATCAGTTTTCTTTTAACAGTACACAGTTGAAACTGAAACATTGTAATGTTTCGATGGGGTATCCTGGTATTCCTAGTAATGCCTCTACCATTATCCAGATTCACAACTGTAACCGTATAATTCTTTGCCACCTCTCCAAATCCCTTTATGTGTCTTTAGTCATTACCTTCTGTACACCCCTTTAGGCCAAATGGTTTTCTTCCTTCCCTACCGTTCGGCACCAGCCTATGGTTTGGAAGAAGACTATCCAAAAAGCATAAAGGGTGTACTGTCCTAATCCTAGGAGCACTCGCAATGCGAGAGAAGGTGAAGATAAAAGACACCTGAATGTACTTTATTCCTATTTCTCCTAAACCAGGATCCATCCCCGAACTGGAACAAGTTCCTTTCGAGTTCGTATATAACCATACGATGGATTATCCAATAAAATGGGATCTTCGTAGTGATACGGAGTGTCCTGGAGAAATACAAAGGTGATTTAGGATTTGGCGAAGAAATACTTGGTTTGGTCGTGAATATCAGTCGCAATTTACTTTGCCCTCCTACTAATCCCTTGCTTTGTCTTAACTTAATACCTTCTGCACACCATCGTTATGCTAATTGGTTTCCTTCATTCCCTACCGGTCGGCACCAGCCTAAGGTTTGGAAGAAGACTATCCAATTTGCGTAATAGGTGTACTATCTCCTAAACCAAGGAGTACTCGCAACGAGAGAAGGTGAAAAGAAAAGACAACTGAATAATCCTATTCGTTTTCTCCAGAACCAGAAACCATCCTCGAAGTCCTTCGAGTTCGTATCTAACCATACGATGGTTTTGTCCAATGGAAGTGGACGTTCGTAGTAATACGGGGTGTCCTGGAGAAAAGGGTAAAAGTAGGAGTGGCAATGAGGTCTGCAACTCTGACAATCCAAAAGCCAGTGTTAAGAAGGTTCGGTCAACTTGGTCACTGAGTCATAGTCCAGGGTCAGGTCAATGGTCGCTGCCAGAGAGAGAGAAAAGAAACACTCAGCGTGCATTCTAGCCTAGATCAGAATGGTTATCACTTTATCTAATCTGGAAACCTCCCACTGTACCTCAAATTCTCCTCCAAACCTGAAAGAAGAATTAGTCGGGATCACCCGAGGAGTAAACCAACTCATCAGTGGAAATCGGGATCCAACTATCATCGCATGATAACTTGACGGAATCCACTCAAGTCACCACACTCCAGAAGGTATGCGCATGCCTGGCAAGTTTCAGTTCTTTTTGAAACTCCCGATGTGATTTTTACCCCTAGGACCCAAGTGACCTTGACTGAGCCAACATATCAAAGGATCCTAGTCAAGTTCAACCCGTCATTATCTTGATTGCATTAGACCCACCCGCACGAGTCCTTGACTGAGCCAAAATGACCGTACGACTGTCCTAACCAATCACATATCCATGCAACAGAAAAGCACTACATAGCTACCGAACACTACGCCTCGGCTGAGCACGACATACGCAGCACGAATACTAAGTAATACTAATCTGAAATGACGGAGGGCTACGACTGGTTTTTGGCGAAAAAACCTTTAACGTAATGAACTTGATATCGTTGAAGGAACTGCATAACTTTTTAGAAAATATAGTGACGAAAACCTTTACTAAAGAGGTCACTCCCGGTGAAGGGATCTCGGCTCTTTCCCCGTAGAATGAGGTGCAGGATATTCCAACTGAATACCACGATGCAAAGCAAAAGTAATCGGCTATAGTGAAGTTAATGCCCTGACGCAAAATTCTGTCCAAGGGGTCACTCCCGGTGAAGGGATCTCGGCCCTTGCCTCGTCGACTGAGGAGCAGGATATTCCAAATGAATACCACGATGCAAAACAAAAGTGAACGTCCTTGCAATAACAGCTTTTTGAAAAGTGTTCCAACAACATCAGAATAGGTTTGTTTAAACTTGCAATGATCCGAATCAATGCAGTCCCATCAATTGATCACACCACAAAGAACGAAAATATACTGACGTACGTATATGCCATCCGCATTCGCCACTGGGTCCCGTCATCACCCGTTAGGTTAGCTAACTAACGGCAGAGCGGGGACTGGACTAGCGCGGATGTAAAACATATACAACATCTACTAATATATATACCAATATATAGTATTTCGCTCAAGGCGTGAATAAAAAGCAACATCACAGAAAAGTACAGCATCACAGAACAATACAGATATCTGGAAGCCCCGGGTTTCACAGAGCCGCTGCTGAAACCCGACGTTCCCCTGGTCGTGTGGATAGCCTGTGCAATGAAATCCTAGACCCCTACGGGCGCGGCAAGTCACCCGCCAAAACCTGAAGCGAGGCAGCCCCTTTCAGTACCGTGAATGGACCACCCAGCACTTCACGGAATCCGGTAACTTGGGCACCCCTCCTGGGTCAACCTGTACCCCCTACGAGTGCGGCGAATAGCCCTCCTGTCCTGGACTGAAGCCGCCTCCGTCTCAATGCCCTGAGATGCAGGCCCGTTGCCCTCCAGAACCCGGCTATCCGTGCACCCCACCGTGGGGCAACCTAGTACAGAAAGTAAAATATACATACACCGGGTACATCGACCGCAACCAGGTCGTGCCCCAAAAGAATAATACAAACTGGCAGTGACGGCAGTCCACATGTCGGACGCTCGCCCCGCAATATCAAATGTACATAATACCACAAAACAGTACTAGCATTGCATCCAGGCTATCCCCACGACCGATCCGCAACATCACAGCATAAACATAGAACATCAACGTGAAAGTCACGTTCGCAAATCCGTCTAACCGGGCTATAGCAGTTAGACCGGATTTACCGATCGAGTGACATTCACGGTCGCAGATATAATGTAAATACTGTGAAAAATGTGTTTTAAAAATTTCCGATTGACCAAAAATTAATAAATGGGCCCCCAATCAAAACTGTAGCACTCACAGAAAACCTGGGCCCAATTTTAATATTCCAAATACCCTATTTTAATGTAAAAACCTCACTGGAAAATTCTGGTCCAGAGACCAAACTAAACCGCCGCGGAAGAGCGGCGCCAAGGAGGGTTGCGCCGCGCTTCCGCGGCTGATCTACAGTAACTCGTGACCAAAATTTCCCAGATGTCTTATAATGCCATGTACATCATTCTGCAATCACCTGAAAAATTTTTGGACTTCAAAAAATTTCGACAGAAACTGATGTGCAATAAAAATACGGTTTTTGGAAATTTCGGTCGATCGGAAACGCAAACACATCAAACGAAGCTAGGTAAGGTTAATGGCGTGGCTCTGATACCATGTTGCGCCACGGCAGCGCCCCGGCCTCTTACTCGAGGCCAAAATGCGGAATCAAAAATTTTCCTTACTCGGAAACCGGCGCTACCGCGGACAATTACCCGGATCGTTTACCATTAACCTATACTAGCTAACAAGAGATGGGAAAAGAAGTATACCGAGTGATCCGAGTCCTCCGGTCTTCTCGTCATCGTCCCGATCTCCCGCGGAAAGTGTAGTCTCCATATCGTCGCCTCCTCGCCGGAAAGGGCACCACATCGCCTTCGTCTTTTACGGGCTCCCGCCTCAATACCGAGGCAACTCGAGCATGAAGCCGGCAACTCGACATGCTCAAGATTTGCTGTAGAAAGTGTAGTGTAGAATACGCTTTGTCTCAATGGGGTTTTTGTTGCCATGATGGAGGAATCAAGGTGATATGAACTTGGGGATTTTTTGAGGCAATGAAAAATGATATGAAACAATAATTTTCCCACACCCTCACCAAAAATGAAATGATCC
Source organism: Agapanthus africanus (assembly GCA_030015575.1). NCBI lineage: Eukaryota > Viridiplantae > Streptophyta > Magnoliopsida > Asparagales > Amaryllidaceae > Agapanthus > Agapanthus africanus. Next base: position 403,529,753 of record CM057337.1, on the reverse strand, counting down.
ATCCTCTTCAAAAAAAGTGGCCGGCCAAGTATATATCATGAGAATGGTGGAGGAAAAACCTATACAAGGGAGGTGAGTGTAGGATCAAGAAGGAGGTGACCACATCCAAGGTCAACAAAACATCAACCATACTCATATCAAATCAAACCCATACCTATTTCAAATCACCATAAATGAAAGCATGGAGGAAAGAAAAGATGCTTATCATAATCAATACATTTACAAGAAACCCCCCCACAAAGTGTAATTTGCAAAACTGCAAATTACCCCCTCCATCAGAAAAGTCCGGCCGGGAAAAAACAAAGGAAAACCGGCCGGAACGGAATGCAAACTGGCAACTCCAGAAAACTGGTCCCGTAATAATTTACAGGAAAACCCCGACACTGTGCATACACACCCGCATCTGTATTCCGACCGGATACAAATGCAATGAGACAAAAATCTACACTGTACTAAACTAGGACCGGCTTAAACCAAAGCCGGCTAGTAAATCTGTTCGATCCTGATCCGTGCAATACCGCACGTATCTGATCGAACCCTGCCATATAACTATACGGCCACTAGTACAAAGCTGTCCGATCCTGATCCGTGCAATACCGCATGTATCTGATCGGACCCTGCCATATCTCCATACGGCCTCTACAGCGTTTCGCCCGAAAGCTGAGTAACTGAAAGTGTGGTGGACTCTAAAGACTCGTCAATACTATGGCTGTGGATTTAACCACTGGCACGTCAGAGGTATAAGCCAATACGTGACGGGCCACCAGCTATTGACCAAAAGGGACGTCGATGAGGAAGCTCACCCCGACACCCTACTGAGCCTGTCAGTGACAATATCCGTACAGTCCGGTCCGTTCGTCTATGAGTATCGCATGGCGGGCCTAGGAGGTTGGTAAAAGTCAGACCCCCAAAGGCGGTACAAGTCGTGTCGGAGCGTAGCCCAGAACGCCCTGAGATACTACTGGAATACCTACCAGTAAATCTCCTGCCTCGGCCGAGGGCTTTGCGTAATGGCTCTCCTAGACACAGCGCGACCTCACCCCCAATACCGGGAGAGACGAACCCCTGCAGATCCGCTCACTGCCTCCATGTGGCTCGGGACTGTACCCAACTAAAACCTGTTTGCACGACTCCTTTGAGCCGTGGTAGGGTAGTAATCAAAGCACAGTGGGAACTCACACGAGACAAATGACGATCTCAGGTCGATGAACTAACCTGTACACATGTCACCTGGGAACTGCTATCTAACGTCTGGTATAAGACCAACTAGCAGGTTCCCGGCGAGTCCTGTCCGGTGTACTCATAACCCAATGAGCACCTGTATACATCTTAGGTGAACCAACTGACACCAGTGGCTTGTGAGACCGGCCACCGCCCCTCGTCGGGGTCTCGACTGTATACACTAGTCTACTAATGGAGTATCGATACCCTGTCTCGAAACTCCTACGACTAGGGACCTTTTAAGGATGTGCTTATAGACCCCAGCTCCCACGTATATGATCGCCATCATACTGCTGGTCGTCAAACAAGAATCCCAGGGGCTCTATCAATGTGCAATAGCGACATGTCAGGTCACCTAAAGTAGTACACGATGATAAAGATAAACCAGATAGCATACTATCATCTCGAGCAAGACTGTCCTACCGGGATAGGTCCTCCCTCAATCATTGCAATCACGTGCCTGTGATCCAATAATTGACTCTGAGGGCACTATCTCCAACAATAACCTTTTGTGAATTCCAATTATTGTATCCAATTCCGGATAAATAGAATATATCAAACTTTCCGATCGAACTTTCGAACACCCAAGTTTTCCCGACACCGATCAACACATGAAATAGGTTCAAAGACATTCACTTCATACCTCAGTACCAACGGTCCAGCCGTAGAAGGGTCAAGCCAACGCCTCACATGTGGCACGCCGTACTGCCCCAAACCCGAAGGTTCAAAGGGCAGTTCAAGACGGTCACATAATCGAGTTAAGGTTTGTGTCTTCTAGAGGGACCATCGCGTTACTTGCACTACTCAGAACGTCTTTTAACCACACAATAATCCAACACTTGGATATTTTGGCAGGGGAAAACCTGGGTATTTTTATCCGGTCGAACTCTTTAACATATTCTACAGTTATCTGGAAAAACACTTAGACAAAGTTTGATATTCCGATCGAATTCATCGATTCCCAATATTACTCCAGAGCACTCAACCTTTGAATAAATTTAAAAATATCCAGAAAACTCACCAGAATTTATCAGGTATTACTGTACAAAACATTTAAGATGACGTCACTATTGGACCGCGGAAGGGCGGCAGAAAGCATGCTTCGGCCGCGCTTCCGCGGCAGTATGAACAGTGGAGGGGATCGTTTTGCACAGTAATGCTTAGAATTCTATGCTGAATTTTTTAGACATTTTAAATATTAAAAAATTCCAGATTTATGAAAATGTCCAGAGAGCTCTAAAGTATTAGGGTTTCGTGTTCGTTCGGACGTCAAACTGCGTCGGGACTTCGCCTAAGGCTCTAGCTAGGCTCTGGTACCAGTGAAAGGTTCCTAGGCACCCTAGTGGGTTCTCACAAGGCATCGAACATGCCAAATTAAAATTTTTAGTGCCGAGAAACCCTAGACTACGGATCTTAACTAGATGTTTAGGCGAAAAGAAAAAGCTAGTTAACACTTAACTACTCGGATATGGAAATTACAACCTTTGTAGATCCGGATATCCACCTCCACGGCTCCGCAACTTCGTCTCCTCGCTGTCCATGTCGAACCCCGGGCTCAAGTGTCGGCTTCGTCGAAGAAACGGGTGAGCTAGGTCGCCGGCTTCGTGTCAAAGACGATCTACGTCGAGGCATCGCAAGTTCAAGCTCCGACTTCACAAAGTGATGAAACTTGTGAAGAAAACACACTCTACAACTTGGCTAGAGGTAGAGGGTGAAGAAATAGGAGGTGGGTTCTCTTTAGATTTGGATTTCTCACTCTCAAGCTCAAGTTGCCATTAATGGCCTCAAGGTATCAAGCTTGAAGATGAAGAAGAAGAAGAGCTAGAAAAAATGATAAGTCTCTTTTAAAAATAAAAGAAAAAGCAATACTTATCATAATTCTAACAATGGTTAAGAGTAGAGAATAGACTATGGTTAATAGATGGGTTAGGGTTAAGCATGAGTCAAAGCTTCATGAAGCTTCAACTAAAAGACAAAGAAAGCCACCATTCCTTTTTAAATCATTTCAAATAAATAAATAAAGAAATGAATAAATAAATGATAAAACAAAACCCTAATTATCAATTAACCATGGTTTAATCCTTCACACTTAACCAAAAGCTCAAGTATCATCAAACATGATACAATAAAAGTGCACAAAAGTATATCACATATACAATGTGCATCAAGTGAGAAAAATCCGTTTAAAGTGAACCAATACTAGTTAATGCAATGCAATATATCAAATATATAATTATGCATTAAATCATTAAATCAACATTTGATTCAATGATCCGGTCATGTCGCACATAACCGACTAGAATCCAATGTATCGATTTATCGAATCAATGATTCGACAACTAGGTCATATCGAATATAACCAATCGAAACATATATCGCGAGAATGAAATGCGGTATCACATACACGCATTATTCTCGGTCCTGCACATATCTCATATGCGCTCCTATTTCGTTTCGCTTGAGCCAGGAAACCTCTGTGTAGGACTCTAAAGACTCGTCAATACGCCGGTAGCAGATGATGATCATATCAAGCACCCACAAGCCGCAAGCGGTCTGCTAAACGTAACGGCCACCCGGGTATTGAGCGATCAGAAGATCGACGAGCTAGCCCGCTCACACTCCTGCGAATCCGACCAGTAACACTTACCATACAGTCAAGTCTCTTCGTCTGATACGTCGCATATCAAGTCTAGGGGTGGTATACGTCAGACCCCAATAACCCGATAAGTCATGCTGATATGAGGCTCGTAACGGGTCGAGAAACTACTGGTAACACTTGCCAGCAAATCTCTGATCAGCCCTGGCCAGGGACTTCCCTGTTACGGCCAATCTAGCACTGCGCAACATCAACTCCCAATACCGGGAGAGACGAAACCCCTCCTATCGCTCATTGCCTCCATGTGATTCGGGACTGTACCCAAAGACCACCGTTTTGCACGCCCTCATGGACGTGGTAAGGTGGAGATCAAAGCACAGTGGGAATCACACAAGACTCCATGACGATCTCGGGTCTACAGACTAACCTGTACAAGTGTCACCTGAGAACTGCCATCTGACGTGAGGTATAATACCATCTGGGAGTTCTCGGCGAGTCCGTCCAGTATACTCAGTCTCCACTGAGCACCCGTATACCATCTCTGATGTCAAACACCAAAGGATATGGGATCATCCATCGCCCATCACATGGGTCGAGAAGCGTATACGCTAGTCTACTCTGGTATATCGATGCCCCGTCTCGATACACCTACGACTAGGGACCTTGAAGGATGTACTTATGGACTACCATGTCCCCACTAGTATGATCTGCATCATAGTCCAGGTAGTCAAGTACAAATCCTAAGGGCTTTACCAACATGTAACTATAAGACAGTATAAAGAGACTAGTGTACATGTTAAGATAAATAGCAACCAGATAGCATACTATCATGTCGAGCAAGAAAGTCATCTCTATATATGTCCAAGCATCCAATATAATATACATAATCTGTACAATACTGGCCTCTAGGGCATACATACAACTAACAATAGCACAGTGGGAATCACACAAGACTCTATGACGATCTCGGGTCTACAGACTAACCTGTAGAAGTGTCACCTGAGAACTGCCATCTGACGTGAGGTATAATACCATCTGGCAGTTCTCGGCGAGTCCGTCCAGTGTACCCAGTCTCCACTGAGCACCCGTATACCATCTCTGATGTCAAACACCAATGGATATGGGATCATCCATCGCCCATCTCATGGGTCGAGAAGCGTATACGCTAGTCTACACTGGTATATCGATGCCCCGTCTCGATACACCCATGACTAGGGACCATGAAGGATGTACTTATAGACTATCATGTCCCCACTAGTATGATCTACATCATAGTCCAGGTAGTCAAGTACACATCCTAAGGGCTTTACCAACATGTAACTATAAGACAGTTTAAAGAGACAAGTGTACATGTTAAGATAAAGAGTAACCAGATAGCATACTATCATATCGAGCAAGAAAGTCATCTCTATATATGTCCAAGCATCCAATATAATATACATCATCTGTACAATACTGGCCTCTAGGGCATACATACAACTAACATGGGGCTGCCCATGATTTTTTGGTGGGGATTTTTGGCTCTCTCATGCTTGCAAAAAATCCCCAAGTTCACCACAAAATTCTATATCTCATTTCCTCCACATTATGGCAACCTCCTACAACCCCAAGAGACAAAGCATTCTACAGTTAACCTACAGCACCCTTTGGCACGTCGACTCGCTAACTTCGTTCCCGAGTTGCATCGGTTTGGAGGTGGGAGCCCGTAAAAGAAGCCGGCGACGTGGGGCCCTTCCGGTGAGGAGGTGAAGACCGGAGATTCCGCGGGAGATCGGGACGACGACGAAAAGACCGAAGGACACGGATCGCTCGGTATATCTCTCTACCCGTTCTTTAGTTAGCTAGGACTAGTATGATGGCCCGATCCGGGATTTTTGTGCGCGGTGGTGCCGGTTTTCTAGTTAGAAAAGTTTTTTGTTTCCGCATTCTGGCGTCGGATTGACGGCCGGGACGCCGCCATGCACTTACAAACCCTTTTGAGAGTGCCAAGTAACCCTACATTAAAATCAAGTCGAAAAACCAAAACGGCATACGATTCGCTCATAGGTTAGAACCAATAGCCTACGCATGCAAAACAACTAAACAACCCTTGTTGTTGACGTACGAATGCCCATCAATCAAAAACGAATCCAAACAACAAAACTGTAACACCTTAGGATGTGTTTAGTGGTTAATTATATGTTAATATATGGTTTTTAATAAAAAATTTACCAAATTGATTTTCAAATATTTTATCAAATTTAATGAATATTTAATTAGAATTTTCCTAGGCTTGCACACACTTGTGCATGTAAACTAGGGTTAAAAATAGGGCTAAACCATGATTAGCAACCATGGTGGACAAATCCTTTTCTTAAGCTATTAAAAAATTTGAGTTAATTTATTTGGGTTTTTATTTAAGTTTGTTTTTTTATGGAAAAAGGGGATTTAAATTGTTTTGGGTTTGACTTGGTGAAAGAGGGGGGGGGGGAGAGTGCATGATGAGCATGATGGCCTTGCCATGCTTCATTAAATGAGGAGAGAGAGAGGGGGGTTGACTAACCTTAGCTCTCATTTCCTTTGTTTTGTTCTCATTTTTCTCTCAACTCTTACTCGCACACACACCCTTAACCGCCACAGCAGCTCCAGCAACAGCAACAAGCAACAACAACAACAACAGAAAGCATCAGCAGCAACAAGAGCAGCAACAGCATCAGCAGCAGAAGCAATAACAGCAGCAGAAGAAGAAGGCAGCAGCAGTAACCAGCAGCAGCAGCACCTCCTCCCCCTCTTCTTTTTCTCCTTCTCCTTGCTCGTAGGATTCCTAGGGGGTATAATCACTGAACTCATTCTTTTGTTCGCTAAACGTATGTGTAGTTTAGCTTCGATTATTGTTAATTATGCGTTTTAGTGCTAAATATGGCGATTAGTGTGAACTTTGGTTAAGTGATGAATTAGTTGGTTAGACTAACTTAGTTAAGTGTTATTAGGGCCACATAAACTTAGCTTAACCCCAGATTTCACGAAAATACCATAGGGTTTCAAATAGTGCAAAATTTAGCATTTTAAAGTGAATTCTTGGCTTTCTGTGATCTGCATTAGACCCAGTTTGTTCAGGTAAAAATTGAGGAAACTAGAGCATGTGTACTAGGTATAGACCACACCACCAGAGCACGAGCCCGTAACCCCACACCCAGGCCGCTGGAATATTGCTTCTGGCCGCAAATTGAGGCCAGACAGGAGAGCTAGGTGTTAGGGTTTGTTCTGTAGGTGTCTGCTACATTTCTATGGTCTATGGTATATGCAATTTTGTAAGTTTTTAACCGCGGTAGAATCTGGGACAATATATCGTTTTTCCAGTATGTTTTGTTTGCGCGATACGCTCGATACGTGAGTGGGTTCTGTGATCCAGCGTGTCACGACGTGTCGGGATAGTTTTAGAGGCGTATAGACACGTTTCAGCGTATCGTACCCACGCGCGTTTAGTTCGCGCTGCGAGTTTCTCGTTTTGTTTCGATATCGCGTTTTGCGAGATATTTTCTTATATATGGATTCTTTGTGTAAATTCCAGGTTCGCAGGCAGGTACGTCGGACGCCGCAAAGAAGGGGAAGCAAGTGGTCGGCTACGTGTAGCACGCGACCAGGTGAGTAGATTTAACATCTACGGGGAAATCGCCCGTATGGCGTTAAGCGTCAGGGCGTGATAGGATATCTAGTCGTAGATGTTCATGTGCATTAGCGTAGCATACCTCTCTTATTGCATATAGAAATGGTAGATATAGAACACCGCACTGTCACTAACGGTTAAAGCTGCACGAGTACTAATTGTATGTTACACTTGTAGGGGTTCCTAGGCACTCTAGTGAAGTCTCACAAGTGATCAAACATGCACAAATCAAATTTTACGCGTGCCTACAAACCCGACTACGGATCGATTACTAGATATTTAGGCGAAAACAAACATTTTAACTAAGGGAACGGATATACAACCTTTGTAGATCCGGTCCACCACCTCCACGGCTCCGCAATGAAGTCCCCTCGCTGTCCAAATCATGTCTTGGGCTCTAGCGTCGGCATCATCGAAGAATGGGCGGGCTTGATCGTCGGTTCGATGCCGAAGATGATCTACGTCGAGGCATCGCTAGAACAAGCTCCAACTTCACCAAGTCGGAAAAACTTGTGAAGGAAACACCCTATACTACTTGGCAAGAGGTAGAGGATGAAGAAATAGGAAGTGGGTAAACTTTAGTTTTGGATTTCTCACTAGATTTCAAGACTTGCCATTGGAGTAGCAAGCTTTCTTCATTGTTGAAGAAGATGAAGAAAAGAAGAAGATGATATGATAAGATGAGATTATTAAAAAAGAAAAGAAAATATAATACTTATCATATCATAAACCTTAGTTAGGTGTAGAGAATAAACCTTGGTTAGGGTTAGTGGTTAGGTTTAGGAAAAGAACAAGAATGGTGAAGATTTCAACATTTCATGAAGTTTCCACAAAACAACAAAAAAAGTCCACCATTCTCTTTATCTTTTCCAAAAAGAAATAAATAGATAAATCAAAAGATAAATGAATGAGATAAAAGTAAACCCTAACCACTAACTTAACCATTGTTTAATTCTCTACACTAACCTAAGCATGCATGTATCATCAAACATGATACAAACATGTGCACAAAATATATCACATATACAATGTGCACAAACCAAGTGAGTTAATCCATTTAAAGTGAACCATTACAAGTTAATGCAAAGTAATATATCAAATATATAATTATACATTAAATCATTAAATCAACACTTGATTCAATGATCTGGTTATATCGCATATAACCGGCTAGTATCCAGTGTATCGGCTTATCGAATCAATCCTTGATTCGATAACTAGGTTATATCGCATACAACCATTCGACACATTCATCGCAAGAATGAAATACGGTATCACATACACGCATTATTCTCGGTCCCGCACATATCTCATATGCGCTCCTATTTCGTTTCGCTTGAGCTAGGAAACCTCTGTGTAGGACTCTAAAGACTCGTCAATACGCCGGCAGCGGATGATGATCATATCAAACACCCACAAGCCGCAAGCGGTCTGCCAAACGTAACGGCCACCCGGGTATTGAGCGATCAGAAGATCGACGAGCAAGCCCGCTCACACTCCTGCGAATCCAACCAGTAACACTTACCGTACGGTCCGGTCTGTTCGTCTGATATGTCGCATATCTCGCCTAGGGGTGGTAAACGTCAGACCCCAATAGCTCGATAAGTTATGCCGACGTAGGGTCCATAACATTCGTGAAACTACTGATAACACTTACCAGTATATCACTGCAACCCTGGCCAGGGATTTCCAGTTATGGCCAGTCGAGCATAGCACAACATCAACCCCCAATACCGGGAGAGACGAATCCCCTCCTATCGCTCATTGCCTCCATGTGAATCGGGACTGTACCCAAAAACCACCTGTTTGCACAACTCAGTAGAGTCGTGGTAGGGTGGAAATCAAAGCACAGTGGGAGACACACAAGACTCTATGACGATCTCGGGTCAACAGACTAAGCTGTACCAGTGTCACCAGAGAACTGCCATCTGACGTGAGGTATAATACCATCTGGGAGTTCTCGGCGAGTCCGTTCAGTGTACCCAGTCTCCACTGAGCACCCGCATACCATCTTCGATGTCAAACACCAATGGATATGGGATCATCCATCGCCCATCGCATGGGTCGAGAAGATATGCGCTAGTCTACTCTGGAATATCGATGCCCCGTCTCGATATTCCCTCGACTAGGAACATTTCAAGGATGTACTCTTGGACTACCCAGGCCCCACTAGTATGATCTACATCATAGTCCTGGAAGTCGAGTACACATCTTATGGGCTTTATCAACATGTAATCAGAGAGACAGAAAGTATACATGTTAAGATAAAGTGCAACCAGATAGCGTACAATCATGTCGAGCAAGAAAGTCCTACCTATATATGTCCCAGCATCCACTACAATATACATCCAATGTACAGTAATGGCCTCTAGGGCATACATATAACGAACAACACTCAAACCGTTAGTGATTGCCATGGCACTTGCACTATAGGATTGCTATGAATTACATATCATTTGATTGCCGCATCATTAATGATTATCATGACTTGTCGCACTTTGGCATACACATATATTGATATTTTCATACCAGCGCACATGCACACTGTATATTCATACCAGTGCACACCTATATTGATATTTTCTTACCTGCGCACATGCACATTATATATTCATACCAGTGCACACCTATATTGATATTTTCAAACCTTCGCACATGCACACTGTATATTCATACCAGTGCACACCTATATTGATATTTTCATACCTGCGCACATGCACACTGTATATTCATAACAGTGCACACCTATATTGATATTTTCATACCTGTGCACATACACACTGTATATTTATACCAGTGCACACCTATATTGATATTTTCATACCTGCGCATATGCACACTGTATATTCATACCAGTGCACACCTATATTGATATTTTCATACTTGCGCACATGCACACTGTATATTCATACTAGTGCTACACTCATATTCGCGTATATATCCATTTGCACATCCATACCTACATACATACATATGTCACATACATGGATGATATTGATTTGATTTCATGATAATAGGGACCGCGTGAGATAATTTCAAAACTGGATTCTTTTAAAAAGAGCGGTGTCCCCTTTTTACTCTTAGTGTCATACGACACATTGCATGGATTTACGCATTCAGTTTGGATTTATGTGATTTCTGGATTTGGGAACCGGGGTATTATTTTAAGAAGATACGCACTGTTTTAAAAACCCGGTTTCCCTTGATATGATATTTCAGTGCGTCCACTATGCGTTTTCTCGGTTCTGGGACGTGTGATATGTGAACCCGAATCGAGGAGCTGGACGAGGCCGATTGCGGGTACATGGTGGACCCGGTATGGTACCCCGTGGCGAGAACGGATCGCTGTGCAGTAGACGGTGAGCCTAGCAGAGGGACCACTACCTACCGGTGATTAGTTGGACCTAGCGGTTATCCGGAGGATATCGACCAGAGTCGATAGATGGATACGGGACGACACGTACCACCGGAGCCGAGGGCCGATTCCGCAGACGGAGCCCGTGGGCCGATCCGACTGACGGAGCCCGATACTTGAGGATTTGCGTGTCGATGTGGGACACGATTATTTTATGATATTTCGAGTGCCGATGTTGGGCACTCACGATTCTATGAGATTTACAGGATTTGAGGGCCGATTAGAATGACGACGACTGAGTTTTACTGGGATTTCGGTGTATTGATGGACACCAGTTATTTTTCCATGTTGATATTCCGTGTAGATATTATTTATTCCCATGCTCAGCATTCAGTATTTTACATCTCATCCTGTATCTATTGTACCTGATAGAGTACACATGCTATGCATGATTATCGTATACCTTGCTCACTCTATATAGATGTTGTTAGATTGCGTTTGCTATGCACGACTATTGCATACCTTGATCATCATATAGAGATGTTACTAGATCACACCGTTGCATGATTATTGCTCATCTAGTTCATCATATAGATGTATCTGTTGGCATAGGTTAGAGCATCACAGCACGTGCATACTCGCGATTACCTTTATATGTTATCTACTATTCATGAGTTGGCAACTCACCCCCGTTGTGCCATAGTGTTTGCAGGTTGCCCCTCGGAATAGTTACAGCAGCCGGCTTTCTTGCATCTTTTGACACAGATACCACTACAGTTGGCGTACTAGCTCATTTGCTGATAGATAGGTTTTTGTGCGGTATCTGTTTGTTTTCCAGTTGTATACATTGTTGTATCTAGTACTCTCCATCTACTTCCATGTATTGACTTAGAGACCAGTTGTGAGGACGATATATATTATTTTGTACTCTGGTGTCGAGCTCGTTGTGAGCCGACCTTATATACGCAGCTTTATCTTTCATGATATTTGTTTTCACTTTTACTGCTTATTCTTCGCTACGGCGTCGTATACTATATTTGTGGTGATTGTTTCCGCCGTTGGGCGTGATTGCTCACTTTTGGGATGCTTTATTTTTATTGTATATCACTTTATTCATATATTGTCTTGTACCCGATTTCGGGGCTAGTTTTTACAAAGGAAATGCTGCCAAAATTTTTAAGAAAATAACTTGAACTTTAAAGAATATTACTAAATTACTTAAGGTTTTCTAAACTTTTTACAAATGTTTCTATTAAATGTTTTAACACTCTATTCTTTTAATGGTTTTCATTTCTGGGTTTCGGCTTACTTAGTCGCGTTACGCTTGTAGACGTTACGTGGTTAAGTGCCGGTCACGAGCTGAACTTTAGGTCGTGACAAAGTTGGTATCAGAGCGTAGGTTTTACCTTCAGAGTGTAGGATGACCCTGGTATGATGGAGTAGGTAGCTGAAGCAGAGTAGCGTAGCATGTGTATATTCCACGGCATACTCACGACACGGTACTTCGCCTAAGCGACCTTAGAACTTATTAATTGAAATTCCTTCATGATTATATGCATTCTTGAGATTCGATTTCCGTATCCTTATCGGATCCTATTTCCTTTTCCAGCCATTATGCCTCCAAAGACTACGAGGGCGAAGAGAGCGGCCGCGAGAGCCGAGATTCGAGTTGACTCGTCCGAGACGAGGACTGATCCGGGTAGTACCACTGTTGTACCAGAGCAGACTGTTCCTCCTTCGACAGACCAGATGATGGGATCCGATATGCAGGAGATGCGCCAGATGATGGGATCCAGTATGCAGGAGATGCGCCAAATGATAGGGTCGCTAGTTAAGACGCTTCGAGCGCAGTGACCAGAGATAGCTCCACCCGTCACAGAGACCGCGATAGTACCTACAGTACAGGCAGTTGCCCCTGCAGCCACGGAGGTGATTACAGTATCGTTATCAGAGTTCATGAGGCTGAAGCCTCTGATCTTCATAGGTACCGATGCAGCCGAGGACCCACAGTCTTTCATTGATAGGATGGCCCGGATATGCCGTTCGCTCAGATGCTCAGATGCGAGATGGGTAGAGTTCGCGTGCTTTCGTCTGGAAGGTCTTGCGCAGAAATGGTGTGAATCGGTCGAGAAGGGCAGAGCAGCAGGTCTTTCTCCTATGACCTGGACCGAGTTTGTGACGGTATTTCTAGCCCGCTTCTTTCCTCAGAGTGACAGGGATGCCCGAGCGCGCAGATTCGAGTCCTTGCGCCAGACGCCAGAGATGACAGTGGCAGAGTACGATGTGCTATTTACCGAGCTATCAGTTTACGCTCCATACCTAGTGGCTATTGAGGAGATGCAAGTCAAGAGATTTGTCCGAGGCTTGCTTACACCCATGTTCCTTGCGATCAGCGCACAGCATTGCGAGACTTATGCAGCAGCTGTAGAAGCAGCCTTATTAGTCGAGGAGCGCCTTGTAGAGATTTCGGTAGTTCCAGGGCCGAAGAGGGTTCGTACTGATACACCGGCACAGAGACGGTCATTCAGGCGCCGTGACAGACACCTTGCAGGTGGCAGAGACTTGGGGCAAGGCCGGTTGTTCAGCACTTATCCCCAGGAGGGTCAGCCGACACCATCCAGATGTTTCCGATGCGGGAGTACTTATCATCGTGTTCTAGATTGCCCGGAGCCGCCAAAGGACGAGACTGCCATACCGCGTATCACACTTCCACCTTCTCCACCCCAGATGAAATTGCCTATTGTACCTACTGTTGCTCCGCGTCAGGCTCATGCACAGACACGCCGTGGTCGCGGAGGGTTTGTTCCTAGAGGACGAGGTGGCCAAGGCAGAGGACAGCCAGATACCGGCAGAGTGCAGCCAGTTGCTAGTAGGGGACCGTCAGTCACAGGTGGAGGACAGGCGCGGGTTTTCACGTTGACGCATCAGGACGCGCAGGCGTCCAATGCTGTGATCTCAGGTACCCTATCAGTATGTTCTGTTGACGCACACGTGTTGTTTGATCCCGGATCCACTCACTCATACGTTTCCACACACTTCGTGCCGAGTTTAGGTAGAGAGTCCGGTTTGCTTGATCAGCCGCATGTTGTGACCACTCCTGTGGGAGAGTCGTTTATTGCTAGGCACGTGTTCCGATCCTGTGTTGTCCGTAATGGCGAGAGAGTGTTGCCTGTCGACTTGATCCTTCTTGAGATGTTGGACTTCGACGTTCTTTTGGGCATGGATTGGTTAGCCACGTGCTATGCGTCTGTGGACTGCCGTGAAAAGACAGTTAGGTTTTGTTTTCTCGGCGAGTCGGCTTTTGTTGTGCAGGGGGGCCATGGTGCCACCCCTCACAGTTTGATTTCTTCTCTTCGCGCTGGACAGCTTTTGAGGAATGGATGTCAGGGATTTCTAGCCTATGTTTGTGATACTAGAGCTACAGATGTTCCATTGGACCAGGTTCCGATTGTATGTGAGTTCCCTGATGTTTTCCCTGACGAGCTTCCTGGGCTACCGCCTGAGTGCGATATTACCTTCTGTATTGATTTGATTCCCGGCACGGGGCCTATTTCTATACTGCCTTATCGGATGGCCCCGGCGGAGCTTAGTGAGTTGAAGGGTCAGTTGCAAGATTTGATGGATAAGGGACTTATTCGACCTAGTGTTTCTCCTTGGGGTGCTCCGGTTCTGTTTGTCAAGAGAAAGGACGGCAGTTTGCGTCTGTGTATCGACTACCGCCAGCTGAACAGGGTTACCGTGCGGAATAGATATCCTTTGCCATGCATCGACGACTTGTTCGACCAGCTTCAGGGGACAGGATACTTTTCGAGGATCGACTTGCGATCAGGATACCATCAGCTGGGGGTTCGACAGGAGGATATACCGAGGACAGCTTTCCGCAGGCGCTACGGCCATTATGAGTTTTTGGTGATGTCGTTCGGACTCACCAACGCCCCAGCAGCGTTTATGGATTTGATGAACCGTATATTCAGGCCGTATTTGGACTTGTTCATCATCGTATTCATTGACGATATATTGGTATATTCCCGGAGTCGAGAGGAGCACGAGCAGCACCTGCGGATCACACTGCAGACCTTGAGGGAGCACCGGCTTTTCGCAAAATTCTCCAAGTGCGCATTCTGGCTTGACAGCGTAGACTTCTTGGGTCATGTGATTACACGAGATGGTATATGTGTGGACCCGAGGAAGATTGAGGTCGTTCAGAGTTGGCCCAGACCCGCATCAGTTACGGAGATCCGTAGTTTTCTAGGATTGGCCGGTTACTATAGGCGATTTGTGCAGGACTTCTCCCGTTTTGCTTCACCTTTGACCGGGTTGACCCGGAAGGAGATTCCATTCGATTGGACGGAGGAGTGCGAGCACAGTTTTCAGCAGCTACAGACTCGTTTGACTACGGCGCCAGTGTTATCATTGCCTTCAGGATCAGGCGGATTTGTGGTCTATTGTGATGCTTCTCGAGTAGGGCTAGGGTGCGTATTGATGCAGCATGATAGGGTGATCGCATATGCTTCACGGCAGTTGAAGAGACATGAACAGAACTACCCCACTCACGATTTGGAGATGGCTGCAGTGGTCTTTGCATTTAAGATCTGGCGACATTACCTATACGGCGAGTCGTGCTAGATATTCACTGATCACAAGAGCTTAAGGTATATATTTCAGTAGCGAGACCTGAATCTCCGACAGCGCCGTTGGATGGAACTAGTGAAGAACTACGATTGTGAGATCTTGTATCACCCGGGCAAGGCAAATGTTGTGGCGGATGCTTTGAGCCAGAGGCCCGGGGGCAGTCTATCTTATTTGAGCGCAGCGCTGAGGCAGTCGTCGGCAGATTGGCAGATATTATGCGACAGCCGAGTGCAGTTCGAGTTCACGCCGACCGGGGGACAGCTTGCGCATGTTCGTGCACACCCACAGTTGCTTGACCGTATACATGAGGCACAGCACAGTGATGACCGTTGTTCAGAGATCATGGTACAGATTGGACAGGGCAGATTTTCCGAGTTCGTGATCGATGATTAGGGGATACTGCGATTTGGGACTAGACTGTGCGTACCAGATGCTGAGGGACTACGGCGTGAGATTCTTGAGGAGGCACATCGATCGGTGTACAGTGTTCATCCGGGTTCCACCAAGATGTACCATGATATGAGAGGTGTTTACTGGTGGGACGGAATGAAGAGGGACATCGCAGACTTCGTGTCGAGATGCCTGACTTATCAGCAAGTCAAGGCTGAGCACCAGAGGCCAGCGGGTGAGTTACAGCCGTTACCCATTCCGGAGAGGAAATGGGAACATATTTCTATGGACTTCATCGTGGGTCTGCCCAGGACTAGGCGAGGGTATGACTCCATTTGGGTGATCGTGGATCGTTTGACGAAAACGGCTCACTTCCTTCCAGTGAAGACGACTTTCGAATTTGCTCAGTACGCCCAGATATACATCGACGAGATTGTACGACTGCATGGAGTCCCGACATGTATCGTGTTCGACTGAGGCACCCAGTTTACTAGCCGACTATGGCAGAGGCTTCAGGAGGCTTTGGGCACCCATTTGAGTTTCAGCAGAGCATTTCATCCGCAGACCGACGGCCAGTCAGAGCGGACTATTCGGACTTTCGAGGACATGCTCCGAGTGTGCGTTTTAGACTTTGGTGGTAGCTGGGATCATCATTTACCCTTGGTGGAGTTCTCCTACAACAATAGTTTCCAGGATACTATTTAGATGGCACCTTTCGAGGCCTTGTATGGGAGAAGATGTAGATCGCCCGTCTGTTGGACAGAGCTCATTGAGAGCAGTATTTTGGGGCCACAGATCGTACAGGAGACGACCGAAAAGATACAGCTGATTCGAGACAGGATGAGGACAGCTCAGAACAGGTAAATATCGTTTGCTAACAGACGCCGCCGCAGATTAGAGTTCGCAGTTGTCGATCACGTTTTTCTGAGGGTCTTTCCGATGAAGGGAGTGATGAGGTTTGGATGGAAGAGGAAGCTTAGCCCCAGATTCATAGGTCCTTTCGAGATCCTCGAGCGTGTGGGCGCAGTAGCATATCGTTTGGCTCTTCCACCCGACTTCCCAGATGTTCACCCCGTATTCCATGTGTCGATGCTTCGCAGATACCTACATGACCCCTTGGATATGATTCAGCATCAGACAGTTCAGCTCGAGCGCGATCTTTCGTTCACCGAGTAGCCAGTCGTGATATTAGACCAGGTGAAGAAACTTCGATTGAAGGTCTTGCCATCAGTGAAGGTGCTTTGGCGAAGCCCGAATGGTGAAGAGATCACTTGGGAGGCCGAGAGTGAGATGCGGAAGAAACTCCCTCATCTCTTTGAAGGTAAGCACAGCTTATATTTTAAACTCGGGGACGAATTTCTTTAAGGGGGGAAGATTGTAACAGCTTAGGATGTGTTTAGTGGCCAATTATATGTTAATATATGGTTTTTAATAAAAAGTTTACCAAATTGATTTTCAAATATTTTATCAAATTTAATGAATATTTTATTAGAATTTTCCTAGGCTTGCATGCACTTGTGCATGTAAACTAGGGTTAAAAATAGGGTTAAACCATGGTTAGCAACTATAGTGGACTAACCCTTTTCTTAAGCTAATATAAAATTTGAGTTAATTTATTTGGGTTTTTATTTAAGTGTGTTTTTTTTATGGAAAAAGGGGATTTAAATTGTTTTGGGTTTGACATGGTGAAAGAGAGAGAGAGAGTGCATGATGGGCATGATGGCTTTGCCATGCTTCATTAAATGAGGGGAGAGAGGGGGCGTTGACTAACCTTAGCTCTCATTTCCTTTGCTTTGTTCTCATTTTTCTGTCAACTCTCACTCACACACACCCCCTTAACAGCCACAGCAGCCCCAGCAGCAGCAACAAGCAACAACAACAACAGAAAGCAGCAGCAGCAACAAGAGCGGCAACAGCATCAGCAGCAGAAGCAATAACAACAGCAGGAGAAGCAGGCAGCAGCAGCAGCACCTCCTCCCCCTCTTCTTCTTCTCCTTCTCCTTGCTCGTAGGATTCCTAGGGGGTATAATCTCTGAACTTATTCTTTTGTTCGCTAAACGTATGTGTAATTTAGCTTCGATTAGTGTTAATTATGCGTTTTAGTGCTAAATATGGCAATTAGTGTGAACTTTGGTTAAGTGATGAATTAGTTGGTTAGACTAACTTAGTTAAGTGTTATTAGGGCCACTTAAACCTAGATTAACCCCAGATTTCACCAAAATACCATAGGGTTTCAAATAGTGCAAAATTTAGCATTTTAAAGTGAATTCTTGGATTTCTGTGATCTGCTTTAGACCCGGGTTGTTCAGTTAAAAATTGAGGAAACTGGAGCATGTATACTAGGTATAGACCACACCACCAGAGCACGAGCCCCTAACCCCACACCCAGGCCGCCGGAATATTCCTTCTGGCCGCAAATTGCGGCCAGATAGGGGAGCTAGGTGTTAGGGTTTGTTCTGTAGGTGTCTGCTACATTTCTAAGGTCTATGGTATATGCAATTTTGTAATTTTTTAACCTGGGTAGAATCTGGGACAATATATCGTTTTTCCAGCATGTTTTGTTTGCGCGATACGCGCGATACGTGAGTGGGTTCTGTAATCCAGCGTGTCGCGACGTGTCGGGACAGTTTTAGACGCGTATACACACGTTTCAGCGTATCGTACACACACGCGTTTAGTTTGCGATGCGAGTTTCTCTTTTTGTTTCGATATCGCATTTTGCGAGATATTTGCTTATATATGGATTCTTTGTGTAAATTCCAGGTTCGCAGCCAGGTACGTCGGACGCCGCAAAGAAGGGGAAGCAAGTGGTCGGCTACGTGTAGCACGCGACCAGTTGAGTAGATTTAACATCTACGGGGAAATCGCCCGTATGGCGTTAAGCGCAGGGCATGATAGGATATTTAGTCATAGATGTTCATGTGCATTAGCGTAGCATACCTCCCTTGTTGCATAAAGAAATTGTAGATATAGAACACTGCACTGTCACTAACGGTTAAAACTGCACGAGCACTAATTGTATGTTACACTCACACCGTTAGTGATTGCCATAACACTTGCACTATAGAATTGCTACGAATTACATATCGTTTGATTGCCGCATCAATAATGATTATCATGAGTTATCGCATTTCGGCATACACATATATTGATATTTTCATACCTGCGCACATGCACACTGTATATTCATACCAGTGCACACCTATATTGATATTTTCATACCTGCGCACATGCACATTGTGTATTCATACCAGCGCATACCTATATTGATATTTTCATACCTGCGCGCATGCACACTGTGTATTCATACCAGTGCACACCTATATTGATATTTTCATACCTGCGCGCATGCACACTGTATATTCATACCAGTGCACACCTATATTGATATTTTCATACCTGCGTACATGCACACTGTAAGTGCACGGCGGCGCCCCGGCCTCCATCCCGAGGCCAAAATGCGGAAGCGGTGATTTACTTTAATTTTTCAAACCGGCACCACCGCGCACTATAACCCGGATCGGGCCATTAAACTAGTCCTAGCTAACTACAAGATGGGAAGAGAGATATACCAAGCGATCCGTGTCCTCCGGTCTTCTCGTCGTCTTCCCGATCTCCTGCGGAATGTCCGATCTCCACCTCGTCGCCGGAAGGGCACCAGATCGCCGGCTTCTTTTACGGGCTCCCACCTCTATACCGAGGCAACTCAGACACGAAGCTGGCGAGTCGACGTGCCCAAGATTTGCTGCAGAATGTAGTATGGAACTTGTGTCTCATTTGGGGTTTATGGAATTGCCATATGGTGGAGGTATAAGATGAAGTGAACATTTGTGATGGCTATATCATTTTTCCAAGCAAATGAGATACCATCCCTCTCCTACAAATTTGGACAGCCCCCATTTGAACTTGGCCGGCCATGCTCTTGGGAATGAGAGAATGGGGTAACAAAAATGAGGGAGACCAATAATAATGCAAGGGAGAGGAAAAAAGTTATCATGAAACATGATCACAATCAAAACCCACACTCCACCAACCAATCAACAACCATGATTGCTTCAAAAAGTCAAGAAATCATCAACTCAAGAAAGTCAAGGTATGGTGCAATTATCATGACATCACATCTTGCAAAAACAACCCTCCAAATTGCTAATTTGTACAAGTGCAAATTAGCCCTCTTCTACCAATCTTCGGCCAATGAAGGATACAAAGAAATATGGCCGAAACGAAAAGCAAACTGGCAACTCCAGAAAACTGGTCCCGTAATAAATTACAGGAAAACCCCGATACGTGTAAACACACCCGCATCTGTATTCCGACCGAAATACAAATGCAAAGAGACAAAATCTACACTGTACTATACTAGGATCCGGCTTAAACCAAAGCCGGCTAGTATTATCCGTCCGATCCTGATCCGTTCAATACCGCACGTATCTGATCGAACCCTGCCATATCTCCATACGGCCTCAACAGTGTTTCGCCCGAAAACTTGAGCAACTGAATGTGGGGGACTCTAAAGACTCGTCAACACCTTGGTTGTGAATTTAACCACTAGAACGTCAGAGATATAAACCAATACGTGACGGGCTACCAGGTATTGACCAAAAGGGACGTCGATGAGCGAACTCATCCTGACACCCTACTGAGCCTGTCAGTGACAATATCCGTACAGTCCGGTCCGTTCGTCTATGAGCATCGCATGGCGGGTCTAGGGGGTTGGTAAAAGTCAGACTCCCAAAAGCGGAACAAGTCGTGTCAGAGATCAGCCCAGAACACCCTGAGATACTACTGGAATACCTACCAGTAAATCTCCTGCCTTGGCCAAGGACTTTTCATGTTCTGGCTCTCCTAGACACAGCGCGACCTCACCCCCAATACCGGGAGAGACAAACCCCCGAAGATCCGCTTACTGCTTCCTTGTGGCTCGGGACTGTACCCAACTAAAACCTGTTTGCACGTATCCTTTGAGCGTGGTAGGGTAGTAATCAAAGTACAGTGGGAACTCACATGAGACAAATGATGATCCTCAGGTCGATGAACTAACCTGTACACATGTCACCAGGAAACTGCTATCAGACGTCAGGTATAAGACCAACTAGCATGTTCCCGGTGAGTCATGTCCGGTGTACTCATAACCCAATGAGCACCTGTACACATCTTAGGTGATCCAACTGACACCAGTGGCTTGTGAGACCGGCCACCGCCCCTCGTCGGGGTCTCGACTGTATACACTAGTCTACTCTGGAGAATCGATGCCCTGTCTCGAAACTCTCACGACTAGGGACCTTTTAAGGATGTGCTTATAGACTACCAGCTCTCACGTATATGATCGCCCTCATACTGCTGGCAGTCAAGCATGTATCCTAGGGGCTCTATCATAGTGCAATAGTGACCTGTCAAGTCACCTAAAGCAGTACACGATGATAAAGATAAACCAGATAGCATACTATCATCTTGAGTAAGACTGTCCTACCGGGATAGGTCCTCCCTCAATCATTGCAATCACGTGCCTGTGATCCAATAATTGACTCTGAGGGCACTATCTCCAACAATCTCCCACTTGCACTCAAAGCTAATTATTGCGATGTCGCATACTCACAGCCCGTGTGATACCGAACACCCTACTCCTCTACTAGTCAGTCGCACAAAACTAGTTTGCGAAACTATTGCGTTCGAGGAATAGCGTCAGTGAGTGGATCCGCCTTGATGTTTCTTTCTATGTCTCTCTATATCTCAAGTTCGCGGAGAAAGCCAACTCCCGAAATGAGCAATACCTGTCTTAGAATGTGTCTGGATGTCTGATGGGACCTAGCTCATAAATGAACTCCAAATCCAAACTTCTTAGACTGTATCGTCAACTGAACTTAATCAGTATCCTGCGCCATGCCTCCCTCAGTATTGCCTTGGACCACCTGTCCAAAATACTGCCCCTAGTCAGAAGGAAAACTATAACTCTGACAACCTCCCTGTCGTCCAAGTCACCTTGGAAGCCTGGAATGATAACCGTCTCCAAAACGAGGCTGTCGTTATCATATCCCTAGAACATCCACTTATGTTCTAAAACTGCTTCCGACTGTTTCTCCAGGATTGGATCAATATCAACTTATTGCATCTACTGCAAGAACAACATCTGGTGTGGTACTTGACATCTCATGATTGACTCAATTGCCTAAGCAAGTGATCTGCCAATCATGCACATCCCTCACCCCTTTAGTCTGTAAGACACCTTTAGAGAGGGTGACTCCATCACCTGCAGGTACACTACCGTGCCAGGAGTCGTCCATTCTAAATACTCTTAGAATGCTGTCTAAGTACCCTTAATTGGGAAACCACCCAAATCTAGATCTAAAACCATAGATCTAGTAACCAGTATGTCTGATATAATGTCCAAGCCCCATGTGGAGAAACCACTGTGTGACGACTAAAGTATAACCGATCGTAGTATAGGAATGTCACTTCCTACTCTGTGTATGTCATCCAAATACCAGGACATCACACCCTACTACCTTCTCAACAGATCCATCCCCTATTCTGATGAAGTCAAACCTATGACTGTCACATCAGAAATTGATGATCTATCTCCGCAATATGTGCTTTAGTCTATAAATAGACATAAGCCACTCGTCCACCAATGCTTCCGCTGCAACCACGGACTACGACAACCCTCTGGCAGAGTCATATAGACGTATACTTCTAAAGCTAGTTTAGAACGACGCTATACTCATCCTCCTGCCGGGTCTCACGGTCTGGAACAACAGCAATGGAAAGTCTGGGTAAACAAGAACCTCCCTGTCACCGTCCTTGAGGCTATCGGAGTACCTCTCGGGTGCCTGAGGTTACCCACCATATCTGCGGAGTGGCCAATGGAATGTCAATCCAGATTGAATCTTTAGGTTCCTTATCAAATCTTCAGTAATCGTTTGCGGTTCTGGAATCACTTCCAGTTCTACCATACTCCCACTACTGTTTCTCAAAAAATCCATTTTTATTAAAACTGTGGCGAGTCAAGAACAATATTACTATTGATCTTCCAGATGGTAGAAAATCAACCCTCGTCATAGCCTGGGTCAACCCACAAACAGCCATTACAGAAACGTGCCTTGAGTTGTCCAGTGTCTGGTTTTAATCATAAGCCGGACAACTCCCCGTCCCTTAACATCGTTAAGATATGAACTGTTCAATATCCAATATAGAACCAGAGGCACTGATTTAATTGAACCAGATTCAAATCATGCAGCTGTCTCCAGTGCATGTCTACTAAATGGAAGGAGGCCGATCATCGTTACTCAACTTAGGAATGCTTCCAATTATGAGTAACCTGAAAAGTGAAGCAAGTTCTCTTTATCATTACTATCAACTGAATACTATACACAAGTATCTACATCTTCGAACACTTTGAAGAATCCCGATACTTGCTACACCTGGTTCTCTACTCTATTCAAATACCTATAACTTCTCAAAATTCGGACCCGGTGTTTCCACGAAACACCTGTCTAAAAGCTAGAGAAGTCATAAGTAAACCGAATATAGTACGAGGACCAACCCCTCTGTCCTGATGGACCCTGGACAACATACAATACTCTGTATAAGTCCCTTGAGTCCGATAACTCATTCACTGTGTGTCGTAGGTTGAAAACTGTACTTATGGTTAAGAAGAATTACACCGCGGTTTAATGCTCCTTACCTAACCATCCACTGATATAGGTAAATGTCACAGACATAATTTCAAAAAAGGTATATCTCACTCTATAAAAATAGACGTACAGATATATCAATTTGAAATTGGTGCATAACAGCGGATATTCAAAATCAAATATATGCCGTCCGGCAAACAACCCAGGCGATTTCCTAAAATATCACCAATTACAACGAATTCCGATATAATGAGGAAGATCACTTAATTCCCAATAACCTACTCCCACTCATCATCTGTAAAACCTTACAGATGTGAGAATCATACCAGGTAAATACATACCCTGGAGCTAGTGTCTAATTGGGAAATCAGTTTTCCTTTAACAGTACACAGTGAATCTGAAACATTGAAATGTTTCGATGGGCTATCCCGGTATTCTTAGTAATGCCTCTTCCAGATTCACGACTATAACCCTATAATTCTTTGCCACCTCTCCAAATCCCTTTATATGTCTTTTGTCATTACCTTCTGCACACCCCTTAGGCCAAATGGTTTTCTTCCTTCCCTACCGTTCGGTACCAGCCTATGGTTTGGAAGAAGACTATCCAATAAGCATAATGGGTGTACTGTCCTAATCCTAGGAGCACTCGCAATGCGAGAGAAGGTGAGGATAAAAGACAACCGAATAAACCTTATTCTTATTTCTCCTGAACCAGAATCCATCCCCGAACTGGAACAAGTTCCTTTCGAGTTCGTATATAACCATACGATGGAGTATCCAATAAACTGTGGATTTTCGTAGTGATACGGAGTGTCCTGGAGGAATACAAAGGTGAAGTGGGAGTGGTAATGAAATACCTGGTTTGGTCGTGAATATCAGTCGCAATTTACTTTGCCCTCCTTCTAATCCCTTAATATGTCTTTACTTAATACCTTCTGTACACCATCGTTAGGCTAATTGGTTTTCTTCATTCCCCACCGTTCGGCACCAGCCTAAGGTTTGGAAGAAGACTATCCAATTTGCGTAATAGGTGTACTATCTCCTAAACCAAGGAGTACTCACAACTTGAGAGAAGGTAAAAGGAAAAGACAACTGAATAATCCTATCCGTTTTCTCCAGAACCGGAAACCATGCTCGAATAAATCCCTTCGAGTTCATATATAACCATACGATGGTTTTGTCCAATGGAAGTGGACGTTCGTAGTAATACGGGGTGTCCTGGAGAAAATGGTAAAAGTAGGAGTGGCAATGAGGTATGCAACTCTGACATTCCAAAAGCCAGTGTTAAGAAGGTTCGGTTAATTTGGTCACTGAGTCATAGTCTAGGGTCGGGTCAATGGTTGCTGCCAAAGAGAGAGAGAAAAGAAACACTCAGCGTGCACTCTAACCTAGATTAGAATGTTTACCAATTTATCTAATCTGGAAACCTCCCACTGTACCGTCAAATTCTCCTCCAAACCTAAAAGAAGAATTAGTCGGGATCACCCGAGGAGTAAACCAACTCATCAGTGGGAATCGGGATCCAATTATCATCGCATGATAACGTGACGGAATCCGCTAACGCTATCACACTCCAGAAGGTATGCGCATATCTGGCAAGTTTCAGTTCCCTTAGAAACTCCGGATGTGATTTTTACCCCATGCTCTTATGACCTTGACTTTGGCCAACAAATCATAAGTCACATGTCAAGTTCTACCCGTCATTCTCCAGGTTAATTTGAATCCACCCGTACCTACCCTTGACTTTGGCCAACAAGGCAGTACGACTGTTCCAAACCAACGCATCTATCTATGCTGCATATGAATAACCAACAGCTACCAAACACTGTGCCTTGACTTTGGCCAACAAACACAGCTTGAATACTATTGACTGTCCATATGAAACGACGGAGGGCTACGAATGGTTTCTGGCGAAAACCTTTAACGTAATGAACTTGATATCGTTGAAGGAACGGATAGCTTTTTAGAAAAATATAGTGACGAAAACCTTTGCTAAAGAGGTCACTCCCGGTGAAGGGATCTCGGCTCTTTCCCCGTAGAATGAGTTGTAGGATATTCCAACTGAATACCATGATGCAAAGCAAAAGTAATCGGCTATAGTGAAGTTATTGCCCTGACGCAAACTTTTTGTCCAAGGGGTCACTCCCGGTGAAGGGATCTCGGCCCTTGCCTAGTCGACTGAGGAGCAGGATATTCTAACTGAATACCACGATGCAAAACAAAAGAAAACGTCCTTGCAATAACAGCTTTTTGAAAAGTGTTCCACCAACATCAGATTAGGTTTGTTTTAACTTGCATTGATACGAATCAATGCAGTCCCATCAATTGATCACACCACAAAGAACGAAAATATACTGATGTATGTATATGCCATCCGCATTCGCCACTGGGTCCCGTCATTACCCGTTAGGTTAGCTAACTAACGACAGAGCGGGGACTGGACTAGCGCGGATGCAAAACATATACAACATCTACTAGTATATATATCAATTTATATTTTTCGCTTAAGGCGTGATAAAATGCAACATCACAGAAATGTACAGCATCACAGAATAATACAGATATCTGGGATCCCCAGGTTTCACAGAGCCGCTGAAACCCGACGTTCCCCTAGTCGTGTGGATAGCCTGTGCAATGAAATCTTAGACCCCTACGGGCGCGACAAGTTACCCGCCAAAACCTGAAGCGAGGCAGTCCCCTTCAGCACCGTGAATGGACCACCCAGCACTTCACGGAAGCCGGTAACTTGGGCACCCCTCCTGGGTCAACTTGTACCCCCTACGAGTGCGGCGAATTGCCCGCTAATTCTAGAGTGAAGCCCTCTCCGTCTCAATGCCATGAGATACGGGCCCGTTTCCCTCTAGAACCCGGCTATCTGTGCACCCCTCCGCGGGCAATCCTAGTACAGAAAGTAAAATATACATACAACGGGTACATCGACCGCAACCTGGTCGTGCCCCAAAAATAATAATATAAACAGGCAGTGACGGCAGTCCACATGTCGGACGCTCGCCCCGCAATATCAAATGTATATAATACAACAAAACTGTACTACCACTGCAACCAGGCTATCCCCCACGACCGATCCGCAACATCACAGCAATACACAGAACATCAACGAGAAGGTCACGTTCGCAAATCCGTCTAACCGGGCTATAGCAGTTAGACAGGATTTACCAATCAACTGACATTCACGGTCGCAGATATAATGTAAATACTATGAACTAATGTGTTTAAAATATCCGATCAATCAAATTTTAACAAGTTGGCCCCAAGTACTACTGTAGCACATCAAGAAATTCTGGGCCCAAAATTAATATTCCAAAAACCCTATTTTCAGCCCAGAAAGCAACTGCAGAAATTTGATACATCAAGGAGATCAAAGTGCGGCGGAACTGCGGCCCAAAGGGGGGTTTGGCCGCGGTTCCGCGCTCCTGTAGTCGAGTTACTGTATCGAATTTCTACAGAGTGCTTAGAACTTCCAGTACATCAATATTCAACAACCTAAAAAAATTTCGAGGCAGAAAAAAATCGACAGAAAACTTTTGCTAGGAAAAATACAGGTTTTAGAATTTTGTTCGATCGGAAACGTAAAACACATTAGACAAAGCTAGACTATGTTAATGGCGAGGCTCTAATACCACTGTACGTGCACGGCGGCGGCCCGGCCTCCATCCGGAGGCCAAAATGCGGAAGCGGTGATTTACTTTAATTTTTCAAACCGGCACCACCGCGCACTATAACCCGGATCGGGCCATTAAACTAGTCCTAGCTAACTACAAGATGGGAAGAGAGATATACCGAGCGATCCGTGTCCTCCGGTCTTCTCGTCGTCGTCCTGATCTCCTGCGGAATGTCTGGTTTCCACCTCGTCGCCGGAAGGGCACCACGTCGCCGGCTTCTTTTACGGGCTCCCACATCTATACCGAGGAAACTCGGACACGAAGCTGGCGAGTCGACGTGCCCAAGATTTGCTGTAGAATGTAGTGTGGAACTTGTGTCTCATTTAGGGTTTATGGAATTGCCATATGGTGGAGGTATAAGATGAAGTGAACATTTGTGATGACTATATCATTTTTCCAACCAAATGAGATACCATCCCTCTCCTACAATTTTGGACAGCCCCCATTTGAACTTGGCCGACCATGCTCTTGGGAATGAGAGAATGGGGTAACAAAAATGAGGGAGACCAATAATAATGCAAGGGAGAGGAAAAAAGTTATCATGAAACATGATCACAATCAAAACCCACACTCCACCAACCAATCAACAACCATGATTGCTTCAAAAAGTCAAGAAATCATCAACTCAAGAAAGTCAAGGTATGGTGCAATTATCATGGCATCACATCTTGCAAAAACAACCCTCCAAATTGCCAATTTGCACATGTGCAAATTAGCCCTCATCCACCAATCTTCAGCCAATGAAGGATACAAAGAAATATGGCCGAAACGAAAAACAAACTGGCAACTCCAGAAAACTGGTCCCGTAATAAATTACAGGAAAACCCCGATACTGTGTATACACACCCGCATCTGTATTTCGACCGAAATACAAATGCAAAGAGACAAAATCTACACTGTACTATACTAGGATCCGGCTTAAACCAAGCCGGCTAGTATTATCCGTTCGATCCTGATCCGTGCAATACCGCATGTATCTGATCGAATCCTGCCATACCTCCATACGGCCTCTACAGTGTTTCGCCCGAAAACTTGAGCAACTGAATGTGGGGGACTCTAAAGACTCGTCAACACCTTGGTTGTGGATTTAACCTCTAGCACGTCAGAGGTATAAGCCAATACGTGACGGGCTACCAGGTATTGACCAAAAGGGACGTCGATGAGCGAACTCATCCTGACACCTTACTGAGCCTGTCAGTGACAATATCCGTACAGTCCGGTCCGTTCGTCTATGAGCATCGCATGGCGGGCCTAGGGGGTTGGTAAAAGTCAGACCCCAAAAAGCGGTACAAGTCGTGTTAGAGATCAGCCCAGAACACCCTGAGATACTACTGGAATACCTACCAGTAAATCTCCTGCCTTGGCCAAGGAATTTTCATGTTCTGGCTCTCCTAGACAAAGCGCGACCTCACCCCCAATACCGGGAGAGATGAACCCCCGAAGATCCGCTCACTGCCTCCATGTGGCTCGGGACTGTACCCAACTAAAACCTGTTTGCACGTCTCCTTTGAGCGTGGTAGGGTAGTAATCAAAGTACAGTAGGAACTCACACGAGACAAATGACGATCCTCAGGTCGATGAACTAACCTGTACACATGTCATCAGGGAACTGCTATCTGACGTCAGGTATAAGACCAACTAGCATGTTTCCGGCGAGTCCTGTCCGGTGTACTCATAACCCAATGAGCACCTGTACACATCTTAGGTGATCCAACTGACACCAGTGGCTTGTGAGACCGGCCACCGCCCCTCGTCGGGGTCTTGACTGTATACACTAGTCTATTCTGGAGAATCGATGCCCTGTCTCAAAACTTCCACGACTAGGGACCTTTTAAGGATGTGCTTATAGACTACCAGCTCTCATGTATATGATCGCCCTCATACTGCTGGCAGTCAAGCATGAATCCTAGGGGCTCTATCAACGTGCAATAGTGACCTGTCAGGTCACCTAAAGTAGTACACGATGATAAAGATAAACCAGATAGCATACTATAATCTTGAGTAAGACTGTCCTACCGGGATAGGTCCTCTCTCAATCATTGCAATCACGTGCCTGTGATCCAATAATTGACTCTGAGGGCACTATCACCAACATACACTGTATATTCATACCATTGCACACCTATATTTATATTTTCATACCTTCGCACATGCACACTGTATATTCATACCAGTGCACACTTATATTTATATTTTCATACCTGCGCACATGCACACTGTATATTTATACTAGTGCTACACTCATATTCGTGTATATATCCATTTGCACATCCATACCTACATACATACATATGTCACATACATGGATGATATTGATTTGATTTCATGAAAATAGGGACCGCATGAGATAATTTCAAAACTGGATTCTTTTAAAAAGAGCGGTGTCCCCTTTTTACTCTTAGTGTCATACAACACATTGCATGGATTTACGCATTGAGTTTGGATTTATGTGATTTCTGGAATTGGGAACCGGGGTATTATTTTAAGAAAATACGCACTGTTTAAAAAACCCGGTTTCCCTTGATATGATATTTCAGTGCGTCCTGTAAGTCTACGGTAGCGCCCCGGCCGTCAATTTGACGCCAAATGCGGAACAAAATGATTTTTATAACTGGCGCTATCGCATACTATAACCCGGATCTGCCATTAACGCTAAACAAACAAACTACAAAGAGGGTAGAAAGGTTATACCGAACGATCCGAGTCCTTCGTTCTTTAACCATCATCCCAAGCTCCGTTGCGGCTGCTCCGATCTCGTCGATCTCCGATCTGCTCGTCCAGGTGGCACCACGTCATCGGATCTTTAAACGGGCTCCCGGCTCTGACCCGAGGCAACTCGATCATCAAGTTTGCTAAAAAAGATGACCAAGATTGATGTAGAGAATGAGTAGAACACTTTGTCTCGCTTCGTCCAAAGCCATGGACGAACGGTTAATGAACTTGCCATTTGAATCGGGTAATGGAAATGAACTATGAAATTTCCATACACAAAAACTATCATCTTTTTTCCAACAACCATAATCTTTTACAAAGTGGCTAGCACAAATGAAGAAGAGGGGGCCGGCCACATATCAAGAGGGAGGGGTGAGTGTAGGAGAAGGGGAAGGTGACCATTAGCACTAAGTAAAAAGCATGAGTCAAAAGAACACCTCACTTAATCAATTAATGCAAACCAAAAGTCACCAAAACACATCATCTCTCATTTAATGCAAACTATGAATTATCAAACCTAGTCACCAATTCTAGAATCTTCTAGAAGCTTTCTCATGACTCACCCTCATGACTCACCCGAGAGAAGAAAAGATAAATCCGCATTTAACCGAATGTTAAATACGGCTGATAGAAAACTGGAAACAGGAAACTGGCAACTTCCAAAATCGATCCCGAAACGAATTTCAGGATAACCCCGTAACAGTATAAACATACCCGCATTTGTATTACGACCGAATACAAATGCAACTGAGACAAAGATATTATATCTACTCAATATAATACTCGGATCCGGCTTAAACCAAAGCCCACCAGTAATATCTTCCCGAAATATGACACGTGCGTAAACGCACGTGCATTTTCCGAACCCTGCCATAAAAACATACGGCCTCTACAACGTTTCGCCCTAACTTGGGAAACTATCTGTGGAGGACTTTAATGACTCGTCAGTATCCTAGCAGTGGGTTTAACCACAAGCCGTCAGCGGCACTAGCTGTGCGTAACGGCTGCCCATGTATTGACCTCAAGGGAGGCCGATGAGCGAACTCATCCGGAAACCCTACTGAGCCTAACAGTGAAAATGTATATACAGTCTGGTCCGTTCATCTATGAGTATCGCATATCCGGCCTAGGGGGCCTGTAACATCAGACCCCCAATAGCGGTATAAGTCATGTCGGAGACAAGCCATGAACACCCTGGGAAACTACCGGAGTACCTACCAGTAATTCTCTCCTGCCTTGGCCAAGGACTTGGTGTAATGGGTTTCCTAGACACAGCACGATCTCACCACAATATCGGGAGAGACGAATCCCCTGCCGATCCGCTCACGTGCCTCCATGTGGCTCGGGACTGTACCCAAAAACTACCTGTTTTCACGACTCCTTTAAGCCATGGTAGGGTAGAAATCAAAGCACAGTAGGAACTCACACAAAACAAATGACGACCTCAGGTCGATGAACTAACCTGTACACATGTCACCAGGGAACTGCTATCTGACGCTAGGTATAATACCAACTAGCAGGTTCCCGGCAAGTCCTGTCCGTTGTACTCATAACCCAATGAGCACCTTTATACATCTTAGGTGATCCAACTGACACCAGTGGCATGTGAGACCGGCCACCGCCCCTCATCGGGGTCTCGACTGTATACACTAGTCTACTCCGGAGTATCGATGTCCTGTCTCGAAACTCCCACGACTAGGGACCACTTTTAAGGATGCGCTTATGGACTACCCAACTCTCACGTATATGATCGCCATCATACTGTTGGTAGTCAAGCAAAATCCTAAGGGCTCTATCAATGTGTAATCGTGATTAGTCACCTGAACCTATACACGACTGATAGAGGCAAACCAGATAGCATACTATCATCTCGAGTAAGACTGTCCTACCGGTATAGGTCCTCTGCAATCATTGCAATCACGTACCTGCGATCCAATAATTGACATTGAGGGCACTATATCCAACAATATCCTACTTGCACTTAAGGCTAATTATTGCGATGTCGTATACTCACAGCCCGTGTGATACCGAACATCCAACTCCTCTACTAATTAGTTTCACAAAACCCGTTTGTAAAACTATTGTGTTCGAGAAATAGCCTCGGTGAGTGGATCCACCCTGATGTTTCTTTCTATGTCTCTCTTAATCTCAAGTTCGCGGAGAAAGCCATCTCCCGAATTGAGTAATACCTATCTTAGAATATGTCTGGATGTCTGATGGGACCTACTTCATAAATGAACTCTAAATCCAAACTTCTTAGACTGTATCGTCAACTGAACCTAATAAGTATCCTGCACCATGCCTCTCACAGTATCCTCTTAGACCACCTGTCCATAATATTGTCCCTCTTCGTCAGAGGGAAAACTATAACTCTGACAATCACTCTGTCATCCATGTCACCTTTGAAGCCTGGAATGATAACCGTTTCCTGAAGGAGGCTGCCGTCATCAAATCCGTAGAACATGCACTTATGTTCTAAAACTGCTTCCTTATGTTTCTTCAGGATTGGATTAATACAAACTTATTGCATCTAGTGCAAAAACAATATTTGGTGTGGTACTTTACATCTCATGATTGACTCAATTGCCTAAGCAAGTGATCTGCCAATCATGCACATCCCTCTCCCCTTTAGTCTGCAAGACACCTTTAGGGAGGGTGACTCCATCACCTGCAGGTATACCACCATGCCAGGAGTCATCTATTCTAAAAACTATTAGAATACTGTCAAAGTACCCACATTGGGATACTACCCAAATCTAGATCTAGAAACCAGAATGTCAGATATTATATCCATATCTTGTCTGGAGAAACAACTGTGTCATGACCACAGTACAACCGATCGTAGTATAGGAATTTTACTTCCTACTCTGTGTATGTCATCCAAATACCAGGACATCACACACCCTACTACCTTCTCAACAGATCCATCCCCTATTCTGATGAAGTCAAACCCATGACTGTCATATCAAAATTAGATGATCTATCTCCGCTATAACTGCTCTAGTCTACAAATAGACATAAGCTACTTGCCCACTATGCTTCCGCTGCTCCCACTGACCACAACAACCCTCTGGCAGAATAATATATACGTGCACTTCGAAAGCCAGTTTAGAACGACGCTATACTTATCCTCCTGCCGGGTCTTATAGCCTGGAACAACAGTAGTGTCAAGTCTGGGTAGATAAGAACCTCCCTGTCACCGTCCTTGAGGCTATCGGAGTACCTCTCGGGTGTCTGAGGTTACCCACCATATCTGCGGAGTGGCTAATGGAATGTCAAACCTGATTGAATCTTTAGGTCCTATTAAATTTTCCGTAATCGTTTGCGGTTCTGGAATTACTTCCAATTCTACCATACTCCCACTACTGTTTTCTGAAAAAAAATCCATTTTACTAAAACTGTGGCGAGTCAAGAACAATATCGCTATTGATCTTCCACATGGTAGAAAGTCAACCCTCGACATAGCCCGGGCCAACCCATAAACTGCCATTACAGAAACGTGCCTTGAGTTATCCAGAGTCTGGTTTTAAGCATAAGCCGGACAACTCCCCGTACCTTAACATCGTTAAGATATGAACCATTCTATATCCAATATAGAAACTTTGGCACTTATTTAATTGGAACCAGATTCATAACATGCAGCTGGCTCCAGTGCATATCAACTTAATGGAGAGAGGATAATAAGCATTACCCAACTTAGGAATCCATCCAATTATGAGTAACCTGAAAGAGAAACAAGTTTCTCAAAACCATTACTATCAACTGAATACTAATCACAAGAATCTACATCTTCGATCTCTTTGAAGAATCCCGATACTTGCTAGATCTGGTTCTCTACTTTATTCCTATACCCACAACTTCTCAAAAACTTAGACCTTGTATTTCTACGAAACACTTGTCTAAAAACTAGAGAAGTCATAAGTAAACAGAACATAGTACGAAGACCAACCGCTTTCTCCTGATGGACACTGGACAACATACAATACTCTGTATAAGTCCGCTGACTTGAGTAACTCAAAAACCTGTGCGTCGTAGGTTGAAAACTGTACTTATGGTTAAGAACTACTCCGTTGTTCAATGCTCCTTACCCAATCGCCAACTGATATAGGTAAATGTCATCGACATAATATCAAAAAGTTGTATCTCACTTTATGAAAATAAACGTACAGATATATCATTTTGAAATTGGTGCACAACAACGGAAACTCAATACCAAATACATTCCTGCCGGCAATAACCCAGGCGACTTCCTCAAATATCACCAATTACAACGAATTCCGATATAATGAGGATAATCACCTAATTCCTAATAACCTACTCCCACTCATCATCTGTAAAACCATACAGATATGAGAATCATACCTGGTAAATACATACCGTGGAGTAAGTATCTAATCGGGAAAGCAGTTTTCCTTTAACAATGCACTGAAACATGAAAATGTTTCGTAGGGGTGTCCTGGTATTCCTAGTAATGCCTCTTCCATAATCCAATTCATGACTGTAACCGTATAATTCTTTTCCATCTCTCCAAATCCCTTTATTTGTCTTTAGTCGTTACCTTCTGTACACCATCGTTAGGCTAAATGGTTTTCTTACTTCCTTACCGTTCGGCACCAGCCTATGGTTTGGAAGAAGACTATCCAGTAAGCATAATAGGTGTACCCTCCTCAACCTAGGAGTACTCACATCTTGAGAGAAGGTGATGATAAAAGACAACTGAATAATACCTTATTCTTTTAAAGGTGAAATAGGAGTGGCGATGAAGTACGCGGTTTGGTCGTGAATGATAACAGTCGCAATTTACTTTGCCCTCTTTCTAATCCCTTTATTTTGTCTTTACATACTACCTTCTGTACACCCTACTTAGGCTAATTGATTTTCTTCATTCCCTACCTTTCGGCACCTACCTATGGTTTGGAAGAAGACTATCCAATAAGCGTAATAGGTGTACTCTCCAAAACCAAGGGGCCCTCGCAACCTGAGAGAAGGTGATAATAAAATACAACTGAATAAACCAATTCTATTTCTCCTGAACCTGGATCCATCCTCGAAGAAGTCCCTTCGAGTTCGTATATAACCATACGATGGATCGATCCAATGGAAGTGGATACCCTTAGTGATGCGATGTGTTCTGAGAAATGCAAAGGGTAAAAGAAGGAGTGGCAATGACTTATGCAACTTAGACAATCCAAAAGCCAGTATTTTAAGAAGGTTCGGTCAACTTGGTCACTGAGTCATAGTCTAGGGTTGGTCAAAGGTCGCTGCCAAATGAGAGAGAGAAAAGAAACACTCTGCGTGCACTCTAACCTAGATTAGAATGGTTATCACTTTATCTAATCCGGAAACCTCCCACTGTACTGTCAAATTCTCCTCCAAACCTGAAAGAAGAATCGATCGGGATCACCCGAAGAGTAAAACAACTCATCAGTGGGAATCGGGATCCAACTCTCATCGCATGATAACGTGACGGAATCCACTCACGTTATCACACTCTAGAAGGTATGCGCTTGCCTGGCAAGATTCAGTTTCTTTAGAAACTCCCGATATAATTTTTACCCCATGTTCTTATGACCTTGACGAAAGCCAACAAATCATAACTCACATGTCAAGTTCTGCCCGTCATTATCTTATTAATTCGAACCCACCCGTACATACCCTTGACGAAAGCCAACAAGGTAATACGACTGTCCCAAACCAACTCATCTATCTATGCAACAAATGAATAACCCAGCAGCTACCAAACACTATGCCTTGACGAAAGCAAACAAACATAGCTTGAATACTACTGACCATATATAAGAAATGACGGAGGGCTACGGCTGGTTTTTGGCGAAAAACCTTTAACGTAATGAACTTGATCTCGCTGAAGGAACCTAATAGCTTTTTATAAAAATATAGTGGCGAAAACCATTGCTAAAGAGGTCACTCCCGGTGAAGGGATCTCGGCTATTTCCTCGTGTAATGAAGTGCATGATATTCCACTGAATACCGCGATGCAAAGCAACTTGTAATCGACTATAGTGAAGTTATTACCCTGATGTAAACTTCTGCCCAAGGGGTCACTCCCGGTGAAGGGATCTCGGCCCTTGCCTCGTCGAATGAGGTGCAGGATATTCCACTGAATACCTCTAAGCAAAACAAAAGAAAACGTCTTTGTAATAACACTTTTTAAAACTGTTCCAACAACATCCAAACAGGTTTGTTTTCCTTTGCATTGATTAAAATCAACATAGTCCCATCATTCAATCAAACCAGAAAAGAACGAAAATAAAATGTACGTATATGCCATCAGCATTCGTCACTGGGTCCCGTCTTTACCCGTTAGGTTACTTAACTAACGACAGAGCGGGGACTGGACTAGCGCGGTACAAAACATATACAACATCTACTAGTATATATACCAATATACAATAATCGCTCCAGGCGTGATAATATGCAACATTACAGAAAAGTAATAAGCATCAAAGAACAATACAGATAATCTGGGATCCCCGGGTTTCACAGAGCCGCTGCTGAAACCCGACGTTCCCCTGGTCGTGTGGATAGCCTGTGCAATGAAACCTAGACCCCTACGGGTGCGGCAAGTTACCCGCCAAAACCTGAAGCGAGGCAGCCCCTACAGCATAGTGAATGGACCACCCGTCACTTCACAGAATCCGGTAACTTGAGCACCCCACCTTGGGTCAACCTGTACCCCCTAAGAGTGCGGCGAATAGTCTGCCAATTCTAGAGTGAGGCCCCTCTGCCTCTCAAAGCCATGAGATGCGGACCCGTTGCCCTCCAGAACCCGGCTATCCGTGCACTCCATCGCGGGGTAAAACCTAGTACAGAAATGAAAAATATGTAGAACGGGTACATCGACCTCAGCCCGGTCGTGCCCCAAAAGAATATTATACAAACAGGCAGTGACGGCAGTCCACATATTGGACGCTTGCCCCGCAATATCAAATGTACAAATAAATCAAAACTGCACTACCATTGCACACTGCTATCCACCACGACAAATCCGCAACATCACAGCACAACACAGAACATCAACGCGAATGTCACATTCGCAAATCCGTCTTAAAGGACTATAGCAATTAGACGCAATTTACCGCTCGAATGACATTCACGGTCGGAGATATAATGTAAGTACTGTAAACTAACACGTTTAAATTTCGATCGACAAAACTTTCCCGAAGTGGGCCCCACGTACATCTGCTGTACAGTAACAAAAACTGGGCGCAAATGAACAGTTCCGGAAAGCACAATTTACAACAAAGAAACACCAGAAGAAAAATGGCCAGGTGAATCACCAAGACACCCGCGGTTCCGCGGTCAAAGCTAGGCTTTGACCGCGTTTCCGCGGCCGTACGGTCGGTTCACTTGATCGAATTTCTTCTGCTTCCTATAAAAAGCCTGGTTGATTTTCTGGTATGGTCAAAATGATTTTTAGACCACATTTAAAATCAACAGAAACTTTAACACTGAAAATTATGATTTTCGAAAATCCGTTCGATCCATATTTTAAACGCGTTAGCACAAGTTAGTAAAGCTTAATGGCGAGGCTTTGATACCATTTAAGTCTACGGTAGCACCCCGGCCGTCAATCTGATGCCAAATGCGGAACAAAATGATTTTTATAACTGGCGCTATCGCATACTATAACATGGATCTGCCATTAACGCTAAACTAACAAACTACAAAGAGGGTAGAAATGTTATACCGAACGATCCGAGTCCTTCGTTCTTTAACCATCATCCCACGCTCCGTTGCGGCTGCTCCGATCTCGTCGACCTCCGATCTGCTCGTCCAGGTGGCACCACATCATCGGATCTTTAAACGGGCTCCCGCCTCTGACCCGAGGTAACTCGATCATCAAGTTTGCTAAAATAAATGTCCAAGATTAATGTTGAGAATGAGTAGAACACTTTGTCTCGCTTCGTCCATAGCCATGGACGAACGGTTAATGAAATTGCCATTTGAATCGGGTAATGGAAATGAACTATGAAATTTCCATACACAAAAACTCTCTTTTTTCCAACAACCATAATCTTTAACAAAGTGGCTAGCACAAATGAAGAAGAGGGGGCCGGCCACATATCAAGAGGGAGGGGTGACTGTAGGAGAAGGGGAAAGTGACCATTAGCACTAAGTAAAAAGCATGAGTCAAAAGAACACCTCACTTAATCAATTAATGCAAACCAAGAGTCACCAAAACACATCATCTCTCATTTAATGCAAACTATGAATCATCAAACCTAGTCACCAATTCTAGAATCTTCTAGAAGCTCTCTCTTGACTCACCCTCATGACTCACCCGAGAGAAGAAAAGATAAATCCGCATTTAACCGAATGTTAAATACGGCTGATAAAAAACTGGAAACTGGAAACTGGCAACTTCCAAAAGTGATCCCGAAACGAATTTCAGGATAACCCCGTAACAGTATAAACATACCCGCATTTGTATTACGACCGAATACAAATGCAACTGAGACAAAGATATTATATCTACTCAATATAATACTCGGATCCATCTTAAACCAAAGCCCACCAGTATTATCTGCCCAAAATATGACACGTGCGTAAACGCACGTGCATTTTCCGAACCCTGCCATAAAACCATACGGCCTCTACAACGTTTCGCCCGAACTTAAGAAACTATCTGTGGGGGACTCTAATTACTCGTCTGTATCCTAGCAGTGGGTTTAACCACAAGCCGTCAGCGGCACTAGCTGTGCGTAACGGCTGCCCATGTACTGACCTCAAGGGAGACCGATGAGCGAACTCATCCGGAAACCCTAGTGAGCCTAAAAGTGACAATGTATATACAGTCCGGTCCATTGGTCTATGAGTATCGCATATCCGGCCTAGGGGCTGGTAACGTCAGACCCGCAATAGCGGTATAAGTCGTGTTGGAGACAAACCCTAAACACCTTGAGAAACTACCAGAGTACCTACCAGTAAATCTCCTGCCTCGGCTGAGGGCTTTGTGTAATGGCTCTCCTAGACACAGCACGATTTCACCCACAATACCGGGAGAGACGAATCCCCTGCCGATCCGCTCACTTGCCTCCATGTGGCTCGGGACTGTACCCAAAAAAGACCTGTTTGCACGACTCCTTTGAGCCGTGGTAGGGTAGAAATCAAAGCACAGTGGGAACTCACACGAGACAAATGACGACCTTAGGTCGATGAACTAACCTGTACACATGTCACCAGGGAACTGCTATCTGACGCTAGGTATAATACCAACTAGCAGGTTTCTGGCGAGTCCTGTCCGGTGTACTCATAACCCAATGAGCACCTGTATACATCTTAGGTGATCCAACTGACACCAGTGGCTTGTGAGACCGGCCACCGCCCCTCGTCGGGGTCTCGACCGTATACACTAGTCTACTCTGGAGTATCGATGCCCTGTCTCGAAACTCCCATGACTAGGGACCACTTTTAAGGATGCGCTTATGGACTACCCATCTCTCACGTTTATGATCGCCATCATACTGTTGGTAGTCAAGAAAAATCCTAAGGGCTCTATCAACGTGTAATCGTGATCAGTCACCTGAACCTATACACGACTGATAATGGCAAACCAGATAGCATACTATTATCTCGAGTAAGACTGTCCTACCGTTATAGGTCCTCTGCAATCATTGCAATCACGTGCCTGCAATCCAATAATTGACTTTGAGGGCACTATATCCAACACGTCCACCATGCGTTTTCTCGGTTCTGAGATGTGTGATATGTGAACCCGAATCAAAGAGCTGGCCGATTGCGGGTACATAGTGGACCCGGTATGGTACCCCGGGGAAAGAACCGATCGCTGTGCAGTAGACTGTGAGCCTGGCAGAGGGACCACTACCTACCGGTGATAGGTTGGACCTGGCGGTTATCCGGAGGATACCGACCAGAGTCGATAGAAGGATACGGGACGACACGTACTGCCGGGACCGAGGGCCGATTCCGCAGACGGAGCCTGTGGGCCGATCCGACTGACGGAGCCCGATACTTGAGGATTTGCGTGTCGATGTTGGACACGATTATTTTATGATATTTCGAGTGCCGATGTTGGGCACTCACGATTCTATGAGATTTACAGGATTTGAGGGCCGATTAGAATGACGACGCCTGAGTTTTACTGGGATTTGGGTGTATTGATGGACACCGGTTATTTTTCCATGTTGATATTCCGTATAGATATTATTTATTCCCATGCTCAGCATTCAGTATTTTACATCTCATCCTGTATCTATTGTACCTGATAGAGTACACATGCTATGCATGATTATCGTATACCTTGATCACTCTATATAGATATTGTTAGATTGCATTTTCTATGCACGACTATTGGATACCCTGCTTATCATATAGAGATGTTACTAGATCGCACCATTGCATGATTATTGCTCATCTAGTTCATCATATAGATGTATCTGTTGGCATAGGTTAGAGTATCGCAGCACGTGCACACTCGCGATTACCTTTATATGTTATCTACTATTCACGAGTTGGCAACTCACCCCCGTTGTGCCACAGTGTTTGCAGGTTGCCCCTCAGAGTAGTCATGGCAGGCGGCTTTCTTGCATCTTTTGACACAGATACCACTACAGTTGGCGTACTAGCTCCTTTTCTAATAGGTGGGTTTTTGTGCGGTATCTGTTTGTTTTCCAGTTGTATACATTGTTGTATCTAGTACACTCCATCTACTTCCATGTATTGACTTAGAGACCAGTTGTGAGGACGATGTATATTATTTTGTACTCTGGTATCGAGCTCGTTGTGAGCCGACTTTATTCACGCAGCTTTATCTTTCATGATATTTGTTTTCACTTTTACTGCTCATTCTTCGCTACGGCGTCGTATACTATATTTGTGGTGATTGTTTCCGCCGTTGGGCGTGATTGCTCCCGTTTGAGATGCTTTATTTTTATTGTATATCACTTTATTCATATATTGTCTTGTACCTGATTTCGGGGCTAGTTTTTACAAAGGAAATGCTGCCAAAATTTTTAAGAAAATAACTTGAGCTTTAAAGAATTTTACTAAATTACTTAAGGTTTTCTAAATGTTTTACAAATGTTTCTATTAAATGTTTTAACACTCTATTCTTTTAATGGTTTTGATTTCTGGGTTTCGGCTTACTTAGTCGCGTTACGCCTGTAGACGTTACGTGGTTAAGTGCCAGTCACGGGCCGAACTTTGGGTCGTGACAAAAACCCAAGTCATGCAAAACCATGAACACAAAACAACCACTCAGAAATCTTGCCCCAGATTTTAGTTCAGGTAAAAATTAGTTAAACTAGCAATGCAGTGGTGTAGTGTATGAAGTGACTGAGCTACAAACCAAACATTGTCACCAAAACCTACATTTTGGCCGGCGACAAAAGCCCCAAATCCAGCGAGCTCTGCTAAAAGGAGGAGTTTGGGTCTCACACATGCAGGGTGATCTTCTATTGTTGAATCTAGTTCGATGGTCTTGCTGGTTTTTCTAGTAAATGTCTAGGGTCACTCTAGATTCCCTGTAGGCCATCAATTTAACACAAAACACACATTTGGATATCTAGAGTCAAGTCGTAAAACTATCACAATATTAAAATTGTAGGAAATTGGTCCCAGATTTATCTGGAGAAGAAACAAGAAAACCAAATAAGACCAAACCTCTTAATATACATACAGAAAACTACCTGCAAAGTTTCATCATGTTTCACCAAAAGTGGGCCGGCCACTATGGGTGTGATCTCGGGTCAAAACTGGTGAAAAGGGCCTAGATTTTTCACTACACTCCTGACACAAAATATAGTCTAATGTATATGTTTACTTAATTTAAAAACTACCCGGGTATTAGCAGAATCAAAGTATCTTAAAACTAGATTAAAAACCGTACTAAAACACTAATTTGTGACATTCGAGTATTTTAGTGTAAACTTGAAGAATGAATTGGATTATTAGACACTAACCACTCTTAATTACCCTAATTAAGCCATAAAAATCCTAACTTACACTACTAGAATTAAGGGTTGCCCCTACGGATTTATCCGTAGGGGCAACCCACTGCCCCTACGGTTACTACCGTAGGGACAAAAAATTCATATGTAGATGCAAAGGCCGTAGGTGCAAGTTGAAGCCCTGAACTTGCCCCTACGGTCAAAAACTTGCCCCTACGGAGTTCTATGTAGGTACATTTGCACCTACGGATTAGGGCGTAGAGGAAAAAAAGTTATTTTATTTACGGTTATTTTAATTATATTAACTGTACCTACGGATATATCCGTAAGGCCAAGTAGTATCCCCTACGGATATATTCGTAGGTACTTATCCGTAGGGGTCTTTTGTCAGTCCCTACGGATATATCCGGAGGGGCAAGACCAACCCCCCTGACACTGAGATCAGGGGGGAAATATCAGTTACTGCTGATATTTTGCCCCTACGGCTTAATCCGTAGGGGCAACATGTGTACCTACGGATTAATCCGTAGGTACACATTATCTTTTTTTTTAAAAAATGAGCTGCCTTATTTTTTCTTTCTCGCCCTGTGCACAATAATATATATATATCAATAAAATATAAAATAAATTATCACACAACATATATCGCAGTATTCATAATCACATCTCACGCATATAATATACAAAAGTAACCAAAATACTGAATATGATATAAATATAAAGCAATATCAATATCAATATCGTTTCAAAATGTAGTACAATATGTATGATATAAATAAATACATGTTTCAAAAAATAAGAACCAAAAAGCTACCCAAGCTCGGTCCAGCTCCACCTCTGAATAACGATAGAATAACGCGCGCCTGCTCCTCGGTCAATAAACCTTGCAATTCGGCGCGAGTGGGAGTCTGAGCGTCCTATGGAGCTGGCGATGTGGTCTGCGCAGCCGCTGTCACGACCCGAAAGAGCACGTAACTGGCCCATGAACCATATGAAGTCTATAGGACCCCTTCTGATCCAAGTAAGCCAAAAGCCCAGAAATTTAAAACCATTTAAAGAGTAAATAAGGAAAACTGGTTTTAAGAAGTAAAGAAATTATGTTTCGAAAATCAATGTTTTTTTAAATAACTAAACCGAATATGCATTTTTAAAATGTGTAACCTTTCCTGAAAATTTCGGCAGAGTTTCCTTTGTAAAAACTGGCCTCGAACGGGGTACAACAAGAATAATATATATGAAATGATAAAAGGCATCCCCAAGCGGGAGCTAGCTCTTCGTCAATCGACGGTCACAACCGTGCAAGCAATAATAATATACAACGCCAAAGGGCTTGGATCAAAAACCCCAAGAGAAACTCAAAACAGCCAGAAAACCGTAATACTACAAGCACGACTCTAAGGTCGAAATAATACAACACTGTTTTCTAAGTCTGAAACAATATACAAGTTTTGGTTGATGGAATGTCGAGATACAATGAATAATACACGAACAATGGCGGTTCTGATACAAAGAACCCACCTACCAAAGCAAGTCACCCATAAGGAAGCAGTGTGCCAGAAATGCCGCAATAAAATCTGTACGGCAAAACCTGCAAGAACTGTGGCACAACGGGGGTGAGTTGCCAACTCGTGAATAGAAAATATCTACAGGCAGAGATCGAATGCATGACCCATCCTAAGTCAATACGATCAGATATAAATAAACCTCAATATGAATAAGTCTGAAGCATGCTAAACTGGCAAGGTAATCTCTATGCATGAGTGTAGTGCCAAGTGCTCATGCCAGTGCCTCAGGTAATAGCATATCATAAATGTGAGGTATGATCAATGTAATCAAATCTGCATGTACGTGGATCCCGTCCACTCGTCACCCAATGAAAATAACCATCATGCATGTAAATATCATAAAGCATGTGCATGGGAATAATATGAGTATATAAACCATCTGTGTCCCTCGCGACACGTCAAAATCATGGAACCGGAGTGCCCAGCATCGACACTCGAAAACATCATGAAAACTGTGCCCAACATCGGCACGTAAATCCTCATATATCGGGCTCCGTCAGTCCGGATCGGCCCACGGGCTCTGTCTGCGGTATCGGCCCTCGGCCCCGGCAGTACGCCCATATCCATCTATCGACTCTGGTCAGTATCCTCCGGATAACCGCCAGGTCCAACCAATCACCGGTAGGTACTCGCCACCCTGCCAGGCTCATCGTCTACTCCACGAAAAACATTTCTTGACCCCGGGAACCATACCGGGTCCACCATGTACCCGCAATCGGCCTCATCCGCCTCCTCGAATCGGGTTTCACATGTCGCTTTCAGCACCGAGAAAACACATGGTAGACGCACTGAAATATCATATCAAGGGTAACCGGGTTTTAAAACAATTACATATTCTCCTTTTGAAAACACCCACGGTTCCCAAAAACCAGAAATATCATGGAATCAACGTATCTCAATGC
Source organism: Agapanthus africanus (assembly GCA_030015575.1). NCBI lineage: Eukaryota > Viridiplantae > Streptophyta > Magnoliopsida > Asparagales > Amaryllidaceae > Agapanthus > Agapanthus africanus. The sequence continues at coordinate 403,485,490 of CM057337.1, read as the reverse complement.
GTATAATCAGAAAGCATGATGTATGCAACATGTAACGAAATGTAAGCGACATACACTGAATGCAACAGTCTACAGTGTAGTGACATGGCAATTATCGATGATGATGTGTGTGAGACGGCAAACAAGTGTACGTGGAACATACGCATCATCGATAATGGTGCTGGTGTCCTAGCAGCATGACTGAAATATATCAACAATACAATCGATGCAATGCAAATAGCATGAACATGCGGAATCGAATAGTCAACGCAACAGTAGAGAACCTGCCTCAATAGATATATCATGCAACCTTGCCTTTTGAAATAAGACGAATCAGGGCTATTGGTAAAATAAGGGCTACGGTGTTTTAAGAAAAGATGAGTCATTTGAAAATATCCGTACAAACCCTTTTTGCCTATCTTTAAAATATCCCCGATTCGTTAGTTTTGAAATAGGTATGACTCGGGTCTTGTCTAACGCCTACTATGTGAACAACGAACCCAACAATCAAGTCAATCGGGAGGGGTATGGAAACCACCTAAATCTGAGTCGGTATACATATATATATATATAGTCGGTGATCTCGCCTCAATAGTATCACGTACGATACAGTATATCATATAACATCCTCGAGTCATGAGTGCGGATCTAACATCAATATAAAGCTCGTACGGTAAATCGTCGTACGGCATCCCAATAGCTGGGTACGGGTCAATATCACATTCATCTCAAATACGAACTCTGTCATATCGCCGAATCTCACGACCTCAATCAAACCTCATCGACTCAACTCAATCCCATGTATCATCCTCAATCCCGTATATGAACAAATAGTCCCATACCCATGTGTAGATATACACACCTCTATATGCGCACAGATAAATGAAAGAATGCATGCGAGTATATGTGTACGTGTATGTGTGGGTGCAACCACTACTCTAGGGTTTCGCACTATACTAAACCAATACATCCTTATCACCAATAATACCATTATTACCATCAATAATCCTAAACAACACATAATAAATATATGTGTGTATACGTATTCGTATACATCACCACGGACTGCGGGGGTGCTATACGCCATCCACCCGACTTCTCCCCGTAGATATAAATCAACTCACCTTGCTTCTCATGTGTCGGTGCCGATGTCGCCATCTTCATCTTCTTTGCCTCAACATCTCATAGGGTACCTACAAGTATATCACAACGCTAAAGCACATGAAAATCACATCGGAAACCAAAATAGCACACGCTACTCGCATAGGTAAAAACCTATCGTCTCGCATGTAAACACGTTCAATATCCACTTGTCGTTGACGTCTAAACGCCACCCGACAGAAACGAATCACCAAATACCAAAATCCAAGCTAAAACAAGTCGTAAATCATACGCCAACTCAAGCAAATCAACCCAGATTTTACCCTAACTGGAATCAGTCAAAACTAGACATACCCAGGGTCAAGACTAGAGGAAATAGGGCCATGCACAAAAATCGAGACAGTTCCCTCCTGCTCTGGCCGCAATTTGCAGCCAGAAGGAATAAATTGACGGCCTGGAATTGGAGTTGGGGGCTATGGTTTGGTGTGGTGGTTCCATGGTGCCTGCACATCTCACTGTCAACTCAGTTTCATTTTTGGGGTCTCGGGGTGATAGCAGATTACACAAAACACTCCCAGATTTACAGTTTTTCTCCGACATCGTCTCATAAATCCGTATTCTGGTTCTAGTTCCAGGTTTGGGTCTAAATTAACATCATACAAGGGTTTCTAAGGTCACCACAATCCTCAATTTCATCTTTAATCTCAGATCTCACATAAACCCTAACTTAAAGTTTCAAAAATCCACCAAACGACAACATATCGACATGAAACTAGAATGGATGCAATAAGAATTGAATTACTAAACTAGGGGTGCAGAATTTACCTCCTTTGGCAACTCAAGAAAATTCTTGAGTTGCTCAAAGTCCTCCAAATCCAATCTTGCTAGGTTCAATGTGTAGCTAGTGAGCTTGGGAGCAAGTTTTGTGAAGTGGGAATGATGTTTTGGGGTTGATTTTATTGTGGATCTAGGGTTTTTGTGAAGAGGGAGAGAGAGGGATGGCAGCAGCAGCAGCAACAAGGGAGGGAGAGGAGAGAGAATGAGAAGGGGAAAGTGATGGGGAATGGTTCATAAAGTGAAGGTTGACTTGGTCTCTCTCTCTCTCTCATCATCATGCTACTTTTTCCTTTTCTTTTCTTTTCTTTTCTCTTTCTTCTCACTCCAATAGTGAACCCAAAAGAACAACCATGGCAATAGAAATGCAACACAAGTGTAACAAGTGTGGAAAATGATATGTGCATATTTTTGCACAAAAATGCTAAAAATCCAATTAGCGATTTTTAATCGTGATTAGCACTAAATTAGCATATAACTAATCTTAAAAACTTTAAAATGGCAAAATTCCATAAAATACCCTATTTTAGAATTTTCCATAATTTTCCCCATTTATTTGTATTTAATTATACCAGAATATTAAAATATTCATTAAAATAATATTAAAATATAAAATTTCCAAAAAATCATATTTTATTATTTTGAAAACGTTACAATCTACCCCCCTTAAAGAAATTCGGTCTCCGAATTTAAATTTAAACCCCAAAAGACTAAAATATTTCAATACAAATTCCAAGTCATCGGGGCTCCGAAATCATCAATACATAAAACGTATCATAGCGCAATGCATGCGCATGAGTACTGAGCAGATAACTCTAAAGCAACACTCCATCAAGTATCCCGCAATCATCGGAGTCATGGTAAAGACACAAATGTCAAATCCAATACAAAACCAATATGATATAGATCAGAACTATACATGTGAATAGCTGATGTAAATGCATGCCAAATCTTTTTGAGTCGCTGTGCGATGCGCGTAACACTGCACAGTGGCGGACGTTTTTCATAAGAAAATAACTATAGACGTATATATATCCTTTGTTTAATAGGTACGTTCCGCCGTTTTGAAACGTTCCGTGTCATATTAGACACGTAGGTATATATATACCGAGACTATAGCTCGCTTCTTGGAAATCCCTTCGAACTATCAATGCATGCAAAATATATCCAGGTACTGTCCTCTGACTAGTCCAGCTCGGTACAAAACGAATATCAAATATCATAGAAATGTACTGCTCCAAAAGGAATAAATCCCAAAAATGCACATAATACCACCTTGTGCGTCTGGTACGCACGGAAATCAAAATCCATATATGTGCCATACAGGTGCACAAAACAATATCTAGGTGCAACGGGTGTTCACGAAGCATCTGTCATAGGCAACGTGTGTGCCTGACAGCCAACATCCGGTGCATCTGACATGCACGAAGAATCTCGATATAGTGCATCGGGTGTGCACCAAAATCGTATCTCAAAACATGCGCCCAACATGCGCGAAAATCCAAATCGGTGCATCCATCGTGCATGAATGAAAATCTAAACCCTACGCACTCAACATGCACGGAATCACAAAATCCAATAGCAAATGTCGAACATGCGTAAGTCCAGTCGAAAGCACGGAGTGAAAAAATCATAAATATCAGGGTCAAGTCGACGATATATAATGCGGCTCAATCAAAATTAAGTGTACCGCGATGGAAAAGCTCACAACCGTGTGCATCAGCGTGCACAAATCAAATCAAAACACTAAAAGTACAAGAAACTATGCTGGAAGCGTAAATCAAATCACCGGCATAAAATAGGCATGAAATCACAATCAATACCTCAAGAATAATAACTATGCGCAAGGTATAAATACCGAGTAGGTGCAACCATGGTGCGCGAAAACAGAAATCATAAAACTCAGCCATCAAAACCACACCATGCGAATAGATCGCCCAAAACACGGAAATCCAAAGTGACGAATACGTGATAGTCAAATCACAAAATCACAAATCATAAATCATAAATCATAAATACTGTCGTCGGTATATCCTCCTTCGAGTCGAGAAGGTGCCGGTACATCCAATGCTAGCGGCGCAAGATATCTACTTGCCTCATGCTCGCGGCTGGCATCCTCTGCCTCTGGTTCCTTATCTTCCCTGTGGATTACCAATCTCGCAATCCATCGGCTCATCGGCCCGGTCAGGTGTGCTGACAGGAACGATTCCGTTCTGGCACATCCATGGTCATCTCTCGGTCAATCCTCATGACCGCTCGTAAAGCAGCACATCTCTGGCGCCGACCTCGGGTCCTCTGAATGCACATCATGCATCTTCTCCTGGTGCAAATCTTATTGCAGCAGTGTACTGGAAGGAATCCTACTCAAGGTCTCTTCTAATCTTGCCTAAGCCAAACTGTACGGAGGCTGGTACTCTGGCATAATCTTTTCTCGCTCTCTGGACATCTGCGTCTTTAGTACAACATCTCCTCGGAAGCTGGTCGCATCCCTGCGCCTCTGTATGCATATCCGACCTTTAATCTTAACGGGGTGTAGTAACAGCTCGTCTGCCTCTCGCACGAACCTCTTGTCCCGCTTGTCTGTATCATCGACCATTTTGACATCGCGTCTCTATCTGCGCATTGCAATTTCCTCGGCTACGATCCCTCCGAAGTCTCTAACACGGACTCGAAATCATGGACTCGGTATCTTCGTCACTCAGTAGAAGATATCTAGCCGATCACGTCCTCAGCGTGCGTATCGCATCTCTGATGTCAGCGGAGTGGAACGCCATCTCGTCCAAATCTCATGCGACTCTTACTCCACTCTGCTTCAATATCGACTGATTCGGACCCATCTCATCATGGCTACACTGACTGCGCTGCAACGGCTATGCTCGTATCTGGAGTCTCCCAAGCAGTGTCCCATCACAAGATCCGAAACATGTCGAACTATCCGATCAACTCGTCAGAACCTCACAATCCCCCAAGAGCTCAACATCTCGGGTACAGTTTAATAGTATCGAGTACATACCACAGCATCGGTGGTCCAGCCGTAGAAGGGCAAACCCAAGCCTCACTAATGGCGCCGCAGAACCGCCGCAAACCCAAAGGTTCAAAGGCTTTCACACGGTCATTATGTCGAGTTAGGGTTTCATTCTTCTAGAGGGTCCATAGAATCGCTTGCATGTCTTTCCGAATACTTTAAACTTGGAAAATGGGTTCCTGACACTCGATCGTCTCAATCGACTCTCAACGAATCTGCGTGAAGTCACCTCTAGCTGGAATCAATCTATCTGGTGACCTCGCATCGGGGTAAGCGAACGAACCACATGTCCTAGTCATCAATCCTCGGTGTCTAGCGACTCACCGTCATATCTCTAAGAATATGCTCATGCTGCAGTAGCTCCAATCATTTGGGCGATATCTCATCATTAGCAGCAACGACTGGCTCCTTCGTCTGTGCGGTGAACAATGCCTCAATCGTCCTGGATAAGCGATAATATCAACGGTCATCACATCCTGGCTGGCCTCTATCAATGGCTCAATCCTCTGGTGCCGATCAGCACATCCGGAAATCTCGTAAAAGCGATCAATCCAACGCTCATGGCGCGAAAACACAATAAGACGACTCCTCAATTTGCAATCGTAAGTCTCTGGAATCACGCCGTGGTCAGTCCTCGTCCACGACGAGCTCATGCTGACGCAACTCGAGCCGTAGCTCACTCTACCCGTGCAATCGTGGCGGCAAAACCATAACCTGTATCGATGAGGATAAATCATAGGAAGGAATATAATACGGTGCACGGAAATGTACATCCTAAGGTTTCTTAAGAGGAGTGGCGTGTCGTAAATGTGCCACGTAACATACGTACGGTACGTCCCTCTACTCAAGCTACCTACTCCATCAACCAAGGGTCATCCTATGCGACGAAAGTTCGGGTATAATACCCCCTCGATTAAGTCTAAGTTCCGTAAGGTCAAGCCTAAGTTCCGTATATATATAAACGCCCTAGGCTCCACATAGTCAAACATAGACTCGAACCAAGGTCAACCTAGCGCTCTGATACCAACTTTGTCACGACCCGAAAGAGCACGTAACTGGCCCTTGAACCATATGAAGTCTATATGACCCCATCTGATCCAAGTAAGCCAAAAGCCCAGAAATCTAAAACCATTTAAAGAGTAAATAAGGAAAACTGGTTTTAAGAAGTAAAGAAATCATGTTTCGAAAATCAATGTTTTTTTTAAATAACTAAGCCGAATATGCATTTTTAAAATGTGTAACCTTTCCTGAAAATTTCGGCAGAGTTTCCTATGTAAAAACTGGCCCCGAACGGGGTACAACAAGAATAAGATATATGAAATGATAAAAGGCATCCCCAAGCAGGAGCTAGCTCTTCGTCAATCGACGGTCACAACCATGCAAGCAATAATAATATACAACGCCAAAAGGCGAGGATCAAAAACCCCAAGAGAAACTCAAAACAGCCAGAAAACCGTAATACTACAAGCGCGACTCTAAGGTCGAAATAATCCAACACGGTTTTCTAAGTCTGAATCAATATACAAGTTTTGGCCTGTGGAATGTCTAGATACAATGAATAATACATGAACAATGGCGGTTCTGATGCAAAGAACCCACCTACCAAACCAAGTCACCCATAAGGAAGCAGTATGTCAGAAATGCCGCTATGAAATCTGTACGGCAAAACCTGCAAGAACTGTGGCACAACTAGGGTGATTTTCCAACTCGTGAATAGAAAATATCTACAAGCAGAGATCAAATGCATGACCCATCCTAGGTCAATAGATCAGATATAAATAAACCTCAATATGAATAAGTCTGAAGCATGCTAAACTGGCAAGGTAATCTCTATGCATGAGTGTAGTGCCAAGTGCTCGTGCCAGTGCCTCAGGTAATAGCATATCATAAATGTGAGGTGTGATCAATGTAATCAAATCTGCATGTACGTGGATCCCGTCCACTCGTCACCCAATGACAATAACCATCATGCATGTAAATTTCATAAAGCATGTGCATGGGAATAATATGAGGATATAAACTATCTGTGTCCCTCGCGACACGTCAAAATCATGGAACCGGAGTGCCCAGCATCGACACTCGAAAACATCATGAAAACTGTGCCCAGCATCGGCACGTAAATCCTCATATATCGGTCTCCGTCAGTCCGGATCGGCCCACAGGCTCTGTCTGCGGTATCGGCCCTAGGCCCCGGCAGTACGCTCATATCCATCTATCGATTCTGGTCAGTATCTTCCGGATAACCGCCAGGTCCAACCAATCACCGGTAGGTACTCGCCACCCTGCCAGGCTCATCGTCTACTCCACGAAAAACATTTCTTGCCCCGGGGAACCATACCGAGTCCACCATGTACCCGCAATCGGCCTCATCCGCCTCCTCGAATCGGGTTTCACATGTCGCTCTCAGCACCGAGAAAACACATGGTGGACGCACTGAAATATCATATCAAGGGTAACCGGGTTTTAAAACAATTACATATTCTCCTTTTGAAAACACCCACGGTTCTCAAAAACCAGAAATATCATTGAAACAACGTATCTCAATGCGTATAATCAGAAAGCATGATGTATGCGACATGTAACGAAATGTAAGCGACATACACAGAATGCAACAGTACTACAGTGTAGTGACATGGCAATTATCGATGATGAAGTGTGTGAGCCGGCAAACAAGTGTACGTGGAACATACGCATCATCGATAATGGTGCTGGTGTCCTAGCAGCATGACTGAAATATATCAACAATACAAGATGCAATGCAAATAGCATGAATATGCGGAATCGAATAGTCAACGCAACAGTAGAGAACCTGCCTCAATAGATATATCATGCAACCTTGCCTTTTGAAATAAGACGAATCAGGGCTTTTGGTAAAATAAGGGCTACGGTGTTTTAAGAAAAGATGCGTCATTTGAAAATATCCGTATAAACCCTTTTTCCCTATCTTTAAAATATCCCCGATTCGTTAGTTTTGAAATAGGTATGACACGGGTCTAGTCTAACGCCTACTATGTGAACTACGAACCCAACAATCAAGTCAATCGGGAGGGGTATGGAAAGCTCCTAAATCTGAGTCGGTATACATATATATATATATAGTCGGTGATCTCGCCTCAATAGTATCACGTACGATACAGTATATCATATAACTTCCTCGAGTCATGAGTGCGGATCTAACATCAATATAAAGCTCATACGGTAAATCGTCGTACGGCATCCCAATAGCTGGGTACGAGTCAATATCACATTCATCTCAAATACGAACTCTGTCATATCGCCGAATCTCACGGCCTCAATCAAACCTCATCGACTCAACTCAATCTCATGTATCATCCTCAATCCCGTATATGAACACATAGTCCCATACCCATGTGTAGATATACACACCTCTATATGCGCACAGATAAATGAAAGAATGCATGCAAGTATACGTGTACGTGTATGTGTAGGTACAACCACTACTCTAGGGTTTCGCACTATACTAAACCAATACATCCTTATTACCAATAATACCATTATTACCATCAATAATCCTAAACAACACATAATAAATATATGTGTGTATACGTATTCGTATACATCACCACGGACTGCGGGGGTGCTATACGCCATCCACCCGACTTCTCCCCGTAGATATAAATCTACTCACCTTGCTTCTTATGTGTCGGTGCCGATGTCGCCATCTTCATCTTCTTTGCCTCAACATCTCGTAGGGTACCTACAAGTATATCACAACGCTAAAGCACATGAAAATCACATCGGAAACCTAAATAGCACACGCTACTCGCATAGGTAAAAACCTATTGTCTCGCATGTAAACACGTTCAATATCCACTTGTCGTTGACGTCTAAACGCCACCCGACAGAAACGAATCACCAAATACCAAAATCCATGCTAAAACAAGTCGTAAATCATACGCCAACTCAAGCAAATCAACACAGATTTTACCCTAACTGGAATCAGTCAAAACTAGACATACCCAGGGTCAAGACTAGAGGAAATAGGGCCATGCACAAAAATCGAGACAGTTCCCTCCTGCTCTGTCTGCAATTTGCGGCCAGAAGGAATAAATTGGTGGCCTGGAATTGGAGTTGGGGGCTAGAGTTTGGTGTGGTGGTTCTATGGTGCCTGCACATCTCACTGTCAACTCAGTTTCATTTTTGGGGTCTCGGGGTGATAGCAGATTACACAAAACACTCCCAGATTTACAGTTTTTCTCCGACAGCGTCTCATAAATCCGTATTCTAGTTCTAGTTCTAGGTTTGGGTCTAAAATAACATCACACCAGGGTTTCTAAGGTCACCACAATCCTCAATTTCATCTTTAATCTAAGATCTCACATAAACCCTAACTTAAAGTTTCACAAATCCACCAAACGACAACATATCGACGTGAAACTAGAATGGATGCAATAAGAATTGAATTACTAAACTAGTGGTGCAAAATTTACCTTCTTTGGTAACTCAAGAAAATTCTTGAGTTGCTCAAAGTCCTCCAAATCCAATCATGCTAGGTTCAATGTGTAGCCAGTGAGCTTGGGAGCAAGTTTTGTGAAGTGGGAATGGGGTTTTGGGGTTGATTTCATTGTGGATCTAGAGTTTTTGTGAAGAGGGAGAGAGAGGGATGGCAGCAGCAGCAGCAACAAAAGGAGGGAGAGGAGAGAGAATGAGAAGGGGAAAGTGATGGGGAATGGTTCATAAAGTGAGGGTTGACTTGGTCTCTCTCTCATCATCATGCTACTTTTTCCTTTTCTTTTCTTTTCTCTTTCTTCTCACTCCAATAGTGAACCCAAAAGAACAACCATGGCAATAGAAATGTAACACAAGTGTAACAAGTGTGGAAAATGATATGTGCACATTTTTGCACAAAAATGCTAAAAATCCAATTAGCGATTTTTAATCGCGATTAGCACTAAATTAGCATATAACTAATCTTAAAAACTTTAAAATGGCATAATTCCATAAAAAAAACTATTTTAGAATTTCCCATAATTTTTCCCCATTTATTTGTATTTAATTATACCAGAATATTAAAATATTCATTAAAATAATATTAAAATATAAAATTTCCCAAAAATCATATTTTATTATTTTTAAAACGTTACAGCCGCCGTTGAGGGAGTCGCTTGCGGAGCCGCGGCTGCGGGAGTCTGAGCGGGCGGTGGAGCTATAGGAGCTGTCTGCGGAACCGCAGCCGATGTTGTGGCTTGCGGAGCCGCAGCCGAAGGAGATGCATGCCTCTGCCCCTGTCGCGTCTGGACCAAACGTGTGTAAGAAGCGTGTAAGAACTATGTATTACTCGAATTCGTATCATTATCAAGTTATTTCGAAATCCCATTTGGATATCTAGTTTGGATAACCGTTGTTTATTTTAATTACATATGTATGTATGATTAATCAAACCTAAGTCTAAAACCAAATAAGCTCAAGCTACGTACTAATTATGGATATGTTGATATGTATAATATGACATGATATTTTACTATAAACTAGTATACATACCAGCATCTCCTTCAACTCCTCAATGGTGGCCCTCAAGCTCTCCAGTTCCTGCTGGACACGTCGCTCACTGGAGACGGAGGAAGTAACCGCCGGGGTGGAGTCCAACCTCATATGGGCCCTGCTAGGGCCCAGTCCCCGGCCTCTCTCCCAACCTCCGTGGTGCCCTCCGTGTGCGGCGTCCAGAACTGGGGTCAGCAGCCTCGGATCGTTCTGTCCGGTAAAATCGATCCCCGAGGCCTCAGCGTGCTCAACCACCCGCTCCTACACCCACATTAAGCAGTAAAGTATAAGTATAAAATTTAAACTTGAAGATTCCAAAACTAAAATTTCAAATATGGGTAGAATAAATATTTAACACTTCCGCAATACTCCTGGGTAGCGACGTCGGGATATCGAAGATCGCCCGTGGCGGGATCTGTCGAGGTGCCGTGGACGGCAAGATGTGCGGACAGCACGCTCGGTGTACCACCTTGCGCCACGGTTCGAGCTGTCTGCAATATTAGAAAATAACTCTTAATATTAGTAATATTAGAAAATAACTCTTAATATTGCAGAATTTCAGAAAGGTCGGTCTATTGTAATTTACCGATAACTCCAAGGCTCGAGTAATATTCCTCGAGCCACCTGTGTAATTGGGGCGACCCCTCTTCGCCGACTTCCTGTTCTCTGTATTCTGAGCGTCCTGTTTCTGCACAACGCATTAACATTTAGTTTTCTAATTAAGGAACACAAAGAAATAAATTATATCATAAACAATGAATTACATTTAAAATACATACCTGTTTTCGTTGGGAGTCGAAATAATCGCACAATAGAGGCCATGTCTCTATGTCGACTCTCGCAAACGCCGGAGTAGATAGGAGGGCCGCTCTCTCTGCCTCAGGGGTCGCCATCCACAGGGAGTAGCAGTCGGCCTTAAGCTCATTCCTGTTGTATCGGACCTTGGTCTGCATGTTCTTCCTCAGGCCATTGTACAGAGCATGAAGGTCGAGCACTCTCCCAGGGTGATCAGGGTCGGCTACAGACTGAAAATCGTAATCCAACTGAAAATACAAAAAAAACATTGTTATTAGATTGCAAGTGTTAATAATAAACATATTGGATAAATCAAATGAAAATAGGCCGTTAACACGTACCCGGGCCTGATCAAAGAAGAGGGCGAATGAGCCCCGGTGCTGCTCGCCCCACTCAACGTGAAGTGGATAGTTCTTCACGAGCCGGCTCTCATCCCCCATATACCGGCCGAACCTCTCGGCATGAGGACCGGTATAGCGATAGTCAAGGGTAAAAAGGAGGGGGAATGGTGCCTCCGCCCTAGCTCTGTCAGGCCTCAGCCTATGGGACTGATTCGGGCAACGAGTCCCCCTTTGGGGATGGGGAGGCCCTGCGTCTGCACGAAATATCAAGACAATCAATATTAAGACAAAGTTGTATTAAGAAATCAATCTTAAGCGAAAATTGAAGTGTGATATATACCTCCGGTGACTATCGCACGAGCCTGGGCCCGGGCAGCAGCACGAGCGGGACGATAGTTCCTCCGGTGAGGAACAACCGGGGTCCCGGATGCGGACGCATCCCCTGCAACTAGAAAATAAACATTGACGCTAAATTTCCATGAAGTTCATATTTATTCTATAGAGCATATGTAAAATGAAAAAATATTTTATATTTATTCATACTAACCTGCAGACGATGCGGATGGTATGGAAGCGGCAGGAGTGGCCCCTGCGGAAGATGTGGACGCACCACCTATAATTAAACAATTAAAAATAGATTATATAAGTAACTGCAAAAAGAATGTGTAGATCAATAATATAACGTTCTAAATCAATATGCATGCACTATAGGATATATAAACATACCCGCAGGTGCGGTAGTGTCACCACCTACAGCTAGACAGTAATAAAAATTGCTAACTAAGAGCAAAAGGAATGTGTGTATATTTATGATATAGCATTCTAAATCAATATACATGCACTATATGATATATAAACATACTTGGACGAGCGGGAGTGGCCTCTGTCCCAGATGCGGACGCATCACCAACAACTAGACAATCAAACATTGACAATATAAGTAATTTTGACATAAACAGGCGTGAATATTTGTAATATTACATTCAAAATGGATATGCGTGCAGTATACCTGGAGGTGTGGCAAAATCCACACGGAAGGAGGCATCCGAAGGGGTTTCCGATCTGGGTGCAAGACCGGCCCTCTGAAGCTCCCTACGAAGCTCTCCGGGCGGCAGAACCGCTCTGCCTCTGCCTCTGCCGCGGCTGGAGCTCCTGCCATCCCTCGCTGCTCCCGACATCGTCATCAAATCTAGATAAACGGTTCGTGGACGCATTAGACAATCATTAAAAGTATTGACTATATATGTATAGAGCGTAAAATGTGAAGTAATAATATAACATTACTGATAACCTTTTTCGTTTCGTGGGCGTATTATACTTATCTACTTGGATTTCATCGCCGATGTCATTTCTAACCCACGTAACTTCATGATCGGTTGTAGAAAACCCGTCCTTCGAAACAGACGGTCGGAGCACTTTAAGCCTCCTCTCTTCTTCGTCCTCATCGCTGTCCTCGTATTCTGGGACATCATAGACATCTTCGGGTTTCCATCGGCATACAACACTCCACCCCGGATGCTTCAAACATTGTGAGTAGTATACTTGGAACGCTTGGTTCGGAAAGATAAACGGATCTTCCTGACAGTAAAATCGAAGTGTGTTCACACTGGTCAATCCATATTCATCTTTCCAAGTCCCAAGATTGCTTCTCCACCTGTCCGTATCGGTTCGCGTATCGTACCAAGTATACTGGAATATATAAAAGGGTTCTGATCGTCCGGGATAGTGGATGCCGAGTATACAATTTAAGTACCCATAATAAATCACACCGTCCGATCCTACCGTCGCAATCCCACTATTCTGAGTGGTTCTAGATGTTTCTAATTCCTTAACTTCGAATTTGTATCCAATGACACCAAATCCTTTGTAATATGCAACCTCCGTACTAGGAAATTGAGCTAAACATCTTGAATCACTCTCAAATGATGCAGACAAGTTCGGATTGTGGATCTAACAAAATTTTTTTTATGACAAATACATAACGATACAAGTTTAGATTAAAACTGCTAGCAATAAAATGTTATTCGAATAACTTACATGATCTGTGACCCAATCACAAAAATTATCCTGATGATATTTTTCCAATTGTTCTTCATTCCAATCAGGATGCCCCTCACGTACCTCGTTAAAATGAATTCTGTTTGCGACAAATAATGGTGACATTAATATTATATCATTTCATACACACACAAACACAGATATAACAATTAATCCAAAAAAACTTACTCTCTAATTCGTTCAAGACATTCGCAATTAAGTAAGATAAACCGATATATCTTTTTGATAAATATAGTGTCTACCCTCTTATACTCGGCTTTACCATATGGTCCGTCTTGAATTCTTCATGATCGGTTAAGTCTTGTCTCAATGTTCTCGTCCAGATAGCGGGAACAAAATGTGGTTGCTTCATCAAGGATATAACCTTGCATGATAGAACCCTCTGGTGATTTTTATTGCGTATATACTTCTTAAGAGTGTAGAGGTACCTAATGAAAATATGTTGAATAAATAAATACGGGCATACAGGACAATAATAAATTTTTAAATTGCGCGAAACGAAAAATTACACGTACCTCTCGACGGGATACATCCATCTATATTGTACTGGTCCGGCTAATTTCGCCTCAGTTGCAAGATGAACCGTCAAGTGTATTATGATATCGAAGAATGACGGTGGGAAAATACGCTCAAACTTGCAAAGTATCAACGTAATAGAATTTTCTAGTTTATCCAGCGTCACAACCTCCAGTGTTTTAGCACACAACTCCCTAAAAAAACAACATAGGTCATTGATTACTAGACCAACCGAGTCGGGGAGAAAAGTCCTGAGGGCTAAGGGAAGAAGGTGCTCCAAGATAACATGGTGATCATGACTTTTCAGCCCATCGATCTTGCCCTTCACAATTTTTATTTTCTTGCTAAACGATCCTGAGAAACCTGTGGGGACTTTCAAATCATGCAACACCTGCAGGAATCTTTTCTTCTCCGGTTGTGACATATGATAAGCGGCATTGGGAAGTACAAACTTGCCCGGTTTACCCGCTACCGGTCTAGGGTGCAATTCACTTCTTATTCCCCACTCTTGTAGATCCATCCGAGCATTCATGTTGTCTTTAGATTTCCCGTCTTTATAAAGAAGCAAGTTAAGTATGTGCTCTGATACTCCCTTCTCTATATGCATGACGTCCAGACAATGACGCACTGAATTTGTAGACCAGTACGGAAGCTCGAAGAAAATGCTTAACTTTTTCCAATATAGTGGTTTGACTTGTTTCGTTAGATCCATCCCGACGGTCACGTTATTGAAACCATCCTATTTAGTAGTCACGTCCTCTCCGGACAATGGGGATGGAGGTCCAAGAAGCTCCTGATGACCATCAAAGTGAACCGTGTATAACATATAGGGGTGGTCTGGAGGCAGGAAACGTCGATGGCCGCAATAACAAACCTTGCTGCTAAAATTCCAGAATTTCGATGTTGTGTGTTCATGGCAATGAGGACATGCTTTATGACCATGTACGGACCAACCTGATAGCATTCCATACGCAGGAAAGTCATTAATTATCCACATTAAAGCCGCACGCAGTATGAAGGTTGTATTTGTGTTTGCATCATATGTCTCTACACCATCAACGAACAAAGATTTCAACTCCTCGATCAGAGGTCGGAGATAAAAGTCGATATTGTTCCCTGGTGAGTTTGGTCCATCGATAAGAAGAAGTATCATAAAGTATGATTGGTCCATAGCCAACCAAGGCGACAGATTATAAATTATCATTACAACGGGCCATGTGCTGTGACTTCCAGCCATATAGTTGAATGGTCAGAAGCCATCAGTAGCCAGTCCGAGCCGGACATTGCGAGGATCGCTACTGAATATTGCGTGCCTCTTATCGAAATCCTTCCATGCCGGTGAATCTCTTGGATGGCTCATTTTTCCATCTTCACTTGGAGGAGCACGGTGATGCCAAATCATTGCCTCGGCTGTTTTCTTGCACCTGAATAGCCTCTGTAGCCTCTGTGTTATGGAAATGTATCGTGCTATCTTCACAGGTATATCAGGCTTCTTATCAGAATCTTTCGGCTTATATCTGGCCTCTCCGCATGTTGGATTCAAATCTGAATTCTCTTTCCGGTACAACACGCAATTTTTAGGACATGCTTGAATCTTCTCGCACTTTAGACCCAAATCAGACATCATCTTCTGGGCTTCGTACCAGCTCTCGGGCACATTATTTCCTGGAGGCATAGAATCTTTCAAGAACGAAAGAAGCATTGTGAATAACTTGTTGCTCCATCCATTTAGACATTTAATCTGGAAAAGTTGGACGAACCATGTGAGGGTGGAATACTTCGCATTCTCATAAATTGGTTTCCTAGCATCATTCATGAAATTTTCATATTTATCCGCACGAGGTCCTTGACCGGAAGGAATGTCATCTTCGGTACGAATAAATTCACCTAGGGCCACCTCTACCATATCCTCCATTTCTTCTGATGGAAATAAATTACCGCCTTCTCCTTCTGCAGCATTACCGAATTCTTCTTCTTCTCCTGCCGCATTATCGTGTTCTACTTCTTTTGCCGCAGTACTGCATTCTTCTCCTTCCCCGTGATATTTCCAAGTTGTATAAAGTCTAGTAAACCCATGTTTTACAATATGAAGCTCTGCCAATTCTATTTTCTGCCAGTACTTATTTCCACATCTATCGCACGGACAGAGAATCTTCTCTATTATGATCTTATTATGTGCGCGTGCAAATTCAAGGAAAGCAGCAACTCCTGCGACAAACTTAGGTTGCGTACGTTGTTTCCAATCCACATACATCCAGTCCTTAACTCTAACTCTGACATACTCATGGGCCATGTTAGACTGTATAACATATAAATTGTAGGTTATGCTGACTATATTGAGAAATATAAGAATGGGATAGTTACTGACAAAGGAAAAAATCCGTGTATATGCTTTGTATGTGCGTTTGTCGTTGAAAAGAATAAATTATCGCACGTAAGTTCACCGATAGACGGGAACTAAGTGGCGCTTTTAGTTTCATATATGAGTATCGATGGGAATACGAAGGTTTCATATTATCATATAGTGGTTTCAACCCGAACATCTCGAATCGCTCTCTAATTATGCGTTTGTTGTGTATTCTTGTTGTATGTGTGTGTTCCGGCTGTCGGGGGTAGGCTTCTATCCCATTAAGAATGTATAGAGCGAACACCCATCACTTGTGCTTTCAACCGTTTCGAGTAAATTTCGGCAGCACCTCCCCGCTGTTCTCCGAGTACACTGTAATAGAATAGATAATCATTTCAAAGCTGTGAAACAACGTTGAAATGAACATCTAATCTATCTTTATACACGGAGAACCAGCGGAAAGGTACCGACGAAATATCTCGAAACGGATGAAAACACAAGTGAATGAAGGCGTTTGCTTTATACATTCTTAACTTGTCCACATGGGACAAATCTATGGGTTACCATACGATTGAATTTTCTCGTCGCGTAGACTATACGACGGTTGTTAGTATCGAGCAATACCGTCCGATATTTAACAACCTTCTTATATTTCTATGTCACGACGAGCATCGCACGTATGTTAACCGATAGACGGGGACTAAGTAGCGCTTTTAGTTTCATATACGAGTATCGATAGGAATATGATGGTTTCATATTAGCATATAGTGGTTTTAACCCGAACATCTCGAATCGCTCTCTAATTCTGCGTTTATTGTGTATTCTTGTTGTATGTGTGTGTTCCGGTTGTCGGGGGTAGGCTTTTATCCCATTAAGAATGTATAGAGCGAACACCCATCACTTGTGCTTTCAACCGTTTCGAGTAAATTTCGGCAGCACCTCCCCGCTGTTCTCCGAGTACACTGTAATAGAATAGATAATCATTTCAAAGCTATGAAATAACGTTGAAATGAACATCTAATCTATCTTTGTACACGGAGAACCAGCGGAAATGTACCAACAAAATATCTCGAAACGGATGAAAACACAAGTGAATGAAGGCATTTGCTTTATACATTCTTAACTTGTCCACATGGGACCAATCTATGGGTTACCATACGAATGAATTTTCTCGTCGCGTAGACTATACGACGGTTGTTAGTATCGAGCTATACTGTCCGATATTTAACAACCTTCGTATAGTTCTATGTCACGACGAGCATCGCGCGTATGTTAACCGATAGACGGGGACTAAGTGGCGCTTTTAGTTTCATATATGAGTATCGATGGGAATACGAAGGTTTCATATTATCATATAGTGGTTTTAACCCGAACATCTCGAATCGCTCTCTAATTATGCGTTTGTTGTGTATTCTTGTTGTATGTATGTGTTCCGACTATCAGGGGTAGGCTTCTATCCCATTAAGAATGTATAGAGAGAACACTGATCACTTGTGCTTTCAACCGTTTCGAGTAAATTTCGGCAGCACCTCCCCGCTGTTCTCCGAGTACACTGTAATAGAATAGATAATCATTTCAAAGCTGTGAAACAACGTTGAAATGAACATCTAATCTATCTTTGTACACGGAGAACAAGCGGAAAGGTACCGACGAAATATCTCGAAACGGATGAAAACACAAGTGAATGAAGGCGTTTTCTTTATACATTCTTAACTTGTCCACACGGGACAAATCTATGGGTTACCATACGATTGAATTTTCTCGTCGTATAGACTATACGACGGTTGTTAGTATCGAGCTATACTGTCCGATATTTAACTACCTTCGTATAGTTCTATGTTACGACAAGAATCGCACGTATGTTAACCGATAGACGGGGACTAAGTGGCGCTTTTTGTTTCATATATGAGTA
Organism: Agapanthus africanus; assembly: GCA_030015575.1. Lineage (NCBI taxonomy): Eukaryota > Viridiplantae > Streptophyta > Magnoliopsida > Asparagales > Amaryllidaceae > Agapanthus > Agapanthus africanus. The sequence continues at coordinate 403,467,080 of CM057337.1, read as the reverse complement.
TCGATGGGAATACGAAGGTTTCATATTATCATCGAGTATCATATATTGGTTTTAACCTGAACATCTCGAATCGCTCTCTAATTATTCATTTATTGTGCATTCGTGTTATATGTGTAACATGATTTTAAACCATTGAGATCAAGATTGATAGAACTGATCATCCTACATTGCAATAGCATTCATCAACCAAAAACTATTATTGCAATGGCATTAATCTATAACAATCAACAATTAAAACTACAAATCTAGGATACTGAGATCATATAGCATTATACGCAACATATGAATTCACATGACTGAAACATGCATCAAAAAAACATGTTCATCCAAAAGAAAGGCCACTGTATACAAATATAGACAAATACGTTATAAAAACAGTAACTAATTAACAAGTTGATTAGCATCTGGATCAAGAAAATGATAGGAAAAACAATTGACTATGATCTATAATGACAAGTCTGTTACCATTACTCTCGACTAACAAAGGTGGCTTTTCGTACTCGGTAGCTTGATAATTGAGAATTCATGGGGAATAAAAATATGCATATGCCGTTTGACCGGGAACTTCAATAGGAAACTCAATAAGGTCGGGTGTACTGAAGTACGCTTTGTATTTCGCTATATCAGGTGATGAAGCCCAAGACCTAGCTAGCCTAGCCCCACCCCAACCGAACCCTATCGAAGGTAAAGAACGTCCTTACACTTTCATATTTCAATTAATTATGCAAGTCTCCACCAAGTCAAATTCTTGCAATATCATTACCTATATTTGATTTAATGCTTCAAACCCTTCGAGCATGTGTAAAAACATATTTGTATGCTGTTATGTAGCTATAGTGAAAGTTATTTACTGTAATATAAAATTAATATATTGGATTATAAAAATATAGAAAATGTTACTCTACTGATAATTGTCACAAAAGCGCGCTCTTCAAAGAAAATAAATAAATAAATAAAATAAAGCCTGATACTCAATTACTCAGTTTTTAAATTAAAAAAAGAAGAAGAAGAAAGAACAAAAAGAAATTCATACATGCATGTTGTCTCCCCATTTCTTCATAAATTAAGCCAACTTTTCTATACATGCTAGTAATTACTGGATACATTCAGGTTAAATCCATAGAGCTAGCCATAATTTCCTCTATGGTAAACTTTCATCAATGCAACACTTTGGTTCGCCTAACTAGATCGCCATTCACGAACACAATCTATTTATATGGCATGATTTTATACACTTAGTTTTACCACATTTAATGAAAATGAATCATTCATGACATGATACATGTATATACATCGATACCCAACCCCAACTTAACACTAGCCCCAACCCCAGCCCAGCCCCAGCCCCAGCCCCGCCCCGCCCTAACCTAACCCTAACCCCAGCCCCAGCTAAACCCCGACCCCAACCCTAAGCCAAACCCTAACCCCAGCCCCAGCCCCAGCCGCAGCCGAACCCCAACCTTAACCTTAACCCCAACCCGAACCCCCACCCCGACCGTAACCCCTGCCGAACCCCCACTCCAACTGCAACCCCTGCCGAACCCCAACTCCAACCGCAACCCCAGCCCCAGCCATGAACCCTAGCCCTAAATAATCAAAAGTTTCTTTAATTTAGTTGAAGATTTACTAACCTGAACGGCGGTGGCGACGACGAGAACGGTGGTGGCGACGACGAGAACGGCGGCGATGACGAGAACGGCGGTGGCGACGACGAGAACGGCCGTGGCGACGACGAGAACGGCGATGGCGATTTGGGGATTTTGTTTCCCGCGCGATCGAGAGAGGGAGAAAGAGATAACGGGCGTAGGCGATCGATCTGTGCCTTTATTAAATCGCTATTTAATTGCCCCTACGGATTTGTCCGTAGGTCCTTGGTTTGCGGCTCCGTAGGGGCAAACACCAAATTAAGAATTAATATTTTTATTCTTGAACGTCTTGGCCCGTAGGGGCAACCTTCTAGCCCTACGGATTAATCCGTAGGGCCAACATAAATCTGCCCTTACGGATTTCAATATCCGTAGGGGCAACCCCATATTTTACTAGTGTTATCTTAATCTCCTTTTAAAACACATTATTAGCACTAATAGCCACTAAAACACTAAATTAAGCTTAATAAACAAAAAGTTTGGCAACTAAGTGTTTAGGTAAGGCTTTATACCTCAAGTTGGTCTTAGGATGGTTCAAACTTGTAGGTCTTGCCTCCCCAATATGAAACTTGCTTCAAGCACCCAAAAAGGAGTTGTTTTAAAGTGTTTAACATGAGATTTTGTGATGTAGTGAGGGATTTTGATGGAGATGGAGGCTTGAAATGAAGGAAGAAGAAGAAGAAGAAGAAGAGGAAGAGTGGGGGGCAGCTGGACTCAGCAGGAGTGAGGGAGAGGGAGAGAGTGTACCATAAGTCAAGTTTCCCCCAAGCCTCATTTATTGCCCCATGCCTCCCCTTTTTCCATTTCTTTTTCTTTTCTTATTTTAGTTTTGTTTTCCCTTTTCAATTTAGACATAAATAAAAACCAAGTTATGAAGAAATGAAGCATGGCTTGATAAAAAGGAAATGTAACAAGTTTTAGAAAATATGATATGGTGTATGCAACATGCACAAAACACACTCATTGCATGATTTGTGAAAATTAATCACGTTTAGAAATAGAATTGTATACAATTTATCATAGAAATTTAAAATTTGCCTAAATCATATAAATCCCTCCAAAATCACCATTTAATTTAATTTTCCAATATTTTCAAATTTATTGGTATTTAATTATACCGCGATTTCAAATATTCATAATATTTATAATTTAATTATATAATTTCCCAAAAATAATATTTTGTTTTTCTGAAATGTTACAATCTTCCCCCTCCCCCCCATTGAAGAAGTTCGGTTCCCGAATTTAAATTTAAACCGCCAAATACTAAAACATTTCAATAATCAACTCAAATCAACGGGGCTCCAAAATCATGGAAGATATAGAAAAACCACAGCGCATCGCGTGCGTCTAAAAACGAATACAAACTCAAAGTCGAACTCCGTCAAGCGTCACGAAAATCGTCGGATTTGCACGCATATCATCGGAGTTACAATGGAGATACAGATTGTTAGTTATATGTATGCCCTAGAGGCCATTACTGTACATACGTTGTATATTGTAGTGGATTCTTGGACATATATAGGGAGAACTTTCTTGCTCGACATGATAGTATACTATATGGTTACCCTTTATCTTAACATGTACTCTGATTGTCTCTATGTCACATGTTGATAAAGCCCTTAGGATGAGTACTTAACTGCCAGGACTATGATGCAGATCATACTAGTGGGGACAGTGTAGTCGCCAAGTACATCGTTCAAATGTTCCTAGTCGTGGGAGTGCCGAGACAGGGCATCGATACTCTAGAGTAGACTAGCGTATGCGCTTCTTGACCCATATGATGGGCGATGGATGATCCTATATCTATTTGTGTTTGACATCAGAGAAGGTATACGGGTGCTTAGTGGAGACTGAGTACACTGGACGGACTCGCCGAGAACTCCCAGATGGTATTATATCTCACATCAGATGGCAGTTCTCTGGTGACACTGGTACAGATTAGTCTGTAGACCCGAGATCGTCATAGAGTCTTGTGTGATTCCCACTGTGGTTTGATTTCCATCATACCACGTCCAAGAGGGCATGCAAAAAGGTGGCTTTTGGGTACAGCCCCGAATCATATAAAGGCAATGAGCGATAGGAGGGGTTTCGTCTCTCTCGGTATAGGGAGTTGATGTTGCGCTGTGTTCGATTGGCTATAACAGGAAATCCTTGGTCTGGGTTGCTGAGATTTTCTGGTAAGTGTTATCAGTAGTTTCTCGAACTAATATGGACCTCATATCGACACGACTTATCAAGCTACTGGGGTCTGACGTTTACCACCCCTAGGCGAGATATGTGACATATCAGACAAAGAGACCGGACTGTACGGGAGTGTTACTGATTGGATTCGCAGGAGAATGTACAGGCTTGCTTGTTGATCTTTTGATCGCTTAATACCTGGGTGGATGTTACGTTTAGCTGAGCAGTTGCAGCTTGTGGGTTTTTGATATGATCATCACCTACTGCCGGCGTATTGACGATTCTTTAGAGTCCTACCTAGAGGTTTCCTGGCTCAGGCAAAACGGAGTAGGAGCGCATATGTGATATGTGCGGGACAGAGAATAATACGTGTATGCGATACCATATTAGATTCTCGCGATATGAGATATCGGCCGAGTATATGTGATATAGCTGGGTCATCGGATCAAGTGTTGATTAGATAATTTAATGTATAATTATATATTTGATATATTAAATTACATTAACTAATATAAGCTCACTTAAAGATTCTTTTTCTCACTCGGGTAATACATTGATATATATGTGATATATGTTAATTGTATTATTTTATTTTGTTACAAAATATATTATATATGTGATATATAATATTGCAACACGTTAAGGTTACAAATGCAACATGTTTTGTGGAGTTTAAATATGGTTAGGGTTTGGATTAGGGTTAAGCTTTCTTGAAGCTTCTAGAAGCTTTGTTTTTGTTTTTAAGCAAAGATAATTTGTAGATATTTTTTAACCAAACCCAAACACTTCACCATAGTTAATTCTCTACATGGGTTAAGTCTTCATTCTTAACCCATGGTTGCATTTCTAACCTTACACTTGATTTCATTATTCATCACAAATAGATTCTTCTTCTTCTTCTTTTTGAAAAAGCTTTCTAGCTTTTTGCAAAGTGATGATAATGAGTGAGAAATTAAAAGCAAAAGAGTTCTAAATTCCTATTTCATCATCCTCATCTATTCTAGCCGCTTAGATTAGGGTGTTTTCTTTGCTAATACTTGATTAGCAAAGTAAGAGCTTGGGTTTGAGTTTCTTCAAGGTAGATCATATTTGTTATTGAAGATCGGAAGAAAGATTGCATCTTTCTCTTCATGGAGCCTCTCTAGAGTCCGGGTACTCGATGATCGCAGTGATGGGACCTCAACACGGAGCTTTAGAAGTGAAGAAATGGACTACAAAGGTTGTAATCCCAAACTCTTAGAAGTAAAGTTGTTTACTTGCTATGTTTCGCCTAATCTCTTGTCTAAGATCTTGGTTAGGGTTGTTCGGCACATGAAAAATTTGATTTTGGCAAGGTTGATGCCTTGTAGAACCTTGTGACAGTGCCTAATAACCCTACAGTGGTATCAGAGCCAAGCTAGAGCTTTAGGAGAAGTCTAGACGAAGTTTAAAGTCCGATCGAACCCCGAAACGTCGCAATACACCCCCTCTGTGGAAATTTTTTAAAATGTTGATTTTTTCTGTATTTAAAATACTCAGAAAAATAAGTAGGGAATTCTAAGGATTACTGTGAAAAACGAACCACTTATCCCCTCAAGTCGCCGCGGAACCGCGGCAATACCATGCCTTGCGCGGCGGTTCCGCGGCCGAACATAGGTATTAGGGTAAGATTTTTCACAGTAAACATCCGTAGGTGTTTCTACATGTTTCTGGGAATTTTTAATATTACTCAAGTGTTGAGTTTTCTGGAGATCTTTTGTATTCGTTGATTCGATCGGAAAGTTTAACTTCGTTTAGGTTTTTCCGGGTAATTTAGAACGTGTTAAAAAGTTCGAACGGATATCAATAACTCACTTTTTCCCCTGCCGGAAAATTTCCAAGTGTTGGATTTTTTCCTTAATTAAAGAACATTCATAGTCGTGCAAGTAACGCGGTGGACCCTCTAGAAGAACACAAACCTTAACTCGATTATGTGACCGTCTGAACCGTCTCTGAACCTTAGGGTTTGGGGCTGTACGGCGTTGCCACATGTGAGGCGTTGGTTTGACCTTTCTACGGCTGGACCATTGGTACTGTGGCATGTGATGGATACTTTTTGAACTCCGCTCAAGTGTTGAGCTATTTGGGAAATCTTAGGTGTTTGTTTATTCGATCGGAAATTTAACATTGTCTATATATCTGGAATGTGATACAATATTTGGAATCCACAAGTAGTTATGATTTAACGAATTTGAATGTTATAAATCGAGCAGTTTAGTCTCATTTGATCGGTTGCCACGGGATTTTGATGTGATCAAAAGTCCGTCGCAATCACGTAGCATATGCGGATACTCGTCGGGTAAACTTAATAGATAGCCACGCCCCATAGCGCTGTAAGTCCGCGGCGGCGCCCCGGCCGTCGATCCGACGCCGGAATGCGGAAACGAAAAACTTTGCAAACTAGCAAACCGGCACCACCGCGCACTTTTAACCCGGATCGGGCCATTAACCTAGCTACTAGCAAACTAAAATACGGGTAGAGAGTTATACCAAGCGATCCGTGTCCTTCGGTCTTCGTCTCCACTCCGATCTCCCACGGAATCTCCGTCCGTCACGTCCTCGTCGGAAAGGGCACCACGTAGCCGGGTTCATTTACGGGCTCCAACCTCTGGACCGAGGCAACACGGGCGCCAAGTTGGCTAGCCGACGCGTCCATGATTTGCTGTAGAATAGTGTAGTAGCCATTGTCTCTTTGAGGGTTTGAAGTTTCCTTTGGTAATGGAGGAATGAAGAACTTTGGAGAGGGTTTTTCTTTCGTTGCATGAATGAATAATGAGATAGCTAAAATGAGAACAACAATAATCTCTCTCCCTCTCTCTAGTGGCTGGCCCCCTCTCATATGGTGGGTGGGAAAAAGAATGAATAATGCAAGAAAGAAAATGTGTAGATAAATGATCAAATAATTTCACCTCAAAAAACCAAATCAAGCCCCATCACAATAAATGCAAGTCAAGTGATGCAAAAGGCATCTAATGATGAAAGAACCATCATTAAGCCATCAATATGCAGAGAACCCCTTCCACAAAATGTTATTTGCAAACTTGCAAATAACCCCTCCACCACAAAAGTCCGGCCGTGAAGGAACAAAGGAAAACCGGCCGGAACGGAATGCAAACTGGCAACTTCAGAAAACTGATCCCGTAATAAATTACAGGAAAACCCCGCGACAGCATATACATGCCTGCATTTGTATTCCCACTGAATACAAATGCAATGAGACAAAATCTACACTGTCTAATACTAGGATCCGGCTTAAGCCAAAGCCGGCTAGTAAATACCGTCCAATCACGATCCGTGCAATATCGCACATATCTGATCGAACCCTGCCATATCTCCATACGGCCTCTACAGCGTTTCGCCCGAAACTTGAGTAACTGTGTGTGGTGGACTCTAAAGATTCGTCAATACTATGGCTGTGGATTTAACCACTAGCACGTCAAAGGTATCAGCCATACGTAACGGGCCACCAGCTATTGACCAAAAGGGACGTCGATGAGCGAACTCATCCTGACACCCTACTGAGCCTGTCAGTGACAATATCCGTACAGTCCGGTCTATTCGTCTGTGAGCATCGCATGGCGGGCCTAGGGGATTGGTAAAAGTCAGACCCCCAATAGCGGTAAAAGTCGTGTCGGAGTGTAGCCCAGAACACCCTGAGATACTACTGGAATACCTACCAGCAAATCTCCTGCCTTGGCCAAGGACTTTCCATGTTCTGGCTCTCCTAGACACAGCGCGACCTCACCCCCAATACCGGGAGAGACGAACCCCTGCAGATCCGCTCACTGCCTCCATGTGGCTCGGGACTGTACCCAACAAAAACCTGTTTGCACGTCTCCTTTGAGCGTGGTAGGGTAGTAATCAAAGCACAGTGGGAACTCACACGAGACAAATGACGATCTCAGGTCGATGAACTAACCTGTACACATGTCACCAGGGAACTGCTATCTGACGTCTGGTATAATCCCAACTAGCAGGTTCCCGGCGAGTCCTGTCCGGTGTACTCATAACCCAATGAGCACCTGTATACATCTTAGGTGAACCAACTGACACCAGTGGCTTGTGAGACCGGCCACCGCCCCTCGTCGGGGTCTCGACTGTATACACTAGTCTACTCTGGAAAATCGATGCCCTGTCTCGAAACTCCCACGACTAGGGACCTTTTAAGGATGTGCTTATAGACTCCAGCTCTCACGTATATGAACGCCCTCATACTGCTGGTAGTGAAGCAAGAATCCTAGGGGCTCTATCAACGTGCAATAGCGACTCGTAAGGTCACCTAAAGCAGTACACGATGATAAAGATAAACCAGATAGCATACTATCATCTTGAGTAAGACTGTCCTACCGGCATAGGTCCTCCATCAATCATTGCAATCACGTGCCTGTGATCCAATAATTGACTCTGAGGGCACTATATCCAACAATCTACTACTTGCACTCAAGGCAAATTATTGCGATGTCGCATACTCACAGCCCGTGTGATACCAAACACCCAACTCCTCTACTAATCAGTCTCATAAAGCTCGTTTGCGAAACTATTGCGTTCGAGGAATAGCCTCAGTGAGTGGATCCGCTCTGGTGTTTCTTTCTATGTCTCTCTTTATCTCAAGTTCGCGGAGAATACCATCTCCCGAAATGAGCAATACCTGTCTTAGAATGTATGGATGTCTGATGGGACCTAGCTCATAAATGAACTCCAAATCCAAACTTCTTAGACTGTATCGTCAACTGAACTTAATCAGTATCATGCGCCATGCCTTCCCTCAGTATCCACCTGGACCACCTGTCCAAAATACTGCCCCTCGTCAGAGGGAAAACTATAACTCTGACAGCCACTCTGCCATCCAGGTCACCTTGGAAACCTGGAATGATAACTGTCTCCCGAAGGAGAATGCTGTTATCATATCCCTAGAACATCAACTTATGTTCTAAAACTGCTTCCGAATGTTTCTCCAGGATTGGATGAATATCAACTTATTGCACCTACTGCAAGAACAACATCTGGTGTTGTACTTGACATCTCATGATTGACTCAATTGCCTAAGCAAGTGATCTGCCAATCATGTACATCCCTCTCCCCTTTAGTCTGTAAGACACTTTTAGAGAGGGTGACTCCATCACCTGCAGGTATACTACCGTGCCAGGAGTTGTCCATTCTAAATACTCTTAGAACGCTGTCTAAGTACCCTGATTGGGAAACCACCCAAATCTAGATCTAAAACCATAGGTCTAGTAACCAGAATGTACGATATAATATCCAAGTCCTTTGTGGAGAAACCACTGTGTGACGACCAAAGTATAACCGATCGTAGTATAGGAATATCACTTCCTATTCTGTGTATGTCATCCAAATACCAGGACATCACACACTACTACCTTCTTAACAGATCCATCCCCTATTCTGATGAAGTCAAATCTATGACTGTCACATCAGAAATAGATGACCTATCTCCGCTATATCTGCTTTAGTGTATAAATAGACATAAGCCACTTGTCCACCATGCTTCCGCTGCTCCCACTGACCACGATAACCCTATGGCAGAGTCATATAGACGTGCACTTCTAAAGCTAGTTTAGAACGACGCTATACTCATCCTCCTGCCGGATCTCACAGTCTGGAACAACAGCAATGGCAAGTCTGGGTAAACAAGAACCTCCCTGCCACCGTCCTTGAGCATACCGAAGTACCTCTCGAGTGCCTGAGGTTACCCACCATACATGCGGAGTGGCCAATGGAATGTCAAACCCGATTGAATCTTTAGGTTCTTTATCAAATCTTCAGTAATCGTTTGCGGTTCTGGAATCACTTCCAGTTCTACCATACTCCCACTACTGTTTTCTGAAAAAAAAATCCATTTTTGTTAAAACTGTGGCGAGTTAAGAACAATATCACTATTGATCTTCCAGATGGTAGAAAGTCAACCCTCGTCATAGTCCGGGTCAACCCACAAACAACCATTACTGAAACGTGCCTTGAGTCATCTAGAGTCTGGTTTTAAGCATAAGCTGGACAACTCCCCGTACCTTAACAATGTCAAGATATGAACTGTTCTATATCCAATATAGAAACAGAGGCACTGATTTAATTGAACCAGATTCAAATCATGCAGCTGTCTCCAGTGCATGTCAACTAAATGGAAAGAGGCCGATCGACATTACTCAATTTAGGAGTACTTCCAATTATGAGTAATCTGAAAGAGAAGCAAGTTCTCTTAATCATTACTATCAACTGAATACCATACACAAGTATCTACATCTTCGATCCCCTTGAAGAATACTGATACTTGCAACATCTGGTTCTCTACTTTATTCTTATACCTATAACTTCTCAAAACTCAGACCCTGTGTTTCTACGAAACACCTGTCTAAGAACTAGAGAAGTCACAAGTAAACAGAATATAGTACGAGTACCTACCCTTCTGTCCTAATGGACCCTGGACAACATACAATACTCTGTATAAGTCCCTTGAGTCAAATGACTCATTCACTGTGTGTCGTAGGTTGAAAACTGTACTTATGGTAAGGAAGAATTACACAGCTGTTCAATGCTCCTTACCTAACCATCTACTGATATAGACAAAATTTCAAAAAAGGTATATCTCACTCTATAAAAATAGATGTATAGATATATCAATTTGAAATTGGTGCATAATAACGGATATTCAAAACCAAATATTTGCCGTCCGGCAAACAACCTAGGTGACTTCCTCAAATATCACCAATTACAACGAATTCCGATATAATGAGGATAATCACCTAATTCCCAATAACTTACTCCTACTCATCATCTGTAAAACCATACAGATGTGAGAATCAAACCTGGTAAATACATACCCTGGAGTAAGTGTCTAATCGGGAAATCAGTTTTCTTTTAACAGTACACAGTGAAACTGAAACATTAAAATGTTTCGATGGGGTATCCTGGTATTCCTAGTAATACCACTTCCATTATGCAGATTCACAACTATAACCGTATATTTCTTTGCCACCTCTCCAAATCCCTTTATATGTCTTTAGTCATTACCTTCTGTACACCCCTTTAGACCAAATGGTTTTCTTCTTTCCCTACCGTTCGGCACCAGCCTATGGTTTGGAAGAAGACTATCCAATAAGCATAATGGGTGTACTGTCCTAATCCTAGGAGCACTCGCAATGCGAGAGAAGGTGAAGATAAAAAACAACCGAATAAACCTTATTCTTATTTCTCCTGAACCAAGATCCATCCCCGAACTGGAACAAGTTCCTTTCGAGTTCGTATATAACCATACGATGGATTATCCAATAAACTTGGGATCTTCGTAGTGATACCGAGTGTCCAGGAGAAATACAAAGGTGATTTAGGATTGGCGAAGAAATACTTGGTTTGGTCGTGAGTAGCAGTCGCAATTTACTTTGCCCTCTTACTAATCCCTTTTCTTTGTCTTAACTTAATACCTTCTGTACACCGCTTAGGCTAATTGGTTTTCTTCATTCCCTACCGTTCGGCACCAGCCTAAGGTTTGGAAGAAGACTATCCAATTTGCGTAATAGGTGTACTATCTCCTAAACCAAGGAGTACTCGCAACCTGAGAGAACGTAAAAGGAAAAGACAACTGAATATAGTCCTATTCGTTTTCTCCAGAACCCGAAACCATCCTCGAATTCCTTCGAGTTCGTATATAACCATACGATGGTTTTGTCCAATGGAAGTGGACGTTCGTAGTAATACGGGGAGTCCTGGAGAAAAGGGTAAAAGTAGGAGTGGCAATGAGGTCTACAACTCTGACAATCCAAAAGCCAGTGTTAAGAAGGTTCGGTCAACATGGTCACTGAGTCATAGTCTAGGGTCAGGTCAATGGTCGCTGCCAAAGAGAGAGAGAAAAGAAACACTCAGCGTGCACTCTAGCCTAGATCAGAATGGTTATCATTTTATCTAATCTGGAAACATCCCACTGTAACGTCAAATTCTTCCCCAAACCTGAAAGAAGAATTAGTCGGGATCACCCGAGGAGCAAACCAACTCATCAGTGGGAATCGGGATCCAACTATCATCGCGTGATAACATGACAGAATCCGCTCACGTTATCACACTCCAGAAGGTATGCGCATATCTGGCAAGTTTCAGTTTCTTTAGAAACTCCCGATGTGATTTTTGCCCCATGCTCTTATGACCTTGACTAAACCCAACAAATCATAAGTCACATGTCAAGTTCTACCCGTCATTGTCCAGGTTGATTTGAACCCACCCGTACAAGCCCTTGACTAGGGCCAACAAGGCTATACGACTATCCCAAACCAACGCATCTATCTATGCAGCATATGAACACCCAATAGCTACCAAACACTGTGCCTTGACTATGGCCAACAAACACAGCTTGAATACTATTGACTATCCATATGAAACGACGGAGGGCTACGAATGGTTTCTGGCGAAAACCTTTAACGTAATGAACTTGATATCGTTGAAGGAACCGGATAGCTTTTAAAAATATAGTGACGAAAACCATCGCTAAAGAGGTCACTCCCGGTGAAGGGATCTCGGCTCTTTCCCCGTAGAATGAGGTGCAGGATATTCCAACTGAATACCACGATGCAAAGAAAAAGTAATCGGCTATAGTGAAGTTATTGCCCTGACGCAAACTTTTGTCCAAGGGGTAACTCCCGGTGAAGGGATCTCGGCCCTTGCCTCATCGACTGGGGAGCAGGATATTCAACTGAATACCACGATGCAAAACAAAAGAGAACGCCCCTGCAATAACAGCTTTTTGAAAAGTGTTCCAACAACATCAGAATAGGTTTGTTTATCTTGCATTGATCCGAATCAACGCAGTCCCATCAATTGATCACACCAATAAAGAACGAAAATAATGATGTACGTATATGCCATCCGCATTCGCCACTGGGTCCCGTCATCACCCGTTAGGTTACTTAACTAACGACAGAGCGGGGACTGGACTAGCGCGGATGCAAAACATATACAACATCTACTAGTATATATATCAATATATAATATTTCGCTCAAGGCGTGATAAAAATGCAACATCACAGAAATGTACAGCATCACAGAACAATACAGATATCTGGGATCCCCGGGTTTCATAGAGCCGCTACTGAAACCCGACGTTCCCCTGGTCATGTGGATAGCTTGTGCAATGAAATCCTAGACCCCTACGGGCGCGGCAAGTTACCCGCCAAAACCTGAAGCGAGGCAGCCCCCTTCAGCAACGTGAATGGACCACCCAGCACTTCACGGAATCCGGTAACTTGGGCACCTTTCCTAGGTCAACCTGTACCCCCTACGAGTGCGGCGAATAGCCCGCCAATTCTAGAGTAAAGCCCCCTCCGTCCTAATGCCATGAGATGCGGGCTCGTTGCCCTCTAGAATCCGGCTATCCGTGCACTCCTCCGCGGGGCAATCCTAGTACAGAAAGTAAAATATACATACAACGGGTACATCGACCGCAACCTGGTCGTGCCCCAAAAGAATAATACAAACAGGCTGTGACGGCAATCCACACGTCGGACGCTCGCCCCGCAATATCAAATGTACATATTAAACAAAACTGTACTAACATTGCATCCAGGCTATCCCCCACGACCGATCCGCAACATCACAGCACAATACAGAACATCAACGTGAATGTCACGTTCGCAAATCCGTCTAACCAGGCTATAGCAGTTAGACAGGATTTACCGATCAAGTGACATTCACGGTCGCAGATATAATGTAAAAACTTTGAACTAGCGTGTTTAAAATTTCAGATCGAACAAATTTACCCAAGTGGGCCCCAAGCACTACTGTAACACTTACAGAAAATCTGGGCCCAAAAATAATATCCCAAAACCCCTATTTCCATGTCTAAAGCCCTCTGGAAAAATTTGGCACGCTGAACAGTGAAAATGGCGGCGGAACCGCGGCCAAAGCATGGGTTTGGCCACGGTTCCGCGGTGGAGTAATGGGTTCAGGCGACCAAATTTTACCAGAATTCTTATACTTCACTGAACATCATTCTGCAACTACCTGAAAAATTTTTGGAGCCAAAAAAAATTCGACAGAAACATGAAGCATTGGAAAATACGGTTTTTGGGATTTTGTTCGATCGAGTCTTTAAACATACTAGAGCAAGCTAGGCAAGGTTAACGGCGTGGCTCTGATACCAATGTATGTCTGCGGCGGCGCCCCGGCCATCGATCCTACGCCGGAATGCGGAAACGAAAAACATTGCAAACTAGAAAACCGGCACCACTGCGCACTTTTAACCCGGATCGGGCTATTAACCTAGCTACTAGCAAACTAAAATACGGGTAGAGAGTTATACCAAGCGATCCGTGTCCTTCGGTCTTCGTCTCCACTCCGATCTCCCGCGGAATCTCCGTCCGTCACATCCTCGTCGGAAAGGGCACCACGTAGCCGGGTTCGTTTACGGGCTCCCACCTCTGGACCGAGGCAACTCGGGCGCGAAGTTGGCTAGCCGACGCGTCCAAGATTTGCTGTAGAATAGTGTAGTAGCCATTGTCTCTTTGAGGGTTTGAAGTTGCCTTTGGTAATGGAGGAATGAAGAACTTTGGAGAGGGTTTTTCTTTTGTTGCATGAATGAATAATGAGATAACTAAAATGAGAATAACGATAATCTCTCTCCCTCTCTCTAGTGGCCGGCCCCCTCTCATATGGTGGGTGGGAAAAAGGATGAATAATGCAAGAAAGAAAATGTGTAGATAAATGATCAAATAATCTCACCTCAAAAAACCTAATCAAGCCCCATCACAATAAATGCAAGTCAAGTGATGCAAAAGGCATCTAATGATGAAAGAACCATCATGAAGCCCTCAATATGCAAAGAACCCCTTCCACAAAAAGTTATTTGCAAACTTGCAAATAACCCCTCCACCACAAAAGTCCGGCCGTGAAGGAACAAAGGAAAACCGGCCGGAACGGAATTCAAACTGGCAACTTCAGAAAACTGATTCCGTAATAAATTACAGGAAAACCCCGCGACTGCATATACATTCCCGCATTTGTATTCCCACTGAATACAAATGCAAAGAGACAAAATCTACACTGTCTAATACTAGGATCCGGCTTAAAACAAAGCCGGCTAGTAAAAACCGTCCAATCACGATCCGTGCAATACCGCACGTATCTGATCGAACCCTGCCATATCTCCATACGGCCTCTACAGCGTTTCGCCCGAAACTTGAGTAACTGTGTGTGGTGGACTCTAAAGACTCGTCAATACTATGGCTGTGGATTTAACCACTAGCACGTCAGAGGTATCAGCCATACGTAACGGGCCACCAGCTATTGACCAAAAGGGACGTCGATGAGCGAACTCATCCTGACACCCTACTGAGCCTGTCAGTGACAATATCCGTACAGTCTGGTCCGTTCGTCTATGAGCATCGCATGGCGGGCCTAGGGGGTTGGTAAAAGTCAGACCCCCAATAGCGGTAAAAGTCATGTCGGAGTGTAGCCCAGAACATCCTGAGATACTACTGGAATACCTACCAACAAATCTCCTGCCTTGGCCAAAGACTTTCCATGTTCTGGCTCTCCTAGACACAGCGCGACCTCACCCCCAATACCGGGAGAGACGAACCCCTGCAGATCCGCTCACTGCCTCCATGTGGCTCGGGACTGTACCCAACTAAAACCTGTTTGCATGTCTCCTTTGAGCGTGGTAGGGTAGTAATCAATGCACAGTAGGAACTCACACGAGACAAATGACGATCTCAGGTCGATGAACTAACCTGTACACATGTCACCAGGGAACTGCTATCTGACATCTGGTATAATCCCAACTAGCAGGTTCCCGGCGAGTCCTGTCCGGTGTACTCATAACCCAATGAGCACCTGTATACATCTTAGGTGAACCAACTGACACCATTGGCTTGTGTGACCGTCCACCGCCCCTCGTCGGGGTCTCGACTATATACACTAGTCTACTCTGGAGAATCGATGCCCTGTCTCGAAACTCCCACGACTAGGGACTTTTTAAGGATCTGCTTATAGACTCCAGCTCTCACGTATATGATCGCCCTCATACTGCTGGTAGTCAAGCAAGAATCCTAGGGGCTCTATCAACGTGCAATAGCGACTCGTAAGGTCACCTAAAGCAGTACACGATGATAAAGATAAACCCGATAGCATACTATCATCTTGAGTAAGACTGTCCTACCGGCATAGGTCCTCCCTCAATCATTGCAATCACGTGCCTGTGATCTAATAATTGAGTCTGAGGGCACTATATCCAACAATCCCCGACCCAGTGACTGTAGGAGAACACCATCGCCAAAAGCATCCGTTCGGGTGCTCGCGGCAGCGGTGTTCTGCCTTAGTGCACTTCGTCGACGGCATCCGGGGGTGCGGCCGTCTACTAAAATTTGCGACGAGCATTCGATCAGGATGACGGGAATCTTGTTGAATTGCCCGACTTGATATTGAAAAGTGTTTTCGAGATCGAGACTAAAATGCGGGGTTTATAATTGTTATGCGTGCGATGTCTAAGGAATTCATTTGGTTAGGCATGAGATGTCTAAGTAGGTTGCGGATTCCAACTATTGTAGTTTTACACTTTCTTTTCTGCGACCGTAAGTGTAATATGTGGTGTATCATCGGTTTCGTTGCTATACATCAACGACAATTGGGATACGCATATTTACTTACGTTGATGATATGTGATATTATGTGTTGCTGTGATATGTTATATTGGATCGTCGCGTTTTGAATAGCCGGGGGTTTTATGTGAGATGAGGGTTTTTATTTTCATTCATGTAAAATTCATTGTATGTAATATTCTTTTATTGGGGAACTTCCAGGTTGAGGATGATATCACCATTGTATATTATTTAGTTTCCGATTAGGTAGACCCAAGGCGGGGAGCACAAGTAACCGGGTTCCAGGGTCCAGTGTGAGGCCATCTTGAGGAGTCGAGACCGGGTCTCCTAACCCTAGAATTGGCAGTGATGCTTGCCGCTCTCGTAGGGGTCTAGGGATGTGGGTTTGGCTATTCATCGCGACCGTGGAATCTGTGTTTTATACAGGCTCGTATTAAAACACGGACCTCCTACTATATCCAATATTTCACATATCTTCTTCTACTGCAATGTTCTGTGATGAGATCATATGACGGCCTGAGACGAAAGTTTATATTATATATATGAGATATATATTGTATATTGTTGATTTCGTTTCAAACGTGATGCTTGTGAAGCATAATAAAATGGGACTTCATTAATGTGATTAATGAAACTAAAAGAAGCCTAAAGATTTTGTAGAAACTTGTCTCAAAAATAGGTAGCTCTAGTTCTTTCTTTGCATAGTGGTATTCCTTGTAGAATATCCAGCACCTTATTCGATAAGGAAAGAGCCGAGATCCCTTCACCGGGAGTGACCTCTTTAGCGAAACTAGCACATGCTACAAACTTGTTTTGTCTTTTGATTGTTTTTATAGTTTTTGCTCTGCATAGTGATATTTGTGAAATATCCTGCACCTTATTCGATGAGCATAGAGCCGAGATCCTTTCACCGGGAGTGACCTCTTTAGGAAAACTAGAAAAGGCCTCAAAAACATTCCATTTAAAATCACTCGATTCTACAACGATATCAAGTTCGTTACGCAAAGGGTTTTCTTAAAAACCTGCCGTAACCCTCCGTCATTTTAGGAAATAGAGTACTTAGTATTTGTGCTGCATTTGTTGACCATAATTAAGGCGCAGTGTACGGTACCTGAGTGATGTTTTCCTATATAACATATGATGTGATTAATTAGGACAGTCATATGACTTTGTTGACCATAGTTAAGGGTCATGTTGGTGGGTCTAATCAATCAAGAAATGACGGGTAGAACTTGACTAGTGCTTATGATTTGTTGACAATAGTTAAGGTCATAAGTCACTACTAGGGGTAAAATATTATTAGGAATTTCAAGTGTTGAAATTTGCAATGAGATTGCATATCTCCTATGAGATGGTTGGATCCCGATACCCGCTGCGAGTAAGAGTTACTCTTGAGAGAGTTTTACACATTACAATCAGCCGATCGAGTAGGTGTCTAGAAAGGTGTTAGCCGGGTTACGCCCCTGGGAAAACAAGGTTTATTTTAATTAGGTCCATGCGAAAGCACGGGGAACCTCCCTCAAAGTACCGGCTCTGGCCTGGCTGAAAGATTGACGAACTTGTATGGTGTAATTAAGCCCGGCTAGTCTTTCCTTTTAGGGTTTGAAGGAAGATTTGACTAAAACTGTGGGAGACATCCTGATTAGATATATTTATAACCAATCTAATCTTGCAAGAGCATACGCTGAGTGTTTTATTCTATCTCTCTCCAGGTAGCGACCTTGTCACGCCTTAATCAATATAATAATATGGATGTAATGACCGAACCCGCTTGTTATACTGCGCTAGGGAACGTTGGTCCCGCTCCAACTTATAATTATTATAAGACAGAGCAAGAAATAGGGGATTACCAGAATTCCCGTGCCGCCCAAACGAAGAAACTGCATGTTGATGCATCATCTTCGGGTATGTTCATAACCGAGAACCGTTTCTCAGTATCCTTTACGTCCTGGGTATGAGATACCGGATCAGGATCCCGCAAATGTAATTTGTTGTAAGTCGACGTTAGACACCCCACGAGTTGCTGGGAGGCGGAATAGGTAAAACAATCATTTTGTTTAAAACAAACATCGACTAACTAACGGATCTTTGCCAAACCCTAACTAACAACATCATAGGAGGGATTAGCTACTATGAAAGAAGATTATATCTAATGAACCATGTCCTTCTTGTTCTTGTTGACCACCTCCTCGTCGCCTCCTCTTTCTGATAGAAGATCCACCCGAGAGCTACTACTCCAAGATTGACCTCTAACTTGAGTTAACTAGGTAACTAAGAGTGCTAATCAAAGCAACCTAGAGGATATAGAATAGGATTATGGATCAATTAGTCTTGCTAACCCTTGATCTCAACACATGAGAGGTTAGGGTTAGGGTTTGAAGAGAGAGAGCTTGAGGAGAGAGAAGGTGAGAGTAATAATGAAATGGAAATTAACTCATTTGTGTATATATATGAAGCATAAAATATCTTGCACAAAATATCATTTGCACAAATATCTTCATGCTTCATTTAATACATAATGAATCATCTAGTGAGTCATTAAAAGCATTAATGCTTCATTAACTCTCTTGATGAATCATCTCCATGAGTCACAAAACCATTTAATGCATATGCCACCTTAGCTCTCCACCTCATCAACCTTCTAGAAGCTTCTCGACAATTTACGAGAACTCCTATCCGTGAAAATACGGAAATTCTGAGACTGTATAAATCCAATAATCCAATACTAGAATCTGGCTTAAACTAAAGCCCGCTAGTAAAAACTGTCCGAACATCGTACGTGCATGAAAACACGTATGTGTCCGAACCCTGTCGTAAAACCATACGACCTCTATATCGTTTCGCCCGAAGCTGGGAAACTCTCTGTGTGGGACACTAAAAACTCAACTACTATGCTGGCAGTGGGTTTAACCATAGACCGCAAGCGGCACTAGCTATACGTAACGGTCCCCAGGTAGATGTCGATAAGAAGGCCGATGAGGAAACCCAACCGAACTCCTACTGAGCCTGATGTGACAATCTCCGTACAGTCCGGTCTGTTCGTCTAGGACTATCGCATATCGGGCCTAGGGGGCGGCAATCGCCAGTCCCCTAAAAGCAGTATAAGTCGTGTCGGAGTGAAGCCCATTACACCTTGAGAAGCTACTGGAAAACCTACCAGTAAATCTCGCTTGCCCTGGCTAGGGACTTTGCATAATAGCTCTCCAGGCACAGCACGATATGAACTTCCAATACCGAAAGAGACGAATCCTGTCTAACCGCCACTGCCTCCAAGTGCTTCGGGACTGCACCCAACTGCTACCTGTTTGCACAACTCCTTCGAGCCGTGGTAGGGTAGCAATCTAAGAACAGTGGAAACACACTCGAGGCGATGCAGCAGTGTCAAGTTTGCGGACTATGCTGTACTCATGTCACCTGGGAACTGTTAACTGACGACGGGTATAATACCAACCAACAGTTCCATGCGAGTCCTGTCCGGTGTACCCGTAACCCAACGAGCACCTGTATACTATCTCCAGTAGGACGTACTGATGGCTGTGGGACAGACCATCTCCCCAACTGGGATGAGAAGCGTACACACTAGTCTACTCCAGAGTATCGATGCCCTGTCTCGATAATCCTACGACTAGGGACCTGAAAAAGGATGTGCTTGTAGACTACCCAGCCCCCACTAGTTTGACTGTCATCACAATGCTGGTAGTCAAGCAAGATCCTAAGGGCTCTATCAATACGTACACACATATTAAGATATATATAAACCAAGTAGCATACTACCATGTTTAGAAAGACTGTTATTATAACTGTGAATATCCTAAGCTTCCATTAAGTAATATACAAGCTAGTATGATACAATAATGGCCCCTAGGGCATATACACTAACAATCTCCCACTTGCACTAGGGCCATGTTCTGGTGTATCGAAGACCGATCATCTTGAGTAGCCTCTCGAACAGAATCTGTGGTAAGGCCTTTGTGAATGGATCAGCTGTGTTCTCCTCTGTAGCAACTCTCCGGACCTTGATCTCACGGCGATCTATGATCTCCCTGATCAGGTGATACCGCCTTAAGATGTGTCTGGACTTCTGATGGGACCTGGGTTCCTTTGCTAAAGCAATAGCTCCGTTGTTGTCGCAATACAGCGGTATTGGACCAACAATGTTAGGAACCACCTGAAGTTCTGTTAGGAACTTCTTCATCCAGACTACTTCTTTTGCGGCATCGGAAGCAGCGATATACTCCGCTTCCATCGTCGAGTCAGCAACGGTGTCCTGCTTGGAACTCTTCCAGCACACCGCCCCTCCATTGAGGGTAAAGACATAACCTGACATGGACTTGGAGTCATCCTTATCACTCTGGAAGCTGGAATCAGCAAAGGCCTCGATTTTGAAGTCTCTTCCACCGTAAACCAAGAACATCTCCTTAGTTCTTCTCAGGTACTTGAGAATGTTCTTTACTGCTATCCAGTGCTTCTCCCCTGGGTCTGACTGATACCTGCTTACCACACTCAGTGCGTAAGCTACATCTGGTCTGGTGCATAACATCGCATACATTATAGAGCCTACCATAGAAGCGTAGGGTATAACTGACATGCGATCCCTTTCCAAATCAGTCTTGGGAGAAATCTCTTTGGATAGGGTGATTCCATGACAAGCCGGTAAATTACCGTGCTTAGAATCTTCCATACTGAATCTTTTCAGTAAAGTGTTGATATACCTGGACTGCGATAGTCCCAACATCCTCTTGGATCTATCACGATAGATCCAGATCCCCAGAATGTAAGAGTCATCACCCAGGTCTTTCATGGAGAATCTGTGTGACAAGAATCATTTGACAGATTGTAGCATAGGAATGTCATTTCCTATCAATAGAAAGTCATCCACGTACAAGACGAGGAATACGACAGTTCGCGCTACAATTTTACTATATATATATGGTTCATCTGGATTTTTGATAAAGCCATATTCTTTGACCGTTTCATCAAAACAGATGTTCCAACTCCGCGATGCCTGCTTTAGTCCATAAATGGACTTAAGCAACTTGCACACTTTCCCGCTGCTCCCACTTTGATTGAAACCTTCTGGCTGATCCATATAAACGCACTCTTCTAAATTACTATTTAGAAAAGCCGTCTTTACATCCATCTGCCAGATCTAATAATCATGGAAGGCGTCAATTGCAAGAAGGATCCGAATGGATTTGAGCATAGCCACTGGAGAAAAGTTTCGTCATAGTCCAAACCATGTCTTTGACGAAAACCCTTTGCAACAAGTCTAGCCTTATAGGTTTCCACCAGTCCATCTACACCAATCTTTTTCTTGAAGATCCATTTGCATCCTATGGGTTTTACCCTATCTAGAGCAAAGTCCAAAGTCCATACTTTGTTGGTGTACATGGACTCCATCTCGGTCCGCATTGCATCTAGCTATCGTACCGAGTCGCCGCTCTGGATGGCCTGCTGGAAGCTTGTAGGTTCATCATCATCAATGATGCAATCCTCTCTATCCCTATCTATGAGAAAACTGTAGTATCTCTCAGGCGAATGAGATGGCCTACTACTCCTGCGGAGGGGTGCGGGAATGTCCTGTTCTTCTTGAACTACTGGTTCTACCAAACTTTCAGTAGTAGTTTGTGGTTCTGGAATTTCTTCCAGTTCTATTGCTCTCCCACTAGTTTCCTTTTCTAAAAACTGATGTTCTAGAAAATGGGCGTTACGAGAAACAAAAACCTTTTGTTACTCTGCGTAATAGAAGAAATACCCCTTGGAGTTCTTTGGATATCCCACAAACTTACACTGTACTGATCGTGCCTCGAGTTTGTCCACATGCTGCTTTTTTACAAAAGCTGGACATCCCCATATCTTCAGATACTGAAGATAGGGTTTCTTCCCACTCCATATCTGATATGGTGTGGTAGGCACAGTCTTGGTAGGAGCCCTGTTCAAAAGATATGCTGTTGATTCTAGAGCATAACCCCAGAAAGATCGCGGTAACTCAGCATTACTCATCATGGAACGTACCATATCTAATAGGGTTCAATTCCGTCTCTCCGATACACCGTTGTGCTGTGGAGTGTATGGAGGAGTAAGCTGAGAGAGAATTCCTTTCTCTTTTAGGTAACCTAGAAACTCGTCACTTAAGTATTCACCACCTCGATAAGATCTCAGTGTCTTGATACTTTTGCCGGTTTGGTTTTCTAGTTCATTCTTATATTTTTGGAATTTCTCAAAGGCCTTGGATTTATGTTTCATTAAGAAAATGAATCCGTACCTAGAGTAATCATCCGTAAAAGTAATGAAATATGAAAAACTACCTCTTGCATGTTTATACATTGGACCACATACGTCGCTGTGTATGAGTCCTAAGAGCTCGCTCGCTCTTACTCTATGTCCAGTGAATGGAGTCTTTGTCATCTTTCCTTTAAGACATGATTGACAAGTTGCATAAGATTGATATTCGAATGATCCAAATATCCTTCTCTATGTAACTTAGTTAACCTTTTCTCATTGATGTGACCCAGTCTACAATGCCATAAGAAAGCCTGATTTATATTTGGAGACTTTCTTTTTAGTGTGTTCTGGACATTGAAATTCTGTAATTGGTTTAATACGTATATACCATTATCTGGTGTACCGGACCCAATCAAACCATGATTAAGGTGGATGTTAACAACATCGCTTACAAACGTGAAATCATAACCTTCTTTCGATAACAACGATACTGATATGATATTACACGTTAAACTAGGTACACAAAAACAGTTGTGCAAAACCAAAATATGTCCACTCGTCAATCCTAGGTGATAATCCCCTACGGACACAGCACCCACGCTAGCTCCGTTAGCAACCTGGAGGGTCATATCACCAACTTTCAGCACTCTACGGTCTCTTAGTGCCTGTAATGAATTGCATATATGAGATCCTGATCCGGTATCCAATACCCAGGAAGTAGAGTTGATTGACAGACATTTTCAATTACAAACACACCCGAAGTCGAAGCTACTGTAGGGTTCCTAGGCACTCTAATGAAGTCTCACAAGGCATCAACCATGCCAATTTCAAAAATTATGGGTGCCGAGAAACCCTAATACGGATCGTTGACTAGAAGTTTAGGCGAAAAGATAATCTAGTTAACTACTTAACTAAAAGTTAGATGCTACAACCTTTGTAGATCCGGTTCTCCACTTCCGTAGCTCCATGTGGGTGTCCTCTCGCCGTCCATCATGAATCCTGAACTCAATCGTCGGCTTTATCGGAGAAACGGGCGAGCTAGGTCGTCGGCTTCGTGTCAAAGACGATCTACGTCGAGGCATCACAAGTTCAAGCTCCGACTTCACAAAGTTGTGAAACTTGTGAAGAAAACACCCAAAACAACTTGGCAAGAGGTAGAGGGTGAAGAAATTGGAGGTGGGTTCACTTTAGAATTGGATTTCTCTCACTTTAGCTCACGTTGCCATTGATAGACCTTAAGCTTTTCTTGAAGAAGAAGAAGGAGAAGAAGAAAGAATATGATAAGTCTTCTTTTTAAAAATGAAACTAATATGAATACTTATCATATCTTGACCATGGTCAAGTGTAGAGATTAAACTAAGGTTTGTTGGAATGGTTAGGGTTAAGGATGAGATAAGGATGGTGGACTTTGTCAAAGCTTCAAGAAGCTTCAACATAGCTCCAAAATAAGACACCATTCTTAACTTAATCCTTTCCAAATAAATAAACAAATAAATAAATGAAAAACCAAAACCCTAATCATCATTTAACCATGGTTTAATCCTTTGCACTTAACCACATTATCAAGTATCATCAAACATGATACAAAAATGTGCACAAAAGTATATCACATATACAACATGTGCATCAAGTGAGAAAATCCATTTAAAGTGAACCAATACTAGTTAATGCAAAGTAATATATCAAATATATAATTTTACATTAAATCATTAAATCAACATTTGATTCAATGATCCGGTCATGTCGCACATAACCGACTAGAATCCAATGTATCGATTTATCGAATCAATGATTCGATATCTAAGTTATATCGAATATAACCAATCGATACATCCATCATGAGAATGAAATACGGTATCACATACACGCATTATTCTCGGTCCTGCACATATCTCATATGCGCTCCTATTTCGTTTCGCTTGAGCCAGGAAACCTCTGTGTAGGACTCTAAAGACTCGTCAATACGCCGGTAGCAGATGATGATCATATCAAGCACCCACAAGCCGCAAGCGGTCTGCTAAACGTAACGGCCATCCGGGTATTGAGCGATCAGAAGATCGACGAGCTAGCCCGCTCACACTCCTGTGAATCCAACCAGTAACACTTACCGTACAGTCCGGTCTGTTCGTCTGATATGTCGCATATCAAGTCTACGGGTGGTAAACGTCAGACCCCAATAACCGATAAGTCGTGCCGATATAAGGCTCATAACGGGTCGAGAAACTACTGGTAACTCTTACCAGCAAATCTCTGATCAGCCCTGGCCAGGGACTTCCCTGTTACGGCCAATCGAGCACAGCGCAACATCAACCCCCAATACCGGGAGAGACGAAACCCCTCCTATCGCTCATTGCCTCCATGTGACTCGGGACTGTACCCAAAGACCACCGTTTTGCACGCCCTCATGGACGTGGTAAGGTGGAGATCAAAGCACAGTGGGAGTCACACAAGACTCTATGACGATCTCGGGTCTACAGACTAACCTGTACAAGTGTCACCTGAGAACTGCCATCTGACGTGAGGTATAATACCATCTGGGAGTTCTCGGCGAGTCCGTCCAGTGTACCCAGTCTCCACTGAGCACCCGTATACCATCTCTGATGTCAAACATCAATGGATATGGGATCATCCATGGCCCATCTCATGGGTCGAGAAGAGTATACGCTAGTCTACTCTGGTATATCGATGCCCCGTCTCGATACACCCACGACTAGGGACCTTGAAGGATGTACTTTTGGACTACCATGTCCCCACTAGTATGATCTGCATCACAGTCCAGGTAGTCAAGTACACATCCTAAGGGCTTTATCAACATGTAACTATAAGACAGTTTAAAGAGACTAGTGTACATGTTAAGACAAAGAGTAACCATATAGCATACTATCATATCGAGCAAGAAAGTCATCTCTATATATGTCCAAGCATCCAATATAATATACATCATCTGTACAATACTGGCCTCTAGGGCATACATACAACTAACAATCTCCCACTTGCACTAAGGCCAGCTGCTGTAGTATCGCATACCGAGCATCCCGAAGAGTCTCTCAAACTGTATCTGGGGAATGGCCTTCGTGAGTGGATCCGCCGTGTTGTTCTTCGTGTCAACCCTCCTGACCTCGATCTCCCGGCGATCAACAATCTCCCGGATCAGGTGATACCGCCTCAGAATATGCCTGGACCGCTGATGGGACCTGGGTTCCTTGGCCAAAGCCACCGCTCCATTGTTATCGCAATACAAAGGTATTGGATGCTCAATGGATGGAACCACACCAAGTTCAGTAATGAACTTCTTGATCCAAACAGCTTCTTTAGCAGCATCGTTGGCAGCGATGTATTCAGCCTCCATCGTCGAGTCTGCCACGGTTTCCTGCTTGGAACTCTTCCAGCTAACCGCCCCTCCGTAAAGGGTAAAGACAAAACCCGACTGCGACTTAGAGTCGTCCTTATCACTCTGGAAGCTCGAATCGGTAAAGGACTCTACTTGGAGTTCCCCGTTACCATACACCAAGAGCATCTCTTTAGTCCTTCGTAAGTACTTGAGAATGCTCTTCACAGCTGTCCAGTGACTCTCTCCAGGATCAGCTTGATACCTGCTCACTACACTTAGTGAGTATGCAACATCGGGTCTGGTACATAGCATCGCGTACATGATAGAGCCTACAGCTGAAGCATAGGGTATCCCTTGCATGCGAGCTCTCTCCAAATCAGTCTTGGGAGACATCTCTTTGGAGAGAGTGACTCCAGAGATCGTGGGCAAGTTCCCACGCTTGGATTCTTCCATACTAAACCTCTTTAGTATTGTGTCAATGTACCTGGATTGGGACAATCCCAATATCCGTTTGGATCTATCACTATAGATCCTGATTCCCAATATGCAGGAGGCATCACCAAGATCTTTCATTGAGAATCTTTGTGATAAGAAGAGCTTGACCGATTGCAGCATAGGAATATCATTTCCTATCAAGAGTATGTCGTCCACGTACAATACGAGGAAGACAACCTTACTCCCTGCCACCTTCTTGTAAATACAAGGTTCATCTGGGTTTTTGACGAAATCAAACTCTTTGATAACGACATCAAAGCAGATGTTCCAACTCCGCGATGCTTTCTTTAATCCATAAATGGATTTAAGCAGCTTGCACACCTTGCCGCTGCTCCCACTGTCTACGAAGCCCTCTGGTTGAGTCATGTACACGCACTCTTCTAAATCACCATTTAGAAAGGCGGTCTTAACATCCATTTGCCAGATTTCATAATCATGATATGCAGCGATGGCAAGCATGATCCGGATGGATTTAAGCATAGCCACTGGAGAAAAGGTTTCGTCATAGTACACACCTGGTCTTTGACGAAAACCCTTTGCTACAAGTCTAGCTTTGAAAGTCTCCAATTTCCCATCTACACCAAGTTTTTTCTTGAAGATCCACTTGCTCCCAATGGGTTTTACCCCTTCAGGAGCAACTTCCAAAGTCCGTACTTTGTTGGTGTACATGGATTCCATCTCGGACCGCATAGCATCCAGCCATTTCACTGAGTCCCCACTCGTGATGGCCTGCTCGAAGCTAGTTGGGTCATCATCCTCCATGATGCAATCCTCGCTTCCACCATCAATGAGAAAACCGTAGTATCTCTCAGGTGGACGAGAAACCCTACTAGATCGGCGGAGAGGCTGAGGTTCGTCGGGTACTACCGAATCTTCTGGTTCCACTAAATCTTCAGTTATAGTTTGTGTTTCTGGAACTTCTTCCAGTTCTACCTCAGAGCCACTAATATCTTTTGCAAGAAATTCGTTTTCTAAAAAGGTGGCATGTTGAGCAATAAACACTTTTTGTTGTTCACTGTGGTAGAAAAAATATCCATTTGAATGTTTAGGATATCCCACAAACTTACATAGAACTGACCGTGCCTCGAGTTTGTCTGGATTTTGCCTTTTGACATAGGCCAGACAACCCCATATCTTAACTCGTTTAAGACATGGTCTCTTCCCACTCCATATCTCATATGGTGTGGTAGGTACATATTTAGTTGGAACTTGATTCAATAGGTATGCTGTTGTCTCAAGCGCATACCCCCAGAAGGAAATAGGTAACTCAGCTGTACTCATCATAGAGCGCACCATATCTAATAGGGTGCGATTCCTCCGCTCCGATACACCGTTGTGCTATGGTGTATAAGGAGGAGTAAGCTGAGAGAGAATCCCATTCTTTTTTAGATAATCTAGGAACTCATTGCTTAACTATTCTCCTCCTCGATCAGATCGAAGGATCTTAATACTTTTGCCTGTTTGTTTTTCTACTTCGTGCTTATATTCCCTGAAATTCTCAAAAGCTTCAGACTTGTGTTTCATCAGGAACACATGTCCGAATCTAGAGAGATCGTCAGTGAATGTGATGAAGTAGGAAGAACCGTTCCTGGCATGCGTAGACATGGGACCGCATACATCACTATGTATCAGTCCTAAGAGTTCATTAACTCTTTCTCCGTGTCCACTAAACGGAGCTTTGGTCATTTTTCCTTTGAGACATGAATGGCAAGTATCATAAGATCATAATTCAAATGAATTCAAATAACCATCCTTATGTTACTTAGCCAGTCGTGTCGCATTGATATGACCAAGTCTACAGTGCCACAAGTAAGATTCGTTCATTTCTGAACTTTTCCTCTTGTGTGTGTTTTGTATATTGAGGACTGTATTCTGATTTAGAATGAATATGCCATTATGTAACGAGCCTGATGCAATCAACTTTTGATCTAAGAATATGTTCATAACATTATCCTTTACTACAAAATTATATCCTTCTTTACTTAATAAAGAGACTGATATAATGTTGCACATCATGTTCGGTATATAATAGCACTCATTCAGAACTAGTGGATCACCATTTGGTAATACCAGGTGATATATGCCAACAGCTTTGGCTGCAACATTTGCCCCATTCCCTACTTGAACGGAATGATCACCTTTTCCCAGTTCTCTACCTTTCCGTAGCCCATGTAACTGCTTACATATGTGGGATCCTGATCCGGTATCTAATACCCAGGACGTAGGGTGAACTGAAAAACAGTTCTCAATAACTAACACACCCGAAGAAGATGCATCAACATGTATTTTCTTTTGGGCGGCTTGAGAATCTAGATATTCTCCTATTCCCTGTTCAATCTTATAACTCTTATAAGAAAGAACGGGTCCAACGTTCCCCTGCTCAATATAATAAGCGGGTTCAGTCAATACATCCATATTATTATCTTTATTAGGGCATGAAATGGTCGCTACCTGGAGAGAGAGAGAAGAAAACACTTTAGCGTATGCTCGTGCAAGATCAGATTGGTTATTATCTTATCTAATCAGGATAGCTCCAACTGCTTTTTATCAAATCTTCCTTCAAACCCTAATCGGAAAGACTACCCGGGATTAATTACACACTACAAGTTCGCCAATCTTTCAGCCTGGCCAGTGTCGGTACTTTGAGGGAGGTCCCCCGTGCTTTCGCACGAACCTAATTAATGTAAACCTCATTTTCCCAGAGGCGTAACCTCGTTAACACCTTTCTAGACACCTACTTGATCGGCTAATTGTAATGTGTAAAACTCTCCCAGGAGTAACTCTTACTCGCAGCGGGTATCGGGATCCAACTATCTTATAGAAGGTATGCAATCTCATTGCAAATTTCAACACTTGAAATTCCCGATAATATTTTGCCCCTAGTGTGCCATGACCTTGACAGAGGTCAACAAACCATAGTGCACTAGTCAAGTTCATCCCTTCATTTCTTGATTGAATCAAACCCACTCGCACGACCCTTGACAGAGGTCAACAAGGTCGTATGAATACCCTAATCCAATCTGCATCATATGCATAAGCAGATAAAATACTAGTTAGCTACCGCACACTACGCCTTGACAGAGGTCAACAAACGCAGCACGAATACTAAATAGTCTTTATCTGAAATGACGGAGGGCTACGACAGGTTTTCTGAAAACCTATTGCGTAATGAACTTGATATCTTTGTAGAATCAAATGAAGTTTTGAAATGGAGTGATTTTGAGGCTTTTCTAGTTTTGCTAAAGGGGTCACTCCCGGTGAAGGGATCGTCGGCCCTTTCCTCGTCGAATGAGGTGCGGGATATATCATATATATCGCTGTGCAAAGCAGAAACTATAGAAGCTATCAAAAACAAACCGAGTGTGTAGCATCTGCCAGTTATTGCTAAAGGAATCACTCCCGGTGAAGGGATCTCGGTCCTTTCCTCATCGAATAAGGTGCAGGATATATCACATATATCGCTGTGCAAAGCAAGAACTGTAGCTACCTGTTTTATTTAAAATTTGATTCTGCAACATCTTAGGTTTCTTTCTTTCATTAATCACATTAATGAAGTCCCATCATTTAAGTACCTAAACATCACAGATAAATACGACGTACACTTATGCCATCCGCATTCGCCTCGATGTCCCCTCGTGCACCGTTAGGTTAGGTAACTAACGACAGAGCAGGGCAGGGCTAGTGCGGGTGCAAAACATAAGTAACGTCTATATAATATATCATATATACTATATACTGTATCTATCACAGAACATCACATGATCACATCACAGATATCGCAGCAGAAGAAACATATGAAACATTGGATATACTAGGACGTCCGTGCTTTCAATACGAGCCAGTATAAAATACGGATTCCACGGTCGTGATGAATAGCCAATCCCACACCCCTAGACCCCTGCAAGAGCGGCAAGCAACCCTACCAATTCTAGGGTTAGGAGACCCGGACTCGACTCCTCGAGATGGTCTCCCACTGAACCCTAGAACCCGGTTACTTGTGCTCCCCTCCTTGGGTCTATCCTAGTGCAGAAAAGTAAATAATATACAAAAGGTGACAGCTTCCGCAACCTGGAAGTGCCCCAAATAAAAGAATATTACATACAAGTTTTTACATGAATGAAAATGAAAAACACTCATCTCACATAAAAAAACCCCGGCTATTCGAACACGACAATCCAATATAACATATCCAGCAACACATAACATCACATGTCATCAACGTAAGTAAATATGCGCATCCCAATTGTCGTTGACATATAGCAACGAAACCGGCGATATCACATATTACACTTACGGTCACAGAAAAGAAAGTGTTAAACTACAACAGTTGGAATCCGCAACCTCTTTAGACATCACATGCCTAACAGTTATAAACCCCGCATTTTAGTCCCATTATCGAAAACTCTTTTCGATATCAAGTGAAACTAAACCGCTAGATTTATAACATTCATCCAGTTATCTCATAACTGTTTGTGAATTCCAATTATCGTATCCAATTCCGGATAAATAGAATATATCAAACTTTCCGATCGAACATTCGAACACCCAAGTTTTCCCGACACCGATCAACACATGAAATAAGTTCAAAGACATTCACTTCATGCCTCAGTACCAACGGTCCAGCCGTAGAAGGGTCAAGCCAACGCCTCACATGTGGCATGCCGTACTGCCCCAAACCCGAAGGTTCAAAGGGCAGTTCAAGACGGTCACATAATCGAGTTAAGGTTTGTTGTCTTCTAGAGGGACCATCGCGTTACTTGCACTACTCAGAACGTCTTTAAACCATAGAAAAATCCAACACTTGGAATTTTTCCGGCAGGGGAAAACTTGGGTATTTATATCCGGTCGGACTTTTTTAACATATTCAAAAATTATCCGGAAAAACTCTTAGACAAGGTTCGATAATCCGATCGAAACATCGTTTCCCAATTTAACCCCAGAACACTCAACTTAAGAGCCAATTTAAAAATTCCCAGAAAACTCAGAATAATTAATCAGGAATTACTGTGCAAACACTTAGGGCTGACGTCACCAAAGAGCCGCGGAACCGCCGCAGAAGCTAGGCTTATGCCGCGGTTCCGCCGCACAAAGTACTGTTCATGGGAAACTTTTTGCACCGTAATTCTTAGATTTCATTGCAGAATTTTTTAAGGATTTTTAATTGACAAAAAACCACAAATTTGGAAAAAGTCCAGAGAGCATTATCGGGTTAGGGTTTCGGGTTCGTTCGGACTTCAAACTCCGTTTAGACTTCGCCTAAGGCTCTAGCTAGGCTCTGATACCACTGTAGGGTTCCTAGGCACTCTAATGAAGTCTCACAAGGCATCAACCATGCCAATTTCAAAAATTATGGGTGCCGAGAAACCCTAATACGGATCGTTGACTAGAAGTTTAGGCGAAAAGATAATCCAGTTAACTACTTAACTAAAAGTTAGATGCTACAACCTTTGTAGATCCGGTTCTCCACTTCTGTAGCTCCACGTGGGTGTCCTCTCGCTGTCCATCATGAATCCCGAACTCAATCGTCGGCTTCATCGGAGAAACGGGCGAGCTAGGTCGTCGGCATCGTGTCAAAGACGATCTACGTCGAGGCATCACAAGTTCAAGCTCCGACTTCACAAAGTTGTGAAACTTGTGAAGAAAACACCCAAAACAACTTGGCAAGAGGTAGAGGGTGAAGAAATAGGAGGTGGGTGTAGGGTTCCTAGGCATCCTATAGAGGTCTCACAAGGCATCGAACATGCCAAATTTAAAAATTATGGTGCCGAGAAACCCTAGTTAACGGATCGTTGCTAGATGTCTAGGCGAAACGATAAACTAGTTAACACATTTAACAGAAGTTGAGATGCTACAACCTTTGTAGATCCGGATATCCACTTTCTTAGCTCCATGTGGTCGTCCCCTCGTTGTCCATCACGAACCTCGGACTCTCGAGACGGCTTCATCGGAGAAGTGAGCGGAATAGTTCGTCGGCTTCGTGTCAAAGACGATCTACGTCGAGGTTGCACTAGTTCAAGCTCCGACTTCACCAAGTAGTGAAACTTGTGAAGAAAACTCCCGAAACCACTTGGCAAGAGGTAGAGGAGGAAGAAATAGGAGGTGGGTTCACTTTAGATTTGGATTTCTCTCACTAAATCTCAAGTTGCCATTAAAGTAGCAAGCTTGAAGAAGAAGAAGAAGATGAAGAAGATGATGATAATGTTATGATAAGTAATAGAAATAAAAAGGAAAATCAATACTTATCATAAAGTAAACCATGGTTATGTGTAGAGAATTGACCAAGGTTAGATTAGTGGTTAGGGTTAAGGATGAAGACAAAAGGGATGACTTTGGTCAAAGTTTCATGAAGCTTCAACAAGCTTCATGAAGAAAAGAAACCGTTTTTGTTTTCTTTCACCTAATTAAATGAATAAATAATGGATAAATAATTAAGTGAATAATCAAAAACCCTAACCCTTATCATAACCATGGTTCAATTCTTCACACAAAGCCAAGTTATAATGCATCATCAATCATGATACAAACAAGTGTACACAAAACATATCACATATACAATGTGCACACCAAGTGAGAAAAATCCGTTTAAAGTGAACCAATACTAGTTAATGCAAAGTAATATATCAAATATATAATTATACATTAAATCATTAAATCAACATTTGATTCAATGATCCGGTCATGTCGCACATAACCGACTAGTATTCAATGTATCGATTTATCGAATCAATGATTCGATAACTAGGTCATATCGAATATAACCAATCGAAACATATATCGCGAGAATGAAATGCGGTATCACATACTCGCATTATTCTCGGTCCTGCACATATCTCATATGCGCTCCTATTTCGTTTCGCTTGAACCAGGAAACCTCTGTGTAGGACTCTAAAGACTCGTCAATACGCCGGTAGCAGATGATGATCATATCAAGCACCCACAAGCCGCAAGCGGTCTGCTAAACGTAACGGCCACCCGGGTATTGAACGATCAGAAGATCGACGAGCTAGCCCGCTCACACACCTGCGAATCCGACCAGTAACACTTACCGTACAGTCCGGTCTCTTCGTCTGATATGTCGCATATCAAGTCTAGGGGTGGTAAACGTCAGATCCCAATAACCCGATAAGTCGTGCCAATGTGAGGCTCATAGCGGGTCGAGAAACTACTGGTAACACTTACCAGCAAATCTCTGATCAGCCCTGGCCAGGGACTTCCCTGCTACGGCCAATCGAGCACAGCGCAACATCAACTCCCAATACCGGGAGAGACGAAACCCCTCCTATCGCTCATTGCCTCCATGTGACTCGGGACTGTACCCAAAGATCACCGTTTTGCACGCCCTCATGGACGTGGTAAGGTGGAGATCAAAGCACAGTGGGAATCACACAAGACTCTATGATGATCTCGGGTCTACAGACTAACCTGTACATGTGTCACCTGAGAACTGCCATCTGACGTGAGGTATAATACCATCTGGGAGTTCTCGGCGAGTCCGTCCAGTGTACCCAGTCTCCACTGAGCACCCGTATACCATCTCTGATGTCAAACACCAATGGATATGGGATCATCCATCGCCCATCACATGGGTCGAGAAGCGTATACGCTAGTCTACTCTGGTATATCGATGCCCCGTCTCGATACACCCACGACTAGGGACCTTGAAGGATGTACTTATGGACTACCATGTCCCCTCTAGTATGATCTGCATCATAGTTCAGGTAGTCAAGTACAAATCCTAAGGGCTTTACCAACATGTAACTATAAGACAGTATAAAGAGACTAGTGTACATGTTAAGATAAAGAGTAACCAGATAGCATACTATCATGTCGAGCAAGAAAGTCATCTCTATATATGTCCAAGCATCCAATATAATATACATAATCTGTACAATACTGGCCTCTAGGGCATACATACAACTAACAATCTCCCACTTGCACTAGGGCCAGCTGCTGTAGTATCTCATACCGAGCATCCCGAAGAGTCTCTCAAACTGTATCTGGGGAATGGCCTTCGTGAGTGGATCTGCCGTGTTGTTCTTCGTGTCAACTCTCCTGACCTCGATCTCCCGGCGATCAACTACTCCCGGATCAGGTGATACCGCCTCAGAATGTGCCTGGACCGCTGATGGGACCTGGGTTCCTTGGCCAAAGCCACCGCTCCATTGTTATCGCAATACAAAGGTATTGGATGCTCAATGGATGGAACCACTCCAAGTTCAGTAATGAACTTCTTGACCCAGACAGCCTCTTTGGCAGCATCGTTGGCAGCGATGTATTCCGCCTCCATCGTCGAGTCTGCCACGGTTTCCTGCTTGGAACTCTTCCAGCTAACCGCCCCTCCGTAAAGGGTAAAGACAAAGCCCGACTGCGACTTAGAGTCGTCCTTATCACTCTGGAAGCTCGAATCGGTAAAGGACTCCACTTGGAGTTCTCCGTTACCATACACCAAGAACATATCTCTAGTCCTTCGCAAGTACTTGAGAATGCTCTTCACAGCTGTCCAGCGATTCTCTCCAGGATCAGCTTGATACCTGCTCACTACACTTAGTGAGTATGCTATATCGGGTCTGGTATATAGCATCGCATACATGATAGAGCCTACTGCCGAAGCATAGGGTATCCCTTGCATGCGAGCTCTCTCCAAATCAGTCTTAGGAGACATCTCTTTGGAGAGAGTGACTCCAGAGATCGTGGGCAGGTTCCCACGCTTGGACTCTTCCATACTAAACCTCTTTAGTATGGTGTCAATGTACCTGGATTGGGACAATCCCAAAATCCGTTTGGATCTATCTCTATAGATCCTAATCCCCAATATGCAGGAGGCATCACCAAGATCTTTCATTGAGAATCTTTGTGATAAGAAGAGCTTGACCGACTGCAGCATAGGAATATCATTTCCTATCAAGAGTATGTCGTCCACGTACAATACGAGGAAGACAACCTTACTCTCTGCCACATTCTTGTAGATACAAGGTTCATCTGGGTTTTTGACGAAATCAAACTCTTTGATAACGACGTCAAAGCAGATGTTCCAACTCCGCGATGCTTGCTTTAATCCATAAATGGATTTAAGCAGCTTGCACACCTTTCCGCTGCTCCCACTGTCTACGAAGCCCTCTGGCTGAGTCATATACACGCACTCTTCTAAATCACCGTTTAGAAAGGCGGTCTTAACATCCATTTGCCAGATTTCGTAATCATGATAAGCAGCGATGGCAAGCATGATCCGGATGGATTTAAGCATAGCCACTGGAGAAAAGGTTTCGTCATAGTCCACACCTGGTCTTTGACGAAAACCCTTTGCTACAAGTCTAGCTTTGAAAGTCTCCACTTTCCCATCTACACCAAGTTTCTTCTTGAAGATCCACTTGCTCCCAATGGGTTTTACCACTTCAGGAGCAACGTCCAAAGTCCATACTTTGTTGGTGTACATGGATTCCATCTCGGACCGCATAGCATCCAGCCTTTTCACTGAGTCAGCACTTGTGATGGCCTGCTCGAAACTAGTCGGGTCATCATCCTCCATGATGCAATCCTCGCTCTCACCATCCATGAGAAAACCGTAGTATCTCTCAGGTTGGCGAGGAACCCTACTAGATCGGCGGAGTGGCTGGGGTTCATCGGGAACTACGGAATCCTCTGGTTCAACCAAATCTTCTGTTGTAGTCTGTGTCGCTGGAACCTCTTCCAGTTCTACCTCAATGCCACTTATCTGTTTCATAAGAAAACCTTTTTCTAAGAAAGTGGCATGTCGAGAAACAAACACCTTTTGTTCCTCGGGGTGGTAGAAGATATACCCTTGTGAATTTTTAGGATATCCTACAAACTTACATAAAACAGATATTGCCTCGAGTTTGTCCGGATTTTGTCTTTTGACATAGGCTGGACAACCCCATATCTTAATATAATTAAGATGTGGTCTCTTCCCTTTCCATATCTCATATGGAGTGGTAGGTACTGATTTGGTAGGAACTCTATTCAATAGGTCCATGGCTGTCTCAAGCGCATGTCCCTAGAAGGAAATAAGTAACTCAGCTGTACTCATCATAGAGCGCACCATATCTAATAGGGTGCGGTTTCTCCGTTCAGATACACCGTTGTGCTGTGGTGTATATGGAGGAGTCAGCTGAGAGAGAATCCCATTCTCTTTTAGGAAGTCCAGGAATTCATTGCTCAAGTATTCCCCTCCTCGATCAGATCGTAGGATTTTAATACTTTTTCCGGTTTGGTTCTCGACTTCTTGTTTATATTCTCTAAATTTCTCAAAAGCTTCTGATTTGTGTTTCATCAGGAACACATATCCGAATCTAGAGAGATCGTCAGTGAATGTAATGAAGTACGAAGAACCATCCCTGGCATGTGTAGACATGGGACCGCATACATCACTATGTATCAGTCCCAAGAGTTCGGTAACTCTTTCTCCGTGTCCCGTAATCGGAGCTTTGGTCATCTTGCCTTTGAGACATGACTGGCAAGTGTCATAGGATGAAAATTCAAACGGATTTAAATATCCATCCTTATGCAACTTAGCCAGTCGTGTCGCATTGATGTGACCCAGTCTACAATGCCACAAGAAGGATTCGTTCAGTTCAGAACTCTTCCTCTTGTGTGTGTTTGTTATGCTCAGAACTGTTGATTGGTTTAGAACATAAATGCCATTGCACAACGTGCCTGATCCAACCAACTTTTGGTTACGGAAAATGTTCATAACATTGTCCTGTAATACAAAATTATATCCCTCTTTACTTAATAAAGAAACCGATATAATGTTGCATATCAGGTTCGGCATGTAATAGCATTCGTTCAGAACCAATGTATTACCAGTTGGTAATTCAAGGTGATATTCCCCGACAGTCTTAGCTGCAACAATTGCACCATTTCCAACTCTAATGTCTTTATCACCTTCTCCAAGTTCTCTACCTTTCTTAAGCCCATGTAACTGATTACATATATGGGATCCTGACCCGGTATCCAATACCCAGGACGTGGAGCAAATGGAGAAACAGTTCTCTGTAACGAACATACCCGAAGAAAATGCATCAACATGTACTTTCTTCATTCGGGTGGCATGGGAATCCTGGTATTCCCCTAAATCCTGTTCAGTCCTATAACTTTTATAGGTTAGAACGGAACCAACGTTCCCCAGCACAGTATAACATGCGGGTTCGGTCAATACATCCATATTAATATCTTTATTAAGGCATGAAATGGTCGCTACCTGGAGAGAGAGAGAAGAAAACACTTTAGCGTAAGCTCGTGCAAGATCAGATTGGTTATTATCTTATCTAATCAGGATGGCTCCCACTGCTTTTTATCAAATCTTCCTTCAAACCCTAAAAGGAAAGACTAGCCGGGATTAATTACACACTACAAGTTCGCCAATCTTTCAGCCAGGCCAGTGTCGGTACTTTGAGGGAGGTCCCCCGTGCTTTCGCACGAACCTAATTACTGTAAACCTCGTTTTCCCAGAGGCGTAACCTCGTTAACACCTTTCTAGACACCTACTTGATCGGCTAATTGTAATGTGTAAAACTCTCCTAGGAGTAACTCTTACTCGCAGTGGGTATCGGGATCCAACTATCTCATAGAAGGTATGCAATCTCATTGCAAATTTCAACACTTGAAATTCCCGATAATATTTTGCCCCTAGCGTGCTATGACCTTGACGCATGCCAAACAACCCATAGTCCGCTAGTCAAGTTCAACCCGTACATTTCTTGATTGAATTAAACCCACCCACACAACCCTTGACGCATGCCAAACAACGCCGTGCGAATACCCTAATCCAATCGCATCGTATGCTAGCAAATGAGCACTAGTTAGCTACCGTACACTACGCCTTGACGCATGCCAAACAACCGCAGCACGAATACTAACTAGTACTTATCTGAAATGACGGAGGGCTACGCAGGTTTTCATAAAACCATGAGCGTAATGAACTTGATATCGTTGTAGAATCAAATGAAGTTTTGAAATGGAGTGATTTTGAGGCTTTTCCAGTTTTGCTAAAGGGGTCACTCCCGGCGAAGGGATCGTCGGCCCTTTCCTCGTCGAATGAGGTGCGGGATATATCATATATATCACTGTGCAAAGCAAAAACTCTTAAAAGCAATCAAAGCCAAACCGAGTGTGTAGCATCTGCCAGTTACTGCTAAAGGAGTCACTCCCGGTGAAGGGATCTCGGTCCTTTCCTCATCGAATAAGGTGCAGGGTATATCATATATACCGCTGTGCAAAGCAAAAACTGTAGCTACCTGTTTTTTTATTTTGAAATTCGATTCCACAACATCTTAGGTTTCTTTTCTTTCATTAATCACATTAATGAAGTCCCATCATTTAAATACCTAAACATCACAGATAGATATGGCGTACACTTATGCCATCCGCATTCGGCTCGATGTCCCCTCGTGCACCGTTAGGTTAGGTAACTAACGACAGAGCAGGGCAGGGCTAGCGCGGGTGTAAAACATAAGTAACGTCTATATAATATATCATATATACTATATACTATATCCATCACAGAAATCACATTACAGATATCGCAGCAGAATAAACATATGAAATATTGGATATACTAGGACGTCCGTGTTTTCAATACGAGCCAGTATAAAACACGGATTCCACGGTCGTGATGAATAGCCAATCCCACACCCCTAGACCCCTACCAGAGCGGCAAGCAACCCTGCCAATTCTAGGGTTAGGAGACCCGGACTCGACTCCTCGAGTTGGTCTCCCACTGGACCCCAGAACCCGGTTACTTGTGCTCCCCTCCTTGGGTCTATCCTAATGCGGAAAAGTAAATAATATACAAAGGGCGACATCTTCCGCTACCTGGAAGTTCCCCAAATAAAAGAATATTACATACAAGTTTTTACATGAATGAAAATGAAAAACACTCATCTCACATAAAAACCCCCGGCTATTCTGACACGACGATCCAATATAACATATCCAGCAACACATAACATCACATGCCATCAACGTAAGTAAGTATGCATACCCCAATTGTCGTTGACGTATAGCAACGAAACCGGCGATATGAACATACTACACTTACGGTCACAGAAAAGAAAGTGTAAAACTACAACAATTGGAATCCGCAACTTCTTTAGACATCACATGCCTAATCAAATGAAATACTTAGACATCACATGCCTAACAGTTATAAATCCCGCATTTTAGTCTCATTATCGAAAACTCTTTTCAATATCGTATGGGACTAAACTGCTAGATTTATAACATTCATCCAAAAATCTCATAACTGTTTGTGAATTCCAATTATTGTATCCAATTCCGGATAAATAGAATATATTAAACTTTCCGATCGAACATTCGAACACCCAAGTTTTCCCGACACCGATCAACACATGAAATAGGTTCAAAAACATTCACTTCATGCCTCAGTACCAACGGTCCAGCCGTAGAAGGGTCAAGCCAACGCCTCACATGTGGCACGCCGTACTCCCCCAAACCCGAAGGTTCAAAGGGCAGTTCAAGACGGTCACATAATCGAGTTAAGGTTTGTTGTCTTCTAGAGGGACCATCGCGTTACTTGCACTACTCAGAACGTCTTTTAACCACAGAAAAATCCAACACTTGGAATTATTCCGGCAGGGGAAAACTTGGGTATTTATATCCGGTCGAACTCTTTAACATATTCTACAGTTATCTGGAAAAACACTTAGACAAAGTTTGATATTCCGATCGAATCGTCGATTCCCAATTTAACCCCAGAGCACTCAATCTGAGAGTCAATTTAAAAATACCCAGAAAACTCAGTAGAATTTATCAGGAATTACTGTGCAATTAAGTATGGCTGACGTCACCTTTTGAGCGCGGAACAGCGGCAGAAGCCATGCTTCTGCCGCGGTTCCGCGGCTTAAGGAACTGTTCATGTGAAATATTTTGCATCGTAATTCTTATAATTCTTTACTGAATTTTTTAGACGTTTTTAATATTAAAAAATCCCAGATTTTAGAAAATTTCCAGAGATCTCATAGGTATATGGGTTTCGGGTTCGTCCGGACT
Organism: Agapanthus africanus; assembly: GCA_030015575.1. Taxonomy (NCBI): domain Eukaryota; kingdom Viridiplantae; phylum Streptophyta; class Magnoliopsida; order Asparagales; family Amaryllidaceae; genus Agapanthus; species Agapanthus africanus. The sequence continues at coordinate 403,426,560 of CM057337.1, read as the reverse complement.
TCAAACTCCGTCTAGACTTCGCCTAAGGCTCTAGCTAGGCTCTAATACCACTGTAGGGTTCCTAGGCATCCTATAGAGGTCTCACAAGGCATCGAACATGCCAAATTTAAAAAATATGGTGCCGAGAAACCCTAGTTAACGGATCGTTGCTAGATGTCTAGGCGAAACGATAAACTAGTTAACACATTTAACAGAAGTTGAGATGCTACAACCTTTGTAGATCCGGATATCCACTTGCTTAGCTCCATGTGGTCGTCCCCTCGCTGTCCATCACGAACCTCGGACTCTCGAGACGGCTTCATCGGAGAAGTGAGCGGAATAGTTCGTCGGCTTCGTGTCAAAGACGATCTACGTCGAGGTTGCACTAGTTCAAGCTCCGACTTCACCAAGTAGTGAAACTTGTGAAGAAAACTCCCGAAACCACTTGGCAAGAGGTAGAGGAGGAAGAAATAGGAGGTGGGTTCACTTTAGATTTGGATTTCTCTCACTAAATCTCAAGTTGCCATTAAAGTAGCAAGCTTGAAGAAGAAGAAGAAGATGAAGAAGATGATGATAATGTTATGATAAGTAATAGAAATAAAAAGGAAAATCAATACTTATCATAAAGTAAACCATGGTTATATGTAGAGAATTGACCAAGGTTAAATTAGTGGTTAGGGTTAAGGATGAAGACAAAAGGGATGACTTTGGTCAAAGTTTCATGAAGCTTAAACAAGCTTCATGAAGAAAAGAAACCCTTTTTGTTTTCTGTCACCTAATTAAATGAATAAATAATGGATAAATAATTAAGTGAATAATCATAAACCCTAACCCTTATCATAACCATGGTTCAATTCTTCACACAAAGCCAAGTTATAATGCATCATCAATCATGATACAAACAAGTGTACACAAAACATATCACATATACAATGTGCACACCAAGTGAGAAAAATCCGTTTAAAGTGAACCAATACTAGTTAATGCAAAGTAATATATCAAATATATAATTATACATTAAATCATTAAATCAACATTTGATTCAATGATCCGGTCATGTCGCACATAACCGACTAGTATTCAATGTATCGATTTATCGAATCAATGATTCGATAACTAGGTCATATCGAATATAACCAATCGAAACATATATCGCGAGAATGAAATGCGGTATCACATACTCGCATTATTCTCGGTCCTGCACATATCTCATATGCGCTCCTATTTCGTTTCGCTTAACTAGGAAACCTCTGTGTAGGACTCTAAAGACTCGTCAATACGCCGGTAGCAGATGATGATCATATCAAGCACCCACAAGCCGCAAGCGGTCTGCTAAACGTAACGGCCACCCGGGTATTGAGCGATCAGAAGATCGACGAGCTAGCCCGCTCACACTCCTGCGAATCCGACCTGTAACACTTACCGTACAGTCCGGTCTCTTCGTCTGATTTGTCGCATATCAAGTCTAGGGGTGGTAAACGTCAGACCCCAATAACCCGATAATTCGTGCCGATGTGAGGCTTATAGCGGGTCGAGAAACTACCGGTAACACTTACCAGCAAATCTCTGATCAGCCCTGGCCAGGGACTTCCCTGCTACGGCCAATCGAGCACAGCGCAACATCAACTCCCAATACCGGGAGAGACGAAACCCCTCCTATCGCTCATTGCCTCCATGTGACTCGGGACTGTAGCCAAAGATCACCGTTTTGCACGCCCTCATGGACGTGGTAAGGTGGAGATCAAAGCACAGTGGGAATCACACAAGACACTATGACGATCTCGGGTCTACAGACTAACCTGTACAAGTGTCACCTGAGAACTGCCATCTGACGTGAGGTATAATACCATCTGGGAGTTCTCGGCGAGTCCGTCCAGTGTACCCAGTCTCCACTGAGCACCCGTATACCATCTCTGATGTCAAACACCAATGGATATGGGATCATCCATCGCCCATCACATGGGTCGTGAAGCGTATACGCTAGTCTACTCTGGTATATCGATGCCCCGTCTCGATACACCCACGACTAGGGACCTTGAAGGATGTACTTATGGACTACCATGTCCCCACTAGTATGATCTGCATCATAGTCCAGGTAGTCAAGTACAAATCCTAAGGGCTTTACCAACATGTAACTATAAGACAGTATAAAGAGACTAGTGTACATGTTAAGATAAAGAGTAACCAGATAGCATACTATCATGTCGAGCAAGAAAGTCATCACTATATATGTCCAAGCATCCAATATAATATACATAATCTGTACAATACTGGCCTTTAGGGCATACATACAACTAACAGTGGGTTCACTTTAGAATTGGATTTCTCTCACTTTAGCTCAAGTTGCCATTGATGGACCTTAAGCTTTTCTTGAAGAAGAAGAAGGAGAAGAAGAAAGAATATGATAAGTCTTCTTTTTAAAAATGAAACTAATATGAATACTTATCATATCTTGACCATGGTCAAGTGTAGAGATTAAACTAAGGTTTGTTGGAATGGTTAGGGTTAAGGATGAGATAAGGATGGTGGACTTTGTCAAAGCTTCAAGAAGCTTCAACATAGCTCCAAAATAAGCCACCATTCTTAACTTAATCCTTTCCAAATAAATAAATGAAAAACCAAAACCCTAATCATCATTTAACCATGGTTTAATCCTTTGCACTTAACCACATTATCAAGTATCATCAAACATGATACAAAAATGTGCACAAAAGTATATCACATATACAACATGTACATCAAGTTAATGCAAAGTAATATATCAAATATATAATTTTACATTAAATCATTAAATCAACATTTGATTCAATGATCCGGTCATGTCGCACATAACCGACTAGAATCCAATGTATCGATTTATCGAAGCAATGATTCGATATCTAGGTTATATCGAATATAACCAATCGATACATCCATCGCGAGAATGAAATACGGTATCACATACACGCATTATTCTCGGTCCTGCACATATCTCATATGCGCTCCTATTTCGTTTCGCTTGAGCCAGGAAACCTCTGTGTAGGACTCTAAAGACTCGTCAATACGCCGGTAGCAGATGATGATCATATCAAGCACCCACAAGCCGCAAGCGGTCTGCTAAACGTAACGGCCATCCGGGTATTGAGCGATCAGAAGATCGACGAGCTAGCCCGCTCACACTCCTGTGAATCCAACCAGTAACACTTACCGTACAGTCCGGTCTGTTCGTCTGATATGTCGCATATCAAGTCTAGGGGTGGTAAACGTCAGACCCCAATAACCGATATGTCGTGCCGATATGAGGCTCATAACGGGTCGAGAAACTACTGGTAACTCTTACCAGCAAATCTCTAATCAGCCCTGGCCAGGGACTTCCCTGTTACGGCCAATCGAGCACAGCGCAACATCAACCCCCAATACCGGGAGAGACGAAACCCCTCCTATCGCTCATTGCCTCCATGTGACTCGGGACTGTACCCAAAGACCACCGTTTTGCACGCCCTCATGGACGTGGTAAGGTGGAGATCAAAGCACAGTGGGAATCACACAAGACTCTATGACGATCTCGGGTCTACAGACTAACCTGTACAAGTGTCACCTGAGAACTGCCATCTGACGTGAGGTATAATACCATCTGGGAGTTCTCGGCGAGTCCATCTAGTGTACCCAGTCTCCATTGAGCACCCGTATACCATCTCTGATGTCAAACATCAATGGATATGGGATCATCCATCGCCCATCTCATGGGTCGAGAAACGTATACGCTAGTCTACTCTGGTATATCGATGCCCCGTCTCGATACACCCATGACTAGGGACCTTGAAGGATGTACTTATGGACTACCATGTCCCCACTAGTATGATCTGCATCACAGTCCAGGTAGTCAAGTACACATCCTAAGGGCTTTATCAACATTTAACTATAAGACAGTTTAAAGAGACTAGTGTACATGTTAAGATAAAGAGTAACCAGATAGCATACTATCATATCGAGCAAGAAAGTCATCTCTATATATGTCCAAGCATCCAATATAATATACATCATCTGTACAATACTGGCCTCTAGGGCATACATACAACTAACAGCCACAGCTTGCTTCGGTTCCTGGTTCTTGGCATTCCAAGCTTTGCAATCTTTCTTCCAATGGCCTTTTCTACGACAGTGGAAGCACTCGTCCTTTGCCACCTTTGTCTTTCCCTTAGCTCCCACCTTACCAACACCTCCTCTAGGTTTGGTAGCGGCCTTCATCTTCCTTCCTTTGGCCCTTGCCTTGGACCTGGAAGAGGAAGCACCGCGAACAAACATAGTGGGTGTATCCTTTGCTTTCTGCAAGGTGCCCTCTGCACTCCTCAACATGTTAAAGAGTTCTGGAAGTTCAACTTCTTTTCCTTGAATGTTGAAATTCAGAATAAACTAGGCATAGGTGGAAGGAAGGGACTGAAGAACCAAGTCTGTATAGAGCTCGTTCTCTAAAGTCGTCCTGAGGTCCGCGAGCTCTTTTATATAGCCAATCATCTTTAGGACATGTTCTCCTACAGGTGATCCGATGGCCAGCCTCGACTGAAACAAGTTCTTCGAGGTCTCGTATCTTGCTATACGAGATTGCTTTCCATACAGATCTTTTGTATGGAGAAATATGGATTCAAGATCCATATTCTCGTGCCTCCTCTGATGTTCATTATTCATAGAGGTAAGCACGATGCATTTGACCTTCGCGCAATCTAACTCCTAGGTTTTGTGGATTTCCTTATCCGCAATACTGGAATCTGGACCAGGGACAGCAGGTGCCTTAGCAGTAAGGACATACCCTAATTTGTCATAAGTCAAAGCCATCTTAACATTCCGGAACCAATCTTTATAGTTTGGCCCTGTCAATATATTTTTCCCTAATAGTAACTTAAGGCCTGTTATATTTTTGGGTCGCTGCAATGAGAGAGAGGGAACACTTTTGCATGATGCTCTTGCATGTTTAGAGTTGTTTTTAGTTTATCTAAACTGGATGGCAACCACTATTTCTCGAATCCCTCCTCAAACCAAAAAGGACGAACTAGTCAGGACTATTCTCACTGTACAATACTTGCTTAACCGTTCAGCCAGGCCAGTGTCAGTACTTCGAGGGAGGTTTTCCAACACTTTTGCGATGTTCCTTAATTAAATAACCTCGTTTCTCTGGGGGCGTAACCCCGCTGACACCTTTCTCGACACCTACTTGGTTTATAGCATTGATCGTTAAGTGACGAATCTCCTGATGAGTAGCAGATACTCACAGTTGGATCGGGATCCAAATATCATCGTGTGATAAAGCTGAAGGAATCCTACCAAAATTATCACACTCCAAATGGTATGCATCTCTTTGCAAATTTCAGTTTCTTTAGAAATTCCCGATATAAATTTATGCCCCATGCTCTTATGACCATGGCGTTGGTCAAAATGTCATAAGTCACATGTCAAGTTCTACCCATTATTATCTTGTTAATTTGAACCCATCCGTATATACCCCTGACGTTGGCCAAATGATAATACGACAGTCCCAAACTAACTCATCTATCTATGCAACAAATGAATACCCAGCAGCTACCAAACACTATACCTTGGCGTTGGTCAAAATACATAGCTTGAATACTACTGAATACCCAAATGAAATGACGGAGGGCTACGAATGGTTTTGGCGAAACCGTGAACGTAGTGAACTTGATATGATCGAAAGAACCTGATAGCTTTTAAAAGGAGTGGTTAAAGCACCGCAAAAAAAAATATCCTCTGTTTTAAAATAACCGAGTGGTTTCTTTTAAACTGTTCCAACGATTCAACTTTGGTTTATTTTCTTTGCATTAATATAATGCGTCCCATCAATTAACCTATCATTGCAGAAAACAACGAAAATACAACGTCCTCTTATGCCATCCGCATTCGCCACGGGGTCCCGTCATTCACCCGTTAGGTTACTTAACTAACGACATAGCGGGGGCTGGGCTAGCGCGGGTGTAAAACATAAGTGACGTCTAATAGCTATCATATATAGATATTGTACATTCGTCAGACGCAATAATAGGCATTCCAAATCATAGATAAACATATTGGATTTTCTACGAATCCACATTCTTTTTATCCTGCAGAGAAAGAAGGACTACACAGTCGAGATGAATAGCCAAAACCCCACCCTAGACCCCTATGGGTATGGCAAACTACCCGCTAAGTACCCGAAGTGAAGCGGTCTCCCTCAACAACATGAGTAGGCCACTAAAACTTCAAAGTACCCGGTAGTTTGTGCACCCCACCTTGGGTCTATCCTAGGAGCAAAAATCAGTAAATGAAATAATACAACGGTGGCTACAACCTCAGCCCGGATGTACCCCGCAAAAAAATATTACAACAATTTACAAATTATATTTGAATGAAAGAAACACCCGTCTCACATCCCCGGCTATCCATTCACGACAATCCAACAAGTCCATAAACACAAACCATTACAGAAATGTGCAACCCCCTGCTAACCGACATAATAGCAGTTAGGGGAGGTTTACGAACACATTAAACAAATCACAGATATAATCAAATTAGCCAAACATCTTAGAATTTCGATCAAGCAAACGCAAATGATTCTACTCCAAATAATTCTCTGTGCACCTGAAACCTGAGCAGAAACAGAACATCCCAGCAAATACAATATTAACACAGAAGAGTTACTGGGGAATTTTGGGCTGACTCGACCCCAACTCGGCCGCAGATCCGCGACGGATCGCTTTGGATCGGCCGCGGTTCCACGGCGGTTTGGACGAGTTATGACCCCGAATTTCTCTAATAACCTTATATTTCCCAGCCTGTATTTTTAAGAGTCCCTGAAAAATTTTTAGACACCTTTTTAAAATCGGCAGAAACATGATGAAAAAGTCGTAATTTTGGGTTCGTTTTGCGATCGAATTTTTAACGACTTTGCTAATAAGTTAGTTATGGTTTAGCGAGTCTCTGATACCACTGTAAGTCGACGTTAGACACCCCACGAGTTGCGGGGAGGCGGAATAGATAAAACAATCATTTTGTTTAAAACAAACATCGACTAACTTACGGATCTTTGCCAAACCCTAACTAACAACATCATAGGAGGGATTAGCTACTATGAAAGAAGAATATACCTAATGAACCAAGTCCTTCTTGTTTTCGTTGACCACCTCCTCGCCGGCCTCCTCTTTGTGATAGAAGATCCACCCGAGAGCTACTACTTCAAGCTTGACCTCTAACTTGGAGGTAACTAGGTAACTAAGAGTGCTAATCAAAGCAACCTAGAGGATATAGAATACGATTAGGGATCAATTAGTCTTGCTAACCCTTGATCTCAACACATGAGAGGTTAGGGTTAGGGTTGGAAGAGAGAGAGCTTGAGGAGAGAGAAGGTGAGAGTAATAATGAAATGGAAATTAACTCATTTGTGTATATATATGAAGCATAAAATATCTTGCACAAAATATCATTTGCACAAATATCTTCATGCTTCGTTTAATACATAATGAATCATCTAGTGAGTCATTAAAAGCATTAATGCTTCATTAACTCTCTTGATGAATCATCTCCATGAGTCACAAAACCATTTAATGCATATGCCACCTTAGCTCTCCACCTCATCAACCTTCTAGAAGTTTCTCGACAATTTACGAGAATGCCCCTCCTATCCGTGAAAACACGGAAATTCTGAGACTGTATAAATCCAATAATCCAATACTAGAATCTGGCTTAAACTAAAGCCCGCTAGTAAAAAATGTCCGAACATCGTACGTGCGTGAAAATACGTATGTGTCCGAACCCTGTGGTAAAACCATATGACCTCTATATCGTTTCGCCCGATGCAGGGAACCACTCTGTGTGGGACTCTAAAGACTCGACTACTACGCTGGCAGTGGGTTTAACTACAGACCACAAGCGGCACTAGCTGTACGTAACAGTCCCCAGGTAGATGTCGATAAGAAGGCCGTTGAGGAAACCCATCTGAACTCCTACTGAGCCTGATGTGACAATCTCCGTACAGTCCGGTCTGTTCGTCTAGGACTATCGCATATCGGGCCTAGGGGGCGGCAATCGTCAGTCCCCTAAAAGCGGTATAAATCATGTCGGAGTGAAGCCCATTACAACTTGAGAAGCTACTGGAAAACCTACCAGTAAATCTCGCTTGCCTTAGCCAGAGACTTTGCGTAATGGCTCTCCAGACACTGTGCGATATCAACTCCCAATACCGGGAGAGACGAATCTTGTCTAACCGCCACTGCCTCCACGTGCTTCGGGACTGTACCCAACTGCTACCTGTTTGCATGACTCCTTTAAGCCATGGTAGGGTAGCAATCTAAGAACAGTGGGAACACACACGAGGCGAAGCAGCAGTGTCAAGTCTGCGGACTATGATGTACTCATGTCACCTGGGAACTGTTAACTGACGACGAGTATAATAGCAACCAACAGTTCCCTGCGAGTCCTGTCCGGTGTATCCGTAACCCAACAAGCACCTGTATACTTTCTCCAGTACGACGTACTGATGGCTGTAGGACAGACCATCTCCCTAACTGGGATGAGAAGCGTACACACTAGTCTACTACGGAGTATCGATGCCCTGTCTCGATAATCCTACGACTAGGGACCTGAAAAACGATGTTCTTGTAGACTACACAGCCCCCACTAAGATGACTGCCATCACAACGCTGGTAGTCAAGCAAGATCCAAAGGGCTCTATCAATACGTACACACATACTAAGATAGATATAAACCAAGTAGCATACTACCATGTTTAGCAAGACTGTTATTATAACTGTGAATATCCTAAGCTTCCATTAAGTAATATACAAGCTAGTATTATACAATAATGGCCCCTAGGGCATATACACTAACATTTGTTACATGGGCTATAGAGAGGTAGAGAACTGAGAATGGGTGATAAGTTTCAAGAGTTGGAAATGATGCAAGTGTTGCAGCCAAGTCTGTTGGCAGTTATCACCCTGTATTACCAGAATACATTGATTCTAAACGAATGTTATTAGATACCGAACCTGATATACAATATCATATCAGTCTCTTTATTAGTAAAGAAGGATATAATTTTGTACTGTTGGATAATGTTTTGAACATTTCCTATATCAAGGGTTGATCGGTTCAGGCACGATATCTAAAAGCATAGACGTTCTAAATCAGACTATAGTTCATAACGTACAGAACACACACAAGCGGGAGAGTTCAGAAATGAACGAATCCTTCTTGAGGCATTGTAGACTAGGTCATATCAATGCGACTCGACTAGCTGAAGTTACATAAAGACGCATATTTAAATTATTTTGGATTTACATCATGTAAAACATGCCAGTCATGTCACAAAGATAAGATGACCACAGCTCCGTTTATTGGAAACAGAGAAAGAGTTAGTGAACTCTTGGGATTGATACATGTTGATGTATGAAGGTCCCCTGTCTACACATGCCATGACCGGTTCTTTCTACTTCATTACATTCACTGATTATCTCTTAAGATCCGAACATATGTTCCTATTGAAACACAAGTCTGGAACTTTTGAGAAATTCAATGAATATAAGTTAGAAGTAGATAACCAAAAACGGGTATAAGTATTATGTCCTTTGATGAGATCAAGGAGGAGAATAGTTGAGCACGGAATTCCTGGACTATTCTAATGGAAAATGAGATTCTTTCTCCGCATTACTCCTCCGTATACACCACAGCACGATGGTATATCGGGGCAGAGCAATCGCACCCTATGTGATATGGTGTGCTCTATGATGAGTACTACTGAGTTGCCTATTTTCTTTTGGGTTTATGCACTTGAGAAGTTGCATACCTATTGAATAGGGTTCCAACCAAATCATATGCCTACCACTCCATATATGATATGGTATGGGAAGAGCCCATCTCTTAAAGAGGTTAAGATTTAGGGTTGTCCGGCCTATGTCAAAAGCAAAATCCGGACAAGCTCGAGGCAAGGTCAGTTCTGTGGAAGTTTGTTGGATATCCCAAGCATTCGCAAGGGAATATCTTCTACCACACCGAGAAACAAAAGATGTTTTATTTCTCGGTATACCACTTTTTGAGAAAAAGGGAATTTCTTGTGAAGAAATTAGTGGTCATGAGGTAGAACTGGAAGTAGTTCCAGCTAAAACAAACAGCAGCTGATGATTTGGTAGAATCGTAGGATTCAATAGTTTCCAACGAACCTCAACCTCTTCGCCGATCTGGTAGGGTTCCTCATCAACCTAAGAGATACTTCGGTTTCTCTATGACAGTAGGAGAGAGGATTGCATCATGAGATGATGACCCAACTTGTTTCGAGCAGGCCATCAGGAGTGGGGACTCTATTAGAATGGCCGGATGCTTAGCGATCTGAGATGGAATCCTTATACACCAACAAAGTATGGACTCTGGTTGCTTTATCTGAAGGGTTAAATCCCCATCAGGAGCAAGTATATCTTGAGAAGATTACTTGGTGTACATGGAAAAGTTGAGACTTTCAAAGCTATGCTTAAGTCCATCCTGATCCTAATTGCCACTGCTACATACCATGACTATGATATCTGGCGGTTGGGTATCATGACTGCTTTTCTAAATGATGATTTAGAAGAGAGCGTCTAAAAGTACACAGCCAGAGGGCTTCGTAGAAAGTGGGAGCAGCGGAAACGTGTGCAAGATGTTTTATGGGATGAATCAGGCATCGCGGAGTTGGAACATCTGTTTTGATGCTAGTCGAAGAGTTTGACTTCATCAAAATGGTATATGAACCTTGTATATACAAAAAGGTAGTAGAGAGTATGGTGGTGATCCTCGTATAGTACGTAGATGACATACTCTTGATAGGGAATACGCTCGGTCAATCTCCTCTTATCACAAAGATTCTCCATATAGAATTAAGGTGATACCTCCTAAAATCCTGGATTATGAATCTATGAGATAGATCTAAATGGATGTTAGGATTCTCACTAGTTGTAGTGAGATAATGTCAATCGATCCTGGGGAGAATTACTGGAAAAGTTCCAGGGTGATAAGGACGACTGAATGTCAGACACAGGCATTGTCTTTACCCTCAGTGCAGGGACGGTATGTTGGAAGAGTTCCAAGCAAGATACTGTGACTTTAAAGGCAAGATACATCGTTACCGAGGATGCTACCAAAGAGGCAGTCTGGATATATATATAAGTTCATGAGATGAACTTCGTTCCTGCCATTGTGTGACAATGGAGTTGTGGCTTATGCCAAGGAATCCCCGTCCCATCAGAGATCCAGACATATTCTAAGGCAGTATCACATGATCATGGAGATGGTTGATCTCCAGGGAGATCGAGGTCAGGAGAGTAGACACAGAGGACAACAGCGCAAATCCACTTACAAAGGCTTATTTCCCAGAAGAAACTTTTATGGGATGGTTGAGTATGAGATACTTCAACCGCAGCTTATTGTTCGGTATGAGATACTACAACAGATGGACCTAGTGAAAGTGGAAGATTGTTAGTTATATGTATGCCCTAGAGGCCATTACTGTACATACGTTGTATATTGTAGTGGATGCTTGGACATATATAAGGAGGACTTTCTTGATCGACATGATAGTATGCTATCTGGTTACCCTTTATCTTAACATGTACTCTGATTCTCTCTACGTCACATGTTGATAAAGCCCTTAGGATGAATACTTGACAACCAGGACTATGATGCAGATCATACTAGTGGGGACAGTGTAGTCACCAAGTACATCCTTCAAATATTCCTAGTCGTGGGAGAGCCGAGACAGGGCATCGATACTCCAGAGTAGACTAGCGTATGCGCTTCTTGACCCATATGATGGGCGATGGATGATCCCATATCCATTGGTGTTTGACATCGGAGAAGGTATACGGGTGCTCAGTGGAGACTGGGTACACTAGACGGAATCGCCGAGAACTCCCAGATGGTATTATACCTCACATCAGATGGCAGTTCTCTGGTGACACTGGTACAGGTTAGTCTTGTTAGTGTATATGCCCTAGAGGCCATTACTGTATCATACTAGTTTGTATATTACTTAATGGAAGCTTGGGATATTCACCTTGTATTAACAATCTTGCTCAAAATGGTAGTATGCTACTTGGTTTGTTTCTACTTTAATATGTGCATGTGTTTCTTTTAGCATATCACTTATACATATTAGTAGAGCCCTAAGGATCTTTGCTTGATTACCAGCGTTGTGATGGCAGTCACACTCGTGGGGGCTGGGTAATCCACAAGCACATCCTTATACAGGTCCCTAGTCATAGGACTATCGAGACAGGGCATCGATAATCCGGAGTAGACTAGCGTATGCGCTTCTCATCCCAGCTGGGGAGACGGTCTGTCCCACAGCCGTCAGTACGTCGTACTTGAGATAGTATGCTGGTGCTCGTTAGGTTACGAGTACACTGGACAGGACTCGTCGGGAACTGATTGGTTGGTACTATACCTATGGTCAGTTATCAGTTCCCAGGTGACATGAGTACAGCTTAGTCCGCTGACTTGACACTGTCACTTCGCCTCGAGTGTGTTCCCACTGTACTTTGTTTACTACCCTACCACGGCTCAAAGGAGTCGTGCAAACAGGTAGTAGTTGGGTGCAGTCCCGAAGCACTTGGAGGCAGTGACGGTTAGATAGGATTTGTCTCTCCCGGTATTGGGGGTTGACATCGCGCTGTGTCTAGGAGAGCCATTATACAAGTAGTCCCTGGCCAGGGCACGCGAGATATACCGGTAGGTTTCCAGTGTTATCTCAGGGTGTTCTGGGCTACACTCCGCCACAACTTGTACCGCTATTAGGGGACTGATGTTTACCGCCCCTTAAGCCCGCCATGCGATGTACTCAGACGAACAGACCGGACTGTACGGAGATTGTCACATTCAGGCTCAGTAGGAGTTCAGATGGGTTTCACCTCGTCCGTCTTCTTATCGGCATCTACCTGGGGACTGTTACGCACAGCTAGTGCCGCTTGCGGTCTGTGGTTAAACCCACTACCAGCGTAGTGTCGAGTTTTTAGAGTCCCACACAGAGAGCTATTCTCCTTTAGGCAAAAGAGTAGAGGTCGCATGGTTTTGCGACAGGGTTCGGTCACATCCATGCACTTGTGCACGTTTAGTGACCGGGCGGTTATTACTAGCGGGCTTTTGTTTAAGCCAGATCCTACTATACGTTTTGGGATTGGTTTTATCTCGTTTGTATTCGTGTTCCCTGGAACGCGGATACGGGTATGTATGCACGGTTGACAATGACAGAGGCAGAGGATTCTCATTAGGGTTGTTGACTGTTGACTTTTGCTAAACCCTAATGAGAATTAGAATTATGATTAACAGTAATATTAATTAAGTATTATAGTGAAATGGTTAGGGTTGAAAGGTTGACCTTGTTGACTTGTTGACTTTTGTTGACCGGTTGACTAGGTTGGACTTGTTGACCACCATCATGACAATGGCTATCATTTGTTTGCATAGACTTGTTCTTGCTTGATGCTTCACAAATTGCATTTAATGCAATAAATGATATTGTCATTTGTCATGATATCAACCATCACATTATACTCAATTATTATTACTTGTTATCATAATTTTGGATTATGAGAGGTGAGATGAGAAGAGGTTGGCTCACTTTTCATTTGGCTTTCTCTCTCTTGAGCTCTCTCATTCTCAAGCTCTCCCTCTTCCTCTTGCTCTCTCTCTAGTTTATGGTTCTACTTATCTCATGTGTTGAGAAGCAAGAACCATATAGATAAAACACCAAAACACTCCTCTACTTATCTTAGTTCACAAGGCCTAGCAAGCCAAGTGTTCTAGTTTCTTCAAGTTCGAAGAAGAAGCCAAAAGGTAGAAGCTTTCGGGTGGATCCATCTTCGACGCGAGAAGACGGCGAGGGGAGGTCGGTCTGTACACCATAAGGGTTGAAGACGAAGGAGTTCAAGAAAGGTATAACCCCCTAACCGAGTAGGTAAAACTTCTAGTTAGGTTGTTAGGTGGTTGTTTAACAAAGATCCGTATTATGAGTCCATATTACCACCTCTTGAAAAATCGTTTTTTGACCATTTCCGCAACCCCAAAGAACCGGAGAAGGGTAGCATGGACTTACAGTGGTATCAGAGCCAGGTTAAACACTATCTAACATGTTAGCAAAGTAACTAGAAATTCGATCGGAGAAAAAGTCGCGAAATACACCCGGAACTCATACTTTCTGTCGAATTTTTCCTCTGTTCAAAAAATAATAAATCTTGCCTTAAAATTCGACTCAGGGTTTTTACATCTCACTGTAGAAAAATGGTCCATAGAGCCCATCGACGCGCCGCGGAACCGTGGCAGGAACTTGCTCCCGCCGCGGATCCGCGGCCGAGGTGACTCGGCCGTGGACGATTTTTCTTGCAGTGAGGTCATAGGGGTGTTTTGGGATTTTTACAATATGTTTTTTCTGCCCAGATTTTCCAGAAAGCAAATTTTTTTTTTGGGGCTTAAAAAAACCGTATTTTGATCGAATTTCTAAAGACTAAAGCTAACGCGTTTATATCTGTGATGTGATATATGTATTGAACGTCTGCTAATCGCTATATGTCGATTAGTATGGGTTATACATATCTGTGATCTGTAATGTCGATGGTATGTCTATATGAATTCATTGGATTGTCGCGGGTGAATAGCCGGAGGGTTGTGAGATGAGAGTTTTCTTTTCTTTCAATTCATGTAATTTGTAATTGATGTAATATTATTTGTATGGCCGCACAACCGGGTCGGGGTTGTAGCCATCATTGTATAATTTCTTTTACTGTTTTTGCTCCTAGGATAGACCCATGGAGGGGGTGCACTAACTACCGGGTACCTCGAAGTGCCGAGTGGCCTACTCACGTCGTTGAGGGAGGTTGCTTCGCTTCGGGTATTTGGCGGGTAGTTTGCCGCACCCGTAGGGGTCTTGGGTCGGGTATTGGCTATTCACCGCGACCGTGTAATCCGATTTTCATTACAGGCTCGTACGAATTGTGGATTCCTAGTATATCCAATGTGTTCATCTGTGATCTGGATTGGCTATCATTGCAATATAACTATATATGATAACTATTTAGGCGTTGCTTATGTTTTGCATCCGCGCTAGTCCAGCCCCCGCTCGGTCGTTAGTTAAGTAACCTAACGGTTAATGACGGGGCCCCGTGGCGAATGCGGATGGCATAAGCGTGATTCGTGTGTCAAAAACTATTTCTAAACCGCAATCAAGAACGGCGTCGCTTTGCAGCAAGCCGGTGAGTACGGGTCGGTCCACAGGGATTTTGTGAATCTCCGATTCGCGCTTACGAGTTAATTCCGAAGGGTGTTCGGTTGATTATTAAATCTAAAAATATAATTATTCTATACTAATTATCTAGATCTATTCTTGCTAGGGCTAGGTTTAGGGGTGGTTTGGAAATGCAAGTAAACCTCAACGCTTTCTATACCCGAATGAAGATCTATGAGGAGTTATGGTAATTATCAATAGAGGGGATTAGATCCATTCGGGAAGGTGTTCCTTCCTCTAGGTTCTTGTCCTTCCTTTAGAGATCCTTACCCTAACCTCCATGGAAAACACGCGCAACCGGGCCTTTACACTACGGTGTCATCGTTATCTCGAGGGGTAGGATGCCGTAGGGCGCGGTATGTGCGTGTATGCATGGAGTCCTATTGTAAATATTTGGTGGGTAAGAAAGGGATGAGAGATCTCATCTCTCAAAATCCTTCCCCAAAACTAAACCCTAAACAAGTTCATAGGGCATGAAATTAAATCTACCTAGGGCAAAGAATTGAAATCTAAACTAGGGCGAGAAATTAAATCTACTTACAGATGCATCCCTCCAATCATCCATGCAGGGTTGTCAGATCTGAATTTCTGAATGGAAAGGAAACACCGATGCTCTCCAAAAAGAGATCTGAAATTTATTATTAAAAGGAGGCATAAAGAATTACAATAATTAGAGTTCCTATTTATAAAGGATAGGAAACCCTAGGTTACATCTGATTCGCATGTCTACAATTACAAAAATAGCCCTTAGGAAGACCGGTCAAAGACATAAAGAATTATGGTAAAAATTTTATTCTCCAACTGCTCCACTCCACCGCGGAACCGCGGCCCAAGGCCCTGTTTGGCCGCGGTTCCGCGGTCAACTAAGAAGATTGGGCTTTGAATTTTAGGCTGCAGCTTCTGGTCTTCCTGGGCTTTCTTATTCTTCAATACTTTTCTCAATTGGGCTTCTACATTGGTTCCAGATCTTTAGTGGACATTTGTAGTGGATTTTTAACCGTTGCTTTGTGTTGACGTCTTGAACCTTGCTTTGTGAACTGTTTCTTATGTAGGCTTGATCAAGATCTTCTGTTCATTGGTTAAAATTCACTTTTTCATCGTCTTTACATCATTTGCACTGTTTTCTATTCAAGAACCTGTAACCTGTAACATGTAGCAGACATGCGTCAAAAGTACCTGTTTATTTATAAAAAGAATAAGAATGAGAATATAATAATACAATATTATGATGTGAACAAATACCCCCAAACTTATCTTTTGCTCGTCCTCAAGCAAACTTATTTTTATTCACTAAAATCCTAACCACACTTTCGCAGGGAATCGCGATTGCACTGAGCTCGTGCAACAAGCCGTTAAACCTCTAAGTGTCCCTAGTAGGAGGAGTGTTGTCTCCTGAGGGTTTTCAGCGGATACTACCCACAAAATCCTATCAATTCGGCCCATTGACTTTTGTTCTCTAATTAGGTTTTCTAACAAGGAATTCTATTATCTTATACTTGTAAATTATCCACACATATTCTTCACATCCTTATCATCTAACTTAAGATTATATATGTTAAGTAGACTTACCTAGCTTTCGGCATTTCTTAAGTTTTCCTTCTAGGGTTCCATCTCTACTTAGGAATTTCTATCAACTCTATTAAAGATACAAGTTCTATTCTTCATTCCTTTCTCTCATCTAAATCCCAATCACATACCCCTACGCGTGTGTATATATTACCCCTACACTTGGAAATTCAAATCAAGCAATCATGCTCTTGTCCATTGTCCAAAGTACTTATTTGTAGGTGAATTTTTAATTGAATTTTTGCTTACACATCCTTCATGCGACCGTTAATACTTCTTGAGATACCAACAACCGATTACAAGTTGTGTTTGCACATTAAAGCGTAATTCCTAGTCTTGCAACACCCAAGGCTTTTAGCAGTGACTCCCAAACCAGTTGGTCTAAGGCACTAGGTGATGAAGCACCCTCGCTAAATATTTTTCTATTTTTCGCAGCCTTAAGTAATCACAAAAACCAATGTTTATTTTTGTATTCTTTATTCACACTTTTTTTCCTTTTATTTTCTTCGTACTAAGGACTTTAGACAAGAGCATTTCAAGGTCTCTTCTACTATTCCAAGTTTCAAGGTGCGTGATTGTTCAAATTGTAGGGTATATATTTTCAGAATCTAGACTTAAGCTAGGAACTATTTTTCTAACTTATACTCTAATAAGAACATCAATACTCTTTCCTTGTCTCGACTTAGCCTAAGAAGTGAACCCAAAATTTGCCTATTTCTAAGTAAACTACAAGGCATATACTTTCTACCGTTAAACTTTAAGTAAGGTTATTTTTAGGGTTTTTAATTTACTAAGTCTAAGATCTAGTTGTTCCTAGCCAGTTAACCTATTTGTCAAACTCAAGTCAAATAAGCCAAAATTGAATACATTAATTTTTATAATTTTTCGAAATTTTTCAAATTTTTATGGGTTTTCAAATAAATATGCAAATGCAAAAATATGTACAAATGAATGCGAAGGAAAGAAAACGTACCGAGCATACCCCCAAACTTACACTGGACAGTGTCCTCACTGTCATGCTAAACCAAGAGGGTCAAAAATGCCGGTATTCCCCTGTTTATTTATTTATAATTTTTTTTAATTTATAGTTTTGAAATTTTTTTTGTTATTTTATTTTTATAGAAAAAGAAAACAAAAATATATATACATATATACAAAGGTTCCCCCCAAACTTAAGCTTGGCCTTACACAAGCCAAAGATTAGCACCAACCATTCAAAAATCTTATCGTGGTAATGGTATAGTCGGTGCAAGAATGGGGTGGAGATGAAAGAAATGATAAACACGCGAGACCGTGTGGAAAGAAGAATGGTAGAATATGGTCTCGGTGGGGGAGAAGAAGGGCGGAAATGAGAAAGAAGGGTCGCGCGATCTTGAGGGTGTAAATCAAGAGAATAAATTAGCGCAATATGTGATGACCGATATGTTATAAGCGATTGCGATTGTTAGTTATATCTATGCCCTAGAGGCCATTACTGTACATTGGATGTATATTGTAGTGGATGCTGGGACATATATAGGTAGGACTTTCTTGCTCGACATGATAGTACGCTATCTGGTTGCTCTTTATCTTAAAGTGTATACTTTCTGTCTTTCTGTTACATGTTGATAAAGCCCTTAGGATGTGTACTCGACTTCCAGGACTGTTATGCAGATCATACTAGTGGGGCCTGGATAGTCCATGAGTACATCCTTCAATGTTCCTAGTCGAGGGAATATCGAGACGGGGCATCGATATTCCAGAGTAGACTAGCGTATATCTTCTCGACCCATACGATGGGCGATGGATGATCCCATATCCATTGGTGTTTGACATCAGAGATGGTATACGGGTGCTCAGTGGAGACTGGGTACACTGGACGGACTCGCCGAGAACTCCTAGATGGTAATATACCTTACGTCAGATGGCAGTTCTCTGGTGACACTGGTACAGAGTAGTCTGTTGACCCGAGATCGTCATAGAGTCTTGTGTGGTTCCCACTGTGCTTTGATTTCCACCTTACCACGTCCAAGAGGGCGTGCAAAACGGTGGCTTTTGGGTACAGTCCCGAATCACATAGAGGCAATGAGCGATAGGAGGGGATTCGTCTCTCCCGGTATAGGGAGTTGATGTTGCGCTTTGTTCGATTGGCTATAATAGGAAATCCCTGGCCAGGGTTGCTGAGATTTACTGGTAAGTGTTACCAGTAGTTTCTCGAACTGTTATAGACCTTGTATCGACACGACTTATCGAGCTATTGGGGTCTGACGTTTACCGCCCCTAGGCGAGATATGCGACATATCAGACGATCAGACCGGACTATACGGTAAGTGTTACTGGTTGGATTCACAGGAGTGTGAGAGGGCTTGCTCGTCGATCTTCTGATCGCTCAATACCCGGGTGGCCGTTATGTTTAGAAGACCGCTTGCGGCTTGTGGGTGTTTGATATGATTATCACCTGCTGCCGGCGTATTGACGAGTCTTTAGAGTCCTACACAGAGGTTTCCTGGCTCAAGCGAAACGAAATAGGAGCGCATATGAGATATGTGCGGGACCGAGAATAATGCGTGTATGTGATACCGTATTCCATTCTCGCGATGAATGTATCGAATGGTTGTATGCGATATAACCTAGTTATCGAATCAAGGATTGATTCGGTAAGCCGATACATAGGATACTAGTCGGTCATATGCGATATGATCGGATCGTTAAATCAAGTGTTGATTTAATGATTTGATGTATAATTATATATTTGATATATTACTTTGCATTAACTAGTATTGGTTCACTTTAATTGGATTTTCTCACTCGCTTGTGCACATTGTATATTCGATATAGTTTTGTGCACTTGATTGTATCATGTTTGATGATACATGCAAAATTGGTTAAATGTAAAGATTGAACCATGGTTATATGAATGGTTAGGGTTATGATTTCTTATTCATTTATTTATTTATTAGTTTTGGAAAATAAAAGCATAAAGAGAAAAAACAAAATGGTTTTCTTTCATTCTTTATTTCATGAAGCTTGTTGAAGCTTCATGAAGCTTTTGACCAAGTGACCATTTTGTCTTCTTCTTTAACCCTAACCACTCACATAAACTCTAGTTAGCTCTCTACACTTAACTATGGTTTGATTATGATAAGAATGATTATTCTTTTCTATTCTTTAATTGATATGATATTATCTTCATCTTCTTCTTCTTCTTCTTAAAAGAAGAAAAAGCTTGACCATCAATGGTGATTGATGAAAAAGAGTGAGAAATCCAATTCTAAAGTGAACCCACCTCCTATTTCTTCATCCTCTACCTCTTGCCAAGTAGAATAGGGTGTTCTCTTCACAAGTTTCATGACTTGGTGAAGTGGGAGCTTGATCTAGCGATGCCTCGACGTAGATCATCTTCGGCATTGTAGTCGATGACCTAGCCCGCCCATTTTTCCGATGAAGCCGACGCTAGAGCCCGGGATTCCATTTGGACAGCGAGGAGACTTCATTGCGGAGCTATGGAGGTGGAGGACCGGATCTACAAAGGTTGTATTTCCGTTCTTGTAGTTAAGTTGTTAACTAGTTTCTTTTGTCGCCTATATATCTAGTTAACTATCCGTATTAGGGTTTCTCGGCACCCGTAAAATTTGAAATTGGCATGGTTGATGCCTTGTGAGACCTCCTTGGTGTGCCTAGGAACCCTACAGTGGTATCAGAGCCTAGCTAGAGCCTTAAGCGATGCGTAGACGAAGTTTGAAACCCGAACGAACCCGAAACCCTAAACCAAACATGCTCTCTGGACCTTTTCTAAAATCTGGAGTTTTTCGACATTAAAAATGCTTAAAAAATTCAGCAGGGAATTATAAGAATTACGGTGCAAAATTTGACTCATGAACAGTACAAAGAGCGGCGGAACCGCGGCAGAAGCATACCTTCTGCGGCGGTTCCGCGGCTAAAGTATGACATCATCATCCCATGTTTGCACAGTAATTCCTCTTTTCTGGTGTTGGATTTTCTGGGAATTTTTAATATTTATTCAAGAGTTGAATTTTCTGGGTTGTTTTGGGGATTCGTATGTTCGATCGGATTATCAAATTTTGTCTGTGTGGCTTTCCGGATAATTTTTGGATATGTTAAAAAGTTCGACCGGATATAAATACCCATCTTTTCCCCTGTCGGGAAATTTCCAAGTGTTGGATTTTTCCGTGGTTTAAAGACATTCTAAGTAGTGCAAGTAACTCGATGGACCCTCTAGAAGACAACAAACCTTAACTCGATTATGTGACCGTCTTGAACTGCCCTTTGAACCTTAGGGTTTGGGGAAGTACGGCGTGCCACATGTGAGGCGTTGGCTTGACCCTTCTACGGCTGGACCGTTGGTACTGGGGCACGAACTGAATGTTTTTAGACTTGTTCCATGTGTTGATCTGTATCGGGAAAACTTGGGTGTTTGAATGTTTGATCGGAAAGTTTAACATTTTCTAATTATCTGGAATGTGATACAATAATTGGAATTCACAAACAGTTATGAGATAACTGAATGAATGTTATAGACATAGCAGTTTAGTCTCACTTAATCGGTTGCCACGGAATTTTGATGTGATCAAAAGTCCGTCGCAATCACGTAGCATACGCGGATACTCGCCGGGTAAACTTAATAGACAGCCTCACTCCATAGCCCCGACCAAGTGACTGTAGGAGAACCCCGTCGCCGAAAGCATCCGTCCGGGTGCTCGCGGTAGCGGTGTTCCGCCTTGGTGCACTTCGTCGACGGTATCGGGGGTGCGGCCGTCTACTAAAGTTTGCGACGAGCATTCGATCAGGATGTCGGGAATCCTGTTGAATTGCCCGACTTGATATTGAAAAGTGTTTTCGATAATGAGACTAAAATGCGGGGTTTATAATTGTTAGGCATGCGATGTCTAAGAAATTCATTTGATTAGGCATGCGATGTCTATGCAGGTTGCGGATTCCAACTGTCGTAGTTTTACACTTTCTTTTCTGTGACCGTAAGTGTAATATGTGATATCGCCGGTTTCGTTGCTATATGTCAACGACAATTGGGATGCGCATATTTACTTACGTTGATGACATGAGATGTTATGTGTTACTGGATATGTTATATTGGATCGTCGTGTTCGAATAGCCGGGGTTTTTTATGTGAGATGAGTGTTTTTCATTTTCATTCATGTAAAAACTTGTATGTAATATTCTTTTATTGGGGCACTTCCAGGTTGCGGAAGATGTCACCCTTTGTATATTATTTTCTTTTCTGCACTAGGATAGACCCAAGGAAGGGAGCATAAGTAACCGGGTTCTGGAGTACAGTGGGAGACCAACTCGAGGAGTCGAGTCCGGGTATCCTAACTCTAGAATTGGTAAGGTTGCTCGCCGCTCTCGTATGGGTCTAGGGGTGTGGGTTTGGCTATTCATCACGACCGTGGAATCCGTGTTTTATACTGGCTCGTATTGAAAACACGGACGTCCTAGTATATCCAATATTTCACATGATTCTTCTGCTGCAATATCTGTGATGTGATCATGTGATGTTCTGTGATGGATACTTTATATAGTATATTTGATATATTATATAGACGTTACTTATGTTTTACACCCGCGCTAGCCCTGCCCCGCTCTGTCGTTAGTTACCTAACCTAACGGTGCACGTGGGGACATCGAGGCGAATGCGGATGGCATAAGTGTACGTCGTAATTATCTGTGATGTTTAGGTATTTAAATGATGGGACTTCATTAATGAGATTAATGAAATAAAAGAAACCTAAGATATTGTAGAATCGAATTTCAAAAATAAAACAGGTAGCTACAGTTCTTGCTTTGCACAGCGGTATATATGATATATCCTGCACCTTATTCGATGAGGAAAGGACCGAGATCCCTTCACCGGGAATGACTCCTTTAGCAATAACTGGCAGATGCTACACACTCGGTTTGTCTTTTGATTGCTTTTAAGAGTTTTTGCTTTGCACAGTGATATATATGATATATCCCACACCTCATTCGACGAGGAAAGGACCGACGATCCCTTCACCGGGTGTGACTCCTTTAGCAAAACTAGAAAAGCCTCAAAGACACTTCATTTTAAAATTCATTCGATCCTACAACGATATCAAGTTCATTACGCAATAGGTTTTCAGAAAAACCTGTCGTAGCCCTCCGTCATTTCAGATAAGTCCTATTTAGTATTCGTGCTACGTTTGTTGACCTCCGTCAAGGCGTAGTGTGCGGTAGCTAACTAGTATTTATCTGCTTATGCATATGATGCAGATTGGATTAGGGTAGTCGTGCGGCCTTGTTGACCTCCGTCAAGGGTCGTGCGGGTGGGTTTAATTCGATCAAGAAATGACGGGTTGAACTTGACTAGTAGCCTATGGTTTGTTGACCTCCGTCAAGGTCATAGGGTGCTAGGGGAAAAATATTATCGGGAATTTCAAGTGTTGAAATTTGCAATGAGATTGCATACCTTCTATGAGATAGTTGGATCCCGATACCCGCTGCGAGTAAGAGTTACTCCTGGGAGAGTTTTACACATTACAATTAGCCGATCAAGTAGGTGTCTAGAAAGGTGTTAACGAGGTTACGCCTCTGGGAAAACGAGGTTTACATTAATTAGGTTCGTGCGAAAGCACGGGGGACCTCCCTCAAAGTACCGACACTGGCCTGGCTGAAAGATTGGCGAACTTGTAGTGTGTAATTAATCCCGGCTAGTCTTTCCTTTTAGGGTTTGAAGAAAGATTTGATAGAAAGCAGTGGGAGCCATCCTGATTAGATAAAATAATAACCAATCTATTCTTGCAAGAGCGCACGCTGAGTGTTTTCTTCTCTCTCTCTCCAGGTAGCGACCATATCACGCCTTAATCAAGATAATAATACGGATTATTGACCGAACCCGCTTGTTATACTGAGCTGGGGAACGTTGGTCCCTCTCCAACTTATAATTGTTAAAAGACAGAGCAGGAAATTGGGGAATACCAGAATTCCTATGCCGCCCAAACGAAGAAAGTGCATATGATGCATCTCCTTCGGGTGTGTTCATTATATAGAACTGTTTCTCAGTGTCCTTTACGTCCTGGGTATATGATACCGGATCAGGATCCCGCATATGTAATATGTTCCATGGGCTACAGATAGGTAAAGAACTGAGAACGGGTGATAAGTTTCATGAGGCAGAAAACGGGGCAAGAGTTGCAGCCAAGTCTGTTGGTCACTGTCACCCTGTATTCCAAATACATTGATTCTGAACGAATGTTATTAGATACCGAACCTGATATACAAAATCATATCAGTCTCTTTATTAGTAAAGAAAGGATATAATTTTGTATAGTTGGATAATGTTTTGAACATTTCCTATATCAAAAGTTGATCGGATCAGGCACGTTATCTAAAAGCATTAATGTTCTAAATCAAACTACAGTTCTAAGTATACAGAACATACACAAGAGGAAGAGTCCAGAAATGAACGAATCCTTCTTGTGGTATTGTAGACTAGGTCATATCAATACGACCCGACTACCTAAGTTGCACATAGATGCATATTTAAATCAGTTTGAATCTACATCTTGTGAAACTTGCCAGTCATGTCACAAAGATATAATGACACCAGCTCTGTTTATTGGAAACAGAGAAAGAGTTAATGAACTCTTGGGATGATACATGTTGATGTATGAAAAGTCCCCTGTTTACACATGCCAAGACCGGTTCTTTATACTTCATTACATTCCCTGATGATCTCTTTAGATTCAGACATATATTCCTGTTGAAACATAAGTCCAAACCTTTTGAGATATTCACAGAATATAAGCTAGAAGTAGAGAACCAAAATACGGGTACAAGTATTATGTCCTTTGATGCGATCAGGGAGGAGAATACTTGAGCACGGAATTCCTGGACTTTTCTAAAGGAGAATGAGATTCTCTCTCAGCATTACTCCTCCGTATACACCATAGCACGATGGTATATCGGGGCGGAGCAATAGCACCCTATGTGATATGGTGTGCTCTATGATGAGTACTACTGAGTTACCTATTTCCTTTTTGGGAGTTATGCACTTGAGAAGCTGCATACCTATTGAATATGGTTCCAATCAAATCAGTTGCCTACCACTTCATATTTGATATGATAAGGGAAGAGCCCATCTCTTAAGTTAGTTAAAATTTGGCGTTGTCCGGCCTATGTCTAAAAGCAAAATCCGGACAAGCTCGAAGCATGGTCTGTTATGTAGAACTGGAAATGTTCCAGCTATACAAATTGCAGCTGATGATTTGATAGAACCAAAGGATTCAGTAGATTCCAACGAACCTCAGCCTCTCCGCCGATCTAGTAGG
Source organism: Agapanthus africanus (assembly GCA_030015575.1). Classification (NCBI taxonomy): domain Eukaryota; kingdom Viridiplantae; phylum Streptophyta; class Magnoliopsida; order Asparagales; family Amaryllidaceae; genus Agapanthus; species Agapanthus africanus. Next base: position 403,401,447 of record CM057337.1, on the reverse strand, counting down.
GTTCCTCACCCACCTGAGAGATACTTCTGTTTCTCTATGACAGTGGGAGCGAGGATTGCATCATGAGATGTTGACCCAACTAGTTTCGAGCTGGCCATCAGGAGTGGGACTCTGTAAGAATGGCTGGATGGTTAGCGATCTGAGATGGAATCCATGTACACCAACAAAGTATGGACTTTGGTTGCTATATTTGAAGGGTTAAATCCCCATCAGGAGCAAGTATATCTTGAGAAGATTACTTGGTGTAAATGGAAAAGTTGAGACTTTCAAAGCTAGACTTGTTAAAGCTTTTCGTCATCAACCAGGCGTGGATAATGATGAAACCTTTTCAAGTGGCTATGCTTAAGTCCATCCAGATCCTACTTGCCACGGCTACATACCATGACTACGATATCTGGCGGTTGGGTGCCATGACTGCTTTTCTAAATGATGTTTTAGAAGAGAATGTCTATAAGTACACAGCCAGAGGGCTTCGTAGACAGTGGGAGCAGCGGAAACGTGTACAAGATGCTTTATAGGATAAAGTAGGTATCGCGGAGTTGGAACATCTGTTTTGATGTGTTAGTCAAAGAGTTTGACATCATCAAAATGGTAGATGAACCTTGTATATACAAAAGGGTAGTAGGGAGTATAGTGACGATCCTCGTAGAGTACGTGGATGACATGCTCTTGATAGGGAAGGAGTTTCCTATGCTACGCTCGGTCAATCTCCGCTTATCACAATGATTCTCCATATAGGATCAAAGTGATACCTCCTAAATCCTGGATTTTGGATCTATGAGATAGATCTAATTGGATGTTAGGATTCTCACTAGCTGTAGTGAGATGGTATCAATCGATCCTGGGGAGAATCACTGGAAGGGTTCCAGGGTGATAAAGACGACTGAATGTCAGTCACAGGCATTGTCTTTACCCTCAGTAAAGGGACGGTATGTTGGAAGAGTTCCAAGCTAGATACCGTGGCAAACTAGATCATAAAGGCTGGTAACATCGCTATTAAAGATACTACCAAAGAGGCAGTTTGGGTGTATATTCGTTCATAAGATGAACTAGGTTCCTACCATTGTATGACAATGGAAGTATGGTTTGGCCCTGGAACCCTGGTCCCATCAGTGACCCAGACATATTCTGAGGCAGCATCACCTGATCATGGAGATTGTTGATCTCCAGGATGATCGAGGTTAGGAGAGTAGACTCAGAGGACAACACGGCGGATCCACTCACGAAGGCATTTTCCCAAAGAGAGACTTTTAGGGGATGGTTGAGTATGTGATACTGCAACCACTGCTACAGATGGCCCTAGTTCAAGTGGGAGATTGTTAGTTATATGTATGCCCTAGAGGCCATTACTGTACATTGGATGTATATTGTAGTGGATGCTGGGACATATATAGGTAGGACTTTCTTGCTCGACATGATAGTACGCTATCTGGTTGCTCTTTATCTTAACGTGTATACTTTCTGTCTCTCTGTTACATGTTGATAAAGCCCTTAGGATGTGTACTCGACTTCCAGGACAGTGATGCAGATCATACTAGTGGGGCCTGGATAGTCCATGAGTACATCCTTCAATGTTCCTAGTCGAGGGAATATCGAGACGGAGCATCGATATTCCAGAGTAGACTAGAGTATATCTTCTCGACCCATGCGATGGGCGATGGATGATCCTATATCCATTGGTGTTTGACATCAGAGATGGTATACGGGTGCTCAGTGGAGACTGGGTACACTGGACGGACTCGCCGAGAACTCCCAGATGGTAATATACCTTACGTCAGATGGCAGTTCTCTGGTGACACTGGTACAGAGTAGTCTGTTGACCCGAGATCGTCATAGAGTCTTGTGTGGTTCCCACTGTGCTTTGATTTCCACCTTACTACGTCCAAGAGGGTGTGCAAAACGGTGGCTTTTGGGTACAGTCCCGAATCACAAGGAGGCAATGAGCGATAGGAGGGGATTCGTCTCTCCCGGTATAGGGAGTTGATGTTGCGCTGTGTTCGATTGGCTATAACCGGAAATCCCTGGCCAGGGTTGCTGAGATTTACTGGTAAGTGTTACCAGTAGTTTCTCGAACTGTTATAGACCTCGTATCGACACGACTTATCGAGCTATTGGGGTCTGACGTTTACCACCCCTAGGCGAGATATGCGACATATCAGACGATCAGACCGGACTGTACGGTAAGTGTTACTGGTTGGATTCATAGGAGTGTAAGCGGGCTTGCTCGTCGATCTTCTGATCAATCAATACCCGGGTGCCCGTTACGTTTAGCAGAACGCTTGCGGCTTGTGGGTGTTTGATATGATCATCTCCTGCAGCCGGCGTATTGACGAGTCTTTAGAGTCCTTCATAGAGGTTTCCTGGCTCAAGCGAAACGAAATAGGAGCGCATATGAGATATGTGCGGGACCGAGAATAATGCGTGTATGTGATACCGTATTCCATTCTCGCGATGAATGTATCGAATGGTTGTATGCGATATAACCTAGTTATCGAATCAAGGATTGATTCGGTAAGCCGATACATAGGATACTAGTCGGTTATATGCGATATGACCGGATCGTAAAATCAAGTGTTGATTTAATGATTTGATGTATAATTATATATTTGATATATTACTTTGCATTAACTAGTATTGGTTCACTTTAAATGGATTTTCTCACTCGCTTGTGCACATTGTATATTCGATATAGTTTTGTGCACTTGATTGTATCATGTTTGATGATACATGCAAAATTGGTTAAGTGTAAAGATTGAACCATGGTTATATGAATGGTTAGGGTTATGATTTCTTCTTCATTTATTAGTTTTGGAAAATAAAAGAATAAAGAGAAAAAACAAAATGGTTTTCTTTCATTCTTTATTTCATGAAGCTTGTTGAAGCTTCATGAAGCTTTTGACCAAGTGACCATTTTGTCTTCTTCTTTAACCCTAACCACTCACTTAAACTTTAGTTAGCTCTCTACACTTAACTATGGTTTGATTATGATAAGAATGATTATTCTTTTCTATTCTTTAATTGATATGATATTATCTTCATCTTATTCTTCTTCTTCTTAAAAGAAGAAAAAGCTTGACCATCAATGGTGATTGATGAAAAAGAGTGAGAAATCCAATTCTAAAGTGAACCCACCTCCTATTTCTTCATCCTCTACCTCTTGCCAAGTAGTATAGGGTGTTCTCTTCACAAGTTTCATGACTTCGTGAAGTGGGAGCTTGATCTAGCGATGCCTCGACGTAGATCATCTTCGGCATCGTAGTCGATGACCTAGCCCGCCCATTTTTCCGATGAAGCCGACGCTAGAGCCCGGGATTCCATTTGGACAGCGAGGAGACTTCATTGCGGAGCTATGGAGGTGGAGGACCGGATCTACAAAGGTTGTATTTCCGTTCTTTTAGTTAAGTTGTTAACTAGTTTCTTTTGTCGCCGATATATCTAGTTAACGATCCGTATTAGGTTTTCTCGGCACCCGTAAAATTTGAAATTGGCATGGTTGATGCCTTGTGCGACCTCCTTAGTGTGCCTAGGAACCCTACAGCGCTAACCTATCAACCTGTCGGGAAATGGGGTCAAATCCCTCAAGATTCGCAAGAAAACCTGGGTACGCCGAACTTGGTATAGGAGATGAAAGCGTAACGGTCATTTGTTCGGTCGGAACAATGGGAAAGACGACAGGGAGAAAATTAGGGATAGTCTCATTCTCACCGTAATAAACTGTTTCGAACTTGAAAGATTCCATTAATGGTTAGAAACTACTATAATCAACCGTGTCTGATGGCTCATCTGAAAATGTAAAGGACTCAAACTCGGGCGGTGAGTCATCAACATCGTCCAAAAAAGTGAAACACTCGTAGATGTTATCGTCTGTGAGAATTGTGTCAGATTCAAAGGAAAAAGTTTCAAGCTCACAGTCTTCAAGCGGGGTCGGAACGATGGGAAGGAGGGAGGGTGATATAACAGTCAAAGGTTCAGGAGGATGAATTGGAAAATCAGACACATCAAACAAAAATGATTCAACCTCAATATTATCCTTAAGACTCTCCTCAATACTATCCTCAATATTTAACTCATCCATGCCATTATCATCAAAATCAAGACGCATGTGAGATTCGGGAGAAACATTTAATAACTCAGGATGATGATTTGAACATAACATTTCAATTAAATCGACAGGTTCAACATTCGAAATATTCCCGGCGTCTATATCCTCAATTAAGTAAAAATCAATTTCTTTAGACACCTCCTCAAAAGTATGGATGTTTATCAATTTAGGTTCTAGAGTGGAGGTGTAAAGGTCAAACGGATTAGGTGCGGTTTCACTCGAAAGGGGTTCGTCATAATCTGGCAAATCAAACACTACAAATTCGCTCAAATCATCATTTTGGACACATGTTTGAAAATTGGAGTTGTTGGATTTAATTGGGTATGGGTAGGTTTGATTTGGAAATCCTCTCTCATTCTCACTCTGTCCAACCGCCTCCTTATACATTGAAAAATTTTGAGCTAGCAGGAAACTAGCTACCGGTTCACTAGGTTGCATAAGGGCGGCCACGGACGCTTCCACATTCCTAGTCATTTTATTTGTTGCAGCAATATAAGCCTCCAACGACTCTTCCAAACTAGACTTAGGTGGTGAGGGGATTTCGGTAAAAGATTTGAAATGGTGTGGATATGTGAAACTCCCTAATGACTGTGTAGAAACAGTGTCTAGTGAAGGTAGGAAAGTCGGGTGGGACTGATAGGAAGTGGGTGATTGGACATGGGTAGGGTCAACATGTGGATAAAAAGGTGAATAGTTGTGCGGATCCCTAGAACTAGATGAGTGGAGAGGGGTGAAAGATCGACTGCGAGATTGAGCAATATGCTCAGCAATGGACATCGGCTTAGAAGTTACAGCTGAACTTGAAATGGTGGTGTCAACATACGAAAGTGGTGAAGGTTGACTTGGTTGACACAAAGTGGGTTGAAAAGTCAAACTGTTTCTCCTAGACGCCTCTATGTGATCTTTCAAAGATTTCTTTAGGCATGGAGGGATCGATTTTAAATTGACCAAACAAATTGACATATGACGCAAAATTAGGTTCGGGATACCAAAGTTCGGCTAATGATTTATTATGTGGGGTACCCATGTTGTAAGAAAAGGGGAAAGAAGGAAAGTTTATTGTGGTGCAAGGATTTATTTGCGGCTAAAAATTTTGCAAGTTTCTATAAAATATTTGTCCTTTTTATTTTCATTCTTTTTCTCTTTATTTGGAAAAATTTTGTTGCAAAAATATTTTAGAGAAAAGATATGCAACAGCAAAATATTTTATAGAAAAGAAATGCAACAGCAAAATATTACTTGCAATCTAATTTCATTTCAAGCAAGGCACAAAAATCCTGCACAAGATCGTTATTTGGAAGGGAAAATTTTTTTGAACGTAAACAAATCCTGTAGGAAAATTTACAGAAGATATATCAAGATTTGTAGAGGAGGAGAGAGAAAACTCACAGAAATTTGCAGTGGCAGAACTGTTTTTTTTTTATCGCGCTTCTGCCTTTTTTCCATGCCCTGAATCGACCAGGCCACGGCGGTTCCGCGGCCGCAAGGGGGCTGGCGCGGCGGTTCCGCCGCGCGTTGGTCGGTTCGGCAAGTTATTATTTTTTTTTTGCTGGAAAAGATCGCCACGGTTAACTTGTAGACTCGGTCCTCCAAATTTCTTCTGTTCCTCGGTTGTTGTGATCTTCTGTTGTTCCGATCTGTTTTTTCCTGTTTTGATCTCTGTAGATTTCTAGATCCGAATTTGATCCTGCAAAGATTCACAAAAAACAAAGTATCCCTTCCAAAAATAACAAAATATATATATATTTATATTTTTTTGATTTTTCTGATTTTTATGAATTTTTTTTTTAATTTTGATTAACCCGAAATCACAAAAAGGAAATAGCACGCCATCCCCGGCAACGGCGCCATTTGATTCGTGTGTCAAAAACTATTTCTAAACCGCAATCAAGAACGGCGTCGCTTTGCAGCTAGCCGGTGAGTACGGGTCGGTCCACAGGAATTTTGTGAATCTCCGATTCGCGCTTACGAGTTAATTCCGAAAGGTGTTCGGTTGATTATTAAATCTAAAAATCTAATTATTCTATACTAATTATCTAGATCTATTCTTGCTACGGCTAGGTTTAGGGGTGGTTTGGAAATGCAGGTAAAGCTCAACGCTTTCTATACCCGAATGAAGATCTATGAGGAGTTATGGTAATTATCAATAGAGCGGATTAGATCCATTCGGGAAGGTGTTCCTTCCTTTAGGTTCTTGTCCTTCCTTTAGAGATCCTTACCCTAACCTCCATGGAAAACACGCGCAACCGGGCCTTTACACTACGGTGTCATCGTTATCTCGAGGGGTAGGATGCCGTAAGGCGCGGTATGTGCGTGTATGCATGGAGTCCTATTGTAAATATTTGGTGGGCAAGAAAGAGATGAGAGATCTCATCTCTCAAAATCCTTCCCCAAAGCTAAACCCTAAACAAGTTCATAGGGCATGAAATTAAATCTACCTAGGGCAAAGAATTGAAATCTAAACTAGGGCAAGAAATTAAATCTACTTACAGATGCATCCCTCCAATCATCCATGCAGGGTTGTCAGATCTGAATTTCTGAATTGAAAGGAAACACCGATGCTCTCCAAAAAGAGATCTGAAATTTATTATTAAAAGGAGGCATAAAGAATTACAATAATTAGAGTTCCTATTTATAAAGGATAGGAAACCCTAGGTTACATCTGATTCGCATGTCTACAATTACAAAAATAGCCCTTAGGAAGACCGGTCAAAGACATAAAGAATTATGGTAAAAATTTTATTCTCCAACTGCTCCACTCCACCGCGGAACCGCGGCCCAAGGCCCTGTTTGGCCGCAGTTCCGCGGTCAACTAAGAAGATTGGGCTTTGAATTTTAGGCTGCAGCTTCTGGTCTTCCTGGGCTTTCTTATTCTTCAATACTTTTCTCAATTGGGCTTCTACATTGGTTCCAGATCTTCAGTGAACATTTGTAGTGGATTTTTAACCGTTGCTTTGTGTTGACGTCTTGAACCTTGCTTTGTGAACTGTTTCTTATGTAGGCTTGATCAAGATCTTCTGTTCATTAGTTAAAATTCTGTTTTTCATCGTCATTACATCGTTTGCACTGTTTTCTATTCAAGAACCTGTAACCTGTAACATGTAGCAGACATGCGTCAAAAGTACCTGTTTATTTATAAAAAGATTAAGAATGGGGAATATAATAATACAATATTATGATGTGAACAAAGCGTACGTCATATTTTTATTGTTTTCTGCAATGGTAGGATTAAATGATGGGATGCATTAAAAAGAATTAATGCAAGAAAATAAACCAAAGTAAAGTCGTTGGAACACTTTCAAAACCACTCGGTTCGTTTCAAAAACCAACTTTTAAATGCGGAGCTTGAGCCACTCCTTTTAAAAGCTATCTCGTTCCATCGATTATATCAAGTTCACTACGTTCACGGTTTCGCCAAAACCATTCATAGCCCTCCGTCGTTTCACATGAATAGTCAATAGTATTCAAGCTATGTATGTTGGCCAAAGTCAAGGCATAGTGGTTGGTAGCTATTGGGTATTCATGTGCAGCATAGATAGATGTGTTGGTTTGGGACAGTCGTACTGCCATGTTGGCCAAAGTCAAGGGTATGTACGGGTGGGTTCAAATTAACCTGGAGAATGACGGGTAGAACTTAACATGTGACTTATGATATTTTGGCCAAAGTCAAGGTCATAAGAGCATGGGGCAAAAATCCACATCGGGAGTTTCAAAAGAACCTGAAACTTGCTAGCGCTGCATACCATTTGGAGCGTGATGATTCTGGTAGGATTCCTTCAGTTTTGTCACGCGATGATATTTGGATCCCGATCCTACTGTGAGTATATGCTACTCCTCGGAAAATTTCTCACTTAACGATCAATGCTATAAACCAAGTAGGTGTCTAGAAAGGTGTTAGCAGGGCTACGCCCCCAGGGAGAAGAGCTTATTTAATTAAGGAACTTCGCGAAAGCGTTGGAAAACCTCCCTCGAAGTACCAACACTGGCCTGGCTGAACGGTTAAGCAAGTATTGTACGGTGAGATTGATTCCGACTAATTCTTCCTTTTTTGTTTGAGGAGGAATTCGAGATACAGTGGGAGCCATCCTGTTTAGACAAACTAAAAACCACTCTAAACTTGCAAGAGCATCATGCTGAGTGTTTCTTCTCTCTCTCCTAATTGCAGCGACCAATCGACATGACCGGACTTAAGTTACTTCTAGATAAAAACATACTGACAGGTCCAAACTACAAAGATTGGCTCAGGAATGTCAAAATGGCAATCACTTACGACAAGCTGGAGTATCTTCTTACCACCAAAGTTCCCCCTGTCCCAGGTCCCACCTCCAGCGTCGCGGATAGGGAAATCCGTAAGAACTGGGAGATCGATTGCACGAAGGCCAGGTGCCTCGTGCTTGCCTCTATGGACAATGAACATCAGAGGAGGTACGAGAATATGGACCTCGAATCCATATTTCTCCATACAAAAGAACTGTATGGAGAGCAATCTCGTATCGCAAGATACGAAGTGTCGAAGAAACTGTTTTCGGCAAGGTTGGCCATCGGCTCAACGGTAGCGGAACACGTGCTTAAGATGATTGGCTTCATTGAGGAGCTCGTGAATCTTGGGACTACGTTAGAGAACGAGCTCTATACGGACTTGATTCTCCAGTCCCTTCCTTCCACTTACGCCCTGTTTATCCTGAACTTCAACTTGCAAGGAAAAGAAGTTGAACTTCCGGAGCTCCTCAACATGCTGAGGAGTGTAGTGGGCACCCTACAGAAAGGTAGGGAAACATCCACTTTGTTTGTAGGAGGATCTTCCTCTTCTAATTCCAAGGCGAAATCCAAGGGAAAGAAGAAGAAAGCCCCCGCCAAACCAAGGGGCGGTGTTAGTAAAGTGGATACGAAGGGAAAAGCAAAGGCAACAAAGATAGCGGGGCAGCTTGTGGGTAAGGAAGAATGCTTCTATTGTCATAAGAAGGGACACTCGAAGAAAGATTGCAGGGCTTGGAAAGCCAGAAACCAGGATCCGAAGCAAGTTGCGGCTTCGGCTTCAGGTGTGTATGTTATTGAAAACTGTCTTTCAATAAACTCTACTTCCTGGGTATTGGATACCGGATCAGGATCTTATATCTGTAATTCTTTGCAGGCACTGAGAAAGCGTAGGGTTTTGAAGGCAGGTGATATGACCTTCAGAGTTGCAAACGGAACTGGCATGGATGCTGAGTCCGTGGTGGACTATCACCTGGGCTTGTCAGATGGACACGTTTTGGTTTTGCGTAATTGCTATTTTGTACCCAATGCAACTTGTAATATCATTTCTGTATCTTTATTATCTAAAGAAGGTTATGAATTTGCATTTGTAAGTAATGTTCTGAACATTCACCTTAATCAAGTTCTGATTGGGTCAGGTACATTAAGTAATGGTATATACGTATTAAACCAACCACAGATTTTCAATGTCCAGAATACACACAAAAGAATGTCTCCGGAAATTAATCAGGCTTTCTTGTGGCATTGTAGACTAGGTCACATCAATGAGAGAAGGTTGACGAAGTTACATACAGAAGGATATTTGGATCCATTCCAATATCAATCATATGCAACTTGTCAATCCTGTCTCAAAGGAAAGATGACAAAGACTCCGTTCACTAGACACGGAGTAAGAGCGAGCGAGCTCTAGGGACTCGTACACAGCGACGTGTGCGGTCCAATGTCTACACATGCGCGAAGCGGTTTTTCCTACTTCATTACTTTTACGGATGACTTTTCAAGGTACGGATATGTCTTCTTAATGAAATATAAATCCGAAGCCTTTGGAAAATTCCAGGAATATAAGAATGAGGTAGAAAAACAAACCGGCAAAAGTATCAAGACATTGAGATCTGATCGAGGTGGCGAATACTTGAGTGCCGAGTTCCTGGATTACCTAAAAGAAAATGGTATTCTCTCTCAACTTACTCCTCCATACACTCCGCAACACAACGGTATATCGGAGAGATGGAACAGGACCCTATTGGATATAGTACGTTCCATGATGAGTAACGCTGAGTTGCCGCGATCATTCTGGGGATATGCACTAGAATCAGCTGCATATCTTTTGAACCGAGTTCCAACTAAGACTGTGCCTACCACACCATATCAGATGTGATGTGGGAAGAAACCCTATCTTAAGCACATTAAGACATAGGGATGTCCAGATTTTGTTAAAAAGCAGCATGCGGACAAACTCGAGGCACGCTCAGTACAGTGCAAGTTTGTGGGATATCCAAAGAACTCCAAGGGATATTTCTTCTATTGCGAAGAGGAATAAAAGGTTTTTATTTCTCGTCATGCCCACTTCTTGGAACACCAGTTCTTAGAAAAAAGAAATAAGTGGGAGCGCAATAGAACTGGAAGAAATTCCAGAACCACAGACTATTACTGAAAGCTTAGTAGAACCAGGGGGTTCGAAAGAACATGACATTCCTACGCCGCTCCGCAGGAGTAGTAGGCAGTCTCATCCGCCCGAGAGATACTATGGTTTTCTCATAGACGGGGATAGAGAGGATTGCATCATTAACTATGATGAGCCTACTAGCTTCCAACAGGCCGTTCAGAGCGTTGACTCAGTAAAATGGCTGGATGCAATGCGGACCGAAATGGAGTCCATGTACACCAACAAAGTATGGACGTTGGACATTGTTCCAGATGGGGTAAAACCCGTAGGATGCAAGTGGATCTTCAAAAGGAAGATTGGTGTAGATGGACAGGTTGAGACCTATAAGGCTAGACTTGTTGCAAAGGGTTTTCGTCAAAGACCTGGTTTGGACTATGACGAAACCTTTTCTCCAGTGGCTATGCTGAAATCCATTCGGATCCTTCTTACCATTGCTGCTTTCCACGATTATGAGATTTGGCAGATGGACGTAAAGACCGCTTTTCTAAATGGAAATTTAGAGGAATGTGTCTATATGGACCAGCCAGAGGGTTTCATTCAGAGTAGGAGCAGCGGAAAGGTTTGCAAGTTGCTTAAGTCCATCTATGGACTAAAGCAGGCATCGCGGAGTTGGAACATCTGTTTTGATGAGACAGTCAAAGAATTTGGCTTTATCAAAAATCCAGATGAACCATGCATCTATAGTAGATTTGTAGCAAGAACTGTCATATTCCTCCTTTTATACGTGGATGACATTCTCTTGATAGGAAATGACATTCCTATGCTACAATCTGTCAAAGGGTTCTTATCACACAGGTTCTCAATGAAGGACCTGGGCGATGCCAACTACATTCTGGGGATCCAGATCTATCGTGATAGATCTAAAAGGATGTTGGGACTTTCACAGTCAAGGTACATCGACCTCAAACTGAAACGAATCAGTATGGAAGATCCCAAGCGTGGTAATCTTCCGGCTTGTCACGGAATCACCCTCTCCAAAGAGATGTCTCCCAAGACTGATTTGGAAAGGGCTAGCATGTCATCAATACCCTACGCATCTGCGGAAGGCTCTATTATGTATGCGATATTGTGTACCAAACCAGATGTAGCATATGCATTGAGCGTTGTAAGTCGGTATCAGTCGGACCCAGGGGAGAAGCACTGGATAGCGGTAAAGAACATTCTCAAGTACCTGAGAAGGACTAAGGAGATGTTCTTGGTGTATGGCGGAAAAGACCTCCAGATTGAGGCCTTTGCTGACTCCAGCTTCCAGAGTGACAAGGATGATTCTAAGTCCATGTCGGGTTATGTCTTTACCCTCAATGGAGGGGCGGTGTGTTGGAAGAGTTCCAAACAGGAAACCGTTGCTGACTCGACGATGGAAGCGGAATACATCGCTGCTGCTGATGCCGCAAAAGAAGCTGTCTGGATGAGGAAGTTCTTAACTGAACTTCAGGTGGTTCCGTCCATTGTTGATCCAATACCTCTGTATTGCGACAACAACGGGGCTATAGCTTTAGCGAAGGAACCCAGGTCCCATCAGAAATCCAGACACATCTTGAGGCGGTATCACCTGATCAGGGAGATCGTTGATCGCCAGGAGATCGAGGTTCGGAGGGTTGCTACGGAAGATAACACTACTGATCCACTCACGAAGGCCTTACTCCAGACTCAGTTCGAGCGGCTAATCGAGATGATAGGTCTTCGATACGCCAGTACATGGCCTTAGTGCAAGTGGGAGATTGTTAGTGTATATGCCCTAGAGGCCATTACTGTATCATACTAGTTTGTATATTACTTAATGGAAGCTTGGGATATTCACCTTGTATTGACAATCTTGCTCAAAATGGTAGTATGCTACTTGGTTTGTTTCTACTTTAATATGTGCATGTGTTTCTTTTAGCATATCGCTTATACATATTAGTAGAGCCCTTAGGATCTTTACTTGATTACCATTGTTGTGATGGCAGTCACACTCGTGGGGGCTTGGTAATCCACAAGCACATCCTTATACAGGTTCCTAGTCGTAGGACTATCGAGACAGGGCATCGATACTCCGGAGTAGACTAGCGTATGCGCTTCTCATCCCAGTTGGGGAGACGGTCCGTCCCACAGCCGTCAGTACTTCGTACTTGAGGTAGTATGCGTGTGCTCGTTAGGTTACGAGTACACTGGACAGGACTCGTCGGGAACTGATTGGTAGGTACTATACCTATCGTCAGTTATCAGTTCCTAGGTGACATGAGTACAGCTTAGCCGCTGACTTGACACTATCACTTCGCCTCGAGTGTGTTCCCACTGTACTTTGATTACTACCCTACCACGGCTCAAAGGAGTCGTGCAAACAGGTAGTAGTTGGGTGCAGTTCCGAAACACTTGGAGGCAGTGACGGTTAGACAGGATTCGTCTCTCCCGGTATTGAGGGTTGACATCGCGCTGTGTCTAGGAGAGCCCTTACACAAGTAGTCCCTGGCCTGGGCATGCGAGATATACTGGTAGGTTTCCAGTGTTATCTCAGGATGTTCTAGGCTACACTCCGACACGACTTGTACCTCTATTAGGGGACTGACGTTTACCGCCCCCCTTAGCCCGCCATGCGATGTACTCAGACGAACAGAACGGACTGTACGGAGATTGTCACATTCAGGCTCAGTAGGAGTTCAGATGGGTTTTACCTCGTCCGTCTTCTTATCGGCATCTACCTGGGGGCCGTTACGCACAGCTAGTGCCGCTTGCGGTCTGTGGTTAAACCCACTGCCAGCGTAGTGTCGAGTCTTTAGAGTCCCACACAGAGAGCTATTCGCCTTTAGGCAAAAGAGTAGAGGTCGCATGGTTTTGCGACAGGGTTCGGTCACATCCGTGCACTTATGCACGTTTAGTGACTGGGCGGTTATTACTATCGGGCTTTGGTTTAAGCCAGATCCTAGTATACGTTTTGGGATTGGTTTTATCTCGTTTGTATTCGTGTTCCCCGGAACGCGGATACGGGTGTGTATACACGGTTGACAGAGACAGAGGCAGAGGATTCTCATTAGGGTTGTTGACTGTTGACTTTTGCTAAACCCTAATGAGAATTAGAATTATGATTAACAATAATATTAATTAAGTATTATAGTGACATGGTTAGGGTTGAAAGGTTGACCTTGTTGACTTGTTGACTTTTGTTGACTGGTTGACTAGGTTGGACTTGTTGACCACCATCATGACAATGGCTATCATTTGTTTGCATTGACTTGTGCTTGCTTGATGATTCACAAATTGCATTTAATGCAATCAATGATATTGTCATTTGTCATGATATCAACCATCACATTATACTCAATTATTATAACTTGTTATCATAATTTTGGATTATGAGAGGTGGGATGAGAAGAGGTTGGTTCACTTTTCATTAGGCTTTCTCTCTCTTGAGCTCTCTCATTCTCAAGCTCTCCCTCTTCCTCTTGCTCTCTCTCTAGTTTATGGTTCTACTTGTCTCATGTGTTGAGAAGCAAGAACCATATAGATAAAACACCAAAACACTCCTCTACTCATCCTAGTTCACAAGGCCTAGCAAGCCAAGTGTTCTAGTTTCTTCAAGTTCGAAGAAGAAGCCAAAAGGTAGAAGTTTTGGGGTGGATCCATCTTCGGCGCGAGAAGACGACGAGGGGTGGCCGGTCCGTACACCATAAGGGTTGAAGACGAAGGAGTTCAAGAAAGGTCTAACCCCCTAACCGAGTAGATAAAACTCCTAGTTAGGTTGTTAGGTGGTTGTTTAACAAAGATCCGTATTATGAGTCCATGTTACCACCTCTTGAAAAATCGTTTTTTGACGATTTCCGCAACCCCAAAGAACCGGGGAAGGGTAGCATGGACTTACAAGTCTGTAGACCCGAGATCGTCATAGAGTCTTCTGTGATTCCAACTGTGCTTTGATTTCCATCATACGACGTCCAAGAGGGCATGCAAAAAGCTGGCTTTTGGGTACCGTCTCGAATCATATGGAGGCAATGAGCGATAGGAGGGGTTTCGTCTCTCCCGGTATAGGGAGTTGATGTTGCGCTGTGTTCGATTGGCTATAACTGGAAATCCTTGGCCAGAGTTGCTGAGATTTATCGGTAAGTGTTATCAGTAGTTTCTCGAACTATTATAGATCTCATATCGACACGACTTATCAAGCTACTGGGGTCTGACGTTTACCACCCCTAGGCGAGATATGCGACATATCAGACGAAGAGACCGGACTGTACGGGAGTGTTACTGATTGGATTCGCAGGAGAATGTACAGGATTGCTTGTTGATCTTCTGATCGCTCAATACCTGGGTGGCTGTTACGTTTAGCTGACCGCTTGCAGCTTGTGGATGTTTGATATGATCATCACCTACTGCCGGCGTATTGACGATTCTTTAGAGTCCTACACAGAGGTTTCCTGGCTCAGGCAAAACGGAGTAGGAGCACATATGTGATATGTGCGGGACAGAGAATAATACGTGTATGCGATACCATATTAGATTCTCGCAATATGAGATATCGGCCGGGTATATGTGATATTGCCGGGTCATCGGATCAAGTGTTGATTCGATGAACTGATACAGATTATATTAGTCGGTTATTTGTGAAATAGCCGGATTATCAGATCAAGTGTTGTCACGTCCCGAAAGTACGGAACATGACCGGCACTTAAACTACGAAACGTCTCGAGGCGTACGTAATCTAAGTAAGCCGAAAAGCCAGAAATCCAAACCAAGAAAAGTAGTAGTATGAAGAAAAGCCAATTTAAATCAAGTAGTTTTAATAGAATAAGCTGAATTATGCATTTTTGTAAAACATCAAAAATTTCCTGAAAATTTCGGCAGAGTCTCCTTTGTAAGTACTGGCCCCCAAAACGGGATACAACACGAATAGTATACGAAATCAATAAAAGGCATCTCCAAGCGGGAGTTAGCTCTTCGTCAATCGACGGTCACAACCACACAAGATATATAATATACAACACCAAGGGCGAGGATCAAAACTCAAAAGGAAATTCAAAATAACAAGAAATCCACAGAAATATAACGCACGACTCTAAAGTCGAAAGAATAACATCACTGGTCTCTATCTCAAAAATAAATACATGTTTTGTTGATGGAATTTACTAGATACAACTGAATAATATTATACAAAGTAATATGATGGGTACGATACCAATAAACCCACCTACTAGCAAGTCACCCGAAAGAAGCAGTGCCAGCAAAGCCGTAATGAAACCTGTACGGCAAAACCTGCAAGAAACTGTGGCACAACGGGGGTGAGTTGCCAACTCATGAGTAGAAAAACATCTACGAACAAAAACCGCATGAAAAACGCAATCCTAGGTCAACGATCATAATATATCCTCAAATATATATAACATGCAGACTATAACAATGACTAGGGTTAATATCTAACCCGAGTGTAATCCCATATGCCCGTGTCAGTGCCTCAGGTAGCAATATATCAAATGGATGAGTATGAATGCACGAAAACAGAATACATGTAGTAAAGAAACTGCTTTCATAATTTAGTGAGATTCCCATTGTATTTTTAAAATGAGGTATCATAATGTAATCAGCATAAACAGTGTCTAGCATCGGCACAAAACATAAATCTCAATGTCTCAAAATCTTAGGCTCCGGCTATCCGGACTATCCTGTATCATCAAATCTCAGTACCTCAATATCTCGAAATCTCAATGTCTAAATCTCAATATCTAGGGCGCTATCAGTCCAGACCGGCCCCTACCATCCATCTCAAGACCACGACGGTATCCTCTGGATATCCGACGCGTCGGTTAAAATCACCGGTCGGTAGTGCTCCCCTGCCAGGCTCAACGCCATCATCTGCGATCCTCTTGCCCCGGGGTACCGCACCGAGTCCACCATGTACCCGAAACGGTTCCTCCACTCCTTGAACTCGGGTCCCGAAATCCATCAGCAAACTCATGGTGGACGACTCATACATCATGGGAAAACCGCACTTTTCTTTTAAATAAAAAGAGAATGAATTTTATAAGTGTTTTTGCGGTTTTCCCCCAAATCCAGGAAATCTCATGAAAATCCGAATCCAAATCCCCAATAGCATGTAAACAGTGAATATAGACATAAAAATCCATGAATGCGGCATATCAATGAATAATAACATGCATGAAGTAGCAAGTAATATCTACAATGTCTAAACTAGCATATAAGGCAAGTACACTAGTATCATGTCTAAACTATTAGCTAACAACCTATGTCAAATGAAATAGTATTTTCTAAAGTGTTTGTGACATGGCAATTACCGATGAAGATGTGTGTGAGCCGGCAAGTAAGTGTACGTGGTACATACGCGTCATCGGTAATGATGCTGGTGTCCTAACAGCATGATATCAACAATAGAATATGAATCATAATGTAAGCAGGCGATGAGGAGCGAAAAACAATAATGAGCGGGAGCTGAATACTAGACACAACGACAACTAATATGGGCTAACAACTACACTAAACTATAGGGCTAAGCTGTCAAACTAAACTAAAGATAAGGAAACCGCCTAACACATGAGTCGATACATATGTATATATATATATTAGTCGGTGATCCCGCCTCGATAATGTCACATCCGATACCATATCTATAATCAATATTCCCAAGTCTAGAGTGCGCAACAAACATCAATAAATAGCTCGTACGTAAATCCGTCGTACGCACCCCAAATCTGGGTACGGTCAATATTATATTCCTCATATTATTCATCTGGTATCCTTTGTAATGTCCATAATACTTATTAAACATCTTAAATAAGTCATACAACCCATTTCAAAAATTAATCTCATCAATTCTTATAAAACTAAAAATTCTAGTTTTGCAATTTATCTAATTTTAACAATTTCGAGTGAAAATCCACAAAACAACAACTACGCTTAGTTTTGCATGATCCAAAGGCATTAAACCACTCATTATAATATTAATAATGACATTAAACTTTAATTGTATTTAATCTTAAGCATTTAATTATTTTCTAAAAACCCTAGTTAGCAAAATAGCTTAATTAGTAAAATTTTAAAATAACAATTAGCAAACTAGTTACTAGGTAATATTTTACATGCCATAATATTTTAAATTATACACTTAAACCATGTTCAAATGATATAAAACCCTAACTTGATCCATACCCAATTCTAAAAATTCCAAACTTGCAACTAAAGCCTAATTAACACTTAAATAACTTAGCTTTAAGAAATTAACTAACAAATTAAGCAAAAATGGTTAGAATTTATACCCAATAAATTTGAAGATCCACAAGCACACATATAGCCTCCCAAATTGGAATCTTGTTCCCTAGATCCATGCAATTTTGGCTAATAAGAAATGGGTAGGAGTCGGATTTTGATTTTGTGAGGGTTTGTGTTGATTTTTGTTGATTTTTTGAAGGAAAATGAAGGTGAAGGAAGATGGATACTTGGAGAAAATGGGGGGGGCTGATTTCTGGCCGAGAGTGGGGAGGGTGAGGTGAGTAGGAGACTGAGAGAGAGGGTGTTGGTTTCAAAGTCAAAGAAAATAGTCAAAAGCTCAATCTTATACATGAATATTATTCTTTTCTTTCCATTTCTTTTCTTCTCTTGTTTTCTTTTCATGCTAACTAGAACTGTGAGATGGAGGGGGGGGCAGCATGGGCTCGGCCCAGAATTTTGCGGATGGGTGTGGGTCTTGTTTGGGTGAGAAACAAAGATAAATATTATACCCTACAACCACTTACACTATTTTCACCAAAAAAACCATTTTTCTTCAATATTTTCTAAACCGTTTTGGCAAACCATTTCATTTCAAAAATAATATTTTACATGTCAGTTTAGTGTGTCATGAATTATAAAATTTGTATCAACCAATTCCAATTTGTAATTTTCCCTAATTAACTGTATTAGTGACGGCTTAAAATAATATTAAAACAATAAATTTCGGAAAAATTTTCGGAAAATTTGAAATTTCACCAGTGGCTCAATAAACACCAAATACTAGCAATTATATAGCTAGAATATGTATATTTAATTTTATAATAAAGATATTTGTATTTTGACATTTTATAGAAAACCCCTTTATTTTACCGATTTTCCGAAATTTCACCGAAACGATTTTCAAAACGTTACAATCTTCCCCCCTTAAAGAAATTCGGTCC
Organism: Agapanthus africanus; assembly: GCA_030015575.1. Classification (NCBI taxonomy): domain Eukaryota; kingdom Viridiplantae; phylum Streptophyta; class Magnoliopsida; order Asparagales; family Amaryllidaceae; genus Agapanthus; species Agapanthus africanus. The sequence goes on along the minus strand of CM057337.1, from coordinate 403,382,792 downwards.
CCAAATTTAAATTAAAACTCCACCCAAACACTAAAACATCTAAGCAAAACCATCAAGTCGTCGGGGCTCCGAAGTCATAAATACATAAAACAAATCGTAGCGCAGCGCATGCGCATGAAAAATGAGAATGTAACTCAAAATCAAAACTCCATCCAGCATCCCGCAATCATCGGAGTCATGGTGAAGACACAATGTCTAAATCCAAAATGAAAATCAATATGATATACATCATTAAAACATCTGGAAGCAATGCATGCCAAATCTTCTTCAAATCGCTGTACGATGCTCGCAGCACTACACAGTGGCGGACGTCTATTGTAAGAAAATAACTACATATATATATATATATATATATATATATATCCTTTGTTCAATATGTACGTTCTACCATTTTGGAAACAATTTAGAAGGGTCTCCTTGTTTTAAACATTTCGTGTCATATCAGACACGTAGGTAAATACTGAGACTATAACTCGCTTTTTGGAAATCCCTTCAATAACTATCAATGTATGAAAAATATATTCAGGTATTGTCCTCTAACTAGTCCTGCTCAGTAGAAAAACTCATAGCAATCATCATAAAATTGTACTGGTCCATAAGAAATCAATCCCAAAATATGCATATAAATGCTATGTGCGTCTGGTCCGCACGGAAATCAAAATCCATATATGTGTCATACATACGCACAGAAAAAACATCTAAGTGCATCGTGTGTGCACACAACATCTGTCATAGGCAACGTGTGTGCCTGACAGCAAGGACAGGTGCGTCTGACACGGACGAAGAATCTCGATTTAGTGCATCTGGTGTGCACCAAAATCGCTTCTCTAAACATGCGCTCAACATGCGCGAAAATCCAAACCAGGTGCATTCATCATGCACGAAATCATGAAATCCAATATCAAGCGCCGAACATGCGCAAAATCAAATCAGGTGCACAAGGTGCACAAAACAAACATCGAGTATCACAATCGAAATCGAAGTCCAGTGCATCTAAGTGCATAAAAATGTGTATCAATGCACTGCAAGCATATGTGAATCATACCGAGTGCAAAAACCAAATCGTGTGCGTATATACGCACGAAATCAACTCAACTGTATGAAACCCATAAAATCATAAACGTGAGAAACCAATGCACGAAAACGAGATCAAGTGCAACAACTGTGCAAAAATCGCAAATACTCAGCAGGTGCAACCATGGTCCATGAAAACAAATATAATGAAACTCAATCATCAAAATCAATCATGCAAATAGATCGCCCAAAATACCAAAATCAAATATGGCGGAATAGTCCCCGCTCAAGCACTTCCCATAAGAACCTCTGGCCAACTGTCGTGGTCACTCATAGCATGTCTCGTCGACGATCCTGAACTCTGGCCTGCCGGTGTGCGTAACATGACCACTCCTGGGTCCAGGTCTTCTCGTAATTCATTCCAGAAAGGTCCTGTCGAGATCTCTCCCAAATCTCGTCTCTACAGAACTATCCGGAAGTCATCGTCCCTTACTAGATCTGTTCTCGTTACGGAATGGCTGCATACTCATCGCGACTCCTTTTGGAAGGTATATCCAAGTACAATGTCTCGGCATGCGTATCGCATCTTTGATGTCGGCGCAGTGGAACATCGTCTCATCAAGATCTCGTATGAACCTCTTACTCCACTTTCGCTAACGTCGACTACTTCAGACTCGTCTCGTCGTGGCTGCATGGACTGAGCTCCTACGGCTATCTTCGTATCTGGAGTCTCCCAAGAAATGCATCTCATCACCTGGCATCCGAATGAAGTCGAACCATCCGATCGATTTGTCAAAACCTCATAATCCCCCAAGAGCTCAACATCTTGGGTACAGTTTAACAGTATCGAGTACGTACCTCAGCATCGATGGTCCAGCCGTAGAAGGGCAAACCCAAGCCTCACTAATGGCGCCGTGGAACTGCCGCAAACCCTAAGGTTCAAAAGCTTTCACACGGTCATTAAGTCGAGTTAGGGTTTCATTCTTCTAGAGGGTCCATAGAATTGCCTGCATGTCTTTCCGAATACTTTAAACTTGGAATAATAGGTTTCTGACATTCTATCGTCTCTGTCGACTCTCAACGTCTCCTTGTGAAGTCGTCTCTAGCTGGAATCAATCTATCTGATGACCTCGCATCGGGGTCGCGAACAAATCACATGTCCTAATCTTTCATCCTTGGTGACTAGAGACCTCTATCATCTCTTAGTACAACTCGTACTGCAATAGCTCTAACATCTGGGGCGATATCTCGTCGTTCGCAGCAATGACTGGCTCACTCGTCTGCACGTTGAACAGTGCCTCAATCATCAGGAGTAAGCAATACGCCAACGGTCATCAAAATCTGGTTGGCCTCTGTCGGCGGCCCAATCCTTTGGTGCTGATCTGCACGTCCGAGTAACCTCATACAACGGTCCATCCCACGCTCGTGGCGCGAAAACACAATAAAAAGACACATCTCTGCAATCGTGTGTCGCCGAAATTATGCCCTGGTCAGTCCTCGTTCTTAACGAGGTCGTGCAGACCGCAACTGTAGCCGTAGCTCTCCCTGCCCGTAATCGTGGCAGCAAAACCATAACTGGTACCGATGAGGCTAGATCATAGGAAAGAATATAATACTGAAGAAAGAAATGTACATCCTAAGGCTTCTTAAGTGGAGTAGCGTATCGTAAGTATGCCGCGGAACATACCCACGGTACGTCACTCTACTTTAGTCACCTACTCCATCAACCAAGGGTTATCCTACGCTCCGAAGATAAAACCTAACGCTCTGATACCAACTTTGTCACGTCCCAAAAGTACGGAACATGACCGTCACATAAACTACGAAACGTCTCGAGGCGTACATAATCTAAGTAAGCCGAAAAGCCAGAAATCCAAACTAAGAAAAGTAGTAGGGTGAAGGAAAACCAATTTAAATCAAGTAGTTTTAATAGCATAAGCCGAATTATGCATTTTTGTAAAACATCAAATATTTCCTAAAAATTTCGGCAGAGTCTCCTTTGTAAATACTGGCCCCCAAAACGGGATACAACATGAATAGTATACGAAATCATTAAAAGGCATCCGCAAGCGGGAGCTAGCTCTTCGTCAATCGACGGTCACAACCACACAAGAAATATAATATACAACGCCAAGGGCGAGGATCAAAACTCAAAAGGAAACTCAAAACAATAAGAAATCTACAGAAATATAACGCGCAACTCTAAGGTCGAAAGAATAACATCACTGGTCTCTATCTCAAAAATAAATACATATTTGGTTGATGGAATTTACTAGATACAACTGAATAATATTATACAAAGTAATATGATGGGTACGATACCAATAAACCCACCTACTAGCAAGTCACCCGAAAGAAGCAGTGCCAGCAAAGCCGTAATGAAACATGTACGGCAAAACCTGCAAGAAACTGTGGCACAACGGGGGTGAGTTTCCAACTCGTGAGTAGAAAAACATGCACGAACAGAAACCGCATGAACAACGCAATCCTAGGTCAACGATCTTAATATATCCTTAAATATGTATAACATGCAGCCTATAACAATGACTAGGGTTAATATCTAACCCGAGTGTAATCCCATGTGCCCGTGTCAGTGCCTCAGGTAGCAATATATCATATGGATGATGTATGAATGCACGAAAACAGAATATATGTACTAAAGAAACTGCTTTCATAATTTAGTGAGATTCCCTTTATATTTTTAAAATGAGGTAGCATAATGAAATCAGCATAAACAGTGCCTAGCAACGACACAAAACATAAATCTCAATGTCTCAAAATCTCAGGCTCCGGCTATCCGGACTGGCCTGTATCATCAAATCTCAGAACCTCAATATCTCGAAATCTCAATCTCAATATCTAGGGCGTCGTCAGTCCAGACCAGCCCCTACCATCCATCTCAAGACCACGACGGTATCCTCCGGATATCCGACGCGTCGGGTAAAATCACCGGTCAGTAGTGCTCCCCTGCCAGGCTCAACGCCAGCATCTGCGATCCTCTTGCCCCAGGGTAACGCACCGGGTCCACCATGTACCCGAAACGGTTCCTCCACTCCTCCAACTCGGGTCTCGAAATCCATCAGCAAACTCATGGTGGACGACTCATACATCAGGGGAAAACCGCACTTTTCTTTAAGAAAAAAGAGAAAGAATTTTATAAGTGTTTTTGCGGTTTTCTCCCAAATCCAGGAAATCTCATGAAAATCCGAATCCAAATCCCCAATAGCATGTAAACAGTGAATATAGACATAAAACTCCATGAATGCGGCATATCAATGAATAATAACATGCATGAAGTAGCAAGTAATATCTACAATGTCTAAACTAGCATATAAGGCAAGTACACTAATATCATGTCTAAACTATTAGCTAACAACCTATGTTAAATGAAATAGTATTTTCTAAAGTGTTCGTGACATGGCAATTACCGATGAAAATGTGTGTGAGCCGACAAGTAAGTGTACGTGGTACATACGCGTCATCGGTAATGGTGCTGGTATCCTAACAGCATGATATCAAAAATAGAATATGAATCATAATGTAAGCAGGCGATACGGAGCGAACAACAATAATGAGCGGGAGCTGAATACTAGACACAACGACAACTAATATGGGCTAACAACTACACTAAACTATAAGGCTAAGCTGTCAAACTAAACTAAAGGTAAGGAAACCGTCTAACACCTGAGTCGATCATATGTATATATATATATATATATATATATATATATTAGTCGGTGATCCCGCCTCGATAATGTCACATCCGATACCATATCTATAATAAGTATTCCCAAGTCAAGAGTGCGGATCAAACATCAATAAATAGCTCGTACGTAAATCCGTCTTACGGCACCCCAAATCTGGGTACGGTCAATATTATATTCCTCATATTATTCATCTGGTATCTTTTTTATCAAGGTCATAAACCGGGTACCGATCTATGTCTAGTACAATACTAATATCATCAATATAATCACGATCTGACTACTGATCGACAATCTCGTACAACCGATATCATCAGCACATATCATCATAAGGAAGTATACATCGCCCAATGCGGCCTATCATAAACATCCTAACATATCATATCTCATAACACGATCACATGTCGATCATTTTATTGATATCACTATTCACATGGTATCGTCGTCCAACAATCCGCTATAATATCATAACGTATCTCAAACATGAATTCTACCAAATCACCTATCTTATGATCTCAAATCACATCTCATCGACTCACTTCAAATCCCAAACACTATCCTCAAATCCAGTATGTGAACACATAGTCCCATACCCATATGAACACATAACAATATAACCCCATATAAGCACATGTGAAAGAAGAATGCATGCAAGTATGGGTGTGTGTGTGTAAATGTGGTGCAACCTCTACTCTAGGGTCTCGCAACACTAAACCTATCCAATCACACCTAAAACTTATCTTTATCATCTATAAACTCAACAATAAATAATCAATATATATGTGTGTATACGTATTCGTATACATTACCACGAACTGCGGGGGTGCTATACGCCATCCACCCGACTTCTCCCCGTAGATATAAATCTACTCACCTGGTCCTCGCTCGCCGTGCCGACGTCGCCATGCGCTTGCTTGTCGTCTCGAAGTCCACATGGGGTACCTACATATCATATCGCACCGTATCGCATTAAAATCCGACTCATGACCAAAACGACACACGAATCCCACATAGGTCAAAACCTATGGTTGCTTCCACAAATCAACCCAAAAACCCTCGACGTCGGCGTACAAACACCAAACCATCGAGAAAAACCCAAACACACTCATTTGCACATTTACGAACACTAATTATAATATAAAATGGGTTAAAACTCACAAAAACCCCAAACTCACTTTAAAAGCCATTTTTCCGAAAATCTAGCAAACAAAAATTTACCGTTTTAGTACAAAACATGATGTTTTAACAATTCTAATGGCCATAATACTTATTAAACATCTTAAATAAGTCATACAACCCATTTAAAAAATTAATCTCATCAATTCTTATAAAACTAAAAATTATAGTTTTGCAATTTATCTAATTTTAACAATTTTGAGTGAAAATGCACAAAACAACAACTACGCTTGGTTTTGCATGATCCAAAGGCATTAAACAACTCATTATAATATTAATAATGACATGAAACTTTAATTATATTTAATCTAAAGCATTTAATAATTTTCCAAAAACCCTAGTTAGCAAAATAGCTTAATTAGTAAAATTTTAAAATAACAATTAGCAAACTATTTACTAGGTAAGATTTTACATGCCATAATATGTTAAATTATACACTTAAACCATGTTCAAATGATATAAAACCCTAACTTGATCCATACCCAATTCTAGAAATTCCAAACTTGCAACTAAAGCCTAATTAACACTTAAATAACTTAGCTTTAAGAAATTAACTAACAAATTAAGCAAAAATGGTTAGAATTTATACCCAATAAATTTGAAGATCCACAAGCACACACATAGCCTCCCAAATTGGAATCTTGTTCCCAAGATCCATGCAATTTTGGCTAATGAGAAATGGGTAGGAGTCGGATTTTGATTTTGTGAAGGTTTGTGTTGATTTTTGTTGATTTTTTGAAGGAAAATGGAGGTGAAGGAAGATGGATACTTGGAGAAAATGGGGGGGGGATGATTTCTAGCCGAGAGTGGGGAGGGTGAGGTGAGTGGGAGAGTGAGAGAGAGAAGGTGTTGGTTTCAAAGTCGAAGAAAAAAGTCAAAAGCCCAATCTTATACATGAATATTATTCTTTTCTTTCCATTTCTTTTCTTCTCTTGTTTTCTTTTCAAGCTAGCTAGAAGTGTGAGATGGAGGGGGGCAGCATGGGCTCAGCCCAGAATTTTAGGAATTGGTGTGGGTCTTGTTTGGGTGAGAAACAAAGATAAATATTATACCCTACAACCACTTACACTAATTTCACCAAAAAAAGCATTTTTCTTCAATATTTTCTAAACCGTTTTGGCAAACCATTTCATTTCAAAAACAATATTTTACATGTCCGTTTAGTGTGTCATGAATTATAAAATTTGTATCAACCCATTCCAATTTGTAATTTTCCCTAATTAACTGTATTAGTGACGGCTTAAAATAATATTAAAATAATAAATTTCGGAAATTTATTCAGAAAATTTGAAATTTCACCAGTAGCTCAATAAACACCAAATACTAGAAATTACATAGCTAGAATATGTATATTTAATTTTATAATAAAGATATTTGTATTTTGACTTTTTACAGAAAACCCCCTTATTTTACCGATTTTCCGAAATTTCACCGAAACGATTTTCAAAACGTTACAAGTGTTGATTCGATAATTTAATGTGTAATTATATATTTGATATATTAAATTACATTAACTAATATAAGCTCACTTAAAGATTCTTTTTCTCACTCGGGTAATATATTGATATATCTGTGATATATGTTAATTGTATTATTTTATTTTGTTACAAAATATATTATATATGTGATATATAATATTGTAACAAGTTAAGGTTACAAATACAACATGTTTTGTGGAGTTTAAACATGGTTAGGGTTTGGATTAAGGTTAAGCTTTCTTGAAACTTCTAGAAGCTTTGTTTTTGTTTTTAGGCAAAGATATTTTGTAAAGATATTTTGTAGATATTTTTTTACCAAACCCAAACCCTTCACCATAGTTAATTCTCTACATTGGTTAAGTCTTCATTCTTAACCCATGGTTGCATTTCTAATCTTACACTTGATTTCATTATTCATCACAAATAGATTCTTCTTCTTCTTCCTCTTGAAAAAGCTTTCTAGCTTTTTGCAAAGTGATGATAATGAGTGAGAAATTAAAAACAAAAGAGTGCTAAATTTCTACTTCTTCATCCTCATTTATTCTAGCCGCTTAGATTAGGGTGTTTGCTTTACTAATACTTGATTAGCAAAGCAAGAGCTTGGGTTTGAGTTTCTTCAAGGTAGATCATCTTTGTTATTGAAGATCGGAAGCAAGATTGCATCTTTCTCTTCATGGAGCCTCTGTAGAGTCTGGGTACTCGATGATCGCAGCAAAAGGACCTCAACACGGAGCTTTAGAAGTGAAGGAATGGACTACAAAGGTTGTAATCCCAAACTCTTAGAAGCAAAGTTGTTTACTTGCTATGTTTCGCCTAATTTCTAGTCTAAGATCTTGGTTAGGGTTGTTCGGCACATGAAAAATTTGATTTTGGCATGGTTGATGCCTTGTAGAACCTTGTGACAGTACCTAGTAACCGTACACAGATCTCGAAATCTACTACTGAAATCCAATATGCACAGTCAAATACTATAATACATATATAGCATGCATCCTTGGAAAAATCTTAAAACTGAATACAACATATGCAAAATCTCGTCAAAATTGCCGCGTGATGCATAACTCACGACACAAGTGATAGACGCTCATTTGTAAAATATAAATATACATTCATATATGTTTCGATAATTATGCGTTCCGTCGTTCCAAAATATCCAAAAGGTTTTCCTTTATAACATTCGTGCCGCACACGGACACGTAAGAAATAGCGAGACTATAGCTCCTTTTTGAAAAGCTCTTGTTAAACATTCTAATACATGCAAAGTACTTAGGTGCTGTACTCAGATCAGTCCTATTTTTCTACTACATAAAATAGTGCTCATCATGAAAACAAGGTGCTCAAGAGCAAAAATCAGCCTCAAAAGGCGTATCTAATAATCACGTGTGTCTGGTGCGCACGGAAATCAAATCCAAACATAGGTGCCACAATATGCACAAGGCAAAACTAAATGCAACGGGTGTGCATGAAAACAACTGTCCAGTGCACGGGTGTGCACGACAACAATATCTGGTGCAGCTATTGTGCACGAAAATCTCAATTGAGTGTATCCGGTATGCACAAAATCACATCTCATATCATGCACGAAAATCCAAATCAAACGCGTCAGGTCCATTAAAGCATCTAGTGCAGTAGCATGTACGAAAAAAATATAAGTCTAGTGTAACAAATGCACAAAATACAAATCAATAACTCAAGTGCATAAAAAGCAACACCGAGTATACCAAGGTGTATAAAATTATACACGTGTGCAACTGCGTGCACAAAACACGTATCAATGCACTGCAAGGACATATAAGCCTTACCGAGTGCAAGATCAAAAACAAAAATCAAATCAACTGTATGAAATCCGTGAAATAATAAACATGTGCATCCAAGGCACAAAATCAATATCAAGTGCAATAATTATGCACGAAAATGTAAATACCCAGTAGGTGCAGCAATGGTGCACGAAATCAATATCATAAAGCTCATCATCAAAACTCAAATCCAAGCGATATAAGTGTGATACTCAGATCACAACACAAATCGCAACAAATGATATCGAGATACACCTCCTACAATGTCGAAAATATCAGTGCGTCCAAAACTGGCAGATCAAGAACATCCGCTTGCCTCCTGCTCACGGTCTGGCGTCCTCTGTCTCTGGATTCACATTTCAATGTGGATTACCAATCTCGCAATCCATCGGCTCATCGGTTTAGTCAGGTGTGCTAACGGAAATGATTCCGCTCTGGCACATCCTCTAAAGTTCTCTGACCAACTGTCATGGTCACTCACAACATATCTCGTCGACGATGCCGAACTCTGGCCTACTGGGTGTGCGTAATATGACCGCTCCTGGGTCCAAGACTTCTGGTATAGTATTCCAGAAAGGTCCTGTCGAAGTCTCCCCCAAATCTCGTATCTGCTGAACTGCCCGGAAATCATCATCCTTTACTAAATCTGTTTCCTGTTCCGGAATGGCTGCATATTCATCACGACTCCTTCTGGAAGATATATCCATATTCGATGCCTCTGCATGTGTATCACATCTCTGATGTCAATGGAGTGGAACGTCATCTTGTCGAAATCTCATACGAATCTCTTACTCCACTTTTCTCTAATGTCGACTGCTTCGGACTCGTCTCTTCATGGCTGTATGGACTACGCTCCAACGGCTATACTCCTAGCTGGCGCCTCCCAAGCAATGCATCCCTTCACATGATATTCGAATGAAGTCGAACCTTTTGATCGACTCGTCAAAGTTCCATAATCCCCTAAGAGCTTAATATCTTAGGTACAGTTTAATAGTATCCAGTACCTACCACAGCATCTGTGGACCAGCCGTAGAAGGGCAACCCAAGCCTCATTAATGGCACCGCTGAACTACTGCAAACCCTAAGGTTCAAAGGCATTCTCATGGTCATTATGTCGAGTTAGGGTTTCATTCTTCTAGAGGGTCCATAAAATTACTTGCATGTTTTTCGAATACTTTAAACTTGGAAATGGACTTATGACATTCGATCGTTTTCTTCGACTCCAAACGTACCTGTGTGAAGTTTCCCCAAGCTGGAATCAATCAATCTATCTGATGACCTCGCACTGGGGTGTGCCACGAATCATGTGTCCTAGTCATTTGTAACGCCTTGAAATTTGTTTAGGATGTTTTCGCGTTAATTAGCAAGTGTGCGTGTTTTTCATAAAAGCCCGAACATCTTATTTTCCTTCTTGGCTAGTGATAATTGTGTGTGAAGTGTTTATATATATATATTTATATATGAGTATGGGGTTATTAATTATTTTTAGTCGGGTTTACCCAAATTGGAAGATTTTCTTTATGTTAGTGTACACATGCACACTTAGCCAATTTTATGACTTAGGTTTTAAGTGGTAACATGTTAACCATTTATTTTCTTGCATGGTTGTTAATTACCCCCACCATTTTAATCAAGTCAAAACCCTTTTTATAATTCAAAATTTAAATGGAAATGGAAGCATGTTGTTAGGTGAGAAAGATTGACTTTTAACCCATTTTTCTTTATCTCTTCTCTCTCTTTCTCTCATTTCTGAAACTCCAGCAGAAAAAAAGCTGCAGCAACAACACCATTTTCTTCATCTTCTCTTCTCTTTTCACTTCCCATTTGGATCTACACAAAACCCTACACAAAACAACCCTTTTTCTTCACAAAAAGCCTTGGAAAGGTGACCTTTTGAGGTGTTTGGTGGAAAATCTGTACACTTGAGGCTAGAGCTAGAGATTTTGGTTTTTCTAAGGTCATTTGAAGGTATTTATCTCACACCTAGCACCCTATTTCCATAACTTGTGAGTTTGGTTGCTAAAAATCTCATTTTTGTGCATTTTTAGTGCTAATGAAGGGATTTAGTGAAGTTTTTGTTAAAATAACCATTTTATGGCTTGCTTAGCTTGGTAATGTGTTATTAGTATGGTTTTAATCATGGGTTTGCTTCAGGTTTCACAAAAATAACCTAAAGTACCTTTTTAGTGCTCAATTGTGGTTTTTAACTTGAAATTGGGCTCTGTTGAATCTGCTGCTACCCGAGTGGCTTTAAATTAAATCTGTAATTACTGTAGCATGTACATGGGGTATAGAGTGTAAAAACAAAACCGGGAGGCCCACCTCCCTACCCAGGCTGCCGGAAAATGTGTTCTGGCCGCAAATTGCGGGCAGATGGGTGAGTTGGGGGTTGGGGCTTGGGAAACAGGAGTCTGCTACTATTTTGTGATCATTGTTATATATATTTTTGTAATATCATTTCTGTATAAAAATCTGGAGTCAGATACCTATTTCTCATATTTTTAAATCTTCGCGACACGCGTGTTACGTGTGTGAGTTTGGGGTGTTCTGCGTATCGCGACGCGTCGGGTAGCTTCAGGCGCGTAATCACACGTTTTAGCGTATCGCGCACACGTGCGCTTGGTTTGCAACGCGGGTTTCTAGTTTGACTTTAAATGTCGTGTGGTATGGTTTTGAGCTTATGTATGATATATTGTGTAATTCTAGGTTCACAGGAGAGTGCGACGGACGCCGCGAAGAGGGGAAACAAGTCGTCGGCTATACTTAGCGCGGGACTACGGTGAGTAGGTTTAACATCTACGGGGATATTGCCCACATGGCTTTATGCGTCAGGGATGATAGGACCTTATAGCTACATATTGCATTTACCTACATGGATACTGTTTGTTGCATACCGCATTCTCTGCTATATGTATATAAACTTAGAATTGATAGAACACCGCACTATTACTAACGGTTCATGTTGCACGAGCACTAATCTGCATGTTACACACACACCATTAGTAATTGCCATGACACTCACCGTAGAATTGCCATGATCTTTATACAGTAGTTCATCTCACATATGATTCGATATGATTTTCATAGAAATTGGGAGCCGCATGATTTCTTTAAAAAACTGAAACTATTTTAAAAAGCGGTTTCTCCCTTTTACCTATATTATGGCTTGATGTACATAGCACATCGCATTTGATTTACTCATTGGTGTTGGATTTCATGTGATTTCTGGTTTTGAGGACCGTGGGATTATTTAAGAAATTATGCACTATTTAAAAACCCGGTTCCTCATGATATGATATTTTGGTGCATCCACCACGCGTTTTCTCGGTTCTGAGACGTTTGCTAGAAACCCGATTCGAAAAGTTGGATGATCCGTTTGCGGGTTCATGGTGGACCCGGTATGGTTCCCCGGGACGAGAAATGTTTTTCGTGGAGTAGACGATGAGCCTGGCAGGGTGGCGAGTACCTACCGGTGATTGGTTGGACATGGCGGTTATCCGGAGGATACTGACTGTTAGTTATATGTATGCCCTAGAGGCCATTACTATACATAGGATGTATATTGTAGTGGATGCTTGGACATATATAGGGAGGACTTTCTTGCTCGACATGATAATATGCTATCTGGTTACTCTTTACCTTAACGTGTACACTGATTGTCTCTCTGTTACATGTTGGTAAAGCCCCTAGGATGTGTACTTGACTACCTGGACTATGATGCGGATCATACTAGTGGGGACATGGTAGTCCATAAGTACATCCTTCAAGGTCCCTAGTCGTGGGTGTATCGAGACGGGGCATCGATATACCAGAGTAGACTAGCGTATACCTTCTCGACCCATACAGATGGGCGATGGATGATCCCATATCCATTGGTGTTTGACATCAGGGATGATATACGGGTGCTCAGTGGAGACTGGGTACACTGGACGGACTCGCCGAGAACTCCCAGATGGTATTATACCTTACGTCAGATGGCAGTTCTCTGGTGACACTGGTACAGAGTAGTCTGTTGAACCGAGATCGTCATAGAGTCTTGTGTGGTTCCCACTGTGCTTTGATTTCCACCTTACCACGTCCAAGAGGGCGTGCAAAATGGTGGCTTTTGGGTACAGTCCCGAATCACATGGAGGCAATGAGCGATAGGAGGGGATTCGTCTCTCCCGGTATAGGGAGTTGATGTTGCGCTGTGTCCGATTGGCTATAACCGGAAATCCCTGGCCAGGGTTGCTGAGATTTACTGGTAAGTGTTACCAGTAGTTTCTCGAAATGTTATAGACCTCATATCGACACGACTTATCGAGCTATTGGGGTCTGACGTTTACCACCCCTAGGCAAGATATGCGACATATCAAACGACGAGACCGGACTGTACGGTAAGCGTTACTGGTTGGATTCACAGGAGTGTGAGCGGGCTTGCTCGTCGATCTTCTGATCGCTCAATACCCGGGTGGCCGTTACGTTTAGCAGACCGCTTGCGGCTTGTGGGTGTTTGATATGATCATCATCTGCTGCCGGCGTATTGACGAGTCTTTAGCGTCCTACACAAAGGCTTCCTGGCTCATGCGAAACGAAATAGGAGCGCATATGAGATATGTGCAGGACCGAGAATAATGCGTGTATGTGATACCGTATTCCATTCTCACGATGAATGTATCGATTGGTTGTATGCGATATAACCTAGTTATCGATTCAAGGAATAATTCGATAAGCCGATACATTGGATACTAGTTGGTTATATGCGATATGACCGGATCGTTAAATCAAGTGTTGATTTAATGATTTAATGTATAATTATATATTTGATATATTACTTTGCATTAACTAGTATTGGTTCATTTTAATGGGATTTTCTCACTTAATGTGCACAATGTATATGTGATATACTTTTGTACACAAGTTTGTGTCATGTTTGATGATACAAGCTAACTTGAGTTTGTGTAAAGTTTTAACCATGGTTGTGTAATGGTTAGGGTTTTCTTTTTCTTTTTCATTTATTTATTTTGTTTAATAATTTTGCAAAATAAATGAATGGTGGCTTTCTTTGGATGCTAGTTGAAGCTTCATGAAGCTTTGACTAAGTGACCATATTTGTCTCATGCTTAACCCTAACCATTCCACTAAACCCTAGTTCATTCTATACACTTGACCATGGTTGGATTATGATAAGTATTCATTTATTTTCTATTTTGAAAACAACTTATCATAAGATATTCATCTTCTTCTTCTTCTTCTTCAAGAAGAAGCTTGCCTCCTTCAATGGTAACTTGAGAAAATGTGTGAGAAATCAAATTCTAAAGTGAACCCACCTCCTATTTCTTCATCCTCTACCTCTTGCCAAGTAGTATAGGGTGTTTTCTTCACAAGTTTCATGACTTGGTGAAGTGGGAGCTTGATCTTGCGATGCCTCGACGTAGATCATCTTCGGCATCGTAGTCGATGACCTAGCCCGCCCATTTCTCCGATGAAGCCGACGCTAGAGCCCAGGATTTGATTTGGACAGCGAGGAGACTTCATCGCGGAGCTATGGAGGTGGAGCACCGGATCTACAAAGGTTGTATTTCCATTCTTTTAGTTAAGTAGTTAACTAGTTGCTTGTTTCGCCTAAATATCTAGTTAACGATCCATATTAGGGTTTCTCGGCACTTGTAAAATTTGAAATTGGCATGGTTGATGCCTTATGAGACCTCATTAGTGTGCCTAGGAACCCTACAGCCTAGCTAGAGCCTTAGGCAATGCGTAGACGGAGTTAGAAGTCCGGTTGTCCCGAAACCCTAATCGTAATTTGCTCTCTGGACTTTTTTGAAAAAATGGGTTTTTTCCAGATTAAAAATTCTTAAAAAATTCAGCAGGAAGATATAAAAATTATGGTGCAAAACGAGCTCATGATGCGTCTAAACCGCCGCGGAAACGCGGAAGAAGCATGGCTTCTGCCGCGGTTCCGCGCCCTTATGTTCACAATGCACAATATTCTTTGCACAGTAATTCTTCTTTTCTGATGTTGGATTTTATGGGAATTTTTAAATATCACTTAAGAGTTGAGTTTTCTGGGTTGTATTGGGGACTCGGTGTTTCGACCGGATTGTCTAATTTTGTCTGTGTGCTTTTCCGGATAATTTTTGAATATGTTAAAAAGTTCGACCGGATATAAATACCCAACTTTTCCCCTGCCGGGAAATTTCCAAGTGTTGGATTTTTCCGTAGTTTAACGACGTTCTAAGTAGTGCAAGTAACGCGATGGACCCTCTAGAAGACAACAAACCTTAACTCGATTATGTGACCGTCTTGAACTGCCCTTTGAACCTTCGGGTTTGGGGCAGTACGGCGTGCCACATGTGAGGCGTTGGCTTGACCCTTCTAATGCTGGACCGTTGGTACTGAGGCACGAACTGAATGTTTTTAGACTTGTTTCATGTGCTGATATGTATCGGGAAAACTTGGGTGTTTGACTGTTCGATCGAAAAGTTTAACATTTTCTATTTATCTGGAATGGGATACAATAATTGGAATTCACAATAAGTTATGAGATAACTGAATGAATATTATAAACATAGCAGTTTAGTCTCACTTGATCGGTTGCTACGGAATTTTGATGTGATCAAAAGTCCGTCGCAATCACGTAGCGTACGCGGATACTCGCCGGGTAAACTTAATAGACAGCCTCACTCCATAGCCCCGACCAAGTGACTGTAGGAGAACCCCGTCGCCGAAAGCATCCATTCGGGTGCTCGCGGCAGCGGTGTTCCGCCTTGGTGCACTTCGTCGACGATATCGGGGGTGCGGCCGTCTACTGAAGTTTGCGACGAGCATTCGATCAGGATGTCGGGAATCTTGTTGAATTGCCCAACTTGGTATTGAAAAGTGTTTTCGATTTTGAGACTAAAATATGGGGTTTATAATTGTTAGGCATGCGATGTCTAAGAAATTCATTTGGTCAGGCATGTGATGTCTGAGGTGGTTGCGGATTCCAACTGTTGTAGTTTTACACTTTCTTTTCTGTGACCGTAAGTGTAATATGTGATATCGCCGGTTTCATTGCTATATGTCAACGACAATTGGGATGCGCATATTTACTTACGCTGATGACATGTGATGTTATGTGTTGCTGGATATGTTATATTGGATCGTCGTGTTTGAATAGCCGGGGGTTTTTATGTGAGATGAGTGTTTTTCATTTTCATTCATGTAAAAACTTGTATGTAATATTCTTTTATTGGGGCACTTCCAGGTTGCGGAAGATGTCACCTTTTTTATATTATTTACTTTTCTGCACTAGGATAGACCCAAGGAGGGGAGCACAAGTAACCGGGTTCTGGAGTCCAGTGGGAGACCAACTCAAGGAGTCGAGTCCGGGTCTCCTAACTCTAGAATTGGTAGGGTTGCTTGCCGCTCTCGTAGGGGTCTTGGGGTGTGGGTTTGGCTATTCATCGCGACCGTGGAATCCGTGTTTTATACTGGCTCGTATTGAAAACACGGACGTCCTAGTATATCCAATATTTCATATGATTCTTCTGCTGCGATATCTGTGATGTGATCATGTGATGTTCTGTGATGGATACTATATATAGTATATATGATATATTATATAGATGTTACTTATGTTTTACACCCGCGCTAGCCCTGCCCCGCTCTGCCGTTAGTCACCTAACCTAACGGTGCACGAGGGGACATCGAGGCGAATGCGGATGGCATAAGTGTACGTCGTATTTATCTGTGATGTTTAGGTATTTTAAATGATGGGACTTCATTAATATGATTAATGAAATAATAGAAACCTAAGATGTTGTAGAATCGAATTTCAAAATAAAAAAGGGTAGCTACAGTTCTTGCTTTGCACAGCGGTATATATGATATATCCTGCACCTTATTCGATGAGGAAAGGACCGAGATCCCTTCACCGGGAGTGACTCCTTTAGCAATAACTGGCAGATGCTACACACTCGGTTTGTCTTTTGATTGCTTTTAAGAGTTTTTGCTTTGGACAGTGATATATATGATATATCCCGCACCTCATTTGACGAGGAAAGGACCGACGATCCCTTCACTGGGAGTGACTCCTTTAGCAAAACTAGAAAAGCCTCAAAAGCACTCCATTTTAAAATCATTTGATTCTACAACGATATCAAGTTCATTACGCAATAGGTTTTCAGAAAAAACCTGTCGTAGCCCTCCGTCATTTCAGATAAATCCTGTTTAGTATTCGTGCTGCGTTTGTTGACCTTGTCAAGGCGCAGTGTGCTGTAGCTAACCAGTATTTATCTGCTTATGCATATGATGCAGATTGGGTTAGGGTAGTCGTGCGGCCTTGTTGACCTTGTCAAGGGTCGTGCGGGTGGGTTTGATTCAATCAAGAAATGACGGGTTGAACTTGACTTGCGGTCTATGGTTTGTTGACCTTGTCAAGGTCATAGATCGTTCGGGGCAAAATATTATCGGGAATTTCAAATGTTGAAATTTGCAATGAGATTGCATACCTTCTTTGAGATAGTTGGATCCCGATACCCGCTGCGAGTAAGAGTTACTCCTGGGAGTGTTTTACACATTACAATTAGCCGATCAAGTAGGTGTCTAGAAAGGTGTCAACGGGGTTACGCCTCTGGGAAAACGAGGTTTACATTAATTAGGTTCGTGCGAAAGCACGGGGGACCTCCCTCAAAGTACCGACACTGGCCTGGCTGAAAGATTGGAGAACTTGTAGTGTGTAATTAATCCCGGCTGGTCTTTCCTTTTAGGGTTTAAAGGAAGATTTGATAAAAAGCAGTAGGAGCCATCCTGATTAGATAAAATAATAACCAATCTATTCTTGCAAGAGCGCACGCTGAGTGTTTTCTTCTCTCTCTCTCCAGGTAGCGACCACATCACGCCTTAATCAAGATAATAATACGGAATATTGGCCGAACCCGCTTGTTATACTGAGCTGGGAAACGTTGGTCCCGCTCCAACTTATAATTGTTATAAGACAGAGCAGGATATTGGGGATTACCAGAATTCCCGTGCCGCCTAAACGAAGAGAGTGCATGCTGATGCATCATCTTCGGGTGTGTTCATTACAAAGAACTGTTTCTCAGTATCCTCCGCATCCTGGGTTTGTGATACCGGATCAGGATCCCAGATATGTAATCTGTTACATAGGGCTACAAAAAGGTAGAAAAACTGAGAACGGGTGATAAGTTTCATGAGACAGAAAACGGGGCAAGTGTTGCACCCAAGTCTGTTGGTCACTGTCACCCTGTATTACCAATACATTGATTCTGAACGAATGTTATTAGATACCGAACCTGATATACAAAATCATATCAGTCTCTTTATTAGTAAAGAAAGGATATAATTTTGTATTGTTGGATTATTTTTTGAACATTTCCTATATCAAAAGTTGATCGGTTCAGGCACGTTATCTAAAAGCATTGACGTTCTAAATCAAACTACAGTTCCTAGTATACTGAACACACACAAGAGGAAGAGTTCAGAAATGAACGAATCCTTCTTGAGGCATTGTAGACTAGGTCATATCAATGCGACCCGACTAGCTGAAGTTACATGTAGATGCATATATAAATCAGTTTGAATCTACATCTTATGAAACTTGCCAGTCATGTCACAAAGATATAATGACACCAGCTCTGTTTATCGGAAACAGAGAAAGAGTTAGTGAACTCTTGGGATTGATACATGTTGATGTATGTAAGGTCCCCTGTCTACATATGCCAAGACTGGTTCCTTATACTTCATTACATTCTCTGATGATCTTTCAAGATTCAGACCTATGTTCCTGTTGAAACACAAGTCCGAACCTTTTGAGATATTCACAGAATATAAGTTAGAAGTAGAGAACCAAAATAAGGGTATAAGTATTATGTCCTATGATGAGATCAAGGAGGAGAATACTTGAGCACGGAATTCTTGGACTTTTCTAAAGGAGAATGAGATTCTCTCTCAGCATTACTCCTCTGTATACACCAAAGCACGAGGGTATATCGGGGCGGAGCAAAAACACCATATGTGATAAGGTGTGCTCTATGATGAGTACTACTGAGTTACCTGTTTCCTTTTGGGAGTTATGCACTTGAGAAGCTGCGTACCTATTGAATTGGGTTCCAATCAAATCAGTTGCCTACCGCTTCATATGTGATATGGAAAGGGAAGAGCCCATATCTTAAGTTGGTTAAGATTTGGGGTTGTCCGGGCTATGTCTAAAACCATAATCCGGACAAGCTCGAGGCAAGGTCTGTTATGTAGAACTGGAAATGTTCCAGCTATACAAACTGCAGCCGATGATTTGAAAGAACCAAAGGATTCAATAGTTACCAACGAACCTCAGCCTCTCCGCCGATCTAGTAGGGTTCCTCACCCACCTGAGAGATACTTCAGTTTCTCTATGACAGTGGGAGCGAGGATTGCATCATGAGATGATGACCCAACTATTTTCGAGCTGGCCATCAGGAGTGGGACTCTGTAAGAATGGCTGGATGCTTAGTGATCTGAGATGGAATCCATGTACACCAACAAAGTATGGACTTTGGTTGCTATATCTGAAGGGTTAAATCCCCATCAGGAGCATGTATATCTTGAGAAGATTACTTGGTGTAGATGGAAAGGTTGAGACTTTCAAAGCTAGACTTGTTAAAGCTTTTCGTCATCGACCAGGCGTGGATAATGATGAAACCTTTTCAAGTGGCTATGCTTAAGTCCATCCAAATCCTACTTGCCATGGCTACATACCATGACTACGATATCTGGCGGTTGGGTGCCATGACTGCTTTTCTAAATGATGTTTTAGAAGAGAACGTCTATAAGTACACAGCCAGAGGGCTTCGTAGACAGTGGGAGCAGCGGAAACGTGTATAAGATGCTTTATAGGATAAAGCAGGTGTCGCGGAGTTGGAACATCTGTTTTGATGTGTTAGTCAAAGAGTTTGAAATCATCAAAATGGTAGATGAACCTTGTATATACAAAAAGGTATTAGGGAGTATAGTGACGATCCTCGTAGAGTACGTGGATGACATGCTCTTGATAGGGAAGGAGTTTCCTATGCTACGCTCGGTCAATCTCCGCTTATCCCAATGATTCTCAATTTAGGATCAAAGTGATACCTCCTAAATCCTGGGTTTTGGATCTATGAGATAGATCTAATTGGATGTCAGGATTCTCACTAGTTGTAGTGAGATGGTATCAACAGATCCTGGGGAGAATCACTGGAGGGGTTCCAGGGTGATAAGGACGACTGAAAGTCAGTCGCAGGCATTGTCTTTACCCTCATTAAAGGGATGGTATGTTGGAAGAGTTCCAAGCTAGATACCGTGGCATACTAGACGATAAAGGCTGGATACATCGCTATTTGAGATGCTACCAAAGAGGCAGTCTGGGTGTATATTAGTTCATGAGATGAACTTCGTTCCTCCCATTGTGTGACAATGGAGTTGTGGATTATGCCAAGGAACACCCGTCCCATCAGTGATCCAGACATATTCTAAGGCAGTGTCACCTGATCATGGAGATAGTTGATCTCCAGGGTGATCGAGGTTAGGAGAGTAGACTCAGAGGACAACACGGCGGATCCACTCACAAAGGCCTTTTCCCAGAGAGAGACTTTTATGGGATGGTTGAGTATGACATTCTACAACCACTGCTATCAGATGGCCCTAGTGCAAGTGGGAGATTGTTAGTTAAATGTATGCCCTAGAGGCCATTACTATACATAGGATGTATATTGTAGTGGATGCTTGGACATATATAGGGAGGACTTTCTTACTCGACATGATAGTATGCTATCTGGTTACTCTTTACCTTAACGTGTACACTGATTGTCTCTCTGTTACATGTTGGTAAAGCCCCTAGGATGTGTACTTGACTACCTGGACTATGATGCGGATCATACTAGTGGGGACATGGTAGTCCATAAGTACATCCTTCAAGGTCCCTAGTCATGGGTGTATCGAGACGGGGCATCGATATACCAGAGTAGACTAGCGTATACCTTCTCGACCCATACAGATGGGCGATGGATGATCCCATATCCATTGGTGTTTGACATCAGGGATGATATACGGGTGCTCAGTGGAGACTGGGTACACTGGACGGACTCGCCGAGAACTCCCAGATGGTATTATACCTTACGTCAGATGGCAGTTCTCTGGTGACACTGGTACAGAGTAGTCTGTTGACCCGAGATCGTCATAGAGTCTTGTGTGGTTCCTACTGTGCTTTGATTTCCACCTTACCACGTCCAAGAGGGCGTGCAAAACGGTGGCTTTTGGGTACAGTCCCGAATCACATGGAGGCAATGAGCGATAGGAGGGGATTCGTCTCTCCCGGTATAGGGAGTTGATGTTGCGCTGTGTCCGATTGGCTATAACTGGAAATCCCTGGCCAGAGTTGCTGAGATTTACTGGTAAGTGTTACCAGTAGTTTCTCGAAATGTTATAGACCTCATATCAACATGACTTATCGAGCTATTGGGGTCTGACGTTTACCACCCCTAGGCAAGATATGCGACATATCAGACGACGAGACCGGACTGTACGGTAAGTGTTACTGGTTGGATTCACAGGAGTGTGAGCGGGCTTGCTCGTCGATCTTCTGATCGCTCAATACCCGGGTGGCCGTTACGTTTAGCAGACCGCTTGCGGCTTGTGGGTGTTTGATATGATCATCATCTGCTGCCGGCATATTGACGAGTCTTTAGAGTCCTACACAGAGGCTTCCTGGCTCAAGCGAAACGAAATAGGAGCGCATATTGTTAGTTATATGTATGCCCTAGAGGCCATTACTGTACATAGGATGTATATTGTAGTGGATGCTGGGACATATATAGGGAGGACTTTCTTGCTCGACATGATAGTATGCTATCTGGTTGCTCTTTACCTTAACGTGTATACTGTTTGTCTCTCTGTTACATATTGGTAAAGCCCTTAGGATCTGTACTTGACTACCTGGACTATGATGCGGATCATACTGGTGGGGACATGGTAGTCCATAAGTACATCCTTCAAAGTCCCTAGTCGTGGGTGTATCGAGACGGGGCATCGATATACCAGAGTAGACTAGCGTGTACCTTCTCGACCCATACAGATGGGTGATGGATGATCCCATATCCATCGGTGTTTGACATCTGAGATGATATACGGGTGCTCAGTATAGACTGGGTACACTGGACGGACTCGCCGAGAACTCCCAGATGGTATTATACCTCACGTCAGATGGCAGTTCTCTGGTAACACTGGTACAGAGTAGTCTGTTGACCCGAGATCGTCATAGAGTCTTGTGTGGTTCCCACTGTGCTTTGATTTCCATCTTAACACGTCCAACTGGGCGTGCAAAACGGTGGTTTTTGGGTACAGTCCCGAGTCACATGGA
Organism: Agapanthus africanus; assembly: GCA_030015575.1. Taxonomy (NCBI): domain Eukaryota; kingdom Viridiplantae; phylum Streptophyta; class Magnoliopsida; order Asparagales; family Amaryllidaceae; genus Agapanthus; species Agapanthus africanus. Next base: position 403,360,270 of record CM057337.1, on the reverse strand, counting down.
GGCAATGAGCGATAGGAGGGGATTCGTCTCTCCCTGTATAGGGAGTTGATGTTGCGCTGTGTTCGATTGGCTATAACAGGAAATCCCTGGCCAGGGTTGCTGAGATTTACTGGTAAGTGTTACCAGTAGTTTCTCGAATAGTTATAGACCTCATATCGACACGACTTATTGAGCTATTGGGGTCTGACGTTTACCACCCCTAGGCGAGATATGCGACATATCAGACGATCAGACCGGACTGTACGGTTGTGTTACTGGTCGGATTCACTGGAGTGTGAGCGGGCTTGCTCGTCGATCTTCAGATCGCTCAATACCCGGGTGGCCGTTACGTTTAGCAGACCGCTTGCGGCTTGTGGGTCTTTGATATGATCATCATCTGCTGCCGGCGTATTGACGAGTCTTTAGAGTCCTACACAGAGGTTTCCTGGCTCAAGCAAAACGAAATAGGAGCGCATATGAGATATGTGCGGGACCGAGAATAATGCGAGTATGTGATACCGTATTCCATTCTCGCGATGAATGTATCGAATGGTTGTATGCGATATAACCTAGTTATCGATTCAAGCGTTGATTCGATAAGCCGATACATTGTATACTAGTCGGTTGTGTGCGACATGACCGGATCATTGAATCAAGTGTTGATTTAATGATTTAATGTATAATTATATATTTGATATATTACTTTGCATTAACTAGTATTGGTTCACTTTAAATGGATTTTCTCACTCGGGTGTGCGCATTACATATGCGATATGATTTTGTGCATTTGATTGTATCATGTTTGATGATACATGATTACTTGGTTAAGTGCAAAGAATTAAACCATGGTTAAAAGAATGGTTAGGGTTTCATTTCCTTTATTTATTCATTTATTTATTTGTTTATTCATTTTGGAAAAGAGGAGAAAAGAATGGTGGCTTAATTTGGAGTTTAGTTGAAGCTTCATGAATCTTTGATCAAGTCAACCATTCTTATCTCATCCTTAACCCTAACCATTCCCACTAACTATGATTCATTCTCTACACTTAACTCTAGTTAACATTATGATAAGTTTTGATCTTTCTATTGTTTTTAATTAACTTATCATAATATTCTTCTTCTTCTTCTTCATTCTTCAAGTGAAGAAAACCAAGCTCCATCAATGGTGATTGTTGGAAAAAGAGTGAGAAATCCAAAACTAAAGTCTACCCACTTCCTATTTCTTCATCCTCTACCTCTTGCCAAGTAGTAGAGTGTGTTTACTTCACAAGTTTCATGACTTGGTGAAGTTGTGAGCTTGATCTAGCGATGCCTCGACGTAGATCATCTTCGGCATGGACATCGACGACCTAGCTTGCCCATTCTCCGACGAAGCCGACTCTAGAGCCCGGATTTGATTTGGACAGCGGAGACGACCTCGTTGCGGAGCCGTGGAGGTGGAGGACCGGATCTACAAAGGTTGTATTTCCGTTAAACTTTTAGTTAAGTGTTAACTAGTTAATTTTTCGCCTAGACATCTAGCCGACGATCCGTAGTTTAGGGTTTGTAGGCACCGTAAAATTTTAATATGGCATGTTCGATGCCTTGTGAGACCTCCTTGGAGTGCCTAGGAACCCTACAGTGGTATCAGAGCCTAGCTAGAGCCTTAGGCGAAGTCCAGACGGAATCTGAAACCCGATCGAACCGAAACCCTACCCGTAAAATTGCTCTCTGGACGATTTTGAAATACTGGGATTTTTCCAGATTAAAAATATTCAGAAAACTCAGTAAAATAATCTAAGAATTACTGTTGAAATTTGAGGCCTTGAATCCTTAAAGGGGGCGCGGATCCGCGGCCTCACAGTAGGCTCAGGCGGCGGATCCGCGGCCCTTTTGTCGTGTTGTGCATTAATTTATGCACAGTAATTCTTATATATTATTTATGGTGTTTCTGGGAATTTTTAATATTTATTCAAGAGTTGAATTTTCTGGTGTTGTTATGGGGATTCGGTGTTTCGATCGGGGTATCAAATTTTGTCTGTGTGGCTTTCCGGATAAATTTTAGAATATGTTAAAAAGTTCGACCGGATATAAATACCCAATTTTTCCACTGTCGGGAAATTTCCAAGTGTTGGATTTTTCCGTAGTTTAACGACGTTCTAAGTAGTGCAAGTAACGCGATGGTCCCTCTAGAAGACACAAACCTTAACTCGATTATGTGACCGTCTTGAACTGCCCTTTGAACCTTCGGGTTTGGGGCAGTACGGCGTGCCACATGTGAGGCGTTGGCTTGACCCTTCTACGGCTGGACCGTTGGTACTGAGGCACGAACTGAATGTTGCTAGACTTGTTTCATGTGTTGATCTATATCGGGAAAGGTTGGGTGTTCGATTGTTCGATCGGAAAGTTTGACATTTTCTATTTATCCGGAATGGGATACAATAATTGGAATTCACAAATAGTTATGAGATAACTGAATGAATGTTATAAACATAGCAGTTTAGTCTCACTTGATCGGTTGCCACGGAATTTTGATGTTATCAAAAGTCCGTCGCAATCACGTAGCGTACGCGGATACTCGCCGGGTAAACTTAATAGACAGCCTCACTCCATAGCCCCGACCAAGTGACTGTAGGAGAACCCCGTCGCCGAAAGCATCCGTTCGGGTGCTCGCGGTAGCGGTGTTCCTCCTTGGTGCACTTCGTCGACGGTTTCGGGCGTGCGGCCGTCTACTAAAGTTTGCGACGAGCATTCGATCAGGATGTCGGGAATCTTGTTGAATTGCCCGACTTAATATTGATAAGTGTTTTCGATTTTGAGACTAAAATGCGGGGTTTATAATTGTTAGGCATGTGATGTCTAAGGTATTCATTTGGTCAGGCATGCGATGTCTGAAGAGATTGCGGATTCCAACTGTTGTAGTTTTACACTTTCTTTTCTGTGACCGTAAGTGTAATATGTGATATCACCGGTTTCGTTGCTATATGTCAACGACAATTGGGATGCGCATATTTACTTACGCTGATGACATGTGATGTTATGTGTTGCTGGATATGTTATATTGGATCGTCGTGTTTGAATAGCCGGGGTTTTTTTTATGTGAGATGAGTGTTTTTCATTTTCATTCATGTAAAAACTATGTATGTAATATTCTTTTATTGGGGCGCTTCCAGGTTGCGGGAGTTGTCACCTGTTGTATATTATTTACTTTTCCGCACTAGGATAGACCCAAGGAGGAGGGCACAAGTAACCGGGTTCTGGAGTCCAGTGGGAGACCAACTCGAGGAGTCGAGTCCGGGTCTCCTAACTCTAGAATTGGTAGGGTTGCTTGCCGCTCTCGTAGGGGTCTAGGGGTGTGGGTTTAGCTATTCATCACGACCGTGGAATCCGTGTTTTATACTGGCTCGTATTGAAAACACGGACGTCCTAGTATATCCAATATTTCATATGGTTCTTCTGCTGCCATATCTGTGATGTGATCATGAGATGTTCTGTGATAGATACAGTATATAGTATATATGATATATTATATAGGCGTTACTTATGTTTTACACCCGCGCTAGCCCTGCCCCGCTCTGCCGTTAGTTACCTAACCTAACGGTGCACGAGGGGACATCGAGGCGAATGCGGATGGCATAAGTGTACGTCGTATTTATCTGTGATGTTTAGGTACTTAAATGATGGGACTTCATTAATGTGATTAATGAAATAAAAGAAACCTAAGATGTTGTAGAATCGAATTTCAAAATTAAAACAGGTAGCTACAGTTCTTGCTTTGCACAGCGGTATATGTGATATATCCTGCACCTTATTCGATGAGGAAAGGACCGAGATCCCTTCACCGGGAGTGACTCCTTTAGCAATAACTGGCAGATGCTACACACTCGGTTTGTCTTTTGATTGCTTTTAAGTGTTTTTGCTTTGCACAGCGATATATATGATATATCCCGCACCTCATTCGACGAGGAAAGGACCGACGATCCCTTCACCGGGAGTGACTCCTTTAGCAAAACTAGAAAAGCCTCAAAAGCACTCCATTTTTAAATCATTTGATTCTACAGCGATATCAAGTTCATTACGCAATAGGTTTTCAGAAAAACCTGTCGTAGCCCTCCGTCATTTCAGATACGTACTAGTTAGTATTCGTGCTGCGGTTGTTTGGCCTCCGTCAAGGCGTAGTGTACGGTAGCTAACTAGTGCTTATCTGCTAGCATATGATGCGATTGGATTAGGGTATTCGTACGGCGTTGTTTGGCCTCCGTCAAGGGTCGTGCGGGTGGGTTTAATTCAATCAGGAAATGACGGGTTGAACTTGACTAGCGGACAATGGGTTGTTTGACCTCCGTCAAGGTCATAGCGAGCTAGGGGCAAAATATTATCGGGAATTTCAAGTGTTGAAATTTGCAATGAGATTGCATACCTTCTATGAGATAGTTGGATCCCGATACCCGCTGCGAGTAAGAGTTACTCCTGGGAGAGTTTTACGCATTACAATTAGCCGATCAAGTAGGTGTCTAGAAAGGTGTTAACGAGGTTACGCCTCTGGGAAAACGAGGTTTACATTAATTAGGTTCGTGTGAAAGCACGGGGGACCTCCCTCAAAGTACCGACACTGGCCTGGCTGAAAGATTGGCGAACTTGTAGTGTGTAATTAATCCCGGATAGTCTTTCCTTTTAGGGTTTGAAGGAAGATTTGATAAAAAGCAGTGGGAGCCATCCTGATTAGATAAAATAATAACCAATCTATTCTTGCAGAGCGCACGCTGAGTGTTTTCTTCTCTCTCTCTCCTGGTAGCGACCATATCACACCTTAATCAAGATAATAATACGGATTATTGACCGAACCCGCTTGTTATACTGAGCTGGGGAACGTTAGTCCCGCTCCAAGTTATAATTGTTATAAGACAGAGCAGGAAATTGGGGATTACCAGAATTCCCGTGCCGCCCAAACGAGGAGAGTGCATGATGATGCATCATCTTCGGATGTGTTCATTATATAGAACTGTTTCTCAGTGTCCTTTACGTCCTGGGTATGTGATACCAGATCAGGATCCCAGACATGTAATCTGTTACATAGGGCTACAGAAAGGTAGAGAACTGAGAACGGGTGATAAGTTTCATGAGGCAGAAAACGGGGCAAGAGTTGCAGCCAAGTCTGTCGGTCACTGTCACCCTGTATTGTAATATATTGATTCTGAACGAATGTTATTAGATACCGAACCTGATATACAAAATCATATCTGTCTCTTTATTAGTAAAGAAACGATAAAATTTTGTATTGTTGGATAATGTTTTGAACATTTCCTATATCAAAAGTTGATCGGATCAGGCATGTTATCTAAAAGCATTGATGTTCTAAATCAAACTACAGTTCTTTAGTATACGGAACACACACAAGAAGAAGAGTTCAGAATTGAACGATTTCTTCTTGAGGCATTGTAGACTAGGTCATATCAATGCGACCCGACTAGCTAGAGTTACATATGGATGCATATTCAAATCAGTTTGAATTTACATCTTGTGAAACTCGCCAGTCATGTCACAAAGATAAGATGACCGTAGCTCCGTTTACTGGAAACAGAGAAAGAGTTAATAAACTCTTGGGATGATACATGTTGATGTATAAAGGTCCCCTGTCTACACATGCCAAGACTGGTTCTTTATACTTCATTACGTTCTCTGATGATCTCTCAAGATTCAGACATATGTTCCTGTTGAAACACAAGTCTGAACCTTTTGAGATATTCACAGAATATAAGTTAGAAGTAGAGAACCAAAATACGGGTATAAGTATTATGTCCTTTGATGTGATCAAGGAGGAGAATACTTGAGCACGAAAATCCTGGATTATTCTAAAGGAGAATGAGATTCTCTCTTAGCATTACTCCTCTGTATACACCATAGCACGATGGTATATCGGGGCGGAGCAATAACACCCTATATGATAAGGTGTGCTCTATGATGAGTACTACTGAGTTACCTATTTCCTTTTGGGAGTTATGCACTTGAGAAGCTGCATACCTATTGAATAGGGTTCCAATCAAATCAGTTGCCTACCGCTTCATATGTGATATGGAAAGGGAAGAGCCCATATCTTAAGTTGGTTAAGATTTGGGGTTGTCTGGCCTATGTCTAAAAGCAAAATCCGGACAAGCTCGAGGCAAGGACTGTTATGTAGAACTGGAAATGTTCCAGCTATACAAACTGCAGCTGATGATTTGACAGAACCAAAGGATTCAGTAGATACCAACGAACCTCAGCCTCTCCGCCGATCTAGTAGGGTTCCTCACCCACCTGAGAGATACTTCTGTTTCTCTATGACAGTAGGAGCGAGAATTGCATCATGGGATGATGACCCAACTAGTTTCGAGCTGGCCATCAGGAGTGGGACTCTGTAAGAATGGCTGGATGTTTAGTGATCTGAGATGGAATCCTTATACACCAACAAAGTATGGACTTTGGTTGCTATATCTGAAGGGTTAAATCCCCATCAGGAGCAAGTATATCTTGAGAAGATTACTTGGTGTAGATGGAAAAGTTGAGACTTTCAAAGCTAGACTTGTTAAAGCTTTTCGTCATCGACCAGGCGTGGATCATGATGAAACCTTTTCAAGTAACTATGCTTAAGTCCATCCAGATCCTACTTGTCACGACTACATACCATGACTACGATATCTGGTGGTAAGGTGCCATGACTGCTTTTCTAAATGATGATTTAGAAGAGTGCGTCTGTAAGTGCACAGCCAGAAGGCTTCGTAGACAGTGGGAGCAGCGGAAACGTGTGCAAGATGCTTTATAGGATAAAGCAGGCATCGCGGAGTTGGAACATCTGTTTTGATAAAGCGGTCAAAGAGTTTGACATCATCAAAATGGTAGATGAACCTTGTATAAACAAAAAGGTAGTAGGGAGTAAGGTGGTGATCCTCGTAGAGTACGTGGATGACATACTCTTGATAAGGAAAGAAGTTTCCTATGCTACGATCGATCAATCTCCGCTTATCATAAATATTCTCCATATAGGATCAAAATGATACCTACTAACTCCTGGATTTTGGATCTATGAGATAGATCTAAATGGATGTTAGGATACTCACTAGATGTAGTGAGATGGTATCAATCGATCCTGGGGAGAATCACTGGAAGGGTTCCAGGGTGATAAAGACGAATGAAAGTCAGTCGCAGGCATTGTCTTTACCCTCAGTAAAGGGACGGTATGTTGGAAGAGTTCCAAGCTAGTTACCGTGGCATACTAGACGATAAAGGCAGGATAAATCGCTACTTAAGATACTACCAAAGAGACTGTTTGGATGTATAATGGTTCATGAGATGAACTATGTTCCTACCATTGTGAGACAATGGAGTTGTGGCTTATGCCAAGGAACGTCCGTCCCATCAGTGATCCAGACATATTCTAAGGCAGTATCACTTGATCATGGAGATGGTTGATCTCCAGGAAGATCGAGGTTAGGAGAGTAGACTCAGAGGACAACACAGCGGATCCACTCACGAAAGGCCTTTTCCCAGAGAGAGACTTTTAAGGGATGGTTGAGTATGAGATACTGCAACCACTGCTACAGATGGCCCTAGTGCAAGTGGGAGATTGTTAGTTATATGTATGCCCTAGAGGCCATTACTGTACATAGGATGTATATTTTAGTGGATGCTGGGACATATATAGGGAGGACTTTATTGCTCGACATGATAGTATGCTATCTGGTTGCTCTTTACCTTAACGTGTACACTGTTTGTCTCTCTGTTACATGTTGGTAAAGCCCTTAGGATCTGTACTTGACTACCTGGACTATGATGCGGATCATACTAGTGGGGACATGGTAGTCCATAAGTACATCCTTCAAAGTCCCTAGTCGTGGGTGTATCGAGACGGGGCATCGATATACCAGAGTAGACTAGCGTGTACCTTCTTGACCCATACAGATGGGCGATGGATGATCCCATATCCATCGGTGTTTGACATCTGAGATGATATACGGGTGCTCAGTATAGACTGGGTACACTGGACGGACTCGCCGAGAACTCCCAGATGGTATTATACCTCACGTCAGATGGCAGTTCTCTGGTGACACTGGTACAGAGTAGTCTGTTGACCCGAGATCGTCATAGAGTCTTGTGTGGTTTCCACTGTGCTTTGATTTCCATCTTACCACGTCCAAGAGGGCGTGCAAAATGGTGGTTTTTGGGTACAGTCCCGAGTCACATGGAGGCAATGAGCGATAGGAGGGGATTCGTCTCTCCCGGTATAGGGAGTTGATGTTGCGCTGTGTTCGATTGGCTATAATAGGAAATCCCTGGCCAGGGTTGCTGAGATTTACTGGTAAGTGTTACCAGTAGTTTCTCGAATAGTTATAGACCTCATATCGACATGACTTATTGAGCTATTGGGGTCTGACGTTTACCACCCCTAGGCGAGATATGCGACATATCAGACGATCAGACCGGACTGTACGGTAGTGTTACTGGTCGGATTCACTGGAGTGTGAGCGGGCTTGCTCGTCGATCTTCAGATCGCTCAATACCCGGGTGGCCGTTACGTTTAGCAGACCGCTTGCGGCTTGTGGGTGTTTGATATGATCATCATCTGCTGCCGGCGTATTGACGAGTCTTTAGAGTCCTACACAGAGGTTTCCTGGCTCAAGCAAAACGAAATAGGAGCGCATATGAGATATGTGCGGGACCGAGAATAATGCGAGTATGTGATACCGTATTCCATTCTCGCGATGAATGTATCGAATGGTTGTATGCGATATAACCTAGTTATCGATTCAAGCGTTGATTCGATAAGCCGATACATTGTATACTAGTCGGTTGTGTGCGACATGACCGGATCATTGAATCAAGTGTTGATTTAATGATTTAATGTATAATTATATATTTGATATATTACTTTGCATTAACTAGTATTGGTTCACTTTAAATGGATTTTCTCACTCGGGTGTGCGCATTACATATGCGATATGATTTTGTGCATTTGATTGTATCATGTTTGATGATACATGATTACTTGGTTAAGTGCAAAGAATTAAACCATGGTTAAAAGAATGGTTAGGGTTTCATTTCCTTTATTTATTCATTTATTTATTTGTTTATTCATTTTGGAAAAGAGGAGAAAAGAATGGTGGCTTAATTTGGAGTTTAGTTGAAGCTTCATGAATCTTTGATCAAGTCAACCATTCTTATCTCATCCTTAACCCTAACCATTCCCACTAACTATGATTCATTCTCTACACTTAACTCTAGTTAACATTATGATAAGTTTTGATTTTTCTATTGTTTTTAATTAACTTATCATAATATTCTTCTTCTTCTTCTTCATTCTTCAAGTGAAGAAAACCAAGCTCCATCAATGGTGATTGTTGGAAAAAGAGTGAGAAATCCAAAACTAAAGTCTACCCACTTCTTATTTCTTCATCCTCTACCTCTTGCCAAGTAGTAGAGTGTGTTTACTTCACAAGTTTCATGACTTGGTGAAGTTGTGAGCTTGATCTAGCGATGCCTCGACGTAGATCATCTTCGGCATGGACATCGACGACCTAGCTTGCCCATTCTCCGACGAAGCCGACTCTATAGCCCGGATTTGATTTGGACAGCGGAGACGACCTCGTTGCGGAGCCGTGGAGGTGGAGGACCGGATCTACAAAGGTTGTATTTCCGTTAAACTTTTAGTTAAGTGTTAACTAGTTAGTTTTTCGCCTAGACATCTAGCCGACGATCCGTAGTTTAGGGTTTGTAGGCACCGTAAAATTTTAATATGGCATGTTCGATGCCTTGTGAGACCTCCTTGGGGTGCCTAAGAACCCTACACATATAAGATATGTGCAGGACCGAGAATAATGCGTGTATGTGATACCGTATTCCACTCTCGCGATGAATGTATCTATTGGTTGTATGCGATATAACCTAGTTATCGATTCAAGGATTGATTCGATAAGCCGATACATTGGATACTAGTTGGTTATATGCGATATGACCGGATCGTTAAATCAAGTGTTGATTTAATGATTTAATGTATAATTATATATTTGATATATTACTTTGCATTAACTAGTATTGGTTCATTTTAAAGGGATTTTCTCACTTGATGTGCACAATGTATATGTGATATACTTTTGTACACAAGTTTGTGTCATGTTTGATGATACAAGCTAACTTGAGTTTGTGTAAAGTTTAAACCATGGTTGTGTAATGGTTAGGGTTTTCTTTTTCTTTATCATTTATTTATTTTGTTTATTTATTTTGCAAAATAAATGAATGGTGGCCTTCTTTGGATGCTAGTTGATGCTTCATGAAGCTTTGACTAAGTGACCATATTTGTCTCATGCTTAACCCTAACCATTCCACTAAACCCTAGTTCATTCTCTACACTTGACCATGGTTGGATTATGATAAGTATTCATTTATTTTCTATTTTGAAAACAACTTATCATAAGATATTCATCTTCTTCTTCTTCTTCTTCAAGAAGAAGCTTGCCTCCTTCAATGGTAACTTGAGAAAATGAGTGAGAAATCAAATTCTAAAGTGAACCCACCTCCTATTTCTTCATCCTCTACCTCTTTCCAAGTAGTATAGGGTGTTTTCTTCACAAGTTTCATGACTTGGTGAAGTGGGCGCTTGATCTTGCGATGCCTCGACGTAGATCATCTTCGGCATCGTAGTCGATGACCTAGCCCGCCCATTTCTCCGATGAAGCCGACGCTAGAGCCCGGGATTTGATTTGGACAGCGAGGAGACTTCATCGCGGAGCTATAGAGGCGGAGCACCGGATCTACAAAGGTTGTATTTCCGTTCTTTTAGTTAAGTAGTTAACTAGTTGCTTGTTTCGCCTAAATATCTAGTTAACGATCCGTATTAGGGTTTCTCGGCACTTGTAAAATTTGAAATTGGCATGGTTGATGCCTTGTGAGACCTCATTAGTGTGCCTAGGAACCCTACACTGACCAGAGTCGATAGATGGATGCGGGATGACCCGTACTGCCGGGGCCGAGGGCCGATACCGCAGACTGAGCCCGTGGGCTGATCCGGACTGACGGAGCCCGATATATGAGGGTTTTCATGTCAATGCTGGACACGAGTATTTATGATATTTGAGTGCCGATGTTGGGCACTTGTGGTTCTCAAAGATTTACAGGATTTGAGGGCCGAGGAGAGTGCCGGCGCCTGAGTTTTATTGGGATTTTGGTGCAGTGTTGGGCACCGATTATTTTTCTACGTTGATATTCCGTGTAGATGTTATTTATCCCATGCTCAGCATTGATTATTATGCATCTTATCCTGTAGTTATTTTACCTGACAGAGCACTTGCATGATTATGCACATACTGCTTATCGCATATAGACTTATCTGCTGGCATCTGATAGAGTAGCGTAGCACGTGCATGCTCGCGATTACCATTATATGTTATCTCTATTCACGAGTTGGAAACTCACCTCCATTGTGCCACAGTATTTGCAGGTTTCCCCTCAGAGTAGTCGCGGCAGGCTTCCTTCTTACATCTTTTGGTTACAGATACCACTACAGTTGGTGCGAGAGCTGTTTTGCTGTTAGGTGGGTTGTGGTATCTGGTTACTTTTATTGTACACACTTTTGTATCTAGTATTCTCCATCTACCATATATGTACTAGACTTAGAGACAGTGTGAGGACGATGATGTATATTATTTGTATTCTGGTGTCGAGCTCGTGGGAGCCGACTTTATATATGCAGTTTTATTATTCTTTCATGTTTTACTTATTGCTCATTTCTTCCCTACGGCGTCGTATATCACTCTTGTGGTGATGGTTTCTACCGTTGGACGTGATTGCTCCAGTTTGGGGATGTTTTATTTTATTGTATATCATTTTCACTTATATGCTGTTTTGTACCCGATTTCGGGGTTACTTTTGTTAGGTCCACGTTACCCACCCCGGTACTTGCGGGGAGGCGGAATAGGTAAAAATCGAATTTTTCCTCGATAGGTAACATGGACCGTACATGAAGAATCTTTGCTAAACAAAAACTAACAAAAGAACTACAAGTTCTAACTACTATGTAGAATGGTTATACATAGGTCTTGAAGTGCTTCCCTTCTTGCTCCTTGGAGTGGGAAGAATGGGTCGTCCTCGTCGACTTCTCTTGCCGAAGAAAGATCCAGCCGAGGGCCTCTACCTTTGGCTCCTACCTCAAACTAGAAGTAACTAAGGTGCTTGGTGTGCTAAACCTAGAACCTTAGAAAGAGTAGAGAATGATTTTGGTGTTTTATCTCAAAAGCTTAATGGTTCTCAACTCATGAGAGGGAGAGCTTTGAAAGAGAGGAAGAGGATGAGAGAGAATGAGAATGAGAGAATGAGGATAATTACAACCATCCTCACATATATGTGAATTATGGTAATTAAATAATTAATCAAAAGATAATTGTGATGGTTAACTTGAAATGACAATTATCATTTCACATTAATGAATTTTGCAAGAATCGAAGAGCATCTTTCATATGAAATGATGATGGTCAATTGTCAACATAGGTCAACAAGTCAACCATAGTCAAATGGTCAACAATCCTAACCATAACACAATTATAATTAATTAATATTAATAATCATATTTCACATATACATTTAGGTTAAGAAAAAGACAACGGTCATCAAGCCTAATGAAAGTCCTCTGCCTCTGCCTCAGTCAACTGTGCATACACACCCGTATCCGTGTTTCGAGAAACACGAATACAATGAGATAAAACCAATCCAAAACATATACTAGGATCTGGTTTAAACCAAAGCCCGCTAGTATCAACTATCCGGACACCAAACGTGCACAAGTGCGCGGATGTGAACGAACCCTTTCGCAAAACCATGCGACATCTACTCTGTTTTGCCTAAAGGCGAATAACCCTCTGTGTGGGACTCTAAAGACTCGACACTACGCTGGCAGTAGGTTTAACCATAGACCGTAACCGGCACTAGCTGTACGTAACGGTCCCCAAGTAGATGCCGATAAGAAGACTAACGAGGTGAACCCATCTGAACTTCTACTGAGCCTGAATGTGACAGTCTCCGTACAGTCCAGTCTGTTCGTCTAAGAATATCGCATGGCGGGCCTAGGGGGGCGGTAAACGTCAGTCCCCTAATAGCGGTACAAGTGATGCCGGAGTGTAGCTCAGAACACCCTGAGATATCACTGGAAACCTACCAGTATATCTCGCTAGCCCTGGCCAGGGACTTTGTGTAATGTGTCTCCTAGACACAGCGCGATATCAACCCCCAATACCGGGAGAGACGAATCCTGTCTAACCGTCACTGCCTCCAAGTGCTTCGGGACTTCTCCCAACTACTACCTGTTTGCACGACTCAGTAGAGCCGTGGTAGGGTAGTAATCAAAGAACAGGGGAACACACTCGAGGCGAAGTGACAGTATCAAGTCAGCGGACTAAGCTGTACTCATGTCACCTGGGACCTGTTAACTGACGATAGGTATAATACCAACCAACAGTTCCCAACGAGTCCTGTCCAGTGTACTCGTAACCTAACGAACACCCGCATACTATATCCAGTACGACGTACTGATGGCTGTGGGACAGACCATCTCCCATACTGGGAAGAGAAGCGCATGCACCAGTCTACTCTGGAGTATCGATGCCCTGTCTCGATAATCCTACGACTAGGGACCAAGAATAAGGATGTGCTTATAGACTACCCAGCCCCCACTAGTGTGATCTCCATCACAACGCCGGCAGTCAAGCAAAGATCCTAAGGGCTCCATCAATATGTTTCAGCGATATGTTAAAAGAAACATATACACATATTAAGATAGAAACAAACCAAGTAGCATACAACTATATCGAGCAAGACTGTCGTAAAACCGTATATATATCCCAAGCTTCCAAAATGTATTATACAAACTAGTACTATACAATAATGGCCTCTAGGACATACATATCTAACAATCTCCCACTTGCACTAAAGGCCAGTAATTGGTGTACCGCATACCCAACGTCTGCACTAGGGCCAGCTGTTGGCGTACCGCATACGCAATAGCTAAAAAAGTCGCTCGAACTGTGTTTGAGGGAGGGCCTTTGTGAATGGATCCGCCGTGTTGTCTTTTGTGTCCACTCTCCGTACCTCGATCTCCCGGCGATCAATGATCTCCCTGATCAGGTGATACCGCCTTAAGATGTGTCTGTATTTCTGATGGGACCTTGGTTCCTTCGCTAAAGCTATAGCCCTATTGTTATCGCAATACAAAGGTATCGGGTCAACAATGGACGGAACCACCTGAAGTTCACTAATGAACTTCTTCATCCAGTCCGCCTCTTTTGCGGCATCGCTTGCAGCAATATATTCAGCCTCCATCGTCTAGTCTGCGACGGTATCCTGTTTGGAACTCCTCCAACATACCGCCCCTCCGTTGAGGGTAAACACAGAACCCGAGACAGACTTTCTTTCAACTTTGTCACTCTGGAAGCTTGAATCGTTAAAAGACTCGATCCTAAGGTCTCCATTACCGTAAAACAGGAACATTTCCTTAGTCCTTCTCAGGTACTTGAGAATGTTCTTCCCTGCCGTCCAGTGGTCCTCACCTGGGTCTGACTGATACCGGCTCACCACGCTCAGCGCGTAATCTACATCTGGTCTTGTACATAGCATCGCATACATTATAGATCCTACCGCCGAAGCCCAAAAATTGATAGTTCTTTCCTCCCGAACAAAACTCGTAGGGTATAGTGCTCATGCGAACCCTTTCCTCGTCAGTCTTAGGAGACATCTTCTTCGAGAGGGTAATTTCGTGCAATGCGGGTATGTTACCGCGCTTGGAATCCTCCATACTAAATCTCTTTAGTACGGTCTCTATGTACCTGGACTGCGACAGTCCAGCAGTCTCTTGGATCTATCTCTGTAAATCTTGATCCCCAGAAGGTACGAGGCATCACCCAGGTCCTTCATAGAGAACCGTTGTGACAAAAATAGCTTGACCAATTGTAGCATAGGAATGTCATTTCCTATCAAAAGAATGTCGTCCACGTACAAGACTAGGAACACGACAGTTCGTCCTACAATCTTCTTATAGACACAAGGTTCATCTTCGTTCTTGATGAAATCAAATTCCTTGATTGCCTCATCAAAACAGATGTTCCAGCTCTGCGATGCCTGCTTTAATCCATAAATGGATTTAAGCAACTTGCACACATTCCCGCTGCTCCCACTGTCTACGAAACCTTCTGGCTGATCCATGTAAACGCACTCTTCCAAACAGCCGTTTAGAAAAGCCGTTTTACCGTCCATCTGCCAGATTTCATAGTCATGGAAGGCAGCAATGGCAAGTAGGATCCGAATGGATTTGAGCATAGCCACCGGAGAAAAGGTTTCGTCATAGTCCACACCAGGTCTTTGACGAAAACCTTTTGCAACGAGTCTAGCCTTATAGGTTTCTACCGGCCTATCAACACCAAGTTTCCTTTTGTAGATCCATTTGCATCCAACGGATTTTACCCCAGGTGGTGCAATATCCAAGGTCCACACTTTATTGGTGTACATGGACTCTATTTCGGATTGCATTGCTTCCTGCCACTTATCAGAGTCCCTACTGATAATGGCCTGCCTGAAACTGGTAGGGTCATCTTCTTCCAAGATGCAATCCTCTCGATCCTCGTCTAAGAGAAAACCGTAGTATCTCTCGGGCGGATGAGAAATCCTACCAGATCTGCGGAGTGGCTGAGGTTCGTTGGGTGTAACTGAATCTTGCGGTTCCACCAAATCTTTAGTTAATGTTTGTGTTTCTGGAATTTCATCCAGTTCTACCGTGCTGCCACTAATATTTTTAACAAGAAATTCTTTTTCCAAAAATGTGGCATTTCTTGAAACAATTATCTTCTGTTCCTCTGCATGGTAGAATAGATACCCACTAGAATCTTTTGGGTATCCCACAAACTTACACAAAACTGCCCATGCCTCAAGTTTGTCTGGGTTCTGCTTTTTGACATAAGCTGGGCAACCGCAAATCTTAATACCTTTAATGTACAAACTCTTACCACTCCATATTTCATATGGAGTCTTAGGCACGGATTTGGATGGAACTTGATTCAATAGATGTGCTGCTGTTTGAAGTGCATATCCCCAGAATGAAAGAGGCAACTCGGCACTACTCATCATGGAGCGAACCATATCCAATAGGGTACGATTCCTCCTCTCCAATACACTGTTGTGCTGTGGTGTATAAGGAGGAGTAAGCTGAGAGAGAATACCATTCTCTTTTAAGTAATCTAGGAATTCCGTGCTTAAGTACTCCCCTCCTCTATCAGACTGGAGGATCTTGATACTTTTGCCAGTTTGGTTCTCTACTTCGTTTCTGAATTCCTTGAATTTCTCAAAATCTTAAGATTTGTGTTTCATAAGATACACTTATCCGAATCTAGAGAGATCGTCAGTGAATGTGATGAAGTACGAGAACCCACCCCTTGCATGTATAGACATTGGACTACATACATCACTGTGTATGAGTCCTAAGATCTCTGTTGCTCTTTCTCCATGTCCGGTGAATGGAGATTTGGTCATCTTCCCTTTGAGACAAGACTGACAAGTTTCATAAGATGAAAACTCGAACGTATTCAAGAGTCCATCTTTATGCAACTTACTTAGTCTTTTCTCTCCGACATGACCAAGTCTATAATGCCACAAGTAGGATTCATTCGTATCTGAATTCTTCCTCTTGCGTGTGTTTTGTACATTGAGAACTGTATTCTGATTTAGAACGTAAATACCATTACACAGTGTACTTTCTGCAACCAGTAACTTATGAAGGTAAATGTTCATGATATTTCTATCAAGAACAAAATTATATCTATCTTTATCGAGTAAAGAAACTGATATGATGTTGCAAACCATGGAAGGTACATAGTAGCAATCGTTCAAAATCATAGTATTGCCATTTGGCAACACTAGGTGATATTCACCGACGGCTGCAGCATTAACTTGTGCTCCGTTCGCTACTCTGAGCGACATATCACCAGGTGCAACTTTCCTACTTTTTCTCAGTCCCTACAATAAATTACAGATATGAGATCCTGATCCTGTATCAAGTATCCAGGAGGTAGGGCTGACCGTAAAACAGTTCTCAATTACAAGAACACCTGAAGTAGATGCAAAACCATGCTTCTTCTTCAACTGGGTATCCTTGGAATCCATACAATCCTCCTTCCCTTGCTTAAACTTATGACTGTTGTCACAAGTTAGAGCCGAACCAACGTTCCCCAGCCCCGAATAAGAATTCGGATCGGTCAAGCGATACATTTTATTATCTTGATTAGGGCGTGAAATGGTTGCTACATGGAGAGAGAGAAAAGAAAACACTCAGCGTGCGCTCTTACAAGATTAGATTGGTTTATTAGTTTATCTAACCAGGATAGCTCTCACTGTTTCCTCAAATTCTTCTTAAAACCTTTTAAAAGAAGAACTAGTCGGGATTAATTGCACATCACAATACTTGCTTAACCTTTCAGCCAGGCTAGTGTTGGTACTTCGAGGGAGGTTTTCCAACGCTTTCGCGAAGTTCCTTAATTAAGTAACCTCTTTTCCCTGGAGGCGTAGCCCCGCTAACACCGTTCTAGACACCTACTTGGTTTATAGCATTGATTGTTAAGTGAAATAATCTCCCGAGAGTAATCCAACTCATCAGTGGGATCGGAATCCAACTATCATTGTGCGATGACCTAGATGGAATCCACTCTAGTCACCACACTCCAGAAGGTATGCTAAATCTGCAAGTTTCAGTTTCTTTAGAAACTCCCGATGTCAATTTTTGCCCCTAGGACCCAAGTGACCTTGACACAGTCAACAAATCAAAGAGTCCTAGTCAAGTTCAACCCGTCATTATCTTGATTGCATCCAACCCACCCACATAACCCTTGACACAGTCAACAAGGTTACACGAATGTCCTAACCAATCACATTGTATCCAGCAGATAAGCAATACTTAGCTACCGTTCACTGCGCCTTGACATAGTCAACAAACGCAGCACGAATACTAAGTATAACTTATAAGAAAGGACGGAGGGCTACGGCTGGGTTTTTGGCGAAAAACCCGTTAACGTAATGAACTTGATATCGTTGAAGGAACCTGATAACCCTTTTTGAAAATATAGTGGTGAAAACTTTTGCTAAAGAGGTCACTCACTGTGAAGGGATCTCGGCTCTTTCCTCGTCGAATGAGGTGCAGGATATTCTAAGCTGAATACCTCGATGCAAACCAAGAATAATCGACTATAGTGAAGTTATTACCCTGACGCAAACTTTTGTCCAAGGAGTCACTCCCGATGAAGGGATCTCGGCCCTTGCCTCGTCGAATGAGGTGCTGGGCATTCATAACCGAATACCTATGTGCAAAACAAAAGTGAACGTCCTTGCAATAACAGCTTTTGAAAATTGTTCCAACATCGTCTTTTAGGTTTATTTTCTTGCATTAATTTAATGCGTCCCATCAATTAATCCTACCATTGCAGAAAACAACGAAAATATGACGTACGCTTATGCCATCCGCATTCGCCACGGGATCCCGTCATCACCCGTTAGGTAACTTAACTAACGACAGAGCGGGGGCTGGACTAGCGCGGATGCAAAACATAAGCAATGCCTAAATAGATATCATATATAGATATATACACATTCGTCCGATGCAATGATAGCCATTCCAGATCACAAATGAACACTTTGGATATACTAGGAATCTGCATTTCGTTCGAGCCTGCAACGAAAGACAGATTACACGGTCACGATGAATAGCCAAATACTCCACCCTAGACCCCTACGGGTGCGGCAATCAACCCGCCAAATACCCGAAGTGAAGCAACCTCCCTCAACAACATGAGTAGGCCACTCGGCACTTCGAGATAACCGGTAGTTTGTGCACCCCACCTTGGGTCTATCCTAGGAGCAAAAACAGTAAAAAGAAATTATACAATGGTGGTTACAACCTCATCCCGGATGTACGACCATACAAATAATATTACATCAATTTACATATTACATGAATTGAAAGATAAAGAAAACTCTCATCTCACAACCCCCCGGCTATTCATCCGCGACAATCCAAAGAATTCATATACACAAACCATCAACATAACTGATCACAGATATGAATAACCCCCACTAGTCGACGTTTAGCGATTAGCAGACGTTTAATACATATATCACATCACAGATATAACCATTTAGACAAAGTTTGTAGAACTCCGATCAAAATACGAATTTGTAACTACCCCCAAAAATAACATTTTTCTCTGGACAACCTGGGCAGAAACAAAATATTTCAAAAATCCCAAAACACAAAAATAAGAATTCTGCAACAAATTTGAGCCGCGGCCGAGTCAACTCGGCCGCGGATTCGCAGTGGAACGCATAGTTCCGCCGCAGTTCCTCGGCGAGTTGGCCGAGTCGTGGCCTCAAATTTCTTGGTTATTCCTATAAAACCCTGCTTGTATTTTTCGGACATGTTAAATAATTTTTAGAGAAGGTTTTAAAAACGGCAGAAAGCATGGGTTTTGGACATCGTTTTGGGATTTTTGCCGGATCGAAGTTCTAAAAACCTTGCTAACTGTAGTTGTTGTTTAGTTAGGCTCTGATACCACTGTTAGGTTCACGTTACCCACCCCGGTACTTGCGGGGAGGCGGAATAGGTAAAAATCGAATTTTTCCTAGATAGGTAACGTGGACCGTACATGAAGAATCTTTGCTAAACAAAAACTAACAAAAGAACTACAAGTTCTAACTACTATGTAGAATGGTTATACCTAGGTCTTGAAGTCTTTCTCTTCTTGCTCCTTGGAGTGGGAAGAACGGGTCGTCCTCGTCGACTTCTCTTGCCGAAGAAAGATCTACCCGAGGGCCTCTACCTTTGGCTCCTACCTCAAAGTAAAAGTAACTAAGGTGCTTGGTGTGCTAAACCTAGAACCATAGAAAGTGTAGAGAATGATTTTGGTGTTTTATCTCAAATGCTTAATGGTTCTCAACTCATGAGAGGGAGAGCTTTGAGAGAGAGGAAGAGGATGAGAGAGAATGAGAATGAGGATAATTACAACCATTCTCACATATATGTGAATTATGATAATTAAATAATTAATCAAAAGATAATTGTGATGGTTAACTTGAAATGACCATTATCATTTCACATTAATGAATTTTGCAAGAATCAAAGAGCATCTTTCATGTGAAATGATGATGGTCAATTTGTCAACATAGGTCAACAAGTCAACCATAGTCAAATGGTCAACAATCCTAACCATAACACAATTATAATTAATTAATATTAATAAGCATATTTCACATATACATTAGGGTTAAGAAAAAGACAAAGGTCATTAAGCCTAATGAAAGTCCTCTGCCTCTGCCTCAGTCTACTGTGCATACACACCCGTATCCGTGTTCCGAGGAACACGAATACAATGAGAAAAAACCAATCCCAAAACATATACTAGGATCTGGCTTAAACCAAAGCCCGCTTGTATCAACTTTCCAGACACCAAACGTGTACAAGTGCGCGGATGTGAACGAACCCTGTCGTAAAACCATGCGACCTCTACTCTGTTTTGCCTAAAGGCGAATAACCCTCTGTGTGGGACTCTAAAGACTCGACACTACGCTGGTAGTGTATTTAACCACAGACCGCAAGCGGCACTAGCTGTACGTAACGGTCCCTAGGTAGATGCCGATAAGAAGACTAACGAGGTGAACCCACCTGAACTCCTACTGAGCCTGAATGTGACAGTCTCCGTACAGTCCGGTCTGTTCATCTAAGAATATCGCATGGCGGGCCTACGGGGGCGGTAAACGTCAGTCCCCTAATAGCGGTACAAGTCATGCCGGAGTGTAGCCCAGAACACCCTGAGATATCACTGGAAACCTACCAGTATATCTCGCTAGCCCTGGCCAGGGACTTTATCTAATGGCTCTCCTAGACACAGCGCGATATCAACCCCCAATACTGGGAGAGACGAATCCTGTCTAACCGTCACTGCCTCCAAGTGCTTCGGGACAGCTCCCAACAACAACCTGTTTGCACGACTCAGTAGAGCCGTGGTAGGGTAGTAATCAAAGAACAGTGGGAACACACTCGAGGCGAAGTGACAGTGTCAAGTCAGCGGACTAAGCTGTACTCATGTCACCTGCGAACTGTTAACTGACGATAGGTATAATACCAACCAACAGTTCCCGACGAGTCCTATCCAGTGTACTCGTAACCTAATGAGCAACCGCATACTATCTCCAGTACGACATACTGATGGCTGTGGGACAGACCATCTCCCATACTGGAAAGAGAAGCGCATGCACCAGTCTACTCTGGAGTATCGATGCCCTGTCTCGTTAATCCTACGACTAGGGACCAAGAATAAGGATGTGCTTATAGACTACCCTGCCCCCACTAGTGTGATCGCTATCACAATGCCGGTAGTCAAGCAAAGATCCTAAGGGCTCCATCAATATGTTTCAGCGATATGTTAAAATAAACATATACACATATTAAGATAAAAACAAACCAAGTAGCATACTACTATATCGAGCAAGACTGTCGTAAAACCGTATATATATCCCAAGCTTCCAAAATGTATTATACAAACTAGTACTATACAATAATGGCCTCTAGGGCATACATATCTAACAACTTTTACAAAGGAAATGCTGCCAAAATTATTATGAGGATAACTTAACTTTAAAAGAAATTTATTAAACTACTTAAGGTTTTCTAAATGTTTTAATTAAATGTTTTCCACACTCACTACTTTTAAATGGTTTTGATTTCTGGGTTTGGCTTACTTAGTTGCGTTACGCCTGTAGACATTGCGTGGTTAAGTGCCGGTCACGAGTCAAAATATTCGGGTCGTGACGAAGTTAGTATCGGAGCATAGGTTTTACCTTTCGGAGTGTTGGATGACCCTGGTATGATGGAGCAGGTAGCTGAAGCAGAGTGGCATAGCGTGCGTATGTTCCGCGGCATACTCACGACACGGTAGTCCGCCTAGATTTAAATTCCCTTCATGAGTATATACATTCTTGTGATTCGATTTCCGCATCCTTATCGAATCCTATTTTCCTTTCAGCCATTATGCCGCCAAAGACTACGAGGGCGCAGAGAGCGGCTGCGAGGGCCGAGATTAGAATTGATTCGTCTGAGACGAGGACAGATCCGGGCAGTACACCAGTTGCCCTAGAGCAGACTGTACCTCCTCCGACAGACCAGATCGCTATGTTCGGGGCCGGTATGCAGGAGATGCGATAGGTGGTGGGGTCCAGTATGCAGGAGATGCGCCAGATGATGGGATCTCTAGTTGAGACACTTCGAGCGCAGTGACCAGAGGTAGTTCCACCCGTTGCAGAGACTGCGGTGATACCCACAGCACAGGCAGTTGCCCCGACAGCTACAGAGGTCATTACGGTATCGATGTAAGAGTTTATGAGGCTGAAGCCTCCGGTCTTCACAGGCACCGACGCAGCCGAGGATCCCCAGTCTTTCATTGATAGGATGGCTCGGATATGTCGTTCCCTCAGATGCGCAGATGCGAGATGGGTCGAGTTCGCGAGCTTTCGCCTGGAAGGTCTTGCGCAGAAATGGTGTGAATCGGTAGAGAAGGGCAGAGCAGCAGGTCTTCCTCCTATGACCTGGACAGAGTTCGTGGCGCTATTCCTTGCCCGCTTTCTTCCACTGAGTGTCAGAGATGCTAGAGCACGCACGTTCGAGTCTTTACGCCAGACTCCGGAGATGTCAGTGGCAAAGTATGATGTGCTGTTCACCGACCTATCAGTTTATGCTCCGTACTTAGTGGCTACTGAGGAGTTGTGAGTCAAGAGATTTGTCCGAGGCTTGCTTACACCACTGTTCCTTGCGATCAGCGCACAGCATTACGAGACATTTGCAGCAGCTGTGGTCGCAGCCCTATTTGTCGAGGAGCGCCTTGCTGAGACTTCGGTAGTTCCAGAGCCGAAGAGAGTTCGTATTGGTATATCAGCACGGAGAAAGACCTTCAGATGCCGTGACAGGTATCGTTCAGGTACGAGGAGTGGCAGAGATTCGGGACGAGGCCAGATGTTTAGTTCGTATCCACGGGAGAGTCAGCAGTCGTCGCAGGGTTGCTTTAGATGCGGCAGTCTACTTCACCTCGTTAGAGATTATCCTGAGATACACCGGAGGGAGACAGCAGCACTGCATGTTAATTTACCACCTTCACCACCCCAGAGGGCGTTGCCTATTGTACCTACTGTTGCTCCGCGTCAGACTCATACGCAGAGAGGTTGTGGGCGTGGAGTAGTTGCTCAGAGAGGACGGGATGCCCGAGGCAGAGGACAGTCAGTTACAGGTGGAGGACAGGCGTGGGTTTTTGCTTTGACACATCAGGATGCGCAGGCGTCCAATGTGGTTGTCTCAGGTATCCTTCCAGTATGTTCTGTTGATGCACACGTATTGTTCGATCCCGGATCCACGCACTCGTACGTATCCACACACTTTTTGCCAAGTTTGGGTAGAGAGTCCGGTTTTCTTGATCAGCCGCTTGTTGTGACCACTCCTGTGGGAGAGTCGTTTGTTGCTAGGCACGTGTTCCAATCCTGTACCGTCCATATTGGCGAGAGAGAGTTGCCTGTCGACTTGATCCTTCTTGAGATGTTGGACTTCGACGTTCTTTTGGGCAAGGATTGGTTAGCCACGTGCTATGCGTTTGTGGACTGCCGTGAGAAGACAGTTAGATTTTATTTTCCCGGCGAGTCGGTTTTTGTTGTGTTGGGGGACCGTGGTGCCGCCCCTCACAGTTTGATTTCTTCTTTTCGCGCTGGACAGTTTCTGAGGAAGGGATGTCAGGGATTTCTCGCCAATGTTTTCGATACTAGAGCTACAGGGGTTCCGTTGGATCAGGTTCCGGTTGTTAGCGAGTTACCTGATGTCTTCCCTGACGAGCTTCCTGGGCTACCGTCCGAGCGTGATATTTCTTTCTGTATTGATTTGGTTCCTGGCACGGGGCTGTTCATATCAGATTTTTGCATTTTCATACCGCCCAATTTTTATCACATTGCATATCCGTAGATACTCTTGAGCCGTGTTTGCTAGTCAATTGCAGGATACAGGTTCTCGGTTCCAAAACGATGAAATTCTTGGAAAACACGAAAAAATCCGGGTTCTTGCCGACCACAGATAAAACACGGTCTCCGTCCCTCATCCGTATGTTGCCAGATACCAGTAGGAAGACAAAATGTCAAATCAATGTCGTTTTCAGGCACAAGGCTCAATGGTAGCACAAGATCCAAGAGATCTACGCGGAGCTCGAGACAATCATGACAAAATCTTGACAAAAAGTCCACCTTTCCTTCAACAGAAATTCTGGAAAAATCGTGGAGCCAAATTGAGAAACTATATGTACCAGAATGAAGTACACAGAAAACCAGGCCAGCACCAAAAAGAACATATCCCAACTCCACAATACGGCCGCGGAACCGCGGCCAAAGGGGGGTCTTGGCCGCGGTTCCGCGGCCTTTCTGGCGCCAACTCTGCAGGAAAAAGGGGGGTATTCTGGTCTTTTCATGTATGTTCTGTTGGTTGCCCTAGGGTTTCATGTTTTGGCCTATAAATAGCCCAGAAGTTTGTGAAGGAAAGGGTCCAATTCTTGTATTTCTTTTTGCTAGGTTTTAGTTACATGTTCTTCTTCCTCTTCTCACCTCTTCTCCATTAAACTTGTAAGTGAGCTTTTGAGTGAAAAGTGATGAATAAAGAAGACCATTTTATTATCATGCTTGTCTCCTTATCTTTATGCTTATTGTAATTTTAATTCGTTAAGTAGTTGTTGTTATTTCCTTGTTGTTTATTTCTTCTCTCTTTTTCTTTATCATTCATACGACAATGATACTTACGCTTGATCCTCGCCAAGGTGAGGTCGCAAATAGTTAGTCGTATTCTTCTAGTCTCCTTCTTTCTATCTTCCTCTTTTGTGTGTTTTATTTTTCCGTATTATGAAGTGTGAGTAGTTTTATATTTGTTAGGGTAGGATAAGGGAAGTTTGAGAGAAGGAAATCTCTCTCACTCTTTCCTTGCCCAACAACTTAAATCGACTCCCGTTAATTGAACCACAATCCGCTCCTTACGGCACCCTATCCTACATGATAGCGGTGATTCCGTAGTGAGACCGGTTGTGGTTGAATTAACCGGAGGTTATGGATAAGAGCCAAGAACGGACGGACAAGCACCAAAAGGAAGGACTATGCGTTGGAAAGCCTAGCTTATACTCGCAAGTTCCTTCCTAGTCGTGCTAATCCCCGTTGTTGCCGATTACCGTAACACCGATATTAAGTGGGGCAACGAAAGATGTGGAGACTCCTAACTCAAACTAACCTAATCCTAACCCTAACAAGCTCTCTTTAAATATCAACTTAACACTTAGATCACAAACAAAATCGGAACAACCGGACTTAACTCGTTAAAACACATTGAAAAAGACTCCCATCTCCCTGCGGACGACCCGTACTCAACCGGCTAGCTACAAGCGAAACCGTCTTGATTGCGGTATTTAAACTAGAACTTGAACACGCTCCTATCCTACCAATCAAATGGCGCCGTTGCCGGGGAGACGGTAGTTTGTTTCTTTGTGAAATTTCGGGTTAATTTGTAAGTATAACTCTAACCGAAAAACAAAAAAAAATATATATATACATTATAAACAAAACCATCTTGTTATTTTTGATTAGTTTTTGTGCAAGTGTGAAGGAAAATACAAGTTTGAGTTCAGTGGCCAAGACGCTGAAAATACGGAGTTCAAGTACAGTGCCAAAGACGTGGGAAGATAGACCCACATTTCGCGGCTACACCGCGACGGACAAAACGGAGTTAACGGTCTACTGAACAAATCTGGAGCTGTTCCAGTGAGCTCACCAAGATTCAGAACATCCAGCCAAGCAGAGAACAAGCACAGAAGCCCACACAAAAATTTTGAGGCTCCAATCCCACCATATAGCCGCGGAAACGCGGCATAAGGAAGCTTAGGCCGCGGATCCGCGGCCACTTGGTGGCTTCAGATCCCCAACTTCTCTCTGTGAGTCTCTCTCTTCTCTCCACTCCTCTGGACTCCAATAAATTGTGTTTTCTGCAGCCTTCTTTGCGCAAATTCTTCTCCCCCTTCCAATAAACTGTTCTTGTGCAGGATTCTTTGCGCCGCAAATAAAAATTGTTTGCAGTTGATTTGTTACTGTTTTGCATTCTTTAATACGGACTTAAGGGGCTTGAAACCAATCCAGATTGGGTGGGGATTTCATCACCCTTCCCAGGACCCCGGAAATCACTAAAGCATATGCATTGTCCATTGTAAATTAAAAAATACTAGACTTCAGCCCTAAGGACTTCGCGCTCATTAGGAGAAGATAAACCTTGTTTAGAACCTCGCTTAACCGTATATTGTTTACGGGGTGTCTAGGAAAGTGTTAAAGGCGCAACCGCCGAAAGAGAAAGGGTTATTTAATTAAGGAACTTCGCGAAAGCGTTGGACAACCTCCCCTTATCTCTGCACTTACCTGGCCTCGTGATCAGTGTATTTTTAAGCTTGTTTCTCGACACTGTTTAACTTCGACAATCAAGTTCAGGAGCAGGTCTAGTAGACCTAGGTTACCCTAGATCTAGGTGTGATTGTGCATATCTTGTTTGTGATTGCTTAAGCCGTATTTCCGTACATACTTCTGTAAATCTCTTTCTAAAAAAAAAAAAAAGAAAAAATCAAAAACTCTTATAAAAACTTGCCCTTTTGTCGCCAAATCCATTTTCACCCACCACCTTTCGCCTTTCTCCTTTGACGTTTTCTTACCCTCACCTTCTCCGCTTTGACTATACTAAACTCGTTTAGTGTATGTCCGCTTGGACTCGGGACACTAGCGCCCGTCTAGTCCGCGTTACGTTAGTCGCAACCGACTACGCGATCGACTCCGAAGTCGATACTCCGTCCACTCCTCTTTCACCCCTTCCTTTGCCGGCCAACTCCGACGTTGACCGGAATTCTGTTCATACATCTTCACCTTCACCTTCACCAACCTCTTCTTCCGCGATGTCAGGATTTAATCCGAACATCTCTTTGACCACCCCTGGATTGGCTCCACCTCCTACGGAGACCAATCTCCCACCACCTCCGCCTGTTGTAGCGCCGCAGCGAATTGCGCTCCAGGATCGTTTCTACCCCACCCGTTCTGCACTTCCCACCTGCCTTTCTCTTCCTCCGGCCAATGGGGACAACTTTGAAATTAAGCCCCATTTCATCAACATGCTTCCACGTTTTCATGGGCTTGAATCTGAAGATGCCTATATCTTCATAAATAAATTTCAAAATGTCTGTGCCATGATGAAAACCACCCAGCTGTCGGACGATGCTATACGTCTACGGGTCATTCCGTTCACTTTATGCGATCTCGCAGAAAAATGGCTGTATAGCACCGCTTCCCACTCAATCACCAGCTGGGATGAGTTTGTTAAAGCGTTTCTGAAAAAATTCTACCCAAATCATAAAACCGCAAGAATTCGAAATGAGATCAACCAATTCTCCCAGCTTCCTTCTGAACCCTTCTGGAAGTGCTTTGACCGATACAAAGACCTTCTTGTTCAGTGTCCTCACCACGGTATAGAGAAATGGCAGCTCTGCCAAACCTTATACGAGGGACTGTTTCCAGCAACGAAGCAGTTGCTGGAAACCATCTGTCAGGGCCACTTCCTATCCAAATCTGACGAGGAAGCGTGGCAGTTCTTTGACGATCTTGCGGAGCAAACGCTACAGTGGGAGAGCACCAGACCGACTTCTTCTTCTTCTACCTCCACTTCTACCGGTCAGTCTAGGGTAGGAATCCACCAACTCGATGTCTCTATTGCGATGAAAGCTGAAATGGCTGCAATAACACGAAAGCTTGAAGCGATAGAGAGCAAATTTTCTGCTCCTGCCCCCACACCTGTTCTCCCCCTTCGTACCATCTGCGCTTGTTGTTCCGACCCTTCCCACTTGACCGAAGAGTGTCCTTACAATCCACCCTCGCAAGGACAGGATCAGGTTAATGCTGCCTTCCAGCAAAGACCGAGGAATGATCCATACTCTTCCACCTACAATCCCGGTTGGAGGAACCACCCCAATTTCTCCTGGAATCAGAATCAGAATCAATTCCAGGGCAACAATTTCCAAAGGGCCCCTCCGCCGCAACAACAAGCGCAACAACAAACTCAGTATCAGCAGCCCTTCCAACCCCAACCTTACCAAAACCAGACGAACAACTTTGCACCCAACAACTCTTTTCCACCAAACAACAACTTTGTTCCGTCAAACACTGATAAGGTTTCCTCGCTCGAGCGAAGTCTGGAGGCGTTTGTTAAACAATCGACTCAATCCACCGCCAACATCCAGTCTTCGATCCAATCTTTAGTGCAACACACCGCCGCACACGGACAGAGCATCAAGACCATCGAAGCCCAGATTGCACAGCTGAACGCGGCCTTGAGCGAGCGAGAGAAGGGTAAACTCCCGTCCCAGCCACTTCCAAATCCCGGTCACCCACATAATGCACATGGTGCTCTTGAACAACAAAACCATAATGTGAGTGCCGTGACTACACTGAGATCGGGAAGGATGTTGCAAAACAACATTGGCAAACGGATCAACGATGATGCCCCGGCCGCTGCTTCTTCTTCTTCTTCTCCTTCTTCTTCTTCGTCTTCCGAGCCTATTCTCCGTTCTTCACAAGGCTCTCCCTCTTCTTCTTCTGCTCTGAACGGACCCGCTTCTCACTCCACGAAAACACCTATTCTGGGATCCGTTCCAACTCCAAAATCTCCTCCTCCAGCATTAGACTCAACCAATTTTCAAAATGTTCCATTTCCAAACCGGTTGAGGTCTAACAAACAAAATCCACAAATGGAGAAGATTTTGGAGTTATTCAAGCAAGTTAACATTAACATTCCTCTTTTAGATGCTGTCCAACAAGTCCCATCTTACGCGAAAATCTTAAAGGACTTGTGCACGAAAAAGAGGAAGTCTCAGGTACCCAAGAAAGTTTTCTTGGCTAGTGCTGTGAGTGATGCCCTTACCCAATCTTTACCACAAAAACGGAAGGACCCTGGCTGTCCTACGATTTCAATTACTATTGGGGATAAGAACATCAACCGCGCACTATTAGATCTTGGTGCCAGTGTTAACTTGCTTCCGTATTCGGTATACGAGCAATTAGGCGTCGGAGAGCTGAAACCCACCCACTGCACTCTCCAGATGGCCGACCGATCGATCACCCATCCTAGGGGTGAGCTAGAGGATGTGTTAATAAAAGTCGGGGACTTCATATTCCCCGTCGACTTCATTGTCTTAGATACACAGCCTGTAGCTAACCCCCGGAATCAAATTCCGGTGATACTCGGTCGCCCATTTCTCGCAACCTCAAATGCTGTGATCAATTGTCGCAATGGTTCAATGAACCTCTCGTTTGGAAATATGACGATTGAACTCAACATTTTTAGGTTAGGGAATCAGCCCGCCGAACCTAATGCTCATATACTGGATGTTTGCTCGATCCAGGAGATCACACCAGAAGAGTGTGAATTCGAGGAGTTTCTGTTTGAACACGATAATCTTGACGCCACTAGTGCGTTTCTCTTCGAACCTGCTGCTGCTTCTGCGCCCGACAATGAATACGAGTGTTTCACATTCTTGAACGATCTTAGCCGCGCACAACCCGAGTTTGAATCTTTCGACTTTTCGGATGAGTTACCTGAACCATCCGACTCGGTTGCCTACACTCGTTTTGAACCTTTGCTGGAGTCCTTTGAGTTCGAGACCCTTGCACCAGTCTTGCCTTCCATCATTTCACCTCCAACGCTCGAACTCAAGCCGTTGCCGTCTCACCTTAAGTATGCTTACTTAGGTAAGAACGAGACCCTCCCTGTCATCATTTCGGCTTCTCTAGCTCCTGAGCAAGAGAAAGCCCTTCTCACGGTCTTGCACAGCATCAGGCAAGCTTTTGGCTGGTCCATGGCGGACATCAAGGGGATTAGTCCCCTGATCGTTGAGCATCACATTCATCTGATGGATGATGCCAAACCAGCCCGGGATCCACAAAGACGTCTTAATCCAGTCATGAAGGAGGCTGTGAAGAAGGAGATCGTCAAATGTCTAGATAGTGGTATCATTTACCCTATCTCTGATAGCCAGTGGGTTAGCCC
Source organism: Agapanthus africanus (assembly GCA_030015575.1). Lineage (NCBI taxonomy): Eukaryota > Viridiplantae > Streptophyta > Magnoliopsida > Asparagales > Amaryllidaceae > Agapanthus > Agapanthus africanus. The sequence continues at coordinate 403,330,134 of CM057337.1, read as the reverse complement.
CATTCATGTTGTCCCCAAGAAGTCGGGCATCACGGTCATAACCAACGAGGCGAATGAGTTAATCCCTACTCGCACCCAAACTGGGTGGCGAGTTTGCATTGATTACAGAAAACTCAACGCCGCAACGCGGAAAGACCATTTTCCGCTACCTTTCATTGACCAGATGCTGGAACGATTGGCCGGACATGAGTACTATTGTTTTCTTGATGGCTACTCTGGCTATAATCAAATTCCCATCGCCGAAAAAGACCAGGACAAGACCACTTTCACTTGTCCTTTCGGCACGTTTGCATATCGACGCATGCCCTTTGGGTTATGCAATGCGCCCGCTACCTTCCAGCGGTGTATGATGGGAATTTTTTCGGACATGGTGGAAAAATTTCTGGAGATTTTCATGGATGACTTCTCCATCTTCGGCGACTCCTTTGACGAGTGTTTGCTGCATCTTGACGCTGTCCTTACCCGGTGTAAGGACAAGAATCTCACTTTGAACTGGGAGAAATGCCACTTCATGGTGCGCGAAGGTATTGTCTTAGGACATATCATCTCGCAAAATGGCATAGAGGTTGACAAAGCAAAGATTGAGGTCATTTCCAATCTGCCTCCTCCCCGATGCGTCAGAGATATCCGAGCCTTCCTTAGCCATGCCGGTTTTTATAGACGGTTTATCAAGGACTTTAGCAAGATTGCTAGGCCCTTGACGCTTTTGCTGGCCAAGGACACGCCTTTCACCTTCGACTCGAGCTGTGTGACTGCATTCGAGTCACTGAAACTCTCACTCACTTCTGCTCCCGTTCTTTCTTCCCCTGACTGGACGCACCCATTCGAGATTATGTGCGATGCATCCGACTTTGCCATCGGTGCTGTCCTTAGACAGCACATAAACAAGATGCCGCACGTAATCTATTACGCGAGCCGAACCCTGAACGACGCCCAACTTAACTATACGACAACTGAGAAGGAATTCTTAGCTGTTGTATTTTCTCTAGAAAAGTTCAGGCCCTACCTCATCGGCTCTCCAGTCATTGTCTACACGGACCATTCAGCTCTGCGCCATCTTTTTGCGAAGAAAGATGCCAAATCTCGGTTAATACGTTGGATCCTCTTGCTTCAAGAGTTTGACCTTGTCATTAAGGACAAAAGAGGATGTGAAAACGTAGTTGCCGACCATCTCTCACGACTTCCTTCTTCGCCCTCGCTTCCAATTCCGATTAACGACGTGTTTTCGGATGAACAACTCTTGACAGTATCATGCGAACCCTGGTTCGCAGATATTGTGAATTATTTGGCCACGGGATTACTACCGACTGAATGGTCGAGTCAGGACAGACTTCGCTTCTTATCCCAAGTAAAACACTTTTACTGGGACGAACCCTACTTGTTCAAGTACTGTCCCGACCAGATTATTCGTCGGTGTGTCCCAGATGAGGAATTCAAGAGTGTGCTGTCATTTTGCCACGACCAAGCATGTGGCGGGCATTTTGGGCCCAGAAAGACAGCTGAGAAGATCTTGCAATGTGGTTTCTACTGGCCACAACTTTTCAAAGACGCTCACGACTATTGCAAGACTTGCTCCCGGTGCCAACACATGGGCCGGATATCCCGGAGAAACGAGATGCCGCTCCAACCAATCTTGGTTGTGGAGATTTTCGATGTTTGGGGGATAGACTTCATGGGGCCATTTCCCAGCTCTTTTGGGAACTTGTACATCCTTCTAGCTGTTGATTACGTCTCTAAGTGGGTCGAGGCTGTGCCCAGCCGGACTAACGACAACAAGGTTGTTGTTAGGTTCCTCAAAGAAAACATTTTCTCACGGTTTGGGCACCCCCGAGCGATCATTAGCGACAATGGAAGTCATTTCTGCAATAGGACTTTCGAGGCCTTGATGCGGAAATACTCCATTAATCATAAGCTTTCTACGCCTTACCACCCCCAAACCTGCGGGCAGGCCGAAGTTTCAAATCGGCAAATCAAGCAGATACTGGAGAAAACGGTTTCCAAGAACCGTAAGGATTGGTCTCTGAAACTCACTGATGCCCTTTGGGCATTTAGAACCGCTTATAAGACCGACCTTGGCATGTCTCCCTATCGGCTTGTGTACGGAAAAGCCTGCCACCTTCCTGTCGAAATCGAGCATCGCGCGTTTTGGGCGATAAAGGAGCTGAATCTGTCTCTGGAGGACGCGGGCAGCCATCGGAAGCTGCAGCTGAACGAACTATGCGAGCTTAGGGATGAGGCTTACGACAACGCTGTTGTCGTTAAGAATCGAACGAAGGTGTTTCATGATAAACACCTTTTGCGCAAAACCTTCGTACCTGGTCAGCAGGTACTTCTTTACGACACCCGACTTCATTTCCATCCTGGAAAGCTCCGATCTCGCTGGAAAGGGCCGTATTTTGTGCGGAATGTGTATCCGCAGGGCGCTGTGGATTTGGAAAATCCAAAGGACGGTTCACTCTTCAAGGTAAATGGACACCGGTGCAAACCGTACCTTAGCGCCGAACCAACAGAGGAGCTCCTGTTCTTACAGGAGCCTGTTTACCCTGAATGATCTTCCTCTGCCTACCTCCAAACTTCGGTTATCCAGCCAAGAACAGTGGACACTGTTCCAAATAAGTTTGGGGGTATGCACAAACCATTTTGTATATATTTGTGTATATTCTTTTTCTTTTCTTTAAAAACAAAAAACAAATAAAAATTTGTGTATCACTAACCGACAATTTTGAACCTTCCAACTGCTCTCCTCATGCTACGACAGTGAGGACACTGTCCAGTTTAAGTTTGGGGGTACGCTCGGTACGTATTTCTTACCTTCGCATACATATGTATATTTTGCATCTGCATATTAAATCCATAAAATCCATAAAAATTTGAAAAATTTCTAAAAACATAAAAACTTTTCGGTCAAGATAGCTTGTGAAATAAACTCTGATTCAACATTTCGACGGTTTTTGTTTGAAAAAATAGGAATAACTAGATCTTATGTTTGGATTTTGAAAACCTGAAAGATAACTCTCCTTTGATGTTAACTATAGCTGATATACGTCTTTACATCACACTACACGTGTCGTAAGATTTTGGGAATTAGATGACAAGTCTTTCATGTTTAAACTTTTAAACAGATAAATGGTTTTCTGAGGATCAAATAGGTTTGTTCTGAAATAAGTAATGTCAAGAATAGTTTATGAAGTAAAGCGAATATGAAGGAATGTTATTGATGCCGTAATTGGAGCTAAGTCTGAAAAATAACCCATCTAAAACTTGATTGGAATGATTACACACCAAACCCACTAGACACGTCTTTTATCCAAAAAAAAAAAAATATAATTGAACTACCGGTTATATCTCCGTTCGTATTAAATCATCTAATTTTCACGCCCAACTGTCTTTTGTTTTTGGACCTAGGTAACTTGAGTAATTAAGTCCGCTGGGGTGTTTCTACACCTAATGCCCTAAAACCAACTGGTTTGGGTGCATTGGCCCAAAGCTCGCTAAGAAGCCTAGAAAGTCCAGTTTAAAACAAAGTCAAGCAAGTGTTCTCTCCGAGTTAAAATTCCTAACGGTTCTTTGTGTGAGAATAATCTTGATAAAAGACAGGCTTTTAAAAAAAAAAATTTTTTAACGGAGAAATGAAGGTTTTATTCTATGATAAAGACTATTGCACGTTCACAGTGGTGTGTATGAAATGAAAACAAGAAAAAGGTGGAGTGAAAAATACGACTTAGTTTCCTGTTAAGGAAGATAGAAATTCTGAAGTTGAAACCTTACTGGAAAACGAAACTTGAAAAATGCTTAACTCTTTATAAAACTTATGTGATCCTTTTTAAATTGTTATCTGGGCTTTATTGTGCGACATGATGACTTTAATCGATCCTTCTGGAACTTAACGACACTATTTGCACTGCACGTAAAGACATATAAAATCTGTAGTTAAATAAGAAGCGAGGTGTGAAAAATAAAGGTTCGATGGTCTAGACTTAGGATTATAGAATTTTTATTTTCTAAAACAAAACTTTAGGGTTTGAAACTTAGTCATTTTTACAAACCAACTTGACCGGATTTTGTGGGTAGTATCCGCTGAAAACCCTCAGGAGACAACACTCCTCCTACTAGGGACACCTAGAGGTTTAACGGCTTGTTGCACATGCTCAGTGCAATCGCGTTCCCTGCGAAAGTGAGGTTAGGAAATTTTTTGTGAATAAATGGACTTTTCTCGGGACGAGCAAATGATAAGTTTGGGGGTATTTGTTCATATCAGATTTTTGCATTTTCATACCGCCCAATTTTTATCACATTGCATATCCGTAGATACTCTTGAGCCGTGTTTGCTAGTCAATTGCAGGATACAGGTTCTCGGTTCCAAAACGATGAAATTCTTGGAAAACACGAAAAAATCCGGGTTCTTGCCGACCACAGATAAAACACGGTCTCCGTCCCTCATCCGTATGTTGCCAGATACCAGTAGGAAGACAAAATGTCAAATCAATGTCGTTTTCAGGCACAAGGCTCAATGGTAGCACAAGATCCAAGAGATCTACGCGGAGCTCGAGACAATCATGACAAAATCTTGACAAAAAGTCCACCTTTCCTTCAACAGAAATTCTGGAAAAATCGTGGAGCCAAATTGAGAAACTATATGTACCAGAATGAAGTACACAGAAAACCAGGCCAGCACCAAAAAGAACATATCCCAACTCCACAATACGGCCGCGGAACCGCGGCCAAAGGGGGGTCTTGGCCGCGGTTCCGCGGCCTTTCTGGCGCCAACTCTGCAGGAAAAAGGGGGGTATTCTGGTCTTTTCATGTATGTTCTGTTGGTTGCCCTAGGGTTTCATGTTTTGGCCTATAAATAGCCCAGAAGTTTGTGAAGGAAAGGGTCCAATTCTTGTATTTCTTTTTGCTAGGTTTTAGTTACATGTTCTTCTTCCTCTTCTCACCTCTTCTCCATTAAACTTGTAAGTGAGCTTTTGAGTGAAGAGTGATGAATAAAGAAGACCATTTTATTATCATGCTTGTCTCCTTATCTTTATGCTTATTGTAATTTTAATTCGTTAAGTAGTTGTTGTTATTTCCTTGTTGTTTATTTCTTCTCTCTTTTTCTTTATCATTCATACGACAATGATACTTACGCTTGATCCTCGCCAAGGTGAGGTCGCAAATAGTTAGTCGTATTCTTCTAGTCTCCTTCTTTCTATCTTCCTCTTTTGTGTGTTTTATTTTTCCGTATTATGAAGTGTGAGTAGTTTTATATTTGTTAGGGTAGGATAAGGGAAGTTTGAGAGAAGGAAATCTCTCTCACTCTTTCCTTGCCCAACAACTTAAATCGACTCCCGTTAATTGAACCACAATCCGCTCCTTACGGCACCCTATCCTACATGATAGCGGTGATTCCGTAGTGAGACCGGTTGTGGTTGAATTAACCGGAGGTTATGGATAAGAGCCAAGAACGGACGGACAAGCACCAAAAGGAAGGACTATGCGTTGGAAAGCCTAGCTTATACTCGCAAGTTCCTTCCTAGTCGTGCTAATCCCCGTTGTTGCCGATTACCGTAACACCGATATTAAGTGGGGCAACGAAAGATGTGGAGACTCCTAACTCAAACTAACCTAATCCTAACCCTAACAAGCTCTCTTTAAATATCAACTTAACACTTAGATCACAAACAAAATCGGAACAACCGGACTTAACTCGTTAAAACACATTGAAAAAGACTCCCATCTCCCTGCGGACGACCCGTACTCAACCGGCTAGCTACAAGCGAAACCGTCTTGATTGCGGTATTTAAACTAGAACTTGAACACGCTCCTATCCTACCAATCAGGGGCCTATTTCTGTACCGCCTTATCGGATGGCCCCGGCGGAACTTAGAGAATTGAAGGGTCAATTGCAAGATTTGCTGGATAAGGGACTTATTCAACCCAGTGTTTCTCCTTGGGGTGCTCTAGTCCTGTTTGTCAAGAAGAAGGACGGCAGTATGCGTTTGTGTATCGACTACCGCCAGCTGAACAGGGTGACAGTGCGGAACAGGTATCCTTTGCCACGCATCGACGATTTGTTCGACTAGATTCAGGGGGCAGGATACTTTTCGAGGATCGATTTGCGATCAGGCTACCATCAGCTGCGGGTTCGACAGGAGAACATTCCTAGGACAGCTTTCCGCACGCGCTACGGCCATTATGAGTTTTTGGTGATGTCGTTCGGACTCACCAACGCGCCAGCAGCATTCATGGACTTGATGAACCGTATTTTTCGGCCATATCTTCATTTGTTCATCATTGTATTCAATGACGATATTCTGGTGTATACCCGGAGTAGAGAGGAGCACGAGCAGCACCTACGGATTACACTGCAGACCTTGAGGGAGCATCAGCTTTTCACCAAATTCTCCAAGTGTGCTTTCTGTCTGGACAGCGTAGATTTCTTGGGCCATGTGATTACACGAGATGGTATATGTGTAGACCCGAGGAAGATCGAGGCAGTTCGGAGTTGGCCCAGACCCACATCAGTTACGGAGATTCGCAGCGTTTTAGGGTTGGCAGGCTACTACAAGCGATTCGTGCAGGACTTCTTCCATATTGCTACACCTTTGACCGGGTTGACCCGGAAGGGAGTTCCTTTCGATTGGACGGAGGAGTGTGAGCACAGTTTTCAGCAGCTACGGACTCGACTGACTATGGCGCCGGTGTTATCATTGCCTTCAGGATCAGGCGGATTTGTGGTCTATTGTGATGTTTCATGAGTGGGGCTAGGGTGCGTATTGATGCAGCATGACAGGGTGATCGCGTATGCTTCACGACAATTGAAGAAACATGAACAGAACTACCCCACTCACGATTTGGAGATGGCTGCAGTGGTCTTTGCACTTAAGATCTAGCGACATTACCTATACGGCGAGTTATGCCAGATATTCACTGATCACAAGAGCTTAAAGTATATATTTCAGCAACGAGACCTGAATCTTAGACCGCACCTTTGGATGGAGTTAGTGAAGGACTACGATTGCGAGATCTTGTACCACCCGGGCAGGGCTAATGTAGTGGCGAATGCTTTGAGCAGGAGGCCCGGGGGTAGTCTATCTTGTTTGAGCGCAGTACAGAGGCAGTCATCGGCAGATTGGCAGATTTTATGCGACAGCCGGATACAATTCGAGTTTACGCCAATCGGAGGACAGCTTGCGCATGTTCGTGCACGCCCACAGTTGCTTGACCGTATACATGAGGCACATCACAATGATGACCGATGTTCAGAGATCATGGCACAGATGGGACAGGGAAGATTTTCCGAGTTCATGATCGATAATCAGGGGATACTACGATTTAGGACTAGACTGTGCGTACCATATGCTGAGGGACTGCGGCGTGAGATCCTTGGGGAGGCACATCGATCGATGTACAGTGTTCATCCATGTTCCACCAAGATGTACCATGACATGAGAGATGTTTATTGGTAGGACGGTATGAAGAGGGACATCGCAGATTTCGTGTCGAGATGCCTGACTTGTCATCAAGTCAAGGCTGAGCACCAGAGGCCCGCGGGAGAGCTACAGCCGTTACCCATTCCAGAGTGGAAATGGGAACAGATTTCTAAGGACTTTATTGTGGGTCTACCCAGGACTAGTCGAGGGTATGACTCCATCTGGGTGATTGTGGATCGTTTGACGAAAGCGGCTCACTTCCTACCGGTGAAGACGACTTTCGGAATTGCTCAGTATGCCCAGATATGCATCGACGAGATTGTACGACTGCATGGAGTTCCGACATGCATCGTGTCCGACAGAGGCACCTAGTTTACCAGCCGACTATGGCAAAGGCTTCAGGAGGCTTTGGGCACCCGCTTGAGTTTCAACACAGCATTTCATCCGCAGACCGACGGACAGTCAGAGAGGACTATTCAGACTCTCGAGGACATGCTCAGAGCGTGCGTTTTAGACTTCGGAGGTAGCTGGGATCATCATTTACCCTTAGTAGAGTTCTCCTACAACAACAGCTACCAGGAGACCATTCAGATGGCACCGTTTGAGGCTCTTTATGGGAGGAGATGCAGATCACCCGCCTGTTGGACAGAGCTCAGTGAGAGTAGTATCTTAGGGCAACAGATTGTTGAGGAGACGACCGCGAAGATCCAGTTGATTCGCGATAGGATGAGAGCAGCCCAGAGTAGGCAGAGATCCTGTTGGTGATCAAGTTTTCTTGAGGGTCTCCCTAATGAAAGGTGTGATGAGATTTGGGAGGAAGGGGAAGCTTAGTCCCAGATATGTGGGCCCCTTCGAGATCCTCGAGCGTGTTGGTGCGGTTGCGTATCGGTTAGCCCTTCCGCCCAGTTTTCCAGACGTGCACCCCGAATTTCATGTTTCGATGCTTCGCAAGTATCTTCATGATCCTTCACACGCGATTCAGCACCCGACGATCCAGCTTGAGCGCGACCTTTCTTTTGCACAGCAGCCGGTGATCATCTTGGATCGACAAGTGAAGAAATTGAGGTCGAAAGAGATACCGTCCGTCAAGGTGCTTTAGCGCGGTCAGAGTAGCGAGGAGGTCACTTGGGAGACCGAGAGTGAGATGAGGAAGAAATATCCCCATCTCTTTGAAGGTATGTGTTGTTAGATTTTAAATTCGGGGACCGAATTTCTTTAAGGGGGGTAGATTGTAACGCCTTGAAATTCGTTTAGGATGTTTTCGCGTTAATTAGCAAGTGTGCGTGTTTTTCATAAAAGCCCGAACATCTTATTTTCCTTCTTGGCTAGTGATAATTGTGTGTGAAGTTTATATATATATATATATATATATATATATATATATATATATTTATATATGAGTATGGGGTTATTAATTATTTTTAGTCGGGTTTACCCTAATTGGAAGATTTTCTTTATGTTAGTGTACACATGCACACTTAGCCAATTTTATGACTTAGGTTTTAAATGGTAACATGTTAACCATTTCTTTTCTTGCATGGTTGTTAATTATCCCTACCATTTTAATCAAATCAAAACCCCTTTTATAATTCAAAATTTAAAAGGAAATGGAAGCATGGTGTTAGGTGAGAAAGATTGACTTTTAACCTATTTTTCATTCTCTCTTCTCTCTCTTTCTCTCATTTCTGAAACTCCAGCAGAAAAAAAACCAGCAGCAACAACACCATTTTCTTCATCTTCTCTTCTCTTTTCACTTCCCATTTGGATCTACACAAAACCATACACAAAACAACCCTTTTTCTTCACAAAAAGCCTTGGAAAGGTGACCTTTTGAGGTGTTTGGTGGCAAATATGTACACTTGAGGCTAGAGCTGGAGATTTTGGTTTTTCTAAGGTCATTTGAAGGTATTAATCTCATACCTAGCACCCTATTTCCATAACTTGTGTGTTTGGTTGCTAAAAATCCCATTTTTGTGTATTTTTAGTGCTAATGAAGGGATTTAGTTAAAAAAAATTTAAAATAACCTTTTTATGGCTTGCTTAGCTTGGTAATGTGTTATTAGTATGGTTTTAAACATGGGTTTGCTTCAGGTTTCACAAAAATACCCTAAAGTACCTTTTTAGTGCTAAAATGTGGTTTTTAACTTGAAATTGGGCTCTGTTGAATCTGCTGCTACCCGAGTGGCTTTTAATTAAATATTTAATTACTGTAGCATGTACTTGGGGTATAGAGTGCACACACAAAACCGGGGGGCCCACCTCCCTACCCAGGCCGCCGGAAAATGTGTTCTGGCCGCAAATTGCGGCCAGATGGGTGAGTTGGGGGTTGGGGCTTGGGCAGCAGGAGTCTGCTACTATTTTGTGATCATTGGTATATATCTTTTTGTAATATCATTTCTGTATAAAAATCTGGAGTCAGATACCTATTTCTCGTATTTCTAAATCTTCGTGACACGCGTGTTACGTGTGTGAGTTTGGGGTGTTCGGCGTATCGCGACGCGTCGGGGTAGCTTCGGGCGCGTAATCACACGTTTTAGCGTATCGCGCACATGCGCGCTTGGTTTGCGACGCGGGTTTGTAGTTTGACTTTAAATGTCGTGTGGTATGGTTTTGAGCTTATGTGTGATATATTGTGTAATTCTTGGTTCGCAGGCGAGTGCGACGGACGCCGCGAAGAAGGGGAAACAAGTCGTCGGCTACACTTAGCGCGAGACTACGGTGACTAGATTTAACATCTACGGGGATATCGCCCGCATGGCGTTATGCGTCAGGGCTGATAGGACCTTATAGCTATATATTGCATTTACCTACATGGATACTGTTTGTTGCATACCGCATTCCCTGCTATATGTATATAAACATAGAATTGATAGAACACCGCACTATTACTAACGGTTCATGTTGCACGAGCACTAATCTGCATGTTACACACACACCGTTAGTAATTACCATGTCACTCACCGTAGAATTGCCACGATCTTTATACTGTAGTTCATCTCACAGATGATTCGATATGATTTTCATAGAAATTGGGAGCCGCATGATTTCTTTGAAAAACTGAAACTATTTTAAAAAGCGGTTTCACCCTTTTACCTATATTATGGCTTGATGTACATAGCGCATCGCATTTGATTTACTCATTGGTGTTGGATTTCATGTGATTTCTGGTTTTGAGGACCGTGGGATTATTTAAGAAATTATGTATTATTTAAAAACCCAGTTCCTCATGATATGATATTTTGGTGCGTCCACCACGCGTTTTCTCGGTTCTGAGACGTGTGCTAGAAACCCGATTCGAGGAGTTGGATGATCCGTTCGCGGGTTCGTGGTGGACCCGGTATGGTTCCCCGGGGGCGAGAAATGTTTTTCGTGGAGTAGACGATGAGCCTGGCAGGGTGGCGAGTATTTACCGGTGATTGGTTGGACCTGGCGGTTATCCGGAGGATACTGACCAGAGTCCATAGATGGATGCGGGATGACCCGTACTGTGATTATGAGAGGTTTTTAACGATCAAAAATAATTTACCGCAATCAAGAACGGTGTCTCTTTGTAGCTAGCCGGTGAGTACGGGTCGGTCCATAGGAATGTGTAATTTTCCTAAGTGTTCTTACGAGCTAATTCCGATGGTTGTTTGGTCCATTAATTGAATCTAAAAACTAAGTTGTATGATGATTAAGAAACTTGCTAGGGTTAGGTCTAAGCTAGAGTTTGGAAAGATTAAATGTCACACCTCTTTCAATGCCCTCAATTAAATCTTTTAGAAGTTATAGCAATTATTAGCAAAGGGAATTAGGATGATTGGGAAGAAACGAAGGTCCTTCCTCTAGATCCTTGTCCGTCCTTTCCTACTAATTTCTATAACCTTCATGGAAGACATGCATGTCTGGTCCTTTATACTACGGTTTCACCGTTACCTCGTGGGTAGGGTGCCGTAGGGAGCGGATCATGCATGCATGCATGAAGTTCTAGTTAATACAACTTATTGGGCATGAAAGAGATGAGAGATCTTCATCTCTCAATCCCTCCCTTATTCCTAACCCTAACAAGCGAGGAAATTACTCGCTCATTAGGGGATCTATTAAAAACATCATTTTTAGATTACTTACCTACTGGAGTTTAAGAGATACCACACTAGATTAAACTAGGGCAAACGAAGGATTTATCTAAGGCAAGAATTAAATTAGAAAACTACGGCAGAAAATAAAAGATAACTTACAAGAATGATGCTCTTAAATCTTCCAAAGAATCTGAATTTTTATTTATTAAAAAGAGGCATCCCTAATACAATCTTTAGAATACATTTTTATAGGGAATAGGAAAATTTAGGGTTACAATTGCTCGCGCATGTGATATTACAGATATACCCCCTAAAAATCCCAACAAAATCACCGTCACACCGCCAGGAGAAATCTACACTGACACGTGCAGCAGATGGCCGTGGAACCGCGGCATGGGTAGGGGTAGGGCTGCGGTTCCGCGGCCCATTGATGTGATCTTTTGATAATTTTTTGTGGGCTGCTTTTTTGCTGTTTGGGCTTTTTATATCTTTAGTTCTTTTCTCCATTTGGCTTCTGGGTCTTCTCCAGATCTTCAGTGAAAACTTGTAATGGTCTTTTAGCTGTTCACTTTGACATTTTTGGATCTTGCGTTGCCTTGTACAATTGTGAATTGTTCTTCGTCTAGGCTTGACTAGGATCCTTCTACTTGTTGGTCAAAAGTCCCTCTTTTGTATCATCTTTTGTCTTTTTCACTGTTTTCGCTCCAAGAACCCGTATCCTGTAATTTGTAGAAGACATGCGTCAAAAGCACCTGTTTATTTATAAAACGCATAAGAATGGGGAATATAAAATGCAATATTATGATATGAACAAATGCCCCCAAACTTATCTTTTGCTTATCCTCGAGCAAACTTATTTTTTTATTCTCGACAGAAACCTAACCTTACTTTCGCAGGGAAACGCGATTGCATTGAGCACGTGCAACAAGCCGTTAAACCTCTAGGTGTCCCTAGTAGGAGGGGTGTTGTCTCCTGAGGGTTTTCAGCGGATACTACGCACAAAATCCTATCAATTCGGCTTTTCGACTTTAATTCTCCAATTAGGTTTTCTAACAAGGAATTCTATAATCGTCGACTCATAAATTATCCACCAATAATCTTCACACTTCCTCATCATTTAACATAAGATTATATATGTTCTATAGACTTACTTAGCTTTCGGCATCTCTTAAGTTTTCCTTCTAGGGTTCCAACTCTACTTAGGAATTTCTATCAACTCTACTAAAGATACAAGTTCTATTCTTCACTCCTTTCTCTCATCTAAACTCCAATCACATATCCCTACGTGTGTGTGTATATCACCCCTACACTTGGAAATTCAAATCAAGCAATCATACTCCTGTCCGTTTGTCCAAAGTACTTATTAATTGGTGAATTTTTAATTGAATTTTGCTTACACATCCTTCATGCGACCGTTAATACTTCTTGAGGTACCAACAACCGATTACAAGATGTGTTTGCACATTAAAGCGTAATTCCTAGTCTTGCAACACGCAAGGCTTTAGCAGTGACTCCCAAACCAGTTGGTCTAAGGCACTAGGTGATGAAGCACCCTCGCTAAATATTTTTCTATTTTTGCAGCCTTAAGTAATCACAAAAACCAGTGTTCATTTTTTTTTCTTTATTCACACTTCAAATATTTTTTTTCATTTTCTTCGTACTAAGGACTTTAGACAAGAGCATTTCAAGGTCTCTTTTACTATTCCAAGTTTCAAGGTGCGTGAATGTGCAATTTGTAGGGTATACATTTTCAGAATATAGACTTAGCTAGGAATTATTTTTCAAACTTATACTCTAATAAAAATATCATTACTTTTCCTTTGTTTCGACTTAGCCCAAAAAGTTAACTCAAAATTTGCCTATTTCTAAATAAACTACAAAGACATATAGTTTCTACCGTTAAAGTTTAAGGAAGGTTATTTTTAGGGTTTTTAATTTACTACGTCTAAAATCTAGTTGTTCCTAGCTAGTTAACCTATTTGTCAAACTCAAGTCAATTAGGCCAAAATTGAATATAATAATTTTTATAATTTTTGAAAATTTTCAACTTTTTATGTGTTTTCAAATAAGTATGCAAATGCAAAAATATACATATGAATGCGAAGGAAGAAGACGTACCGAGCATACCCCCAAACTTAAACTTGACAGTGTCCTCACTGTCATGCTACACCAAGAGGGTGAAAATGTCGGCACTCCCCTGTTTATTAACATCTTTACAAATGATACGCACCCCCAAACTTATTTGAAATAAAGTTTTGGAAAAATTGATTGGAAATTCGGGGGTGAAAGTGGAGGAAAATCACTCAGTGTAAATCGGCTCCTGCAACAACAGGAGCTCCTCCGAATATTCTGCTGTGAAGAACGGTTTCAATCGATGTCCATTAACTTTGAATAAAGTGCCGTCCTCGGAATTTTCAAGATCGACTGCACCGTGCGGATAAACGGTGCGAACAACAAATGGTCCTTTCCATCTAGAACGAGCTTGCCTGGGTGATAATATAACCGAGTATCATAGAATAAAACCTGTTGACCAGGTTTAAATGTTTTTCACAAAAGATGTTTATTGTGGAACACCTTAGCTCTGTTTTTAGCAATTATGGCATTATCATATGCCTCATCCCGCAGCTCTTCTCGTTCATTTAATTGCAGCTTTCGATTGCTGCCCGCATCTCCTAAAGATAAATTCAGCTCTTTGATAGCCCAAAATGCCTTGTGCTCAATCTCTACTGGGAGGTGGCAAGCCTTCCCATAAACAAGCCGGTATGGAGACATACCAAGATCGGTTTTTTATGCAGTACGGAAAACCCATAATGCATCGATCAGTTTAAGTGACCAATCTTTACGGTTTTTAGAAACCGTTTTCTCCAAGATTTGCTTGATTTGCCGATTTGAAACCTCGGCTCGCCCGCATGTTTGGGGATGGTACGGCGTTGACAGCTTGTGGGTAATAGAATATTTGTGCATTATGGACTCGAAAGTTGTTAGTTGTATGTATGCCCTAGAGGCCAGTATTGTACAGATGATGTATATTATATTGGATGCTTGGACATATATAAAGAGGACTTTCTTGCTCGATATGATAGTATGCTATCTGGTTGCTCTTTATCTTAACATGTATACTTGTCTCTTTATACTGTCTTATAGTTACATGTTGGTAAAGCCCTTAGGATATGTACTTGACTGCCTGGACTATGATGCGGATCATACTAGTGGGGACCTGGTAGTCCATAAGTACATCCTTCAAGGTCCCTAGTCGTGGGTGTATCGAGACAGGGCATCGATATACCAGAGTAGACTAGCGTATACGCTTCTCGACCCATGAGATGGGCGATGGATGATCCCATATCCATTGGTGTTTGACATCAGAGATGGTATACGGGTGCTCAGTGGAGACTGGGTACACTGGACGGACTCGCCGAGAACTCCCAGATGGTATTATACCTCACGTCAGATGGCAGTTCTCTGGTGACACTTGTGCAGGTTAGTCTGTAGACTCGAGATCGTCATAGAGTCTCGTGTGATTCCCACTGAGCTTTGATTTCCACCTTACCATGTCCATGAGGGCGTGCAAAACGGTGGTTTTTGGGTACAGTCCCGAGTCACATGGAGGCAATGAGCAATAGGAGGGGTTTCGTCTCTCCCGGTATTGGGGGTTGATGTTGCGCTGTGCTCGATTGGCTGTAACAGGGAAGTCCCTGGCCAGGGCTGATTCAGAGATTTACTGGTAAGTGTTACCAGTAGTTTCTCGACCCGTTATGAGCCTCACATCGGCACGACTTATCGGTTATTGGGGTCTGACGTTTACCACCCCTAGACTTGATATGCGACATATCAGACGAGGAGACCGGACTGTACGGGAAGTGTTACCGGCCGGCTTTTACAGGAGTTGGAGCGGGCTTGCTTGCTGATCTTCTGATCGATCAATACCCGGGTAGCCGTTACGTCCATCTAGTACCGCTGACGGCTTATGGGTGTGTGATGTGATCATCACCTACTGCCGGCGTATTGACGAGTCTTTAGAGTCCTACATAGACGTTTTTCTGGCTCAGACAAAACGAAATAGGAGCACGTATGTGATATGTGCAAGACCGAGAATAAATGCGTGTATGTGATACCGTATTCTATTCTCGCGACTTCAAGTATCGGTCGGTTATATATGATATGACCGGGTTATCGAATCAAGTGTTGATTCGATAAGTCGATACGATGAATGTTAGCCGGTTATATGAGATATGACCGGATTATTAAGTCAAGTGTTGATTTAATAATTAAGTGTATAATTGTATATTAGATATACTAATTTACATTTGCTAACACTTTTTCACTTTAGGGTTTTTGTCACATGTACACTACTTTAACATGTATATGATATATGTTAAAGTGTGTTATCATATTATATCATGGTTAATGATACACTAAACATGGGTGTGTATGACTTACACCATTCTATATTTAAACGGTGGTTAATAATTATTTAAAGTATTTACAAATTAGTGGACATTTTGTCATAAGCTTGAAGCTTGTGGAAGCTTGTGGATACTTTGACAAAGTCCACTTGATTTGTTTTACCTTAGATTTTTATTAACCTAACCATTTAGACTTAGCCATGGTTATGTCCTACCATGAGTTAGTATATGATACTCACTCACCATGGTTAGCATACTCACTTAATCATTATCCTCATATCTTTTCTTTTGTTCATCATCTTCTTCTTCATTGAGCAAGAGAAAAGCTACGGTTTGATCCAACGTGAGAATCCTTGTGAGAAACAAAATTCTAAAGAGAACCCACTTCCTATTTCTCCATCCTCTACTAGATTAGCACTTTTGTATAGGGTGTTTACTTCGCTAATTCTCTAGTTAGTGAAGTAGGAGCTTGAGTCGGAATTCCCTCGACGTAGATCATCTTCGGCCTCGGAGACTTCAAGCAAGGTCGTATCCTTGGCGTCGTGAAGCCATGCAAGAGCCCGGGATAACCTTGGTCGCAGCGAAGGGACTTCAACAAGGATCAAATGAAGTGGAGGACCGATCTACAAAGGTTGTATATCGCGTTCCCTTTAGTGTAAAGTTGTTTACTTGCCATTAGTTTCGCCTAAACTCGAGTTAACGATCTTGCTTTGGGTTGTGCGGCACATAAAAATTTAATTTTGGCATGGTCGATGCCTTGTAGAGCCTTGTTAGTGTGCCTAGTAACCCTACAGTGGTATCAGAGCCAAGCTAGAGCCTTAGACGATGCGTTAACGAAGTTAAAACTCCGAACGAACCCGAATACGACAAAACGACCCCTTCTCTGGACAATTTTTAAAATATGGTATTTTTGTGAATTAAAAATACTTAAAAAATACAGCAGGGATTTCTAAGAATTACGGCGCAAAAATTATGACGTAATCGGTACGGACCACCGCGGTTCCGCGGCAATACCCTGCTTATGCAGCTGAACCGCGGCCGCACAGTGAGACGTTGATAGTTTGTTTGCACAGTAATTCTTGTTTCTGATTGTGTTATTTTATGGGTATTTTTAAACTGACTCAAGTGTTGAGTATTCAGGGGTTCATTTTGTAACCATCGATTCGATCGGAGAATTTAATTTTGTTATTTATTTCCGGATAATTTAGAAAGTACTAAAATGTTCGAACGGATATCATTAACTCAACTTTTCCCGGCACGAAAAAATATTCAAGGGTTGAATTTTTCTCGGGTTTAAATCTTTCGGAAAAACGTGCAAGAAATGTGACGGACCCTCTAGAAGACAACAAACCTTAACTCGATTATGTGACCGTCTTGAACTGCCCTTTGAACCTTAGGGTTTGGGGTAGTACGGCGTGCCACATGTGAGGCGTTGGCTTGACCCTTCTACGGCTGGACCGTTGCTACTGTGACGTATTCCGGAATCTTTAAACTCCGCTCAAGTATTGAGCTATTATGGAAATCTTGAGTATTTGATTATTCGATCGGAAAGTTTAATACTGTCTATTTATCTGGAATGTGATACAATATGTTGAATTCATGCATGTTAGGCATGAAATGCGAAATATGTGATATTTCGGATTTACGATGTCTAAAGAGATTGTGGATTCCAAATGTTGTAGTTTTACACTTTCTTTTCAGTGACCGTAAGTGTAATATGTGAAATCGCCGGTTTCGTTGCTATATGTCAACGACAATTGGGATGCGCATATTTACTTACGTTGATGACATGTGATGTTCTGTGTTGCTGGATATGTTATATTAGATCGTCGCGTTCTGAATAGACGGGGGGTTTTATGTGAGATGAGAGTTTTTATTTTCATTCATGTAGAATTTAAATGTATGTAATATTCTTTTATTGGGGAACTTCCGGGTCGAGGTTGATGTCACCTTTTGTATATTATTTACTTTTCCGCACTAGGATAGACCCAAGGAGGGGAGCACAAGTAACCGGGTTCTAGGGTCCAGTGGGAGACCAACTCGAGGAGTCGAGTCCAGGTCTCCTGACTCTAGAATTGGTAGGGTTGCTTGCCGCTCTCGTAGGGGTCTAGGGGTGTGGGTTTGGCTATTCATCGCGACCGTGGAATCCGTGTTTTATAGAGGCTCAAAATAAAACACGGACGTCCTTGTATATCCAATGTTTCATATGTTTCTTCTGCTGCGATATTTGTGATGTGATCATGTGATGTGCTGTGATAGATACTATATATAGTATATATGATATATTATATAGACGTTACTTATGTTTTACACCCGCGCTAGCCCTGCCCTGCTCTGTTGTTAGTTACCTAACCTAACGGTGCACGACGGGACATCGAGGCGAATGCGGATGGCATAAGTGTACGTCGTATTTATCTGTGATGTTTAGGTGACTTAAATGATGGGTCTTCATTAATCTGATTAATGAAAGAAAAGAAACCTAAAAGATGTTGTAGAATCAAACTTTCAAATAAAAAGTTAGCTACAGTTTTGCTTTGCATAGCGGTATATATGATATACCCTGCACCTTATTCGATGAGGAAAGAGCCGAGATCCCTTCACCGGGAGTGACCTCTTTAGTGAAACTGGCAGATGCTACAAAACTCGGTTTGACTTTTGATTGCTTTTAGAGTTTTGCTTTGCACAGTGATATATATGATATGTCCTGCACCTTATTCGATGAGAAAATAGCCGAGATCCCTTCACCGGGAATGACCTCTTTAGCAAAACTAATGAAAGCCTCAAAAACACTCCATTTCAAAATTTCACATGATTCTACGACAATATCAGGTTCATTACGCTCATGGTTTTCTGAAAAACCTGCGTAGCCCTCCGTCATTTCAGATAAAGACTAGTTAGTATTCGTACTACGTTTGTTGACTATGTTAAGGCGTAGTGTGCGGTAGCTAATTAGTACTTATCTGCTAAAACATGAGATGTGATTGGATTAGGGTAGTTGTATGACTTTGTTGACTATGTTAAGGGTCGTGCAGGTGAGTTTAATTCAATCGGGAAATGACGGGTTGAACTTGACTAGCAATTATGATTTGTTGACTATGTTAAGGTCATAAATTGCTAGGGGCAAAATATTATCAGTAATTTCAAGTGTTGAGATTTGCAATGAGATTGCATACCTTCTATGAGATAGTTGGATCCCGATACCCACTGCGAGTAATTGTTACTCCTGGGATAGTTTTACACAGGACAATTAGCCGATCAAGTAGGTGACTAGAAAGGTGTCAACGAGGTTACGCCTCTAGGAAAACGAGGTTTACTTTAATTAGGTCCGTGCGAAAGCACGGGGAACCTCCCTCAAAGTACCGACACTGGCCTGGCTGAAAGATTGGCGAAGTTGTAGGGTGTAATTAATCCCGGCTAGTCTTTCCTTTTAGGGTTTGAAGGAAGATTTGATAAAAAACAGTGGGAGCCATCCTGATTAGATAAGATAATAACCAATCTGATCTTGCTAGAGCATACGCTAAAGTGTTTTCTTCTCTCTCTTTCCAGGTAGCGACCATATCATGCCTTAATAAAGATAATAATATGGATGTATTGACCGAACCCGCATGTTATACTGTGCTGGGAAACGTTGGTTCCGTTCTTTCTTATAAGAGTTATAAGACTGCACAGGATATAGGGGAATACCAGGATTCTCATGCCACCCGAATGAAGAAAGTACATGTTGATGCATTTTCTTCGGGTGTGTTCGTTACAGAGAACTGTTTCTCCATTTTCTCTACGTCCTGGGTATTAGATACCGGGTCAGGATCCCATATATGTAATCAGTTACATGGGCTTAGGAAAGGTAGAGAACTTGGAGAAGGTGATAAAGGCATAAGGGTTGGAAATGGTGCAACTGTTGCAGCTAAAACCGTCGGGGAATATCACCTTGTATTGCCAACTGGTAATACATTGATTCTGAACGAATGCTATTACATGCCGAACCTGATATGCAACATTATATCGGTCTCTTTGTTGAGTAAAGAGGGATATAATTTTGTATTACAGGATAATTTTATGAACTTTTTCCTAAACCAAAAGTTGGTCGGATCAGGCATGATGTGCAATGGCATTTATGTTCTAAATCAATCAACAGTTCTGAGCATAACAAACACACACAAGAGGAAGAGTTCAGAACTGAACGAATCCTTCTTGTGGCATTGTAGACTCGGTCATATAAATGCGACACGGCTAGCTAAGTTGCATAAGGATGGATACTTGAAACCATTTGAATTTTCATCTTATGAAACATGCCAGTCATGTCTCAAAGGAAAAATGACAAAAACTCCGTTTACGGGACACGGAGAAAGAGTTACCGAACTCTTAGGACTGATACATAGTGATGTATGCGGTCCCATGTCTACACATGCCAGGGATGGTTCTTCATACTTCATTACATTCACTGACGATCTCTCTAGATTCGGATATGTGTTCCTGATGAAACACAAATCAGAAGCTTTTGAGAAATTTATAGAATATAAACAAGAAGTCGAGAACCAAACCGGAAAAAGTATTAAAATCCTACGATCTGATCGAGGAGGTGAATACTTGAGCAATGAATTCCTGGACTTCCTAAAACAGAATGGGATTCTCTCTCAGCTGACTCCTCCATATACACCATAGCACAACGGTGTATCGGAACGGAGGAATCGCACCCTATTAGATATGTTGCGCTCGATGATGAGTACAGCTGAGTTACCTATTTCGTTCTGGGGTTATGCGCTTGGGACAGCAACATACCTACTGAATCAAGTTCCGTCTAAATCTGTACTTACCACACCATATGAGATATGGAGTGGGAAGAGACCATATTTTAAACGAGTTAAGATATGGGGTTGTCCGGCCTATGTCAAAAGGCAAAATCCAGACAAACTCGAGGCACGGTCAGTTCTTTGCAAGTTTGTGGGATATCCTAAGAACTCGCAAGGTTATTTTTTCTACCACGCTGAAGAACAAAAAGTGTTTGTCTCTCAATATGCCACCTTTTTGGAAAAAGGAATTTCTTGCAAAAGAAATTAGTGGCAAAGTGGTAGAGCTGGAAGAGGTTCCAGATACACAAACTGCAACAGAAGATTTAGTGGAACCAGAGGATTTGGTAGTTCCCAACGAACCTCAGCCTCTCCGCCGACCTAGTAGGGTTCCTCACCCACCTGAGAGATACTACGGTTTTCTCATAGATGGTGGGAGCGAGGATTGCATCATGGTTGATGATGACCCAACTAGCTTCGAGCAGGCCATCACGAGTGGGGACTCAGTGAAATGGCTGCATGCAATACGGTCCGAGATGGAATCCATGTACACCAACAAAGTATAGACTTTGGAAGTTTCTCCTGAAGGGGTAAAACCCATTGGGAGCAAGTGGATCTTCAAGAAAAAACATGGTGTAGATGGGAAAGTAGAGACTTTCAAAGCTAGACTTGTTGCAAAAGGTTTTCGTCAAAGACCAGGTGTGGACTATGACAAAACCTTTTCTCCATTGGCTATGCTTAAATCCATTCTGATCATGCTTGCCATCGCTGCATATCATGACCACGAAATCTGGCAAATGGATGTTAAGACCGCCTTTCTAAACGGTGATTTAGAAGTGTGCGTGTACATGACTCAGCCAGTGGGCTTCGTAGATAGTGGGAGCAGCGGGAAGGTGTGCAAGCTGCTTAAATCAATTTATGGATTAAAACAAGCATCGCGGAACTGGAACATCTGCTTTGACGTCGTTATCAAATAGTTTGATTTCGTCAAAAACGTAGATGAACCTTGTATCTACAAGAAGGTGGCAGAGAGTAAGGTTGTCTTCCTCATATTGTATGTGGACGACATACTCTTGATAGGAAACGACATTCCTATGCTGCAATCGGTCAAGCTCTTCTTATCACAAAGATTCTCAATGAAAGATCTAGGTGATGCCTCCTGCATATTGGGAATAAGGATCTATAGAGATATATCTAAACGGATATTGGGATTGTCCCAATCCAGGTACATTGACACCATACTAAAGAGGTTTAGTATGGAAGAGTCCAAACATGGGTTTTTACCCACGATCTCAGGGCTCACTCTCTCCAAAGAGATGTCTCCCAAGACTGATTTGGAGAGAGCTCGCATGCAAGAGATACCCTATGCTTCGGCAGTAGGCTCTATCATGTATGCAATGCTATGTACCAGACCCGATGTAGCATACTCGCTAAGTGTAGTGAGTAGGTATCAAGATGATCCTGGAGAGAGTCACTGGACAGCTGTGAAGAGCATTCTCAAGTACTTACGAAGGACTAAAGAGATGCTCTTGGCGTATGGTAACGGAGAACTCCAAGTGGAGTCCTTTACCGATTCGAGCTTCCAGGGTGATAAGGACGACTCTAAGTCACAGTCGGGATTTGTCTTTACCCTTTACGGAGGGGCGGTTAGCTGGAAGAGTTCCAAGCCGGAAACCGTGGCAGACTCGACGATGGAGGCTAAATACATCGCTGCCAACGATGCAGCCAAAGAGGCTGTCTGGATCAAGAAGTTCATTACTGAACTTGGAGTGGTTCCATCCATTGAGAATCCAATACTTTTGTATTGCGATAACAATGGAGCGGTGGCTTTGGCCAAGGAACCCTGGTCCCATCAGCGATCCAGGCATATTCTGAGGAGGTATCACCTGATCCGGGAGATAGTTGATCGCCGGGAGATCGAGGTCAAGAGGGTTGACACGAAGAAGAACACAGCGGATCCACTCACGAAGGCCATTCCCAAGATACAGTTTGAGAGACTCTTCGGGATGCTCGGTATGCGATACTACAGCAGCTGGCCCTAGTGCAAGTGGGAGATTGTTAGTTTTATGTATGCTCTAGAGGCCAGTATTGTACAGATGATGTATATTATATTGGATGCTTGGACATATATAAAAAGGACTTTCTTTCTCGATATGATAGTATGCTATCTGGTTGCTCTTTATCATAACATGTATACTTGTCTCTTTATACTGTCTTATAGTTACATGTTGGCAAAGCCCTTAGGATATGTACTTGACTGCCTGGACTATGATGCGGATCATACTAGTGGGGACATGGTAGTCCATAAGTACATCCTTCAAGGTCCCTAGTCATGGGTGTATCGAGACAGGACATCGATATACCAGAGTAGACTAGCGTATACGCTTCTCGACCCATGAGATGGGCGATGGATGATCCCATATCCATTGGTGTTTGACATCAGAGATGGTATATGGGTGCTCAGTGGAGACTGGGTACACTGGACGGACTCTCCGAGAACTCCCAGATGGTATTATACCTCACATCAGATGGCAGTTCTCTGGTGACACTTGTGCAGGTTAGTCTGTAGACCCGAGATCGTCATAGAGTCTCGTGTGATTCCCACTGTGCTTTGATTTCCACCTTACCACGTCCATGAGGGCATGCAAAACGGTGGTTTTGGGTACAGTCCCGAGTAACATGGAGGCAATGAGCGATAAGAGGGGTTTCGTCTCTCCCGGTATTGGGGGTTGATGTTGCGCTGTGCTCGATTGGCCGTAACAGGGAAGTCCCTGGCCAGGGTTGATTCAGAGATTTACTGGTAAGTGTTACCAGTAGTTTCTCGACCCGTTATAAGCCTCACATCGGCACGACTGATCGGTTATTGGGGTCTGACGTTTACCACCCCTAGACGTGATATGCGACATATCAGACGAGAAGACCGGACTGTACGGGAAGTGTTACTGGCAGGCTTTTACAGGAGTTGGAGCGGGCTTGCTTGCTGATCTTCTGATCAATCAATACCCGGGTAGCCGTTACGTCCAGCTAGTACCGCTGACGGCTTGTGGGTGTGTGATGTGATCATCACCTACTGCCGGCGTATTGACGAGTCTTTAGAGTCCTACATAGAGGTTTTTCTGGCTCAGACAAAACGAAATAAAAGCACGTATGTGATATGTGCAAGACCGAGAATAAATGCGTGTATGTGATACCGTATTCTATTCTTGCGACTTCAAGTATCGGTCGGTTATATATGATATGACCGGGTTATCGAATCAAGTGTTGATTCGATAAGTCGATACGATGAATGTTAGCCGGTTATATGAGATATGACCGGATTATTAAGTCATGTGTTGATTTAATAATTAAGTGTATAATTGTATATTAGATATACTAATTTACATTTGCTAACACTTGTTCACTATAGGGGTTTTCTCACATGTACACTACTTTAACATGTATATGATATATGTTAAAGTGTGTTATCATATTGTATCATGGTTGATGATACACTAAACATGGGTGTGTATGACATACACCATTCTATATTTAAATGGTGGTTAATAATTATTTAAAGTAATTACAAATTAGTGGACATTTTGTCATAAGCTTGAAGCTTGTGGAAGCTTGTGGATACTTTGACAAAGTCCACTTGATTTGTTTTACCTTAGATTTTTATTAACCTAACCATTTAGACTTAGCCATGGTTATGTCCCACCATGAGTTAGTATATGATACTCACTCACCATGGTTAGCATACTCACTTAATCATTATCCTCATATCTTTTCTTTTGTTCATCATCTTCTTCTTCATTGAGCAAGAGAAAAGCAAGCTAGGGTTTGATCTAAAGTGAGAATCCTTGTGAGAAACAAAATTCTAAAGAGAACCCACTTCCTATTTCTCCATCCTCTACTAGATTAGCACTTTAGTATAGGGTGTTTACTTCACTAATTCTCTACTTAGTGAAGTAGGAGCTTGAGTCGGAATTCCCTCGACGTAGATCATCTTCGGCCTCGGAGACTTCAAGCAAGGTCGCATCCTTCACGTTGTTAAGCCATGCAAGAGCCCGGGAGAACCTTGGTCGCAGCGAAGGGACTTCAACAAAGAGCAAATGAAGTGGAGGACCGATCTACAAAGGTTGTATATCGCGTTCCCTTTAGTGTAAAGTTGTTTACTTGCCATTAGTTTCGCCTAAACTCTAGTTAACGATCTTGCTTAGGGTTGTGCGGCACATAAAAATTTAATTTTGGCATGGTCGATGCCTTGTAGAGCCTTGTTAGTGTGCCTAGTAACCCTACAAAAGTCCTATTGAAAAAGTGAGAACCATTATCACTTATTATCGCGCGAGGGTGCCCAAATTGAGAAAAGATGTGTTCTTTAAGAAAGCGAACAGCAATTTTGTTGTCATTCGTTCGGCTAGGCATAGTCTCGACCCACTTGGAAACGTAGTCAACAGCCAAGAGAATATAGACATTCCCAAAAGAATTTGGAAACGGTTCCATGAAGTCTATACCCCAAACATCAAAAACATCCACAACCAAAATTGGTTGGAGCGGCATTTCGTTTCTCCGCGATATCCAGCCCAAGTGTTGGCACCGGGAGCATGTCTTGCAGTATTCATATGCATCCTTGAAGAGTCGTGGCCAATAGAAACCACACTGCAAAACTTTCTCGGCTGTCTTCTTTGTGCCAAAGTGCCCGCCACATGCTTGATCGTGCCAAAAAGACAGCACACTCTTAACCTCATTTTCCGGTACACACCGACGAATGATTTGGTCAGAATAGTATTTAAAAAGATAAGGTTCATCCCAGTAAAAATGCTTTACTTGGGACAAGAATCGAAGTTTATCCTGTTTCGACCAATCTTTAGGTATCAAGCCGGTGGTTAAGTAGTTTACAATATCGGCGAACCATGGTTCGCAAGAAACGGTCAAGAGTTGCTCATCGGGAAAAACATCAGTGATTGGAAGTTCAAGTGTAGGCGAAGAATCGTGAAAGGTGATCGGCCATTACGTTTTCACATCCTTTTTTGTCCCTTATGACAAGGTCAAATTCTTGAAACAAGAGGATCCAACGTATTAGCCCTGATTTAGCATCCTTCTTCGCAAAAAGGTGGCGAAGAGCTGAATGATCTGTATACACAAT
Organism: Agapanthus africanus; assembly: GCA_030015575.1. NCBI lineage: Eukaryota > Viridiplantae > Streptophyta > Magnoliopsida > Asparagales > Amaryllidaceae > Agapanthus > Agapanthus africanus. The sequence goes on along the minus strand of CM057337.1, from coordinate 403,304,343 downwards.
GACCGGAGAGCCGATTAAATAAGGCCGAAATTTTTCAAGTGCAAACACAACTGCTAAAAATTCTTTTTCCGTTGTTGTGTAGTTTAGTTGGGCATCATTTAATGTACGGCTAGCGTAATAAATCACGTGCGGCATTTTATTAATGTGCTGTCCAAGAACAGCACCAATGGGAAAATCTGATGCGTCGCACATGATTTCGAAAGGATGCGTCCAGTCTGGAGATGAAAGAATGGGCGCAGAAATGAGAGAGTGTTTCAAAGACTCGAATGCTTCCATGCAAGTTGAGTCGAAATCAAATGTTGTGTCCTTGGCCAATAAGAGAGTCAAGGGCCTAGCAATCTTGCTAAAATCCTAGATGAACCGTCTATAAAAAACGGCATGGCCAAGGAAAGCTCGGATGTCTTTGACGCATTTAGGAGGACGAAGTTTAGAAATGACTTCAATTTTGGCTCTATCAACCTCTATGCCGCTTTGCGAGATGACATGTCCTAAGACAATGCCTTCTCGCACCATAAAATAGCACTACTCCCAATTCAAAGTTAGATTCTTATCCTTACAGCGGGTAAGAACTGCGTCAAGATGTCATAAACACTCGTCGAAGCAGTCACCAAAAATGGAGAAATCATCCATAAAGATCTCCAATAACTTTTCAACCATGTCTGAAAAGATCCCTATCATACACCACTGAAATGTAGCGGGTGCATTGCATAACACAAAGGGCATGAGACGATAAGCAAAGGTGCCAAAGGGACAAGTAAATGTGGTCTTGTCTTGATCCTCTTTGGCGATGGGGACTTGGTTATAGCCGGAATAGCCATCTAGAAAACAGTAGAACTCGTGCCCCGCCAATCGTTCAAGCATTTGGTCAATGAAAGTTAAAGGAAAGTGGTCTTTCCTTATCGCAGCATTGAGTTTTCTATAGTCGATGTAAACTCGCCACCCAGTTTGGGTGCGAGTAGGAATTAACTCATTTGCCTCGTTGGTAATGACCGTGATGCCTGATTTCTTTGGCACAACAAGAATGGGGCTAACCCATTGGTTATCCGAAATAAGGTAATGATACCACTATCAAGACATTTAACAATCTCCTTCTTGACCGCCTCTTTCATAATGGGGTTGAGACGTCTTTGTGGATCCCTTGCCGGCTTGGCATCATCCATCAAGTGTATATGTTGTTCGACTATGAGGGGACTAATCCACTTGATGTCCGCCATAGACCAGCCAAAAGCTTGCCGATTATTGTGTAAGACCATTAAAAGGGCCTTCTCTTGCTCAAAAGCTAGAGAGGCCAATATGATAACGGGTAAGCTCTCATTCTCACCTAGATAAGAATATTTTAGGTGCGATGGCAAAAGATTTAGTTCGAGTTTGGGAGGTGAAACAATAAATGGCAACAATGGAGTAACTGTTTCAAACTCGAAGGACTCCATCAAAGGTTCAAATCGAGTGTACGCAACCGAGTCGGATGGTTCAACAAACTCATCCGAAAAAGCAAAAGACTCCAACTCGGGTGGAGAGTCTTCAAAATCGTCTATAAAGGTGAAACACTCATAATCGTTATCCGCTGTGAAAGCTGTGTCGGATTCTAGGAGGAACGCACTAGTGGCGTTAACATTGCTGTGATTGAACAAAAATTTTTTGAACTCACAGTCCTCCTCCGCGATCTCATTGATCGAGCAAACATCAAGTACGTTAGCATCAGGCTCGGAAGGCTGACTCCCGAACTTGAAAATATTGAGTTCAATTGTCATATTACCAAAAGATAGATTCATTGAACCATTACGACAATTGATCACCGCGTAGGAGGTCACGAGGAATGGTCGACCAAGTATCACCGGAATTTGACTCCGGGGGTTAGCGACAGGTTGTGTATCCATAACAATAAAGTCAACGGGGAAAATGAAATCCCCTACTATAATTAACACATCCTCCAATTCTCCCCTAGGATGGGTGATTGATCGGTCAGCCATTTGGAGAGTACAGTGAGTGGGCTTAAGCTCTCCGACGCCTAATTGCTCGTACACAGAATAAGGTAGCAAATTGACACTAGCACCAAGATCTAATAGTGCTCTATTGATGTTCTTGTCCCCAATTGTTATCAAAATAGTAGGACAACCGGGGTCCATTTGCTTTGGGGGTAAAGAATTGACAAGAGCATCACTAATAACACTAGCCACGAAAACTTTCTTTGGTACTTATGACTTTCTCTTTTTGGTGCATAAGTCCTTTAAGAATTTTGCATATGAAGGAACTTGTTGGATTGCATCCAAAAGAGGGATATTTATGCTAACCTGTTTGAACAACTCTACAATCTTCTCCATCTGTGGAGTTGGTTTATTGGATCTCAAACGATTTGGAAAGGGAACATTTTGAAAGGTTGTTGAGTCCAATTTTTGCGGATCAGATTGTTGAGTTGGAACGGAACCCCGTGTAAATGTGTTCGTGTTGTGAGAAGTGGGTCCGTTCGAGCTAGAAGGAGTAGAGCCGTGTGAAGGATGGAGAATAGGCTCTAACGAAGAAGAAGTAGAAGAAGAAGGTGAAGAAGATGAAGAAGGGCCACCGGCAGGGGTGTCATTGTTAATACCCACATTATTTTGCAACACTTTTCCCGATCTCAACGTGGTCACAACATTTATGTTATGATTCTGCTGTTGATATGCAGTGTGTAAAGTTACTAGGCATACTAACAAGGCTCTACAAGGCATCGACCATGCCGGATTAAAATTTTTAGGTGCCGAACAACCTTAAGCAAGATCGTTAACTAGAAATTACGCGATCACTTGCAAGTAAATCACATTTACACTAAGTGAATAAGAAATACAACCTTTGTAGATCGGTCCTTCACTTCATATGCTCCTTGATGTAGTCCCTTCGCTGCGATCATCCAACTCCCGGACTCTCGGACGGCTCCATGAGAAATTGCAACGGTATTGCTCGAAGTCTTCGAGGCCAAAGATGATCTACGTCGAGGGAATACGAACTCAAACTTCTACTTCACTAACCAAAGAATTAGTGAAGCAAACACACTAAACTAAAGTGCTAGTCTAGTAGAGGATGGTGAGATAGGAAATGGGTTCTCTTTAGAATTTGATTTCTCACTCTTAATCTTCACTTGATAATTTCTAGCAAGCTTTTTCTTTTTCTTCATGAAGAAGAAGAAGAAGAAGAAAAATGAATAAGAATGAATAAAATGAATTATAAAGTGAAGTCTATCATAATGCAACCATGGGTGAGTTAAACCTTTGTAGAGACTAAACTAGAGTTTAGGTTAATGGTTAGGTTAATGAAAATGTCATGCAAAACAAAAATGGTGGACTTTGTCAAAGATGCTTGAAAGCTTCATGAAACTTCAAGCTAATTCAAAAATAACCACCATTTTTGAATTACCAAATAATTTAAAACCTTTACCATTAACCTAAATATAGTGTAAGTCACACACACACCCAAGTTTACATGTATCATCAAACATGATACAAACTTGTGCACAAAAAATATATCACATATACAACATGTGCACATTACGTGAGAAAATCAATCTTAAGTGAACTACTACTAGTTAATGTAAAGTAATATATCAAATATATAATTATATATTAAATCATTAAATCAACACTTAATTTAACGATCCGGTCATATCGCATATAACCGACTAATATCGAGTGTATCAATGTTTCGAATCAACACTTGATTCGGTAACCCGGCTATATCTCATATAACCGTCCGATGATACTAATCGCAAGAATGGAATACAGTATCACATACTAGTATTATTCTCGGTCCCGCACATATCCCATATGCGCTCCTATTTCGTTTTGCCTGAGCCAGTACAATTTCTATGTAGGACTCTAAAGACTCGTCAATATGCCGGCAGTAGGTGATAATCATATCAAGCACCCACAAGCCGTCAGCGGTACTAGCTAGACGTAACGGCTACCCAGGTATTGAGCGATCAGAAGATCAGTAAGCAAGCCCGCTCCAACTCCTGTAAAAGCCTGACAGTGACACTACCGTACAGTCCGGTCTCCTCGTCTGATATGTCGCTTATCAGTTCTAGGGGTGGTAAACGTCAGACCCCAATAACCGATAAGTCATGCCGATATGAGGCACATAACGGGTCGAGAAACTACTGGTAACACTTACCAGTATATCTCTAAACCAGCCCTAGCCAGGGACTTCCCTGTTATGGCCAATCGAGCATAGCGCAACATCAACCCCCAATACCGGGAGAGACGAAACCCCTCCTATCGCTCATTGCCTCCATGTGACTCGGGAATGTACCCAAAAACCACCGTTTTGCACGCTCTCTTGGACGTGGTAAGGTGGAAATCAAAGCACATTGGGAATCACACAAGACTCTATGACGATCTCGGGTCTACCGACTAACCTGTACCAGTGTCACCAGAGAACTGCCATCTGACGTAAGGTATAATACCATCTGGGAGTTCTCGGTGAGTCCGTCCAGTGTACCCAGTCTCCACTGAGCACCCGTATATCATCTCTGATGTCAAACACCAATGGATATAGGATCATCCATCGCCTATCTGTATGGGTCGAGAAGGCATACGCTAGTCTACTCTGGTATATCGATACCCCGTCTCGATACACCCACGACTAGGGACCTTGAAGGATGTACTTATGCACTACCATGTCCCCACAAGTATGTTCCGCATCGTAGTCCAGATAGTCAAGTACACATCCTAAGGGATTTACCAACATGTAACAGAGAGACAATCAGTATACACGTTAGGTAAAGAGTAACCAGATAGCATACTATCATGTCGAGCAAGAAAGTCCTCCCTATATATGTCCAAGCAGCTACTACAATATACAACAGATGTATTGTAATGGCCTCTACGGCTTACATATAACTAACAATTTCCCACTTGCACTAGGGCCATCTGATAACAGTGGTTGAAGTATCTCATACTCAACCATCCCATAAAAGTCCCTCTCTGGGAAAAGGCCTTTGTGAGTGGATCCGCCGTGTTGTCTTCTTAGTCTACTCTCCTGACCTCGATCCCCTGGAGATCAACCATCTCCATGATCAGGTGACATTGCCTCAGAATATGTCTGGATCACTGATGGGACAAGCGTTCCTAGGCATAAGCCACAACTCCATTGTCACACAATGGTAGGAACGAAATTCATCTCATGAACTAATATACACCAAGACTGCCTCTTTGGTAGCATCTTTGGTAGCGATGTATCCAGCCTTTATCGTCTAGTATGCCACGGTATCTAGCTTAGAACTCTTCAACATACCGTCCCTTTACTGAGGGTAAAGACAATGCCTGTGACTGACATTCAGTCGTCCTTATCACCCTGGAACCCTTCGAATGATTCTCCCCAGGATCAATTGATACCATCTCACTACATCTGGTGAGTATCCTATCATCCAAGTAGATCTATCTCATAGATCCAAAACCCAGGATTTAGGAGGTATCATTTTGATCCTATATGGAGAATCCTTATGATAAGCGGAGATTGACCGAGCGAAGCATAGGAAACTCCTTCCCTATCAAGAGTATGTCATCCACGTACTCTACGAGGATCACCACCATACTCTCTACTACCATTTTGTATATACAAGGTTCATCTACCATTTTGATGAAGTCAAATTCTTTGACTACCGCATCAAAACAGATGTTCCAACTCCGCGATGCCTGCTTTATCATATAAAACATCTTGCACACGTTTCCGTTGCTCCCACTGTCTATGAAGCCCTCTGGCTGTGTACTTATAGATGCTCTCTTCTAAAACATCATTTTAGAAAAGCAGTCATGACACCCGACCGCCAGATATCGTAGTCATGGTATGTAGCCGTGGCAAGTAGGAACTGGATGGACTTAAGCATAGCATTGAAAGTCTCAACTTTTACATGTACACCAAGTAATCTTCTCAAGATATACTTGCTCCTGATGGGGATTTAACCCTTCAGATAAAGCAACCAAAGTCCATACTTTGTTGGTGTATAAGGATTCCATCTCAGATCGCTAAGCATCCAGCCATTCTTACAGAGTCCCACTCCTGATGGCCAGCTCGAAACTAGTTGGGTCATCATCTCATGATGCAATCCTCGCTCCCACTATCATAGAGAAACCGAAGTATCTCTCAGGTGGGTGAGAAAACCTACTAGATCGGCGGAAAGGCTGAGGTTCGTTGGTTACTATTGAATCCTTTGGTTCTACCAAATCATCAGCTGCAGTTTATATAGCTGGAACCTTTCCAGTTCTACACAACAGATCTTGCCTCGAGCTTGTCCGGATTTTGCTTTTAGATATAAGTCGGACAACCCCAAATCTTAACAAACTTAAGATATGGGCTCTTCCCTTTCCATATCACATATGAAGTGGTAGGCATCTGATTTGGTTGGAACGCCATTAAATAGGTATGCAACTTCATAAGTGCGTAACTCCCAAAAGGAAATAGGTAACTCAGTAGTACTCATCATAGAGCACACCTTATCATATAGGGTGTGATTGCTCCGCCCCGATACACCGATGTGCTGTGGTGTATATGGAGGAGTAATGCTGAGAGAGAATCACATTCTCCTTTAGAATAATCCAGGAATTCCGTGCTCAAGTATTCTCCTCCTTGATCACATCAAAGGACATAATACTTATACCCGTTTAGGTTCTCTACTTCTAACTTATATTCTGTGAATATCTCAAAAGGTTCGGACTTGTGTTTCAACAGGAACATATGTCTGAATCTTGAGAGATTATCAGAGAATGTAATGAAGTACAAAGAACCGGTCTTGTCATGTGTAAACAGGGGACCTTCATACATCAACATGTATCATCCCAAGAGTTCACTAACTCTTTCTCTGTTTCCATTAAACAGAGCTGTGGTCATCTTATCTCTGTGACATGACCGGCAAGTTTCACAAGATGTAAATTCAAACTAATTTAAATATGCATCTATATGTAACTTTAGCTAGTCGGGTCGCATTGATATGACCTAGTCTACAATACCTCAAGAAGGATCCGTTCATTTCTGAACTCTTCTTCTTGTGTGTGTTCTGTATACTAAGAACTGTAGTTTGATTTAGAACGTCAATGCTTTTAGCCGGGATTAATTACACGCTACAAGTTCGCCAATCTTTCAGCCAGGCCAGTGTCGGTACTTTGAGGGAGGTCCCCCGTGCTTTCGCACGAACCTAATTAATGTAAACCTCGTTTCCCAGAGGCGTAACCCCGTTGACACCTTTCTAGACACCTACTTGATCGGCTAATTGTAATGTGTAAAACTCTCCCAGGAGTAACAATTACTCGCAATGGGTATCGGGATCCAACTATCTCATAGAAGGTATGCAATCTCATTGCAAATTTCAACGCTTGAAATTCCCGATAATTTTGTCCCAAACCTCCTATGACCTTGACAAAGGCCTACAAACCATAGGATGCTAGTCAAGTTCAACCCGTCATTTCTTGATTGAATTAAACCCACCCGCACGACCCTTGACAAAGGCCAACAAGGTCGTACGACTACCCTAACCCAATCTGCATCATATGCATAAGCAGATAAGCACTAGTCAGCTACCGCACACTACGCCTTGACAAAGGCCAACAAACGCAGCATGAATACTAACTACTACTTATCTGAAATGACGGAGGGCTACGACAGGTTTTTCTGAAAACCTATTGCGTAATGAACTTGATATCGTTGTAGAATCAAATGATTTTAAAATGGAGTGTTTTTGAGGTTTTTTCTAGTTTTGCTAGAGGGGTCACTCCCGGTGAAGGGATCGTCGGCCCTTTCCTCGTCGAATGAGGTGCAGGATATATCATATATATCACTGTGCAAAGCAAAAACTCCAAAAGAAATCAAAAGACAAACCGAGTGTTGTAGTATCTGCCAGTTATTGCTAAAGGGGTCACTCCCGGTGAAGGGATCTCGGCCCTTTCCTCATCGAATAAGGTGCAGGATGTTCTACAAGGAACATCGCGATGCAAAGAAAGAACTGTAGCTACCTGTTTTTGAAAATTCGATTCCACAACATCTTTTAGGTTTCTATTTCTTTCATTAATCACATTAATGAAGTCTCGTCATTTAAGTACCTAAACATCACAGATAAATACGACGTACACTTATGCCATCCGCATTCGCCTCGATGTCCCCTCGTGCACCGTTAGGTTAGGTAACTAACGGCAGAGCAGGGCAGGGCTAGCGCGGGTGTAAAACATAAGTAACGTCTATATAATATATCATATATACTATATATAGTATCTATCACAGCACATTACATGATCACATCACAGATATCGCAGCAGAAGAAACATATGAAACATTGGATATACTAGGACGTCCGTGTTTTATTTTGAGCCTCTATAAAACACGGATTCCACGGTCGCGATGAATAGCCAAACCCACACCCCTGGACCCCTACGAGAGCGGTAAGCAACCCTACCAATTCTAGGGTTGGGAGACCCGGACTCGACTCCTCGAGTTGGTCTCCCACTGGACCCTAGAACCCGGTTACTTATGCTCCCCTCCTTGGGTCTATCCTAGTGCGGAAAAGTAAATAATATACAAATGGTGACAACGACCTCAACCCGGAAGTGCCCCAATAAAAGAATATTACATACATTTAATTTTACATGAATGAAAATAAAGACTCTCATCTCACATAAAAACCCTCGGCTATTCAGACACGACGATCCAATATAACATATCCAGCAACACATAACATCACATGTCATCAACGTAAGTAAATATGCGCATCCCAATTGTCGTTGACATATAGCAACGAAACCGGCGATATCACATATTACACTTACGGTCGCAGAAAAGAATGTGTAAAACTACAACAGTTGGAATCCGCAACCTCCTTAAACATCGCATGCCTAACAGTTATAAACCCCGCATTTTAGTCTTCATATCGAAAACACTTTTCAATATCAAGTCGGGCAATTCAACAAGATTCCCGATATTTGACTCGTCGCAAACTTTAGTAGACGGCCGCACCCCCAGATGCCGTCGACTAAGTGCACTAAGGCGGAACACCGCTGCCGCAAGCACCCGAACGGATGCTTTCGGCGATGGGGTTCTCCTACAGTCACTTGGTCGGGGTTTTGGGGCATGGCTGTCTATTAAGTTTACCCGGCGAGTATCCGCGTACGCTACATGATTGCGACAGACTTTTGATCGCATCAAAATTCCGTGGCAACCGATCATTTGAGACTAAACTGCTATGTTTGGAACATCCAAATCAGTTATCTCATGAGTACTTGTGGATTCCAAATTTTTTATCACATTCTAGATAAATAGACAATGTTAAACTTTCCGATCGAATAAACAAACACCCAAGTTTTCCCAAAAAGTTCTCAACACTTGAGGGGAGTTTAAAAACATCTATTTCATGCCACACTACCAACGGTCCAGCCGTAGAAGGGTCAAGCCAACGCCTCACAAGTGGCGCGCCGTACTGCCCCAAACCCTAAGGTTCAAAGGGCAGTTCAAGACGGTCACATAATCGAGTTAAGGTTTGTTGTCTTTTAGAGGGTCCATCGCGTTACTTGCACTACTTAGAACGTTCTTAAACAACGGAAAAATCCAACACTTGGAAATTTCCCGGCAGGTGAAAAAGTGGGTATTTATATCCGGTCGAACTTTTTAACATGTTCTAAAATTACCCGGAAAAAACACTTAGACGAAATTAAACTTTCGATCGAATCAACGAACTCCCAATACAACCCAGAAAACTCAACTGTTGAGTAAAAATTAAAAATTCCCAGAAAACACAGCAATTTCAGAAAGAAATTACTGTGCAAACCCCGTGGCACAACTCACCATTATGGCCGCGGAACCGCCGCATAAGCCAGGGTGGGGCCGCGGTTCCGAGGCGCATTGGTCGATTTGGGGACACGTGCTGCACAGTAAGTCCTACAAAACCCTGCTGAATTTTTTTGGATATTTTTAATGCACAAAAAACCACAATTTCAGGAAATGTACAGAGAGGGGTATTCGATTAGGGTTTCGGGTTCGATCGGATTTCTAACTTCGTATACACTTCGCCTAAAGCTCTAGCTAGGCTCTGATACCGCTGTAGGGTTACAAGGAACACTAACAAGGCTCTACAAGGCATGGACCATGCCTGATTAAAATTTTTAGGTGCCGAACAACCTTAAGCAAGATCGTTCACTAGAAATTAGGCGATCACTTGCAAGTAAATCACATTTACACTAAGTGAATACGAAATACAACCTTTGTAGATCGGTCCTTCACTTCATATGCTCCTTGATGTAGTCCCTTCGCTGCGATCATCCAACTCCCGGACTCTCGGACGGCTCCATGAGAAATTGCAACGGTATTGCTCGAAGTCTTCGAGGCCGAAGATGATCTACGTCGATAGAATACGAACTCAAGCTTCTTCTTCACTAACCAAAGAATTAGTGAAGCAAACACCCTAAACTAAAGTGCTAGTCTAGTAGAGGATGGTGAGATAGGAAATGGGTTCTCTTTAGATTTTGATTTCTCACTCTTAATCTTCACTTGATAATTTCTAGCAAGCTTTTTCTTTTTCTTCATGAAGAAGAAGAAGAAGAAAAGAAATGAATAAGAATGAATGAAATGAATTATCAAGTGAAGTCTATCATAATGCAACCATGGGTGAGTTAAACCTTTGTAGAGACTAAACTAGAGTTTAGGTTAATGGTTAGGTTAATGAAAATGTCATGCAAAACAAAAGTGGTGGACTTTGTCAAAGATGCTTGAAAGCTTCATGAAGATTCAAGCTAATTCAAAAATAACCACCATTTTTGAATTACCAAATAATTAAAAACCTTTACCATTAACCTAAATATAGTGTAAGTCACACACACACCCAAGTTTGCATGTATCATCAAACATGATACAAACTTGTGCACAAAAAATATATCACATATACAACTTGTGCACATTAAGTGAGAAAATCAATCTTAAGTGAACTAATACTAGTTAATGTAAAGTAATATATCAAATATATAATTATACATTAAATCATTAAATCAACACTTGATTTAACGATCCGGTCAGATCGCATATAACCGACTAATATCAATTGTATCAATGTATCGAATCAACACTTGATTCGGTAACCCGGCTATATCTCATATAACCGTCCGATGATACAAATCGCGAGAATGGAATACAGTATCACATACTAGTATTATTCTCGGTCCCGCACATATCCCATATGCGCTCCTATTTCGTTTTGCCTGAGCCAGTACAACCTCTATGTAGGACTCTAAAGACTCGTCAATACGCCGGCAGTATGTAATGATTATATCAAGCACCCACAAGCCGTCGGCGGTACTAGCTGGACGTAACGGCTACCCGGGTATTGAGCGATCAGAAGATCAGCAAGCAAGCCCGCTCCAACTCCTGTAAAAGCCAGACAGTGACACTACCGTACAGTCCGGTCTCCTCGTCTGATATGTCGCATATCAGTTCTAGGGGCGGTAAACGTCAGACCCCAATAACCGATAAGTCATGCCGATATGAGGCGCATAACGGGTCAAGAATCTACTGGTAACACTTATCAGTATATCTCTAAACCAGCCCTGGCCAGGGACTTCCCTGTTATGGCCAATCGAGCATAGCGCAACATCAACCCCCAATACCGGGAGAGACAAAACCCCTCCTATTGCTCATTGCCTCCATGTGACTCGGGACTGTATCCAAAAACCACCGTTTTGCACGCCCTCTTGGACGTGGTAAGGTGGAAATCAAAGCACAGTGGGAATCACACAAGACTCTATGACGATCTCGGGTCTACAGACTAACCTGTACCAGTGTCACCAGAGAACTGCCATCTGACGTAAGGTATAATACCATCTGGGAGTTCTCGGCGAGTCCGTCCAGTGTACCCAGTCTCCACTGAGCACCCGTATAACATCTCTGATGTCAAACACCAATGGATATAGGATCATCCATCGCCCATCTGTATGGGTTGAGAAGGCATACGCTTGTCTACTCTGGTATATCGATGCCCCGTCTCGATACACCCACGACTAGGGACCTTGAAGGATGTACTTATACACTACCATGTCCCCACTATTATGATCCGCATCATAGTCCAGATAGTCAAGTACACATCCTACGGGCTTTACCAACATGTAACAGAGAGACAATCAGTATACACGTTAAGGTAAAGAGTAACCAGATAGCATACTATCATGTCGAGCAAGAAAGTCCTCCCTATATATGTCCAAGCAGCCACTACAATATACATCAGATGTATAGTAATAGCCTCTAGGGCATACATATAACTAACACAGCGTGTGCGTGACCAGGATTGGGCAGTGGTTGAGATGAGAGCTTTCCTTTTTCTCCCTCGCTCAATGCTGCATTGAGTTGTGCAATTTGTGCCTCAATAGATTTGATGCTTTGATCGTGTGAGGCACTGTTTTGCACCAAAGATTGAATAGAAGTCTCTAATCTTGCTGTAGATTGTGTAGATTGCTTTAGGAACGCATCTAGACTTTTTTCGAGCGAGCTAACCTTGTCATTATTAGGTTGAACAAAATTGTTTGGCGGGTAAGAAGTGTTAGGCACAAAATTGTTCACTTGATTAGGGTAAGGTTGTTGTTGGAAAGGTTGTTGAAATTGAGTTTATGGAGGTGCTTGCTGTTGTTGTGAAGGAGGAGGCCTTTGAAAATTGTTATTTCCTTGGAATTGTTGATTTTGGTTCCAAGCAAAATTTGGGTGACTCCTCCAACCCGGATTGTATGTCGAAGAGTATGGATCGTTTCTTTGTCGTTGCTGAAAGGCAGCATTGACTTGATCCTGTCCTTGAGTAGATGCATTGTAAGGACACTCTTCTGTGAGATGTGATGGATCCGCAAAACAAGCACAAACAGTTCGTGGAGGCACAACAGGGGTAGGAGAAGGCGATGAGATTTTGGTCTCAATCACTTCTAGCTTTTTCGTAAGAGCGGCCATCTCGGCTTTCATAGGAATCGACATCTCTACTTGATGTATGCCTGCCCTAGATTGACCACTAGAAGAAGATGATGTGGTCTTGGTGCTCTCCCACTGAATTGTTTGTTCACTAAGGTCCTCAAGAAACTGCCACGCTTCCTCACTAGATTTGGAGAGAAAGTGACCTTGACAGATGGTTTCTAGCAACTGCTTCGTTGCCGAGTTCAATCCCTCGTATAATGTTTGGCAAAGTTGCTAACATTCGATCCCATGATGAGGGCATTGAACGAGTAGGTCTTTAAATCTCTCCAAACACTTCCAAAATGGTTTGGAAGGAAGATGTGAAAATTGTATAATCTCATTGCGGATTCTAGTAGTTTTGTGATGAGGATAGAACTTTTTAAGAAAAGCTTTCACAAACTCATCCCAATTTCTAATTGAATGTGATGTTGTGCTATATAGCCACTTCTCGGCTAAGTCACATAAGGTGAAAGGAATGACCATTAGCCTTATAGCGTCATCACTTAATTGGGTCGTTTTCATCATAGCGCAAACGTTTTGGAATTTATTGATAAAAATATACGCATCTTCGGCTTCCAAACCGTGAAATTTTGGCAGCATATTGATGAAGTGGGGTTTTATTTCAAAATTGCCCCCATTTGCCGGTGGGGGTGAAAGACAGGTAGGTAAAGAGGTGCGGACAGGATAGAAGAGATCCTGGAGCGCGACTCATGCGGGCGCTTCAACAGGCGGGTAATTCGGGTTATTCGCACCTAACGGAGGTGGAATCATTCCCGTCGGTAAGGTATTATTAGGATTGTATCGCGACATACCTTCGGAAGACGAATTTGAAGGCGGAGGTAAGAAAGTGGATGGAATTTCGACTTCGGTGTCGAAAGGTTCGTCGGTCGGTACCAACGAAACACGGACTAATTGGGCATTAGTGTCCCTAGTCCAAAGTGACATACACCAAAGGGGTAGTGTAGTCAGAAAAATAAAAAACAGATTGTGGAGGTAAGAAAACGTCAATGAGAGGAAGTGGTGTAAGTGAGTTGCAAGATTTCTTTAGCGACAAGTTGCTAGTTTTGAAAAGATTTATTTTTTAATTTTAATTTTTTTTTTATGTGAAATTTTTGCAAAAAGATTTTTGACAAGAGACTTGTGACACAAATGCAATCAACCACATAAGCACAATCAGGCCTAGATCTAGGGCCACCTAGGTCAGCTAGACAGCTCCTAACTAGGATTAGAAATAGGACCTCAAACCGCCTCTTCACCGCCAATTGCGGCCAGTTAAGTGTCAGGTAAGTGGGAGGCTCCCCGCTACAAGTAGCGGTCCTAATTAAATAACCACTTGTCTTAGACACACTTGCCTAGACACCGCAAAGTCAGGTTAGGATAAACGGTCGATGCCTATGACTAGTCCTTTGTCCTATTGAGCTCGAAGTCCTTAGGGCTGAGTCTAGTATTTTTTAATTAAGAGTGGTCAATGCAAATGCTTTAAGTGCTTTCTGGGGTCCTGGGAAGGGTGATGAAATCCCCACCCAATCTGAGTTTGGTCAATAGCCCCTTAAAGTCCGATTAAAATATGCAAAACAGTAAATTCACTTGCAATTATTTATTTTTAGCGCGGCGCAAAGAAACCTGCAGAAAATCTGTTATTGAGAAGGGGGAAGAAGATTTTTAGCGCAAAGAAATCCTGCAAAAAATTTCGCAAAAAGATATATGGAGGTTGGCAGAGGGGGGTAAAGAAAACAAACCGACAAAATTTGAGGAGCTGACGTGGAAAGCGCGCCGCTGTTCCGCGGTTTGGGGCGCTCCTGAGCCGCGGTTCCGCGGTTGGGTGGAGCGATCGGCTTCTAGAAAAAATTCTGTAGCTCCTATTCTCCAATCTTCTTCTGTTCGGATATACCTTTTTCTGTTTCGCCCTCTATAAATTTCCAGATCCGAGATTCTTCGCTGTTCCTGCAAGATTCAAACGATAAACCCTTCAAACAGACAAAAATTGATAAAAAAAAATTTTGTACTTTTTCTATTTTCAGATTTTTATGATTTATAAGATTTATATTAACCCGAAATTACACAAATGAAATTTTACGCCATCCCCGGCAACGGCGCCATTTGATTATGAGAGGTTTTTAACGATCAAAAATAATTTACCGCAATCAAGAACGGCGTCGCTTTGCAGCTAGCCGGTGAGTACGGGTCGGTCCACAGGGATGTGTAATTTTCCTAAGTGTTCTTACGAGCTAATTCCAATGGTTGTTTGGTCCTTTAATTGAATCTAAAAACTAAGTTGTATGATGATTAAGAAACTTGCTAGGGTTAGGTCTAAGCTAGAGTTTGGAAAGATTAAATGTCACACCTCTTTCAATGCCCTCAATTAAATCTTTTAGAAGTTATAGCAATTATTAGTAAAGGGGATTAGGATGATTGGGAAGAAACGAAGTTCCTTCCTCTAGATCCTTGTCCGTCCTTTCCTACTAATTGCTATAACCTTCATGGAAGACATGCATGTCCGGTCCTTTATACTACGATTTCACCGTTACCTCGTGGGTAGGGTGCCGTAGGGAGCGGATCATGCATGCATGCATGAAGTTCTAGTTAATACAAGTTATTGGGCACGAAAGAGATGAGAGATCTTCATCTCTCAATCCCTCCCTTATTGCTAACCCTAACAAGCAAGGAAATACTCGCTCATTAGGGGATCTATTAAGAACATCATTTTTAGATTACTTACCTATTGCAGTTTAAGAGATACTACACTAGATTAAACTAGGGCAAAGGAAGGATTTATCTAAGGCAAGAATTAAATTAGAAAAATGTAACGTTTCAGAAATCGTTTTGCGAATTTTTCTGTTTTAGGGCAAAATTGCCGGTTTTTCCCGTTTTAACCCGATTTCGATCAAACGTCCGTATAAGCTTACCGGCACCTTTTTTAGCTAAAATAAAGCTTGTGCGCGAACTTTAGGGGTATTTGGGAGGTTTTGGTTCAGATAGATTTTTTCCCAAATAAAATATTATTTTAAGCGGTTTTTGGTGCAAGTAAATCGGGAAATTTCTTCTAAATGAAAATTTTTGAAAATCATCACTACAATTATTTTTAGAACCTTCTTTTTAAATATCTAGATTTTTTTTAGTGCAAAAGGTTTTGAATTAAAAAAGAAAAGAAAATGAACAAATGGTGGCATTTTGCATTAAATGTGCATTAAATGATTTTTTTGCTAGAAACTTCTCCACAATTTCCACAAATTCCACCTCCTCACATTTTGGCCGGCCCCTCTTCTTTCCTTGGCTGCCCCTCTTGATTTCCACCCCATTTCAACTCATTTTACTTCAAATAAATCATGAAAAATCTAAATAATTCATAGAAATTCAAATAAAATCCAAAAGCTTCATTCTTCTTCACAAAAATTGCTTGGATCTTCATTCTAGTGAGGATTTTGGAGGCTAAAGTTTGGTTTTATCCTTAATTCAAGTGGTATTCTTGAAGGTATAAAACCTTAACTCTAATCTCTTTTTTTTGTTGCTTAATACTTTATGCTAGCTTAATTAGATGTTAGTTTAAGATTTAAATTTCATGTTTCAAAATTCTAGAAATGGTTTTAGAAATTCAAGTTAAGGTTAAATCTTAATTTAAGTGTTTAATATTTAATTGAAGTGTTAATTTATGTTTTGGAGAAGTTTAACCTAGTAGAAAATGCTAATTTTTGCTAATTACTACTTTGTTTAATTAAGGATTTTTGCTTACTAGGTTTTTGCTAAACCTTAATTAAGCAAGTTTAAAAATATAGAAATGGTTTAAATGGTTTAACCTTGCTATTTGAAGATATTTGTAAATTATAGTTTTGGTAAAACTTGTAGTTTTGTGCTATAAAGATAAGTACTGCTTACTAGATTTCGGTAACTTTTAGGCGTGGGTTTCTTTTGGCGTTGCGACGTTATTTATTTTGAGTCCACGTTTATTATTGTGTTTTGAATGCGCGATCGGGACGATCGGAATCTAGACTAGGTGTTTCATAGTTTGGCGACCCTAGTTAGGATTTTTGGCCGATGTCGTGCGCGTTAGATGCGCTAAGCGCGCAGTGTAATTTTCAGGGCGTTATTCTTGCGTTTCGATGTCTTTTCGTCGATGTAGAATATATGCTTATGTGATGTGTTTGTGAAATTTTAGGTTCGCAAGCGGGGACTTCGGACGCTACGACAAGGGGAAAACAGGTGGTAGGCTTCACCTAGCTTGGAGCGTTAGTGAGTAGATTTAACATCTACAGGGGAATCGCCCGCATGGCATTATGCGTCTGGGCTAGAGATGTTATTTCTGTCGCATATTCTATGTCTTATTTAGAATTGCGCATTTACCCTATTACTTAGATATTGTTGTGCTTGGACTAGTATCCTTAGGACACTGCACATATTATTTACGATTCATGTTGCACGAGCACTGATTGTATGCTACACACACCGTCAATAATTGCCATGTCACGCACAACCCACTTATAGATATGATATTGCTTGGTTAGGGACATTGAGACTTTAATTCATATTTATTTACGCATTGACTTATAGCATACCTGTATACCTACATGCTTAAACATATGTTCTGACATACTTACATGCCAGTTATCTGTATACTTATAGTGTATCGTACCATTAGTGATAGGTGCATACACACTTTACGATACAACAACAGGTATCATATATGTTACTTATACCCGGGGGGTACCCTACATATTTTACTTATACCCAGGGGGGTATACTACATCATTTGCTTATAGATAGACACCTATACTTAGCTGTACCATATTGATTTCGCATACATCTGGTTTCAGCTACATATTTTCCTTTATATGCTCGCATTTCAGATATATCGCATATATTTATTCCTGGATTTGCGCATTGTTATTTGGATTTTATATGATGTTTTCTGAATTTGGGAACCGCGGGAGTTTATGAAATTATGCATTAATTGAAAAACCCGGTTTCCTTGATATGATATTTACGCAGCCACCATGAGATTTATCGGTTCTGATTATATACTCCATACGATGTGTGGATGCCGTATGAGGGTACGTGGTGGGGCCCGGTATGGTTCCCCTCGGCAAGAAGATCGATGGACTTTGCCGATTGAGCCTGGAGGCGGGCGAGTACCTACCGGTGACAGTACCAATGACTCTACGGGGATCGTGGGGATACCGTTGGGAGTCATGTACGTATAGATACGTCGAGAGGCGAGGGTCAGAGCTAGGCACTCGAGCTTTCGAGATAGCATATGATATGTACCTATCAGGGGGCCAGTCGTGGTGACAGCACCTGATAGATCAGTATTTCTGTGTCGATATTTGGCACATTGGTTTCATGATATTTCTAATTACTCTTTTGTATATATAATAGGGGATTGAGCCGCTGTTATATATACCCTTACACCAATATTAGTGGAATGGGACGCTAATATATTTGTATTGACCTCATAATATTTATTTATGTCATTATATTTAGGATGTTAGAATTTTGCTGGAGATTTGATTCGGGATATAAGAGATTCATTTGAGATTGGATACTGGATAGATATGTGAGATCTACTTGATATTGTACATTCGAGATATATGAGATCTACTTGCTGTTGTACATTCGAGATATGTGAGATATACTTGATATTGTACATACGAGATATGTGAGATCCACTTGATTTTGTACATTCGATATATACGAGATATACCTGATGATTGTACATTCGATATTTGTGAGATATACTTGAGGTTGTACATTCGGGATATATGAGATATACTTGATATTGTGCAATTGAGGAGATGTGATACTTAGATAATATGAGAGCCAATTTGGGGGCTGATTCGAGGAATTGGTATTTAAATTGTCTTGCTGGATTGTGATCCTACCACGATGTCAGGGTTTCGTGGAAATGACATACTTCACTCCATACCTCACCTTATCTGTTGTGCATTGCTTCATGTACTAGTAGTACCTATTAGTGTACCTTTCATGATTGTTGCACATTTACATTCTCATATCCTTATCGCATTATTATTGCATACCGTTGTCATATCATTATTGCTTTATATATATTGGTTGTACCTGCTAGTGTACTTTCCATTATTCTGCATTCATATAACATGTTATTACTGTTAATTGCATATCTTAGATTCACGCTTTACGTGCATACTTGCGATTACCTGCATATGTTATTTACTATTCATGAGTTGGTAACTCACCCCCGTTGTGCCACAGTATTTGCAGGTGTTCCTCAGGATAGTCAGAGGCAGGCTATCATCACTCATCTTATCATCTTTTGCTACGGATACCGCATCAGCTCACAGTTTGCAGTTTGCTTAGGTGGGTTTTGTGGTTATTCGTTTAATTGTATATTCGTTGTATCCCTGTACTCTCTATCTACTATTTTCATATTGACTTAGAGACTTGGTGAGGACGATGTTGTATATTATGTTGGATTTGTTGTCTTTTATACAGTTTCCTTTCTATCGTCTTCTATTTCTTCGCTACGGCGTCGTATATTTATGGTGGTGATTGTTTTCCGCCTTTGGGCGTAGATTTGCTCCCGTTGGGGATGCTTTACTTTTTATTTATGTTGTACCCACTTTTGGGGTTGGCTTTTACAAAGGAGGTGCTGCCAAAATTTTAAAGGAAATAAAGTTGGACTTTTAAAGAATTTGGGTTGTGATTTCAAAGACTTTTAAACAATGTTTCTTATCTTTTCTGGTCTTTTACTGGTTTAGATTTCTGGGTTTTGGCTTTCTTTTACTGCGTTACGCCTGTAGATGTTGCGTAGTATTAGGGCCGTCACGTGCCAATTTCGGGTCGTGACAAAAACTACGGAAGAAAATAAAAGATAACTTACAATAATGATGCTCTTAAATCTTCCAAAGAATCTAAATTTTTATTTATTGAAAAGAGACATCCCTAATACAATCTTTAGAATACATTTTTATAGGGAATAGGAAAATTTAGGGTTACAATTGCTTGCGCATGTGATATTACAGATATACCCCCTAAAAATCCCAACAAAATAACCGTCACACCGCCAAGAGAAATCTGCACCGACACGTGCAGCAGATGGCCACGGAACAGCGGCATGGGTAAGGGTAGGGCCGCGGTTCCGCGGCCCATTGATGTGATCTTCTGATAATTTTTTGTGGGATGCTTTTCTGCTATTTGGGCTTTTATATCTTTAGTTCTTTTCTCCATTTGGCTTCTGGGTCTTCTCTAGATCTTCAGTGAAAACTTGTAATGGTCTTTTAACTGTTCACTTTGACATTTTTGGATCTTGCGTTGTCTTGTACAATTGTGAATTGTTCTTCGTCTAGGCTTGACTAGGATCCTTCTACTTGTTGGTCAAAAGTCCCTCTTTTGTATCATCTTTTGTCTTTTTCTCTGTTTTCGCTCCAAGAACCCGTATCCTGTAATATGTAGCAGACATGCGTTAAAAGCACCTGCTTATTTATAAAACGCATAAGAATGGGGAATATAAAATGCAATATTATGATATGAACATACTGCCGGGGCCGAGGACCGATACCGCAGACGGAGCCCGTGGGCTGATCCGGACTGACGGAGCCTGATATATGAGGATTTGCGTGTCGATGCTGGACACGAGTATTTATGATATTTGAGTGCCGATGTTGGGCACTTGTGGTTCTCATAGATTTACAGGATTTGAGGGCCGAGGAGAGTGCCGGCGCCTGAGTTTTATTGGGATTTGGGTGCAGTGTTGGGCACCGATTATTTTTCCACGTTGATATTCCGTGTAGATGTTATTTATCCCATGCTCAGCATTGATTATTATGCATCTCATCCTGTAGTCATTTTACCTGACAGAGCACTTGCATGATTATGCACATACTGCTTATCGCATATAGACTTATCTGCTGGCATCTGATAGAGTAGCGTAGCACGTGCATGCTCGTGATTACCTTTATATGTTATCTCTATTCACGAGTTGGCAACCCACCCCTTTTGTGCCATAGTATTTGCAGGTTGCCCCTCAGAGTAGTCGCGGCAGGCTGCCTTCTTACATCTTTTGGCTGCAGATACCATTACAGTTGGTGCGAGAGTTGTTTTGCTGTTAGGTGGGTTGTGGTATCTGGTTACTTTTATTGTACACACATTTGTATCTAGTATTCTCCATCTACCATATATGTACTAGACTTAGAGACAGTGTGAGGACGATGATGTATATTATTTGTATTCTGGTGTCGAGCTCGTGGGAGCCGACTTTATATATGCAGTTTTATTATTCTGTGATGTTTTACTTATTGCTCATTTCTTCGCTACGGCGTCGTATATTACTCTTGTGGTGATGATTTCCGCCGTTGGGCGTGATTGCTCCCGTTTGGGGATGCTTTATTTCATTGTATATCATTTTCACTTATATCCTGTTTTGTACCCGATTTCGGGGTTACTTTTACAAAGGAAATGCTGCCAAAATTATTATGAGGATAACTTAACTTTAAAAGAACATTATTGAACTACTTAAGGTTTTCTAAATGTTTTAATTAAATGTTTTCAACACTCACTACTTTTAAATGGTTTTGATTTCTGGGTTCGGCTTACTTAGTCGCGTTACGCCTGTAGACGTTGTGTGGTTAAGTGCCGGTCATGAGTCGAAATATTCGGGTCGTGATATCATTCGTCTTTGGTCACTAGTGACCTTCTATCATATCTCTGATTGCTACTCTTACTGCAGTAGCTCCAA
This sequence comes from Agapanthus africanus, assembly GCA_030015575.1. Taxonomy (NCBI): domain Eukaryota; kingdom Viridiplantae; phylum Streptophyta; class Magnoliopsida; order Asparagales; family Amaryllidaceae; genus Agapanthus; species Agapanthus africanus. The sequence continues at coordinate 403,282,715 of CM057337.1, read as the reverse complement.
CATCTGGAGCGGTATCTTATCATTCGCAGCAACAACTGGCTCATTCGTGTTCATGCTGAACAGTGCCTCAATCATCATGAATAAGCGATACATCAAACGCTCATGGCGCGAAAACACAATAAAACGACGCCTCTATGCAATCGTGTGTCTCTGGAATCACGCCCTGGTCAGTCCTCGTCCGTGACGAGCTCGTGCTAACCGCAACCGTAGCTCTCTCTGCCCGTATAATCGTGGCAGCAAAACCATAAACCTATATCGATGAGGATAGATCAAAAATGAATATAATGTAGTGCAAGGAAATGTACATCCTAAGGCTTCTTAAGCGGAGTAGCGTATCATAAGTATGCCGCGGAACATACACACGGTACGTCACTCTCCTTAAGTCACCTACTCCATCAACCAAGGTCAACCTATACGACGAAAGTTCGGGTCTAATACCCCGTCGACTAAGTCTATGTTCCGTAAGGTCAAGCCTACATTCCGTATATATACAAACGCCCTAGGCTCCGCATAGTCAAACATAGACTCGAACCAAGGTTAACCTAGCGCTCTGATACCAACTTTGTCATGACCCGAAATATTAGCTCGTAGCAGCACTTAAATCACGCAACGTCTAAAGGCGTGACGTAATTCAAGTATGCTGAAACTCAGAAATCTAAACCTTTTAATGAAATAAAAGAGGTGCGGTTTTGAAATGAGGTATAATGAAGAAAAGTGTTTTCTTAAATGCATAGAATAAGGAACATGAAAAATGCATGCTTATCCTACTTGTTGTAAAACATGTTCGTCTTTTAAAAAATTGGCCAACACCTCCCTAGTATATTTTGATCCAAAACCACAAATACATGATAATATAAAAGGCATCCCCAAGAGGGAGCTAGCTCTTCGCCAAACGGCGGATCACAACCATGCATGTAATAAAACAAGTATATGACGCCCAATCAGTGAAGATCAACACAAAGGATAAAAAACATAAAGTAAGACATTAACCCAAAAGCGAACATAAAACCCATCGCGTAAATCTCGCAACTACAAGTTTCACTAAGTCTTACTATTTACACAGATACTAGTTTTGATTGATGGATTTAACTAGATACAATATGAATAATAAGTACAAGAGTGGGCACGATACAACTGTCCCACCTACCAAGGCAAATCTCTCGAAAGGAAGCTGTGCGCCAACTATGCCGTTACCGATTCATGCGGTCAACCTGCAAGAACTGTGGCACAACGGGAGTGAGTTGCAAACTCGTGGGTAGAAAACATAACAAGTAGAAATCGAATAAAATAACGATTTCCTAGATCAACTATATCATGAAGGTAATACTATGATATCTAGGATGACCGTATATGAATATGTGCTAACAATATAAATAAATGCTAGTATGCAATCGGATATCATTCAATAATTTAATCAATGCTAATATACATGTGGATCTCGTCCACTTGAAACATCGAAATAGCATGTGCATGTAAATATATATGAAGACATCAATAATGTGTGTGTCCATCAATGACACCCCAAAACGTGTAACCTGAGTGTCATACACCGAAACTCAAAATATCATGAAACCCGTGTCTAGCATCGACACGTAAATCCTCATATCTCAGGCTCTGGCTATTCGGACTAGCCTGTAACCATCTGATGACTCTGGTCGGTATCCTCCGAATAACCTCCAGGTCCAAAATACTATCACCGGTAAGTAGTGCTCCTCTGCCAAGCTCAACGCCATCATCTGCGACCATCTTGCCCCGGGGTACCTCGCCGGGTCCACCATGCACCCGCAGAAGGTTCCTCGTCCTTCTCGAATCGGGTGTATAACATCAATCAAGAGCCGAGAAAACTTATGCTGGACGCACTGAAAAATCATATCAAGAGAAACCGGTTTTTTTTTAAACAATACAAACTTTCTTTTGAAATAACCACGGTTCTCAAATCCAGAAATCTCAAGAAAACAGCATATCTCAATGCGTATAATCATAAAGCATGATGCATGCGACATATAACAGAAATGCAAGTATATCCGTGTATAATGCAACATGGAGCAGTAATATGCACATTTTAAGGGAAAACCGCTCTTTAGAATGAATCCAGTTTTAAAACAAATCCCGTGGTTCCCAATTCCTCCAAAGTCATATGCAACATAGTATAAAGGCGTATATGTAACTATAGCAAGTAAGTTATGCAAGGAGTCATATCATGATACAGCAATCCTACTGTATAGTGACATGGCAATTATCGATGATCAAGTGTGTGAGCCGGCAATTCTGTGTAAGTGTAACATACGTATTATCGATAATGGTGCAGGTGTACTAGCATAGGTAATATGAAATACAATGAGAATAATCATGAATGCAGCAGAAAGTAAATTGGAAGCTAAAAGGTATAAGGTATACGTATCTAACATGACCGAGTCGGTGAATCTATCAATCGGCTTCCTCTAGTCAAGGGTATGGATCAATCATCAAATAACTCATCACGTACGGTAACTCATCGTACGGCGTCATTAACTAATTTGGGATCCTAACAACCTATATGACACGGAGGGTACGGACCTAACGTCTCGTACGGTTTATCACTCAAGATTCACTACATTATCCGTATATATACCTATCTCTCAGGTCTCATCCGTATCAATCTTAGATCATAGGACCGGCAAAGGTATCAATTATTGCATATCGACTCGTATCCATATAACGACATATCACACCAAGTCGTCATATCAAAACGTAAACTCTTTTCCATTACACTAATATCTCATATCAAGTCGCTATTATATATATACGATTTACCATATACACCAAGTGTCATGCTACCCTAAAACTCATACCTATTATATTGCAACTACATGTTATAAGTTATATTACTAATATCATCTCTAACTATCTTTTAAAATATATTACTAGTTTCCTAATCTAGGTTTCTACGACTATATCCTAGAAATCGGTTTCCATTTAAACTGCGGGGGTGCTATACTCCATCCACCTGACTTCCCCGTAGATATAGATCTACTCGCCTTGATCCTTGCTTGCTGAAGTCGAAGTGCTTCGTCGTCTCGGAATCCACGCGGAGGTACCTACAACAAATACACAATCGCAAATGTGTATTAAAATCAAGTCGGAAAACCAAAACGGCATACGGTTCGCTCATAGGTTAGAACCTATAGTCTACGTATGCAAAACAACCAAACAACCCTTGTTGTTGACGTACGAACGCCCAACAACAAAAAACGAATCCAAACAACAAAACCCAAGTCATGCAAAACCATGAACACAAAACAACCACTCAGAAATCTTGCTCCAAATTTTTGTTCAGGTAAAAATTAGTTAAACTAGCAATGCAGTGTGTAGTGTTTGAAGTGATTGAGCTACAGACCAAACATTGTCACCAAAACCTACATTTTGGACGGTGATAAAAGCCCCAAATCCGGTAAGCTCTGCTAAAAGGAGGAGTTGGGGTCTCACACTTGCGGGGTGGTCTTCTAGTGTTGAATCTAGTTTAATGGTCTTGCTGGTTTTTCTATTAAATGTCTAGGGTCACTCTAGATTCCCTGTAGGCCATCAATTTAACACAAAACACACATTTGGATATCTAGATTCAAGTCATAACAGTGTCACAATACTAAAATTATAGGAAATTGGTCCCAGATTTTATCTGGAGAAGAACAAGAAAACCAAACAAGACCAAACCTCTTAATATACATACAGAAAACTACCTGCAAAGTTTCATCGTGTTTCACCAAAAATGGGCCGACCACTATGGGTGTGATCTCGGGTCAAATCTGGTGAAAATGGCCCAGATTTTTACACTACACTCCTGACACAAAATATAGTCTAATGTATATGTTTGCTTAATTTAAAAACTACCCGGGTATTAGCAGAATCACAGTATCTTAAAACTAGATTCAAAACCGTATTAAAACACTAATTTGTGACATTAGGGTGTTTTACTGTAAACTTGAAGAATGAATTGGATTATTAAACACTAACCACTCTTAATTACTCGTTAAGCCATAAAAACCCTAACTTATTTTAATCTCCTCTTAAAACACATTATTAGTACTGGTTGCCACTAAAACACTAAATTAAGCTTAATAAACTAAAAGTTTAGCAACTAAGTGTTTAGGTTAGGCTTTATACCTCAAGTTGGTCTTAGGATGTTTCAATCTTATAGGTCTTGCCTCCCCAATCTGAAACTTGCCTCAAGCACCTAAAAAGGAGTTGTTTTGAAGTGTTTAACATGAGATTTTGTGATGTAGTGAGGGATTTTGATGGAGATGGTGGCTTGAAATGAAGGAGGAAGAAGAAGAAGAAGAAGAAGAAGAGGAAGAGAGGGGGGCTGCTGGAATCAGCAGGAGTGAGGGAGAGAGAGAGTGTGTGTGGCATAAGTCAAGTTTCCCCCATGCCTCATTTATTGCACCATGCCTCCCCTTTTTCCATTTCTTTTTCTTTTCTTATTTTAGTTTTGTTTTCCCTTTTCAATTTAGACACAAATAAAAACTAAGTTATGAAGAAATGAAGCATGGCTTGATAAAAAGGAAATGTAACAAGTTTTAGCAAATATGATATGGTGCATGCAACATGCACAAAACACACTCATTGCATGATTAATGAAAATTAATCACGTTTAGAAATAGAATTGTATATAATTTATCATAGAAATTTATAATTTGCCTAAATCACATAAATCCCTCCAAAATCACCATTTAATTTAATTTTCCAATATTTTCAAATTTATTAGTATTTAATTATACCGCGATTTAAAATATTCATAATATTTATTATTTAATTATATAATTTCCCAAAAATAATATTTTGTTTTTCTGAAATGTTATAATGACCCAGTAATCAAAGCGGGAGTCTTCACTGCTTTGAGTATGCTCTCTGCGCTTCTCAACATATTGAGAAGTTCAGGTAGTGACTTCTCCATGTTATGCATGTTGAAGTTTACTACAAATTGAGCAAAGGCATGGGAGAGAGACTGTACAATAATATCAACATATTGTCTGTTCTCCATTGTCCATCAAATGTCCTCAAGCTCTTCAATAAGAGCTAACATCTTCAAGACGTGGTCACCTACTGGTGTGCCAGGAGCCAACCACATGTAAAACAGCTTTCGAGACGCTTCGTATCGAAAGACACGAGATTTCTCCCCATACAACTCTTTTGTATGGAGAAAGATGGATTGAACATCCATCTACTCGTGCTGCTTTTGATGTGTGTAATACATCGATGCAAGCGCGAGACATTTGGCCGTGGTACAGTCAATATCCAATGTCTTTCCGATTTCCCTATCCGCAACTGAAGATTTAGGGCCTGAGACAGGTGGGGCTGGGGCTGTGAGGACATATGATACCTTATCATAAGTCAGGTCAATGTTAATGTTTCTCAGCCAGTCTTTATAATTGGACCCATTCAGTTTATTTTTCTCTAGTAGAAGCTTAAGTCATGTCATTGGTATCTGCTATTAAGAGAGAGAAAAGAATAGTCTCAGCGAAAACTCTTGCAAAGATCAGATTGGTTATTATCTTATTAAATCGATGTCTCCCACTGCTTTTATCAAATTTTCCTTCAAACCTTAAAAAGAAAACTTGCCAGGATTAATTTCATGCTACAACTTCGCTAACCGTTCAGCCAGGCCAGTGTCGGTACATTAAGGGAGGTTCCCCGTGCTTTCGCACAGACCTAATTAAAATAAACCTCGTTTTTCCAAGAGGCGTAGCCCCATAGACACCTTTCTAGACACCTAATGAGTTAGCTAATTGTAAAGTGCAAAACTCTCCTGGGAGCAACTCTTGCTCACGCTGGGATCGGGATCCAACCATCATATGGAAGGTATGCAATCTCATTGCAAATTTCAACACTTGAAACTCCCGATTTGGTTTTTACCCCTAGCACTCATGACCTTGGGTATGGTCAACAAATCACAAGCACCAGTCAAGTTCTACTCGTCATTTTATGATTAATTAGACCCATTCACATAACCCTTGGCTATGGTCAACAAAGTCACATGCCTGTCCTAATTAATCGCATCATGTGCTGTGTAGGAAGACATCACTTAGCTACCGTACACTACACCTTGGCTAAGGTCAACAAACGTAGCACGAATACTAAATACTCTACTTCTTAAAATGACTGAGGGTTGCGGATGGGTTTTAAGAAAACCTTTAACGCTTTGAACTTGATATTGTAGTAGAATCAAATGGTTTTCAAAAGGAGTGGCTTAAGCTCCGCAATTTTGAAATGTATCTTTTTGTAAAAATCCGAGTGGGTTCAAATTCCATTCTACAACATATTTTAGGTTTATTTTTCCTTACATTAATCACATTAATGTAGTCCCATCATTTAAGTCCTTAAGCCATAACATAAAAGAAACGAAAATAGAACGTACGCTTATGCCATTCGCATTCGCCATAGTGTCCCGTTATGCAGCGTTAGGTTACTTAACTAACGGTATAGCGGGGCGGGACTAGCGCGGATGTAAAACATAAGCAACGCTTATTATATATCATATATATAATAATACCATTTGTCTCATCATATAAAGTGATCTCATCAAAGAATATCAACAGCAGAAGCATATATATGAACATATAGGATATACTAGGATTTCCGTATTTTGTATTTACCCAACGATAGAAAATACGGATTCCATGGTCGTGATGAATAGCCAATCTTACACCCTAGACCCCTACGAGAGCGGCAAGTGACGCTACCAATTCTAGAGTTAGGAGACCCAGTCTCGACTCCTCAAGATGGCCTCCCACTGGACTCTAGAACCTGGTTACTTGTGCTCCCCACCTTAGGTCTATCCTAATGCAGAAAAGTAAATAATATACATCAAAGGTAACATCATCCTCAACCCGGATGTGCCCCAATAAAAGAATATTACATAAAATGAATATTACATGAATGAAAAGGAAAACTCTCATCTGACATAACCCCTCCGGCCATTCAATCACGACGATCCTATAAATCATATCAAAGCAACACATAACATCACATGTCATCAACGTAAGCAAGTATGCGTACCCGAATTGTCGTCGACATATAGTAACGAAACCGGCGATACACCATATACTACACTTACGGTCGCAGAATAGAATGTCAATCTACAATATTTGGAATCGTCACTATCCTAAGACATCATAAACCCGAAAAATCTCATATTCTGGATTTCATGCCTAGCACTGCAAATCTTTCATTTGGGTCACAATGATGAAAACGCCTTTTCAAAAAGAAACCGGGTAATTCAACAAGATTCCCGATTCCATCCGTGACCGAAAAGATAAATTTACAAGCAATAATTAATTTTTACAAAATCAATAAGTGTAGATTCCAATTATTGCATTATATTCAAATAAACTAGGCGATGTTAAACCATTTGATCGATCGATCAATTACCCAAAAAAACCACAGAGAAGCTCAACACCTGAGCAGTATTAAAAGTACCCAGAAGCATGCCACAGTACCTATGGACCAACCGTAGAAGGGCCGACCCGAGCCTCACAAATGGCGCCGCGGAACCGCCGCCAAAGGCATGCTTCTACCGCGGTTCCGGGGTCATTTGATCGAGTTAGGGTATCGTTCTTCTAGAGGGTCCATAGAATTACCTGCATGATTTTCTGAATATTTTAAATATGAAAAATTCCAACATTTTGAAAAATTTCCAGAGAAGGATTTTCGGGGTAATCAATGTTCGTTTGAAGTTTTTTAACATGGTCTAGGTTACTCTAAAGCTCTGGTTTGGCTTTGATACCACTTGTTGGGTTTACCTAGCACCACACAAGGGTTTGTCTTGCATCAAACATGCTACAATTAAAATTTTAGGGTGCTAAGCAAACTAACCTAGGATCGAACTAGAAATTTAAAGTAACAAAACAAAGTATGACATACTAAAAGAGAGTCTAACAGTAAGAGATGAGAAATACAACCTTTGTAGATCTCCCTTTTGTGACTCCTTGGATCAACTCGGTGTTGGACGGATCCGCTTGAGTCCTTCGTTGTCCATGATGATCTACAGCAGAGTACCTTGGCTCAAGCTCCTTGCTTCACTAGAACAAAGTAGAAGTGATGTTAACAACCTAAACTAGTGGGCTAAACTAGTGTAGATTGCTGATGTGGGTTTGAATCTCACTTAAAAATCTTTTCTTTTTATCTCCTTCTCTCGCTTTAGAAGAGATAGTAAGCTTTGAGGAAGAAGAAGGAGGAAATGGCTAAGCAAGCTCAAGATAATTGTTATGCCAAATAATAAAATGAATAATCAATATTTAAGAGAGTCATACTCACTCCAAACTATGGTTTAAAAATATCTAGATATTTTTGTTAGTGAGTTAAAGAATAACTTAAAGACTAAACCATGGTTCAAGTCATGGTTGACTAAAGAAAAGTGTAGAAGCAAAGCAACCATGATTTAATTCTAATTAATTCTTTAATCAATAATCAAAAATAAATAAATATCTTTACCAAGTGAGTCTTGTATAGCCATCTCCAATGCATCATCAACCATGACACATGTATGCATGCATGTGTGCATTCATATCAACATATGTACATGCATACATTCATGCATACAATAAATAAAGAAAAGGTTATAAGTAAAATGGCTAATGGTCATTAATATTAAATCAACAATTGATTTAATAAAATGGTCATATCACATACGATCTGACCAATAGAAAACGCCAGATTATAATGTGGTATCATATACACGCATTTAATCAAGCACCCGCGCATATCACCATATGCACCCCACATCGTTTCGCCTGAGCTAGGTAACCCCTTTGTAGGACTCTAAGACTCATCAATACGCCGGAAGCAGGTGATGATCATATCAAACACTCACAAGCCGCAAGCGGTCAGCTAAACGTAACGGTTACTCGGGTATTGAGCGAGAAGAAGAAAACCAAGCGAACCTGTCAAAACTCCTGTCGATCCAACCGGTAACACTTACCGTACTGTCCGGTCTCTTCGTCAGATATGCTGCATATCGAGTCTAGGGATGGCATCGCAGACCCCAATAACTCAATAAGTCATGCCGATATATGGCCTATAACAGATCGTGAAACTACTGATAACACTTATCAGTAAATCTCATCACCCCTGACCAAAGACTTGCTGATATAGCCAATCGAGCATAGTGCAACATCAACCCCCAATACCGGGAGAGAAGAAACCCCTCCTATCGCTCATTGCCTCCATGTGTCTCGGGACTGTACCCAAAAGTCACCTGTTTGCACGCCTTAGTAGAGCCATGGTAGGGTGGAAATCAAAGCACAGTGGGAGAACACACAAGACTCTATGATGATCTCGAGTCTACAGACTAACCTGTACCAGTGTCACCTGAGAACTGCTATCCGACGATAGATATAATACCACATAGGAGTTCTCAGCGAGTCCGTTCAGTATACCCTGTCTCCACTGAGCACCCATATAAAATCTTGGTGTCAAACACAAATGGATATGGGATCATCCATCGCCCATCACATGGGTCAAGAATCGTATACGCTAGTCTACTCTGGAATATCGATGCCCCGTCTCGATACACCTACGACTAGGGACATTTTAGGATATGCTTATAAACTACACATGTCCCACTAGTATAATCTGCATCATAATCATAGTCAAGCAAATATCCTCAGGGCTTTATTAACATGTACCAAATGAATAAAAGTATGATCAAGTGAACAGGTCAAGATAAAGAGTAACCAGATAGCATACTATCATGTCGAGTAAGAATGTCCTCTGAATATATATATACATGTAAAAATACATCCACTATCTCATAATGGCCTCTAGGTCATACATATATCCAACATGCACCGTGTACCGTATCGGTTTTCGGATATTGATTTTAATGGTATTGCGATATGTGTTGATTTGTGGGTACCCTTGCGTGGATTCCGAGACGAGAAAGCACATCGAATATGGCTAAATAAGGAGTTCCTCAAGTGAGAAAATTTACATCTACGGGAAAAGTCGGGTGGATGGCGTATAGCACCCCCACAAATTATAAATGGAAACCGATCTATAGGATACTGTCGTAGAAACCTAGATTAGAAAAATAGGGATATGGTTAAAAAGATACTTAGAGATAATATAAGTGATTGAATATATATATATATATATATATATTGAGATATGAGATGAGAGCTTTAGGGATATGAAAAGTGAATGTGAATCACGACTTATAGATATGTAGTTACACTAGAATAAGTATGAGTTTTAGAATAGCATGACATTTGAAGCATAAGATAGAATGTATATGTATGATGACTTGATGCAACATTTCAGAAAATATAAAATATTATTTTTGGAATTTAATATTAAAATAATATATTTCCCGAAAACTGCCCTTTTGCGAAATTGGGGTTTTCGAAAAAGGGTATAAATATATACCAATAATTGTGAAATAAATGGAAATTAAAATTATTTATTCATTTAAAAATATATTTAAGGGATTTGGCATTTTTAAAATTTATTATATGCAGTTTAAATAAAAACCCGATTAGTGCACTGCTAATCGCGATTAAGCTAAATCCGTGTTTCTACAGTTTTCATGGTTAGTGCACCATGATATGTTTCATTTGGTAACATGTTCATTTGTGTTGTTATATGTTATGGTTTTATTATGGTGAGAAAAGAATTGAGAGGAATGATTGAGGAGAGAGAGAGAGGACATAATGATGAGTGTAAGCAAGCTTGGAGAGAGAGAGAGAGAATAAGAGAGAGAGTGGGGGGGGGCTGCCTCTATTCTCTTTCCCCCTCCATTTTCACCTCCTTCTTCATCTTCCTCAAGCTCACCTCCCTCCACCATCAATCCCAATTATCATCTCCAAACCTTCCTCAAAACCCTATACCCCTTTTACAAAAAATGATCACCTCTTCATTCTCTACACAATGGACCAAGCAAAGTAGGATTTGATAACATTGGGAAGCTAGGGTTCTCTTGAGTTTCATCTATGAGGTATAATCCCTTCCATTTAGTTATTTTTGAGTTTTCTTGTATTTTAGATAGTTTAGAAGTTGAATTGGTTTGGTGGTTGTGAAGATAGAAATCTGTAGAGAGGGTTTAGGTTTAAAAGTGGATTTGGTGAAATCTTGTGACTGTTACAAGATCTGGAATTTAGTATAGAAACCAAAATACGGATTTAGGATTTTATCCGTATCGGTTTTGTGAGGAATTGTGAGCCTACAGTGAATCTGGAGCAACCCGGGGACTTTCTGAGTTTAGCAAACAATTCTAAAGACCAAATTAAGACCATAGGAGACCACCATGACCGGACGGACCCAAACGGAGACCATGGGGCCGAGAAGGCCGGAATTTGGAGGGCTCTGGCTGTCCACTTGGTGGATTCTGCTGCCTAGGTTGCTACTGTAGGTCATATACCCTATATACATCATCCCAGATTGTTTGTTCATCCTAATTTCACCTGAGTCAAAATCTGGGAGCACTTTAGTGTGATTTTGGTTATATTTTCCGTATTTTGAAATATTTAGTTTTGATATTTGGATTTCATTTTGGTTGTTGGATGTTTGTACATCAACGACTAGGGATGATTGGTTGGTTTTGCATGCGCGGACTATAGGTTTTAACCTATAGGCGATCCGTATGCCGTTTTGGTTTTCCGGATTCGATTTTAATAGCGATTGCGATTGTATTGATTGTAGGTACCTTCGCGTGGATTCCGAGGCGACGGAGCGTGGCGTCTTCGACTTCGGCAAGCAAGGATCAAGTGTGTAGATCTATATCTACGGGGGAAGTCGGGTGGATGGCGTATAGCACCCCTGCAAACTTTGATAGAAACCGATTTACATATAGAATATGGTTAATGGAACGTTTAATAGAAAACTATAGATAGAGTTAAAAGTTAGTTAAAGAAACCATATTAGAAACTAAAGGATAGTTAGAAGTGATATGATACGACTAATATGTGATGACGGGATTGAGGATGATGTTTGACGATATTGCCGTCTAAGGTACTATAAGACTAGATAGCCGACGTAAATGTGTCATCCGAACCATACCTTTTTCCAAACTGAAGAATCGTATGCATCTTTTAAACAGATACCTTGAGGGACGTTACGGATTTTCAAATGATATCTTTTCCTTAAATACACCGTAGCCCCTAATTTCAAAACTACGATTCGCATCTTTTAAAAACAGATTGTATGGTTCGGGTGTGTATGTTAGATTAGATACTTATGCTTATAGTAAAGGTAGAATGTATATGTAAAATTGACTTGATGCGGGATATAAATGCGATGAGAAGAATATAAGACGTGATATGATGATTGGATGATATGTTGGTATACGGACTGTAACATTTCAGAAAATATAAAATATTATTTTTGGAATTTAATATTAAAAATAATATATTTCTCAAAAACTGCCGATTTGCGAAATTGGGCTTTTCGAAAAAGGGTATAAATATATACCAATAATTGTGAAATAATTAGGAATTAAAATGATTTATTCATTTAAAAATATATTTAAAAGATTTGCCATTTTTAAAATTCATTATATGCAGTTTGGATAAAAACCCGATTAGTGCACTGCTAATCGCGATTAGGCCAAATCCGTGTTTTTACAGTTTTCCATGGCTAGTGCATCATGTTATGTTGCATTTGGTTACATGTTTTCGCATTTATGTTGTTTTATGGGTATTATGTGATTTGGTTTTAAGGAAGAAAAGAAAAGAAAAAGACAAAAGGGCAAAAGGGTAATAATTGAGTGAGAGGGGTGAGAATAAGAGAGGAGAGAGAGGGGCTGCCTCATTTTAACCTCCCCCATCATTTTCTTCTTCTTCTTCTTCCTCTCTCCCCTCCATCTTCACCCCATGATATCATCTCAAAATATTGATCCAAACCCTAATCCCCTTTCACTAAAATTGATCCCCTCTACAAGCTCTACGCATTGAACCAAGAAAAGTGGGATTTGGAGAACATTGGCAAACTAGGGTTTTTCTTGATTTACCCAAATGAGGTAATTTCTCCAATTTTGTTCTTTTATTTCATTTACTTTAGTATCCTTGCATGTTTAGAAGCAATATTATGATGTTTAGTGATGTTAGAAAACTTCTAGTGAAGGGTTTGAGTGTTGTGTGGATTGGGTTGTGCCAAGGGCCTGTTAACAAGGCTTGAGTGGTGTTTAACTGACCTATAACAGAGGATGGAACCCAAAACATGGATTTAGAAACCCCGACATCAGATAAATGTGTGAATTGTGAGGGTATTTTGGAATCTGCTAACACTCGGGGACCTGGAAAATTATTTAGCGAACACAGTGGCCTATGCAGGCACCCAGGAAGCTCCCACAGAGACCCAAGACCCCAACTCCACCCAATGGCCGTAGATTTAATCATTCTGGCCGCAATTTGCAGCCAGAGTAGGGTAGATTTGATCCATGTTGGTTCCAGGCTTTATCTTCAGTAAAATAGACCTTCCATATGTGCAGAATTGACCAATTTGGCCTAGGGTAGAATCTGGGAGCACATCGCGGTATTTTTGTATATGTTTTCCGTATTTTAGGATGCTTGGTTTTGATATTGGTATTTGTATTTGGTCGTGTGGCGTTTTAACGTCAACGACTAGGATTTTTAGTCGTGTTTTGCACGCGAAGCTATAGGTTTTAACCTATGAGCGGAACTTGTGCCGTTTTGGTTTCTGACTTGATTTTAATACGCAATTGCGATGTGTTATGATATGTAGGTACCCCACGAGGATTTGAAGACGGTGAAGAAGAAGATGGCGACATCGACAACGGCAAGCAAAAAGCAAGGTGAGTAGATTTATATCTACGGGGAGAAGTCGGGTGGATGGCGTACAACACCCCAGCAAAGTTGTGAGAAAAGAATGGGATATGATATATATACTTTTATATGTTAGGGTGTGACATGAACATTAGCAAGAAAGCTTAGGAGATTAGGGCTTAGTGTTAGCAAGAATGGATGAAAGGACCCTAGTAGATTTCTTAGTCCCGAAAACCCTAGAGTAAAGATTTGTATACACACACATGCACATACTCGCATACATTGATATCCTTGTGCGTATTGGGGACATAATTATATTTGTATTTTATGCTTGGGTGACTAGAATGGTATATGATACTTGGGAATGAGTCGATCTGATCGGGCATGATACCGTGAGATATTTAATGCGCGACCGAGATATGTCATGATGTTATAGCGGGTCGTTGGACGACGATACTATGTTGATGATATATTTATGATAGTTGACGAGTTATATATCGAGATATGAGATAAGATATGTTAAGATATTTATAAAGGGTCGCTTGGGCGATATATACTCCTATATGATGATAAGTATTAATGACACCGGATTGTATGAGGCTGTAGATCAGTAGCCAGATCATGATTATGTTGATGATATCAGTATTGTACTAGACTTAGATCAGTATCCCGTGTTCATGATATGTGATGATAAGGATATCAGATGAGTAATGAGATAAATATGATCGTTGACCCGTACCCAGATTTGGGATGTCGTATGATAGATTTACCGTACGAGATATGATTATGATGTTAGATCCGCACTCTTGACTCGAAGATGTCATAATATATATATTGTATCGTACGTGATACTATGGAGGCGAGATCACCGACTACTAGAAATATATAGATCGACTCAGACTTAGGTGGATTTCCTTACCTTTTTGACTGGGCTCGAGTCACATTAGTTTTCAAAAGTGGAGGATTGTGAGTATTTTATATACCAAATTGTATGACTCATACATTGGGTAGGATTATTTCTTCAGTGTTGCTGTTATCATATCGCTTTTTGTATATTCATGATGTTTCATCACATTGCATGCTTTTACACATGTTATCTGTAATCATCATGAAACCCTGCTGTCAGGACACCAACACCATTACCGATAATGCGTATGCTCCACATACACTTGCTTGCCAGCTCACACACATCATCATCGGTAATTGCCATGTCACGTACATTTTAGAAAATACTATTCCTTGACATAGCTTGCTAAGTTGATAGTGCAATATGTTGTAGCTTTCAGATGCTAGTTTAACTATTGCATTCATTGCATGATATCAGATGCATTCATGTATTCATTGATTGTGCAGTATTAGGGAGATTTATGCCGGTTTTCATTGTTATTGTCTTGGTGACTTGATTATTTCGGATTATTCTTGATATTTTCTGGATTTGGAAACCGCATGTGAAAGTTTTGTAAAACAGATGAATTATTTTAAAGAGAAAAAAGTGGTTTTCCTTGATAGGATGAGTATTGTCCACCATGATGTTTTCTCTGTTCTGAGATATTTTCGAGACCCGATTCGAGGAGTTGGATGAACCGTCTCGGGTACATGGTGCACCCGGTAAGGTACCCTGGGGCAAGAAGCTCGAGGTGTAGACGATGTGCCTGGCAGGGGCAGACTGCCTACCGGTGATTTTACCTGGCGCGTCGGATATCCGGAGAATACCATTCGTGGTCGTATGAGTGATGATACAGGCCGATCTGTACTGACGGAGCTCGAGGTATTGAAATATTGAGACTTGAGACACTGAGATATTAAGATTTGATGATACAGGCCAGTCCGGCTAACCGGAGCCTGAGGTATTGAGATACTGAGATTTATGTTTTGTGTCGATGCTAGACACTGTTTTATCTATTGATTTCATTAATGATGCACGATTTATATACATACAGAAATCTCATAAAATAAAGAAAACAATTGTCTCATTAAAGATATATTCTGTTTCATTTGAAATGCATTCATACATCATATATCTGATAAGTTGCTATCTGAGGTACTGACTGGAGCATGTAGTATTACACTTATACATAGATGGACCAGTATATTTATTTGAGAATATTACCTAATTTGACCTAGGATAGCATTATGCATGCGATTTCTACTCGTAGATGTTTTCTACTCACGGGTTGGCAACTCACCCCCGTTGTGCCACAGTTTCTTGCAGGTTTTGCCGCACAGGTTTTGTTGCAGTTTGCTGGCACACTGTTCCTTCCGGGTGATTGCTTTAGCAGGTGGGTTCTTTTGCATCAGGACCACCATTGTATAATTGTTATTCAGTTGTATCTAGTAAAACTCCATCAACCAAACTTGTATATTTGATAGACATAGAAGACCAGTGTATATTATTTCGACCTTAGAGTCGCGCTTGTATTATTATGGATTTCGTGTTGTTTTGAGTTTCCTTTTGAGTTTTGATCCTCGCCCTTCGGCGTTGTATATTATTTTGCTTGTGTGGTTTTGTCCGCCGGTTGGCGAAGAGCTAGCTCCCGCTTGGGGATGCCTTTTATCATTATATATATATTTATCATGTTGTACCCCGTTCGGGGCCAGTATTTAGAAAGGAAACTCTGCCGAAATATTTAGAAAAGTCTTGTGATTTTAAAAATGAATATTTCGGCTTATGTTGCTAAACTACTTGATTTAAATTGGTTTTTCCTTCACTCAACTGCTTTACTTGGTTTGGATTTCTAGGTTTTGGCTTACTTAGATTACGTATGCCACGAGACGTTTCGTAGTTTAAGTGCCGGTTATGTTCCGTACTTTTCGGGTAGTGACACGGACGCGAGTCGATTGAGATGATTGATACCTTGCCGGTCCCCTGATATGAGATTGTTGTGGATGTGACCTGGGACATAGGTATATAGATATTTATATATTGTGAATCTTGAGAGCTTGCCGTGCGAGACCTTAGGTCTGTACCCTCATTGTCGCAAAGGTTGATAGGATCCCTAATGTTTTAATGCCGCCGTACGATGTTTTTCCGTACGTGATGAGTTTGACTTGATGATTGATCCATACCCTTGACTAGAGGGTATCGTACGATGGATTATACCGTACGTGTTGTTGTGAGGCTAAATGCCGATGGTTAGATTCACCGACTCGGTCATGTTAGATACGTATACCCGTCAGCATTTGCGTATGATATACCATATGCTGCATTCATGTTATTCTCATTGCATTACATATACTTGTGCTAGTACACCTACACCATTATCGATGATGCGTATGTTACACTTACACAGATTGGCCGGCTCACACACTTCATCAACGATAATCGTTATGTCGCTACACAATAGAACTGCTGCATTAGGATATGACTCCTTGCATGATTTACTTGCTATATCTACATATTGTACATACATACTTACGTACATACATATTGTACATCCATACTTACGTACATACATATTGTACACCCATACTTGCGGACATACACATTTGTACGTCCATACTTGCATACATAAACATATGCACCTTTATACGATATTGCATTCGATTTTGGAGATTTGGGAACCGCATGATATATTTTTAAAACTGGATTCATTTAAAAGAGCGGTTTTTCCTCGATATGTGCATATTACTGTTCCATGTTGCATGATATACGGATATGCTTACATTTCTTCTATATGTCGCATACATCATGCTTTACGCTTTTACACATTGAGATATGCTGTTTTCATGAGATTTCTGGATTTGAGAACCGTGGCTATTTCAAAGGAAAGCATGTACTGTTTTAAAAGCCCGGTTTCTCTTGATATGATATTTCAGTGCGTCCACTATGCGTTTTCTCGGTTCTGAGACGTGTGACATGTGAAACCCGATTTGAGGAGCTGGATGAGGCCGATTGCGGATACATAGTAGACCATGTATGGTACCCCGGGAAGAGAAAGGATTGCTGTGCAGTAGACGGTGAGCCTGGCAGAGGGACTACTACCTACCAGTGATAGTATTTGGGCTCGGCGGATATCCGAAGGATACCGACCGAAGTCGAGAGATGATATGGGCCGATCCGGACTGACGGAGCCCGTGGGCCGATCCGGACTGATGGAGCCCGTGGGACGATCCGGACTGACGGATCCTAAGATATGAGGATTTATGTGTCGATGCTAGACACGGGTTTCATGATGTTTTCGAGTGTCGATGTTGGACACCGAGGTTCCATGATTTTGATGTGCCGCGAGGGACACCAGATGATTTATATCCTCATACTTTCATGCACATGCTTTTATGATATTACATGCATGATATTGTTGTGTCATTGGTTGACACGTAGACGAGATCCACATGGATACATACATTGATTATATGGTGGACGAGATCCACATGCATACATACACCGATTATATGGTTGGACGAGATCCGCATGCATACGTACATTGATAATATGTTTGGATGATATCCGCATACATAGGTGTTGATTATATTGTTGGCACATATATAGATACGGTCACCCTAGATATCATAGTAATACCTTTATGATATAGTTGACCTAGGAGTCGTTGTTTATTCGATTTCTATTTGTCGATTTTTTTCTACTCATGAGTTCGCAACTCACCCCCGTTGTGCCACAGTTCTTGCAGGTTGACCGCATGGATCAGTAGCGGCATCGCTGGCACATAGCTACTTTCGGGTGTTTTGCTTTGGCAGGTGGGACATTTGTATCGTACCCACTCCTGTACTTATATTTCATATTGTATCAAGTCAACTCCATCAAATCAAACTAGTATTTGTAAGTAATGAGACTTAGCAAGACTTGTAGTTGCGAGACTTGAGCGATGGGTTTATGTTCGCTTTTGGGTATTTTTGTCTTGCTTTTCTTTTATCTTTTGTGGTGATCTTCGTTGTTGGGCATCGTATACTTTTATATACTGTCTTGCGTAGTTGTGATCCGCCGGTTGGCGTAGAGCTAGCTCCCGCTTGGGGATGCCTTTATCATTATTATGTATTTGTGGTTTTTGTTCAAAATATACAAAGTTGGTGCGGCCTAAATTTTTAAAAGACGAAACATGTTTTTAAACTTGCATAATCCACTTGCATTTTTCATGTTCCTATTCTATGCATTAAGAAAACTTGATTTCATTATACCCTTATTTCAAAATTTCACCTCTTTTATTTTTCAAAAAAAAAAAGGGTTTAGATTTCTGGGCTTCGGTTTATTTGAATTACGTTATGCCTTTAGACATGGTGTGATTTAAGTGCCGGTCACAAGCTAATTTCAGGTCGTGACAAATTTGGTATCAGAGTGCTAGGTTTAACCTTGGTTCGAGTCTATATTTGACTATACGGAGTTTAGGGCGTGTATATATATTCGGGACCTAGGCTTGACCTTAAGGAACTTAGACTTGAACTGTAACATTTCAAAAAAATAAAATATTATTTTTGGGAATTTTTATAATTTAATAATAAAATATTAAATATTTTAATAGGGCGGTATAATTAAATACCGATAAATGGGGGGAAATTTTTTAAAATTATGGAAATTACTAAAAACATGGTGTTTTTATAGAATTATGCAATTTTTAAGTTTTTATGATTAATTATATGCTAATTTAGTGCTAATCGCGATTAAAAATCGCTAATCGCGCTTTAAGCGTATTTTGTGCAAACATGCACCATATCTTTTTATTAACACTTGTTGCATTTTACTATATGTTTTGGGTGCATGGCTATTGTTTTAGGGTTACTATTGAGGATAGAAAGAAAATAGAAAAGAAAAGGGAAAAAGAATAAAGAATTAGGTATGGGTGAGAGAAACAAAGGTGAGGGGGTATTTGAGCTTAACCATTCTCTTTTCCTCTCATCTCTCTTCATCATTATCCTCTCCCTCTCTTTCTTTTGCAGCTGCTGCTGCTACCTCCTCCTCCTCCATCTTCACCACCCCCAAAACTCTATGAATAACACCTCAAAACCCAAGTCCCATTTCATTAAAAAGATACACAAGCTCAAGGGAAACACATTGGACCAAGAAAAATCAAGTTTTGGGCACTTGGGGCAACTCAAGAATTTTCTTGAGTTTCCAAATGATGTAATTTCTGCACCATTAGAGTAGTGTTTTAATTCCTTATGCATCCATACATGTTTGATGTCGATATTGAGTGGTTTTGGTGGACTTAGAAAATTCTAGTTAAGGTTTATGGGAATTGAGAGTGGTGATGTGCAATTGAGCTCAGTAGAGGCCTCACAAACCCCCTGGTGCTACAATTCAGACCTAAACCAGAGACTAGAACCCCAGAATACGGATTTAGAAAAGCCGATATTGGAAAATTGTTGATTCTGTGAGGGTTAATTGAAATCTGCTATCACTCGAAGACTTTAAAAATTATTTTGCAAACACATAGAGATGTATAGGCACCCAGGAAGCTAACCCCAAAACCCTAGCCCCTATCTCCTAATTCTGGCCGCAGATTTAATCTGTTTGGCCGCAAATTGCGGCCTGGGTCCCACCATTTTGATCCGTGTTGGTTCTGTAGCTTTATTTCTTGTAAACTAGACCCTTGGTATATGCAAAATTGACCAATTTGACTTAGGGTGAAATCTGGGACCATTTTCAATACTGGCTGTTTTGATTCGGGTTTCGTTTTGCGTATTTTGAATTCTGGAATTCTAGTATTTTGTTTTACCTCGATCACTTGACGTTTGTACGACGATATCGAGGATTGTTTGATGGTTAGTCCATAGGTTCTAACCTATAGGCCTTAGTGCGTCGTTTGGTTTTCTCGATGTGATTTTAAGGTGCATTTGCGATTGTGTTATCTTGTCGGTACCTTCTCGAAGGCTTCATACGATGAAGAAGATGAAGGCGACATCGACACCGACACGCAGGATGCAAGGTGAGTAGATTGTATCTACAGGGAAGTTGGGCGGATGGCGTATAGCACCCCTTCAGTTCGATCTTTAGTATACTATATATATACTATATATATATGTATGATAGCGTTAAGTGTGATATGGATATTCTAGATGTGATTAGGTGTACTATGGATAGATTAGGGCTTAGAAGTCAACTAATATAGTTTCCTAGTTGCGAAGCCTAGAATAGGTTTACACCCACACGCACACACATGCTTATCTGTTATACTTATACCTAGATGATGAGGATAGTGGATGATATTTAGAGATTGGGCATAGTGCCATGAGATCGGTGATAGGATGTGGTTCGTATTTAGGATACGACATGAGATTTTAGCGGGCCTTTAGGCGTGTTTGCATACACGCACATATATTTATATAGATGGTATCGATTTATTCTAGACTTAGATCAGTACCCCAGATTATGAGATATGATGATAAGGATACCAGATAATTGATGAGATGAATGTGATATTGACCCGTACCCAGCTTTTGGGATGTCGTACGATGATATACCGTACGAGCTTTATATTGATGATAGATCCGCAGCCATGACTCGAGGATGTCATATGATATTGTATCGTACGTGGTACCTTTGAGACGGGATCGCCGACTTATATATATATATATATATATATATATATATATCGACTCGGATTTAGGTGGTTTCCATACCCCTCCAGATTGACTTGTTAGTTAGAGCTGTAGTTTTGCTAGTAGATGTTAGGCTAGGCCGATGTCATACCTATTTCAAAAGCTAACGAATCGGGAGTATTTTAAAGACAGGCAAAGAGAATCTATGGATATTTTCAAAAGACGCATCTTTTCTAAAAAAGACACCGTAGCTCTTATTTTCCTAAAAACCCCGATTCGTCTTCTTTCAAATGGCAAAACAGTATGACATAGATACATTGATGTAGATACTGCACTGTTGTGTTTATTATTCATTTGCCGCATATTCTTTCTTTTCGCATCGCATTGCATGTTGAAATATGTTTATTGTTATATTAAAACCATGCTGTCAGGACACCAACACTATTATCGATGATGCATATGTTCCACGTACACCTGTTTGCCGGTTCACACACTTCATCATCGATAATTACCATGTCATTACACAGTAGGATTATTGCATCAGGATATGACCCCTTGCATGGCATACTTGTGTGCTTACATATTGTACACTCATACTTGTGCACATACCTATTGTACACTCATACTTGTGTACTTACATATTATACACCAATACTTGTGCACATACCTATTGTACACTCATACTTGTGCACAAACCTATTGTACATTCATACTTGTGTACTTACATATTATAGACCCATACTTGTGCACATACCTATTGTACATTCATACTTATGTACTCACATATTGTATACTCATACTTGTGTACATACATATTGTACACCCATTCTTGCATACATACGTATTTGCACATACATAGATGATTCTGGCTTGATTTGAGATTTGGGAACCGCAAGATACTTTTAAAACTGATTCATTTCAAAAGAGCGGTCTTACCTCGCTATGTTCATATTACTGTTTTATGTCGCATGATATACTGATATGCTTACATTCTTTTATATGTCGCATACTTCATACTTTATGATTATACGCATTGAGATATGCTGTTTCCATGATATTTCTGGATTTGGGAACCGTGGGCATTTCAAAAGAGAGTATGTATTGTTTTTAAAAAACCCGGTTACACTTGATATGATATTTCAGTGCGTCCACCATGTGTTTTCTCGGTTCTGAGAGCGACATGTGAAACCCGATTCGAGGAGAGGTAGGCACCGTCTGCGGTACGTGGTGGACCCGGTGAGGTACCCCGGGGCAAGAAGACTGGTATATGTTAGACGGTAGGCCTGGCAGGGGAGTACTACTAACCGGTGATTGTATTTGAGCTCGCGGGTATCTGGAGGTGTAGCGCCTTGAAAAGTCGTTTTCTTGTTTTCCCGAAAATCGGTGAAAATTTGGTATTTTTCCGTAAATCGTCTTTTTTGTTATTTTGCAGTTTAGGCCTAATTATACCTAATTTGGATAGGTAATTGCTAGTTTTTAGTAGCTAATGAGTTACTTATAAGATTCTGGTCGTTTAGAATTTTTCCCTAATTTTTCAATTTTTAATATTATTTTAAGCCGGTAAAAAAAAATACATTAAATTAGCGATAAATACAAATTTAAATGGGCTAATTTTAATCTTTAAAATCATGTTAATTAAAATCTAGTTGTAATATAAATTTTAGGATTTTATTTCAAGTTTTAATGGGTTTTTATGATGGAAAACAAAAATATATTTATTTTGAGCTAAAACTTGCAATTTTGGACTTGTCGGGGGTCTTTTTGCATAAAAATTTCTGTGCACTCTCTCACACTCATCCTCACACCCTATTGGCCGGCCCCACCTCAGCAGCAAGCCCACAAAATTTTTCCCCATCTCATTTGAACAAAATGATATGATAAGGGTTTTAATATATTAAATTAGGTATGGGTTTTGTTGTTTGACTTGGTCTTTTGACTTTGAAACTTTCTCTACACGTTTCCCCAACTCCCCCACACCTTTCCCACTCCCCCACACCTTTCCCACTCCTCCACAGCCGAGATTTCTGCTGGGAACAGTAGCCCCCTCCCCCTTCATGTTTCATCTCCTTCCATCATCAAATTTCTTCAAAAATTTCTCCAAAAATCCAAATCAAACCTCAAAATTCCAAGCCATTCTCCTTCCCATTTTTCTTAGCCTTTCTAGCTTGGATCATGGTGCTATGAAGCCATCCTTGGAGGCATATTGTTCTAGCTAGATCTCTAGTTTGAGGTATAATTTCAATCCTTGGCTAATTTGTAGTTAAAGTGTGCTAATTAGAACTTGAAAATTGTTTTAGTGTTTAAATTATAGCTAATTTCTAATCTAGTTTTTTTAGTTCATGGATTGAATTTTAACTAGGGTTTTAGAAACCATTAATAAGTTAATTAAGTTATTTTGCTTTCTAGTGTTTTACACTAACCTAATTAATGGAGTTATTGTGCTTAAGTGGTTCCATTTTATGCGAATCTAAGTTAATCTAGTGTGAATTTGGATCGCTATTGCTTTTCAGAAAAATCAAGAAAGGGGTTTGTGTATGGAAATAGGTTGAAGGATGGTTTTTGTGTTGTAATTATAGTGTTGTGGCTAACTAGTTATGCGGTTGGATGTTCTTGCTAGGTTGTAGTCTTTTTTGTCGCAAATCGGCGATATTTGCACCGATTTTTGGAATGTAAATGCTTACTAGTTTTTATATAAATTTATGTGATGAATTAATTATGATAACTTGATTATATTTTTAGCATATCCTATGACATTTAGGATGTGTGAGTGCGGATTTTTGAGTGTTCGGGTTTTAGCTTTGCCGGGCGACCAAATCGGCGATTCTAGTTAGTTTTTGCGGTTTTCGTGTGTGTTCCGCGCACTTTGTGCACGTTGTGCCTAGCTTGTGAACGTAGATATTCTCGTTCTGGATTTGCGTCATTTCATGATATGTAACCTTATGTTTTGTATTGATGTAAATTCCAGGTTCGGTCGCGGAGACGCCGGACGCGGCACGAAAAGGGAAAGCGGTGATTGGACGTAGCTAGTTAGGGATTCCGGTGAGTAGATTTAACATCTACGGGGGACTATCGTTTGGATGGCGCAAGTCTCCCGATAGTTTAAGTAGTTAAAGATTTTAGTGATATTAGTAACTACATCCATACCTTATTTGACATACATATGCGAATCCATTCTATAGGACACCTGCACCATTGCCAGGGTTTTATATGCAGCACGAGCACTATTCATGCTTACACACGCCGTGGTAATTTCCATGCCAACACACTAGATAACCTATAATTTGAAACCTTTTACTATAATTGATGCTTAAACCTGTGCTATTGCCTTTAATTCCTTAAAATGAAATCGTAGGACTGCTATTCATGTGCATGTACCTCATCATGTTATTTGTTCATGCCTAGTCCATCAATCATACATCGCAACTTGATTATTGATACCATATGCATTCATTATCATTGACATATGCATTTATGAGGATTTCTTGAGATTTTATGATATTTCTGGATTTCGGGGGAAAGCCGCAAAACTTCTAAACTTATTATATTTTTTTAAAAATATGTAAATTGCGGTTTTCTATTGATGTAAGTGTCGTCCACCATGAGTTTGCTGTGGTTTTCGAGACCCGTTTCGAGGAGTTGGATGAACCGTCTCGGGTACATGGTGGGCCCGGTAAGGTACCCCAGGGCAAGAAGGTCGTGATGCTGACGTTGAGCCTGGCAGGGGATGGACTACCTACCGGTGACTGCTTTGGCACGGCGGTATCCAGAGGATACCGACCGTGGCCGCGAGATGATGAGATATTGATATTTGAGATGGGTCAGCCGGACGGCTGAGGCCAGAGATACTACGATATGGATATATGAGATTTGAGACAGTTTTGAGGTGTCGTTGCTGGACACGGATTCTGGTTGATTCTATTGATATTGTGCTGATATTTCAAAAGAGATGCCTAAAGGAAAAAGATGATTTCTTATATTTACACATGCAGATCACGAGTATATTCATATTGCATACATACCTTCTAGTATATTCATATTGCATACATACCTGCTAGTATATTCATATTGCATACATACCTGCTATTATATCCTGCCATAACTGTATTATAGATGCTAGGATGCTTGTGTGCATACTTGCGATAGCCTCTATAGATGTTATTTTATTACTCACGAGTTGGCAACTCACCCCTGTTGTGCCACAGCCTTTTGCAAGTCCGCTCCGTCAGCACAGTAGCGGCGGCGCACCACTTCTTTTGCCTCTTTTGCCAGGACTCGAGGCTTTTGCTCGTAGGTGGGCTGTATTATTATTTTTGTACCACCTTGTATATTCTTTGTATCTAGAGTACTCCATCTACTGTATCTACCAGTATTGTTGTATATTGACCTAGAGACGAGAATATGAGATTTGTGGACTTTTCATGCTGTATTTTGGGGTCGAGCTCACTTGAGTCGACATGATATTTTACTTGTGCTTTTTATGTTTATTACGCACATTGCTGATTTACATTGCGTGGGATTTGTGACCGCCTTATGGCGAAGAGCTAGCTCCCGCTTGGGGATGCCTTATTTGTTGTATTTATATATATTCTTGTTGTACCCATTTTGGGGGCCAGATTTTACAAAGGAGACTCTGCCGAAATTTTCGGAAAAATGGATATTGTTTTTAAAAATAGGCTTGATTTGACTTATTTGATAAACTCGCTTTCAATTGATTGGTTTTCCTTCACTCGTCTGCTTTTGGTTTGATTTCTGGGTTTTTGGCTTACTTATTTTACGGACGCCTTGAGACGTTTCGTAACTTAAGTGCCAGTCATGTTCCGTACCCTACGGGTCGTGACAAAGGATACCGACCGGAGTTGAGAGATGAGACGGGTCGATCCGGACTGACGGAGCCCGTGGGCCGATCCGGACTGACGGAGCCCTATATATATATATGAGGATTTACGTGCTGATGCTAGGCACAGGTTCCATGATGTTTTCGAGTGTTGATGCTAGACACTCAGGTTCCATGATTTTTATATGTCGCGAGCGACACATGTTGATTTACATTCTCATACTTCCATGCATATGCTTTATGATATTTACATGCATGATGCTTATTGTCTTTGGGAGACACGTGGACGAGATCCACATACATACAGACATTGATTACATAGTTGGATGATATCCATATATACTTATGGACTGCATGATATAGTTGACATTGATTCATGTTGATTACATTGATCATACCTCATATTTATGATATGTCGTTACCTGAGGCACTGACACGAGCACATGAGATTACACTTATGCATAGATGTTTACCCTGGCCACCTTTTCATGCTTCAGACTTATTCATTTGAGGTTTATATATATATTTGATCGTATTGACCTAGGATTGTATCATACATACGATTTCTGCTCTGTGATGTTTTCTATTCACGAGTTGGCAACCCACCCCCGTTGTGCCACAGTTCTTGCAGGTTTTGCCGTACAGGTTCCATTGCGGCTGCTGGCACACTGCTTCCCTTACGGGTGATATGCTTTGGCAGGTGGGTTCTTTTGCATCAGAACCACCATTGTACATGTATTATTCAGTTGTATCTAGTAATTCAATCAACCAAACATGTATATTATTTGAGACTTAGAAAACCAGTTGTGTATTATTTCGACCTTAGAGATGCACGATGTAGTATTATGGTTTTCTTGATATTTTGAGTTTCTTTTAAGTTTTGATCCTCGCCCTTCGGCGTTGTATATTATACTGCTTGCGTGGTTGTGACCGTCGATTGACGAAGAGCTAGCTCTTGCTTGGGGATGCCTTTTATCATTGTATATATGCTTTTATAATGTTGTACCCCGTTCGGGGCCAGTATTTACAAAGGAAACTCTGCCGAAATTTTCAGAAAAGACTAGAGATTTTTAAAATGCATATTCGGCTTACTTATTTAAAAACCTTATTTTTAAAAACGTGTTTTCTTCACTTCTTAAAACTAGTTTTCCTTATCTACTCCTTAAAAATAGTTTTAGATTTCTGGGCTTTTGGCTTACTTGAATTATATGGGGTCCTATGGGATTCATATGATTCAGGCCAGTCACGTGCTATTTCGGGACGTGACAAAGTTGGTATCAGAGTGCTAGGTTAATCCTGGTTCGAGTCTAAGTTTGACTATGCGGAGCCTATAGCGTTTATATATATACGGAACTTAGGCTTGACCTTACGGAACTTAGACTTAGTCGAGGGGGTATTATACCCGAAATTTCGTCACGTAGGATGACCCTTAGTTGATGGAATATGTAGCTTGAGTAGAGTGACGTACCGTACGTATGTTCCGCGGCATACTTACGATACGCTACTCCGCTTAAGAAACCTTAGGATGTACATTTCCTTGCAAAGTATTATATTCATTCGTATGATCTATCTTCATCGATACTGGTTATGATTTTTCCGCCACGATTACACGGGCAGAGAGAGCTATGGCTAGAGTTGCATTAGCTTGAGCTCATCATGGATGAGGACTGACCAGGGCGCGATTGCAGGGATGTACGATTGCATAGAGAGGCGTTGTTTTATTGTGTTTTCGCGCCATGAGCGTTTGACGGATCGCTTCTATGAGATTTATCGGACATGCAGATCAGCACCAGAGGATCAGGCTACTGCTAGAGGCCAGCCAGAATATGATGACCATTGATATATCGCTTACTAAGGATGATTGAGGCGCTGTTCAGCGTATAGATGAATGAGCC
The DNA here is from genome assembly GCA_030015575.1 of Agapanthus africanus. Lineage (NCBI taxonomy): Eukaryota > Viridiplantae > Streptophyta > Magnoliopsida > Asparagales > Amaryllidaceae > Agapanthus > Agapanthus africanus. The sequence goes on along the minus strand of CM057337.1, from coordinate 403,254,744 downwards.
AGTTGTTGCTGCAAATGATGAGATATCGCCCAGATGATTGGAGCTACTGCAGCATGAGTATATACTTAGAGATATGATGGAAGGTCACAAGTCACCCAAGGAGGAAAGACTAGACGTGTGATTCGTTCTCTTACCCCAATACGAGGTCATCAGATAGATTGATTCCAGCTAGAGACGACTTCACGCAGATTCGTTGAGAGTCGATAGAGACGATCGAATGTCAGGAACTCATTTCCAAGTTTAAAGTATTCGGAAGACAATGCAAGTAATGCTATGGACCTTCTAGAAGAATGAAACCCTAACTCGACGTAATGACCATGGAACGCCCTTGAACCTTAGGGTTTAAGGCAGTTTAGCGGTGCCATTTGTGAGGCTTGGGTTTGACTTCTAGGGTTGGTCCACAGGTGCTGTGGTATCTACTGGAATACTATTAAACTGTACTCAAGATGTTGATCTCTTGGGGGATTTTGAGGTTTTGAAAAATCGATCGGATGGTTCGACATCATTCGGATATCATGTGATAGGATACATTGTTTGGGAGACTCTAGATATGAGTATAGCCGTTGGAGCGCAGTCCATACAGCCACGAGAAGACGAGTCCGAATCAGTAGACATTGGAGCAGAGTGGAGTAAAGAGTTCGCATGAGATTTCGACGAGAGGACGTTCCACTCCGCTGACATCAGAGATGCGATACGCATGCAGAGGCGTTGTATATGGATATACCTTCCAGAAGGATTCGCGATGAGTATGCAGCCGTTCCGGAACAAGAAACAGATAGAGTAAAGATGATAACTTCCGGGCAGTTCGGCAGAAACGAGAATTGAGAGAGACATCGATAGGACCTTTCTGGAATACTATACGAGAAGACTTGGACCCAAGAGTGGTCATATCGCGCACACCCAGTAGGCCAAAGTCCAGCATCGTTGATGAGATAGTTGACCACGTTCGGATAAAGGACCTCAACCAGATGCGTCGTGAGTTGATCAAGAATAGACGACTATGGAGTATACCTCCGCAGGTTGGGATGAGTTCCTGAGGACATGTTCGGCTAGATATCTTCCACAGAGTGATGAAGATGCTGAGTTCGTGATTTCAAGTCCGTGTGAGAGACTTCGGATTGAACGTAGCCGAGAACAATTGCAGTGTGCAGATAGAGACGTGACGTCGAAATGGACGATGAGACAGACAAGTGGGACAAGAGGTTCGTGCGAGATGCTGACGAGCTGTTGTTACTCCCCGTTAAGATTAAAGGTCGGATATGTCTACAGAGGCGTTAGGATGCGACCAGTTTCCAAGAAAATGATGTGCTGAGGACACAGATGTCCAGAGAGCGAGAAAAGATTGTGCAAGAGTACCAGCCTCCGTACAGTTCGGCATAGGCAAGATCGGAAGAGACCTTGAGCAGGATTCCTTCCAGGACATTGCTGCGATAAGATTTGCACCCAGGATCAAATGTGTGATGTGTATTCATAGGACCAGAGGTCGGCGCCAGTGATGTGCTGCTTTACGAGTGGCCGTGAGAATTGACCGAGAGAAGACCAGAGAAGTGCCAGGACGGAATCGTCCCCGTTAGCACACATGACAGGGCTGATGAGCCGATGGATCGCGAGATTGGTAATCCACAGAGAAGTTGAGGGCCCAGAGACAGAGGACGCCAGACCGTGAGCAGGAGGCAAGTAGATATCTTGCACTACTAGCATTGGATGCACCGACACCTTCTCGACCTTGAAGGAGGATATATCGACGATTGTATTTATGATTTGTGATATGGTGATTCGATTATCACCTATCTGTCACTTTGGATTTCGGTATTTTGGGATGTCTATTCGCATGATTTAGTCTTGATGACCGAGTTCCATGATATTTGTTTTTGTGTACCATGGTTGCACCTACTGGGTATTCATATTTGTGCACAGTTATTGCACCTGGTATCGTTTTTGTGCCTTGGTTGCACATGCTTATGACTTCATGGATTTTATATCGTTGGGTTGATTTTGTGCATGTGGTATGCACACGATTTGTCTTTTTCCACTCGGTATAGCTTATATGTGCTTGTAGTGTATTGATATGTGTTTTGTGCACGCAGTTGCAGACGTTTATGATTTTTACACCTTGGTACACTTGGTGTTTCTATTTATGCATTTGAGTTAATGTTTAGGTTTTGTGCACAGGATGCACTGTATTTGTATTTCTTGCACAGGATGCACCAGTATTCTATTTCGTGCGTTTGTCGCACAAGATTTATGTTTCGTGCGTTTATCGCACCAGATTTATATTTCATGCATTTGTTGCACCGAATTTATATTTCGTGCGTTTGTTGCACCTGACTTCGGTTCGATGTCATTCGATATGTTGATTTTGATTTCATGCCTATGTTATGCATGCGATTTGACTTATGCTTTCGGCATAGTTTTCATACACTTTTAGTGTTTTGATTTGATTTGTGCACACCGATGCAAATGGTTGCAAGATTATATACCGCAGTATACCTGATTTTGGATTGAGCCGTATTGTATACCGTCAATTTTGATTTTGATATTGATGTTGATTTCGTGCACTCTGTGCACTTCTTTTCGATTCTTGTGCATGATCGATGCTTGATATTGGATTTCATGATTTCGTGCATGTTGGATGAACATGATTTAGATTTTATTCGTGCATGATGGATGCACCCGATTTGGATTTTCGCGCGTGTTGAGCACACGTTTTGAGATGCGATTTTGGCGCACACCAGATGCACTAAATCGAGATTCTTCGTGCATATCAGATACACCTGATTTTGCTGTCAGGCATACGTTGCCTATGACAGATGTTTCGTGCACACCCGTTGCACCTAGATGTTGCTTCTGTGCACATGTATGGCACATATATGGATTTTGATTTTCGTGCGCACCAGACGCACAGGGTATTCTTATATACATTTTGGGATTTATTTCTTATGGAGCAGTACGTTTTTATGATATTTGCTATATGTTTTCGTACTGAACATGACTAGTCAGGGGACAGTACCTGGATATATTTTGCATGCATTGATAGTTATCGAAGGAATTTCCAAAAAGAGAGCTATAGTCTCAGTGTATACTTACGTATCTGATATGACACGAAACCTTTAAAACACGGAAACCATTCTAAATCGTTTTCAAAAAACGGCGGGACGTACATATTAAACATGGATAAGTATTTATATAGCTATTTTCTTACAATAGACGTCCGCCACTGTGCCGCGATACGCGCATAGCACAGCGACATGAAAAAGTTTGACATACATTTCCTTCAGATATTTACATGTATAGATTTGATGTTTACATGTATAGTTCTGATTTATATCATATTGGTTTTATTTTGGATTTGACATTTGTGTCTTTACCATGACTCCGATGATCGCGGGATGCTTGACAAGGTTTTGATTTTGAGTTATCTGTGTAAGGTTAGTCTAGCACCCTATGAAGAGTTTTGAAGCATCACGTGTCTCAAAGTTTGTATTTTTAAGGTGCTAAGCTAACATGCAAAGGATAGATCCTAGAAAATTAGGGTTATCAAAACTTTAAGCTAGTAAAGACTAGGGTTTGAAGGCTACAACCTTTGTAGCTCCCCTTTGCAAGACTCCTTGGTGTCTTGGGTGTTGAATCGAGGTCCTCTTGAACTCCCCTTGTGTCCACGACGATCCACCGCAGAGATCTCCGTCCAAGCTCGCTACTTTGTAAAATCAAAGGAAACACTCTAATCAAGTTGGCTAGACTTGAGTAGAATGGTGTTGTGGCTTTGGATCTCACTTCAAAAACCTTTCTTTGATTGTATTTAACTCACTAGAAAAACCTAGAGAGGAAAAGATGAAGGAAGATGAAGATGGTGGCCTTTCTTTGCAAGAGGTAAAAAGATAACCTTGAGTTAAAAAACAAGAGAAAGAAATATATATCACTATATATATTTTATTCCTTCCTGACTTCAACCATGATTAAATGATAGATAGTTAATTTAACTTGGGTTTAGAATGATAAAGAGAAGGATAACCATAGGTTAGTGGTAGTTGAGCTAGGTTAGGTTAGAAGAAGAGTGTGGAAACTAACATGATTATCCTTTCCTTTTTCATTTAACTTTAAAACCAAAATTAAATTATTATCCATTATTTAATCCATGGTGTGAGTCTTGCATTGCCACCATTTCCATATGCTAACAACCATGATGGATGAGTGTATGTATGTGTGCATGTATGCACATCCACATGTGCATGAAACTAGCATGAAAGAAAGAAAGAAAAGCACACATGCATGCACACATCCATCATCCAAGAAAAGGTTTTAAGTGAGAAAACTAATGGTTAAATGATAAATCAACACTTGATTTATCAATCCGGTCATATCTCATATGACCCCACCAAAAGTAGTTCACCCGATCAATGTTCGGTATCATATACGCACATTTCAATCGGGTGCATGCGCATATCGCATACGCGCACCACAACGTTTCGCCTGGACTGGTTAACTCCTTTGTGGGACTCTAAGACTCGTCAATACGCCGGCAGAGGGTGATGATCATATCAGGTACCCTCAAGCCGCAAGCGGTCAGCTAAACGTAACGGCCACCCGGGTATTGAGCGATCAGAAGACAACAAGCGAACCTGCTACAACTCCCGTCGAGCCATCCGGCAACACTACCGTACAGTCCGGTCTCTTCGTCAGATATGCTGCATATCGAGCCTAGGGATGGTCACGTCGACCCCAATAACTCAATAAGTCGTGCCGGTGAATGGTCTATAACAGATCGAGAAACTACTGATAACACTTATCAGCAAATCTCAGCAGCCCTGGCCAGGGACTTGCTGTTATAACTAGTCGGGCACAGCACAGCATCAACTCCCAATACCGGGAGAGACGAAACCCCTCCTATCGCTCATCGTCTTCGTGTGTCTCGGGACTGTACCCAACGGCCACCTGTTTGCACGACTCAGTAGAGCCGTGGTAGGGTGGCAATCAAAGTACAGTGGGAGAACACACAAGACTCCATGAGGATCTCGGGTCTACAGACTAACCTGTACCAGTGTCACCTGAGAACTGCTATCCGACGATAGATATAATTCCATATAGGAGTTCTCGGTGAGTCCGTCCAGTGTACCCAGTCACCACTGAGCACCCGTATATGATCTTGATGTCAAACATCAATGAATGTGGGAACATCCATCGCCCATCGTATGGGTCTAGTATCATATACGCTAGTCTACTCTGGTATATCGATGCCCCGTCTCGATATACCTACGACTAGGGACTTTCCAGGATATGCTTATAGACTACAGATGTCCCACTAGTATGATCTCCATCATAATCAGAGTTTTCAAGCCGATATCCTCAGGGCTTTATCAGCATGTATGAATGAATAGAAGCATGATCAAATAAACATGTCAGATAAAGAAGAACCAGATAGCATACTATCATGTCGAGCAAGAATGCAAACTGAATATATATACATGTATAGATACATCCATTATCACATAATGGACTCTAGGGCATACATATATCCAACAATCTCCCACTTGCACTAAGGCCAGTTATTGGCGTATCTCATACCCAACATCTCAAAAAGTCGCTCATGCTGCGGCTGAGGGAGGGCCTTGGTGAATGGATTCGCGGCGTTGTTCTTTGTGTCTACTCTCTTAATCTCGATCTCGCGGCGATCTACAATCTCCCGGATCAAATGAAAGCGCCTCAGGATGTGTCTGGACCGTTGATGGGATCTGGGCTCCTTGGCTAACGCCATCGCCCCATTATTGTCACAATACAAAGGTATTGGATCAATAATGGTTGGAACTGCTCCTAGCTCCGAGACGAACTTCTTCATCCAGACGGCTTCCTTGGCGGCATCATTTGCAGCAATGTACTCAGCTTCCATCGTAGAGTCTGCAACGGTATCTTGTTTGGAACTCTTCCAACTTACCGCCCCTCCATTGAGGGTCAATACAAACCCTGAGATAGATTTGCTGTCATCCTTATCGCTCTGGAAGCTCGAATCGGTAAAGGCCTCCATTTGGAGGTCTGTATTACCATACACCAAGAACAATTCTTTAGTTCTTCGTAAGTAGTTAAGAATGTTCTTCACAGCTGTCCAGTGGTTCTCTCCTGGGTTGGATTGATACCTGCTTACAACACTAAGTGCATAAGCTACATCTGGGCGTGTACATAACATCGCATACATTATAGATCCTACTGCCGAAGCATAAGGTATAATGCTCATGCGAGCTCTCTCTTCATCGGTCTTTGGACAAGAATCCTTGGAGAGAGTGACTCCACGGCAAGCGGGTAAGGCACCCCGCTTGGAGTCTTCCATACTAAACCTCTTTTGGATGGTGTTGATGTACCTGGTTTGGGACAATCCCAATAACTTTTTGGATCTATCCCTATAGATCCTTATGCCCAGGATGTATGTGGCATCACCCAGGTCCTTCATGGAAAACCTCAGTGATAAGAATGATTTGACCGACTGTAGCATAGGAATATCATTTCCTATCAGAAGAATATCATCCACGTACAATACGAGGAATGTAACAGCTCTTCCTACTGCCTTCTTATAAACACAAGGTTCATCTGGATTTTTGATGAAATCAAACTCTTTGATAACATCATCGAAACAGATGTTCCAACTCCGAGATGCCTGCTTTAACCCATATATGGATTTAAGCAATCTACATGCTTTCTCGCTGCTCCCACTGTCAATGAAGCCCTCTGGCTGATCCATATAAACGCATTCTTCTAAATCTCCATTTAGAAATGTTGTTTTAACGTCCATCTGCCAGATTTCATAGTCGTAGTGAGCAGCAATAGCAAGTAGGATCCGAATGGATTTAATCATGGCTACGGGCGAAAAAGTTTCGTCATAGTCCAAACCTGGTCTTTGACGAAAACCTTTCGCCACAAGTCTTGCCTTATAGGTCTCTACCTGCCCATCCACACCAATCTTTCTTTTAAAGATCCATTTGCACCCTACAGGTTTTACCCCAGGGGGTACAACGTCCAAAGTCCATACTTTGTTGGTGTACATAGACTCCATTCCGGATCTCATGGCATCCAGCCACTTCACAGAGTCACCACTCGTGATAGCTTGCTGAAAACTGGTAGGATCATCATCTTCCATGATACAGTCTTCTCTGTCACCATCAATGAGGAAACCGTAGTACCTCTCCGGTGGGCGAGAAGTCCTACCAGACCTTCGGAGTGGCCGAGGTTCTTCAGTTTCTGCTGCAACAGTCGGTTCAACCAAATCATCATTTGTAGTTTGTGTCTCTAGAACCTCTTCTAGATCCACCACTTTGCCATCATCTTTATCTGTGAAAAACTCTTTTTCCAAGAATGTGGCATGTTGAGAAACAAACACTTTTTGTTCCTCTTTGTGGTAGAACAGATATCCATAAGAATTCTTTGGATATCCTACAAAGTTACACATGACTGACCGTGTCTCGAGTTTGTCCGGATTCTGCTTTTTAACATAGGCCGGGCAACCCCAAATCTTAATTCTCTTAAGAGATGGTCTCTTCCCATGCTATATCTCATATGGCGTGGTAGACACGGCTTTGGTTGGAACCCTGTTTAGTAGAAACGCTGCAGTCTCCAATGCATGCCCCCAAAACGAGACTGGTAACTCAGTGTCACTCATCATGGACCGGACCATATCTAATAGGGTCCTATTCCGTCGTTCTGACACACCGTTGTGCTGTGGTGTGTAAGGAGGAGTGAGCTGAGAGAGAATCCCATTCTCTTTTAGGAAGTTTGCAAATTCTGTACTGAGATACTCACCACCTCGATCTGATCGAAGCATCTTGATACTCAAGCCGGTTTGTTTTTCTACTTCTTGTTTATATTCAATGAATTTCTCGAAAGCTTCGGATTTGTGCTTTAATAAAAATACATGACCGAATCTTGAGAAATCGTCAGTGAATGTAATGAAGTATGAAAAACCGCCTCTAGCCTGTGTAGACATTGGCCCACATACATCACTATGTATGAGGCCTAAGAGCTCAGTAGCTCTTTCTCCGTGTCCGGTAAACGGAGTTTTGGTCATTTTACCCTTGATACAAGACTGGCAAGTCGCATAAGATTCATATTCAAAAGAGTTTAAATATCCATCTTTATGTAACTTGTTTAGTCTTGTTTCGTTAATATGACCAAGTCTACAATGCCAAAGAAAAACTTCATTTAATTCTGAAAGTTTTCTTTTATTAGTGTGTTGTATACTGAAAACTGTGTGTTGATTTAGGACATATATTCCGTTATTTAGCGTACCATACCTAACCAACATTTGATTTAGGTGAATGTTCATAACATTGTTTTGCAATACAAAATTATATCCTTCATTGTCCAACAAAGAAACGGATATTATATTACATAGCATAGTTGGTACAAAATAACATGGATTTAAAACCAAAATACATCCAGAAGGCAACCCCAAGTGATACTCTCCCACTGCGACTGTATGTACATTGGAACCATTTCCAACGCGGAGAGTATGGTCACCTGTCCTCAAAACCTTGCTATTTCTCAGCCCCTGCATAGAATTGCAAATGTGAGAACCTGAACCGGTATCCAATACCCAGGAAGCAGAGTTTATAGAAAAACAGTTTTCAGTCACAAACGCACCTGAAGCAGAAGCATCACCATGCTTCTTCTTGAGACTTAAGTACTCTGTGCAATTGCGCTTCCAATGTCCTGTCTTGTGGCAATGAAAACATTCGCCCTTCCCCGAGTCTCCAGCCTTGGACTTTCCCTTTCCCTTCACCTTTTGAACTCCGCCTTTAGGATTAGTGGGTTTCTTCTTTTTCTTTCCCTTGACTTTAGCTTTCGGGCGAGAAGAAGAAGACTGTCCAATAGTCATAACGGGAGTTCGAACTGACTTTATAGTGCTCTCTGCACTCCTTAACATGTTAAGGAGTTCAGGGAGATCCTTCTCCATGCTGTGCATGTTGAAGTTCACTATGAACTGAGCAAAGGTGGAGGGGAGGGACTGCAGAATAATATCTATATATTGTTCATTGTCCATTGTCCATCCTAGGTCCTCAAGCTCTTCTATAAGAGCTATCATCTTCAATACATGGTCTCCTACTGGTGTGCCAGGGGCCATTCGCATCTGAAACAGTTTCCTTGATGCTTCGTATCGTAATACGCGGGATTGCTCCCCATACAACTCCTTTGTATGGAGCAATATACCGTGAATATCCATGTCCTCGTGCTGCTTTTGATGTGTATTGTCCATCGATGCAAGCGCGAGGCATGTGGCCGTGGCACAGTCAGCGTCCCATGTCTTGCGGACTTCAATGTCCGCAACTGAGGATTTTGGACCTGGGACGGGCGGGGCTGAAGCCGTGAGGACATATGATACTTTATCATAAGTCAAGGCGATCTTCAGATTCCTTAGCCAGTCTTTATAGTTGGTCCCATTCAGTTTGTTTTTATCTAGTAGAAGCTTAAGTCCAGTCATTGGTATCTGCCATTAAGAGAGAGAAAAGAATACACTCAGCGAAAGCACTTGCATAGATTAGATTGGTTTATTATCTTGTCTAATCGATGTTTCCCACTTCTTTTTATCAAGTTTTTCTTTCAAACCTTAAAAAGAAAAACTAGCCAGGATTAATTACAGTCTACAACTTCGCTAACCGTTCAGCCAGGCCAGTGTCGGTACTTTGAGGGAGGTTCCCCGTGCTTTCGCACGGACCTAATTAGAGTAAACCTCGTTTTCCCAGAGGCGGAGCCCCGTTAACACCTTTCTAGACACCTAATGAGTTAGCTAATTGTAAACTGTAAAACTCTCCTAGGAGCAACTATTGCCCACAGTAGGATCGGGATCCAACCATCATATGGAAGGTATGCAATCTCATTGCAAACTTCAACTATTGAAATTCCCGATGTGGTTTTTACCCCTAATACTCGTGACCTTGGCTAAGATCAACAAATCACGAGCACTAGTCAAGCTCAACCCGTCATTTCTTGATTAATTAGACCCGTTCACATGACCCTTGGCTAAGGTCAACAACGTCATATGCCCGTCCTAATTAATCTGCATCATATGCGTTTGTAGGAAGACATCACTTAGCTACCGTACACTACGCCTTGGCTAAGGTCAACAAACGTAGCACGAATACTAAGTACTCTACTTCCTAAAATGACGGAGGGTTGCGAATGATTTTTAAGAAAATCTTTAACGTTTTGAACTTGATATCGTTGTAGAATCAAACAGTTTTCAAAAGGAGTGGCTTAAGCTCCGCAGTTTTGAAATATAGCTTTTTCATAAATAGCCGAGTAGTTTTCAAATCCGATTCTACAACATCTTTTAGGTTTATTTTCTTTACATTAATCACATTAATGTAATCCCATCATTTAAGTCCTTAAGCCAATCACAGAAAAGAAACGAAAATAACACGTATGCTTATGCCATCCGCATTCGCCGCAATGTTCCGTTATGCACCGTTAGGTTACTTAACTAACGGCATACCGGGACGGGACTAGCGCGGGTGTAAAACATAAGCAACGTCTATTATATATCATATATATAATATGTCATTCGTCTCAGATATCACAGAACACAGGCAGCAGAAACATAGATATAACGTGGGATATTCTAGGACGTCCGTATTTAGTATTTAGCCAGAATAGAAAATACGGATTCCACAGTCGCGATGAATAGCCAAGCCTACACCCTGGACCCCTACGAGAGCGGCAAGTGACCCTACCAATCCTGGAGTTTAGGAGACCCGGTCTCGACTCCTCGAGATGGCCTCCCACTGAACCCCAGAACCCGGTCACCTGTGCTCCCCTCCTTGGGTCCATCCTAATGCGGAAAAGTAAATAATATACAACACTGGTGACACAACCGCAACCTGGAAGTGCCCCAAATAAAAGAATATTACATTACATTTGAATTTACATGAATGAAAATATAAAACTCTCATCTCACAAAAAAACCCCGGCTATTCGATCGCGACAATCCTGCACATCATATCTCAGCAACACATAATATCATATATCATCAACGTAAGTAAGTATGCGTACCCCGATTGTCGTTGACATATAGCAACGGCAATCGGCAATACCACTACATACTACACTTACGGTCACAGAAAAGAAAGTGTAAAATAGTATCACATTCCGGATAAACAGACAGTATTGAATTTTTCGAACGAACTATCAAATACCCAGGATTCACTAAAGCCCAACACTTGAGCAGGATTCAAACACCTGGAGTGTGACACAGTAGTAGCGGTCCAGCCGTAGAAGGGTCAAGCCAACGCCTCACATGTGGCACGCCGTACTGCCCCAAACCCTAAGGTTCAAAGGGCAGTTCAAGATGGTCACATAATCGAGTTAAGGTTTGTTGTCTTCTAGAGGGACCACCACAAAAAGACTTGCACGTATTTCCAAAGTATTCAAACCCCGTGAATAGTGAGCAAATGACATTCGTTCAAACACTTCAATACTTCCTAATTTACCCAGAAAAGCTACGAAAACAAAATTCCGATCAAATCGACGGGTCCAAAATTATCTCCCGAATTTTTCTAAACTAAATACAGATCAAAAATATCCAAAATTATGTACAAGCAGATTAATGAATTACAGAAGAAAAATGATCCATCAATTTATATATGTGGCCGCGGAACCGCGGCCTAAGCAAGCTTAGGCCGCGTTTCCGCGGCGGTTCTAACTGTTCATGTGATTATTTTTCTGCCGTAATCCTTATATTTTCCTGCTATGATTTTTACATATTTTTAATTCTGCAAAATGTCAATTTTTAGAAAATTTCCAGAGAGCCCCTTAAAAAACCGTATTTCGGTTCGATCGGAGTTCTGACTTCGTAAAAAGGTCGCCTAATCTTCTAGGTCGGCTCTGATACCAATGTAAGGTTAGTCTAGCACCCTATGAAGAGTTTTGAAGCATCACATGTCTCAAAATTTGTATTTTTAAGGTGCTAAGCTAACATGCAAAGGATAGATCCTAGAAAATTAGGGTTATCAAAACTTTAAGCTAGTAAAGACTAGGGTTTGAAGGCTACAACCTTTGTAGCTCCCCTTTGCAAGACTCCTTGGTGTCTTGGGTGTTGAATCGAGGTCCTCTTGAACTCCCCTTGTGTCCACGACGATCCACCGCGGAGATCTCCGTCCAAGCTCGCTACTTTGTAAAATCAAAGGAAACACTCTAATCAAGTTGGCTAGACTTGAGTAGAATGGTGTTGTGGCTTTGGATCTCACTTCAAAAACCTTTCTTTGATTGTATTTAACTCACTATAAAAACCTAGAGAGGAAAAGATGAAGGAAGATGAAGATGGTGGCCTTTCTTTGCAAGAGGTAAAAAGATAACCTTGAGTTAAAAAACAAGAGAAAGAAATATATATCACTATATATATTTTATTCCTTCTTGACTTCAACCATGATTAAATGATAGATAGTTAATTTAACTTGGGTTTAGAATGATAAAGAGAAGGATAACCATAGGTTAGTGGTAGTTGAGCTAGGTTAGGTTAGAAGAAGAGTGTGGAAACTAACATGATTATCCTTTCCTTTTTCATTTAACTTTAAAAACAAAATTAAATTATTATCCATTATTTAATCCATGGTGTGAGTCTTGCATTGCCACCATTTCCATATGCTAACAACCATGATGGATGAGTGTATGTATGTGTGCATGTATGCACATCCATATGTGCATGAAACTAGCATGAAAGAAAGAAAGAAAAGCACACATGCATGCACACATCCATCATCCAAGAAAAGGTTTAAGTGAGAAAACTAATGGTTAAATGATAAATCAACACTTGATTTATCAATCCGGTCATATCTCATATGACCCCACCAAAAGTAGTTCACCCGATCAATGTTCGGTATCATATACGCACATTTCAATCGGGTGCATGCGCATATCGCATACGCGCACCACAACATTTCGCCTGGACTGGGTAACTCCTTTGTGGGACTCTAAGACTCGTCAATACGCCGGTAGAGGGTGATGATCATATCAGGTACCCTCAAGCCGCAAGCGGTCAGCTAAACGTAACGGCCACCCGGGTATTGAGCGATCAGAAGACAACAAGCGAACCTGCTACAACTCCCGTCGAGCCATCCGGCAACACTACCGTACAGTCCGGTCTCTTCGTCAGATATGCTGCATATCGAGCCTAGGGATGGTCACGTCGACCCCAATAACTCAATAAGTCGTGCCGGTGAATGGTCTATAACAGATCGAGAAACTACTGATAACACTTATCAGCAAATCTCAGCAGCCCTGGCCAGGGACTTGCTGTTATAACCAGTCGGGCACAGCACAGCATCAACTCCCAATACCGGGAGAGACGAAACCCCTCCTATCACTCATCGTCTTCGTGTGTCTCGGGACTGTACCCAACGGCCACCTGTTTGCACGACTCAGTAGAGCCGTGGTAGGGTGGCAATCAAAGTACAGTGGGAGAACACACAAGACTCCATGACGATCTCGGGTCTACAGACTAACCTGTACCAGTGTCACTTGAGAACTGCTATCCGACGATAGATATAATTCCATATAGGAGTTCTCGGTGAGTCCGTCCAGTGTACCCAGTCACCACTGAGCACCCGTATATGATCTTGATGTCAAACATCGATGAATGTGGGAACATCCATCGCCCATCGTATGGGTCTAGTATCATATACGCTAGTCTACTCTGGTATATCGATGCCCCGTCTCGATATACCTACGACTAGGGACTTTCCAGGATATGCTTATAGACTACAGATGTCCCACTAGTATGATCTCCATCATAATCAGAGTAGTCAAGCCGATATCCTCAGGGCTTTATCAGCATGTATGAATGAATAGAAGCATGATCAAATAAACATGTCAGATAAAGAAGAACCAGATAGCATACTATCATGTCGAGCAAGAATGCAAACTGAATATATATACATGTATAGATACATCCACTATCACATAATGGCCTCTAGGGCATACATATATCCAACAATCTGCTCATTGTTCATGCGCATGCATTGCGTTATATTACGTTTTATGTATTGATGATTTCGGAGCCCCAACGACTTGGACTTTTTATTGAAATGTTTTAGAAATTTGGGGTTTAAAGTTTAAATTCGGGGACCGAATTTCTTTAAGGGAGGAAGATTGTAACATTTCAAAAAAATAAAATATAATTTTTGGGAATTTTTATAATTTAATAATAAAATATTGAATATTTTAATAGAGCGGTATAATTAAATACCGATAAATGGAGGAAATTTTTTTAAAATTATGGAAATTACTAAAATGACGGTGTTTTATGGAATTATGCAATTTTTATATTTTTATGATTAATTATATGCTAATTTAGTGCTAATCGCGATTAAAAATCGCTAATCGCGCTTTAAGCGTATTTTGTGCAAACATGCACCATATCTTTTTATTAACAACTTTTGCATTTTACTACATGTTTTGGGTGCATGGCTATTGTTTTGGGGTTACTATTGAGGAGAGAAAGAAAATAGAAAAGAATAAAGAATTAGGTATGGGTGAGAGAGACAAAGGTGAGGGGGGTATTTGACCTTGACCATTCTCTTTTCCTCTCATCTCTCTTCATCATTATCCTCTCCCTCTCTTTCTTTTGCTGCTGCTGCTGCCCCCTCCTCCTCTATTTTCACCACCCCGAAAACTCCATGAATAACACCTCAAAACCCAAGTCCCATTTCATTAAAAAGATGCACAAGCTCATGGGAAACACATTGGACCAAGAAAAATCATGTTTTGGACACTTGGGGCAACTCAAGAATTTTCTTGAGTTGCTAAAGGAGGTAATTTCTGCACCATTAGAGTAGTGTTTTAATTCCTTATGCATCCATACATGTTTCATGTCGATATTGAGTGGTTTTGGTGGACTTAGAAAATTCTAGTTAGGGTTTATGGGAATTGAGAGTGGCGATGTGCAATTGAGCTCAGTAGAGTTCTCACAAATCCCCTACTGCTAGAATTCAGACCTAAACCAGAGACTAGAACCCCGGAATACGGATTTAGAAAAGCTGATATCGAAAAATTGTTGATTCTGTGAGAGTTAATTGAAATCTGCTATCATTCGGAGACTCTGAAAATTATTTTGCAAACACATAGAGATGTGAAGGCACCCAGGAAGCTAACCCCAAAATCCCAGCCCCTATCTCCCAATTCTGGCCGCATATTTAATCTGTATGGCCGCAAATTACGTCCTGGGTCCCACCATTTTGATCCGTGTTGGTTCTCTAGCTTTATTTCATGTAAACTAAACCCTTGGTATATGCAAAATTGACCAATTTGACTTAGGGTGAAATCTGGGACCATTTTCAATAGTGGCTGTTTTGATTCAGTTTTAGTTTTGCGTATTTTGAATTCTGTAATTCTAATATTTTGTTTTACCTCGATCACTTGACGTTTGTACGACGATATCGAGGATTGTTTAATGGTTTTGAAAGCGTAGTCCATAGGTTCTAACCTATAGGCCTTAGCGCGTCGTTTGGTTTTCTCGATGTGATTTTAAGGTGCATTTGCGATTTTGTTATCTTGTAGGTACCTTCTCGAGGGCTTCATACGATGAAGAAGATGAAGGCGACATCGACACCGACATGCAGGATGCAAGGTGAGTAGATTATATCTACGGGGGAAGTCGGGTGGATGGCGTAGAGCACCCCCGCAGTTCGATGTTTAGTATACTATATATATACTATATATATGTATGATGATAGCGTTAAGTGTGATATGGATATTCTAGATGTGATTAGGTGTACTATGGATAGATTAGGGTTTAGAAGTCAACTAATATAGTGTCCTAGTTGCGAACCCTAGAATAGGTTTACACCCACACGCACACACATGCTTATCTGTTATACTTATACCTGGATGATGAGGATAGTGGATGATATTTATAGATGTGTCGATGAGATTGGGCATAGTGCCATGAGATCGGTGATAGGATGTGGTTCGTATTTAGGATACGGCATCAGATTTTAGCGGGCCTTTGGGCGTGTTTTCATACACGCACATACATTTATTTAGATGGTATCGATTTGTACTAGACTTAAATCAGTACCCCGGATCATGATAAATGATGATAAGGATACCAGATAATTGATGATATGAATGTGATATTGACCCGTACCCAGATTTTGGGATACCGTACGATTATTTACCGTACGAGCTTTATATTGATGATAGATCCGAACTCATGACTCGAAGATGTCATATGATATTGTATCGTACAGGGTACCTTTGAGGCGGGATCACCGACTATATATATATATATATATATATATATATATCGACTCAGATTTAGGTGGTTTCCATACCCCTCCTGATTGACTTGTTAGTTAGACCTGTAATTTTGCTAGTAGATTTTAGGCTAGGCCGATGTCATACCTATTTCAAAAACTAACGAATCGGGAGAATTTTAAAGACAGGCAAAAGGATTCTACGGATATTTTCAAAAGACGCATCTTTTCTAAAAAACACCGTAGCCCTTATTTTCCTAAAAAAAACCCGATTCGTCTTCTTTCAAATGGCAAAACAGTATGACATAGATACATTGATGTAGATACTGCACTATTTTGTTTATTATTCATTTGCCACATATTCTTTCTTTTCGCATCGCATTGCATGTTGAAATACGTTTATTGTTATATTAAAACCATGCTGTCAGGACACCAGCACCATTATCGATGATGCGTATGTTCCACTACACCTGCTTGCTGGCTCACACACTTAATCATCGATAATTACCATGTCACTATACAGTAGGATTATTGCATCAGGATATGACCCCTTGCATGGCATACTTGTGTGCTTACATATTGTACACTCATACTTGTGCACATACCTATTGTACACTCATACTTGTATACTTACATATCGTACATCAATACTTGTGCACATACCTATTGTACAGTCATACTTGTATACTTACATATCGTACATCAATACTTGTGCACATACCTATTGTACACTCATACTTATGAACATACCTATTGTAAATTCATACTTGTGTACTTATATATTGTACACCCATAGTTGTGCACATACCTATTGTACATTCATACTTGTGTACTCACATATTGTATACTCATACTTGTGTACATACATATTGTACACCCATTCTTGCATACATACGTATTTGCACATATATATATGATTCTGGCTTGATTTGAGATTTGGGAACCGCAAGATACTTTTAAAACTGATTCATTTCAAAAGAGCGGTCTTACCTCGCTATGTGCATATTACTGTTTTATGTCGCATGATGTACTGATATGCTTACATTCTTTTATATGTCGCATACATCATACTTTATGATTATACGCATTGAGATATGCTGTTTCGATGATATTTCTGGATTTGGGAACTGTGGGTATTTCAAAAGAGAGTATGTATTGTTTTTAAAAAACCCGGTTACCCTTGATATGATATTTAAGTGCGTCCACCATGTGTTTTCTCGGTTCTGAGAGCGACATGTGAAACCCGATTCGAGGAGAGGTAGGCACCGTCTGCGGGTACATGGTGGACCCGGTGAGGTATCCTGGGGCAAGAAGACTCGTATATGTTAGACGGTGAGCCTGGCAGGGGAGTACTGCCAACTGGTGATTGTATTTGAGCTCGGCAGATAGCTGGAGGATACCGACCGGAGTTGAGAGATGAGACGGGCCGATCCGGACTGACGAAGCCCGTGGGCCGATCCGGACTGACGGATTCCTATATATATGAGGATTTATGTGCCGATGCTAGGTGCAGGTTTCATGATGTTTTCGAGTGTCGATGCTAGACACTCAGGTTCCATGATTTTGATATGTCGCGAGCGACATATGTTGATTTACATCCTCATACTTCCATACATATGCTTTATGATATTTACATGCATTTTGCTTATTGTCTTTGGGAGACACGTGGACGAGATCCACATACATACAAACATTGATTACATAGTTGGATGATATCCATATATTTATGGACTGCATGAAATAGTTGACATTGATTCATGTTGATTATATTGATTATACCTCATATTTATGATATGTCGTTACCTGAGGCACTGACACGAGCACATGGGATTACACTTATGTATAGATGTTTACCCTGGCCACCTTTTCATGCTTCAGACTTATTCATTTGAGGTTTATATATATATTTGATCGTATTGACCTAGGCACTGACACGAGCACATGGGATTACAGTTCTTGCAGGTTTTACCCTACAGGTTCCATTGCGGCTTCTGGCACACTGCTTCCCTTACAGGTGATTTGCTTTGGTAAGTGGGTTCTTTTGCAACAGAACCACCATTGTACATGTATTATTCAGTTGTATCTAGTAATTCCATCAACCAAACATGTATATTATTTGAGACTTAGAAAACCAGTTGTTTATTATTTCGACCTTAGAGTCGCTCGATGTAGTATTATGGTTTTCTTGATATTTTGAGTTTCTTTTGAGTTTTGATCCTCGCCCTTCGGCGTTGTATATTATACTGCTTGCATGGTTGTGACCGTCGATTGACGAAGAGCTATCTCCCGCTTGGGGATGCCTTTTATCATTGTATATATGCTTTTATCATGTTGTACCCCGTTCGGGGCCAGTATTTACAAAGAAAACTCTTCCGAAATTTTCAGAAAAGATTAGAGATTTTAAAAATTCATATTCGGCTTACTTATTTAAAAACCATGTTTTTAAAAACGTGTTTTCTTCACTTCTTAAAACTAGTTTTCCTTATTTACTCCTTAAAAATGGTTTTAGATTTCTGGGTTTTTGGCTTACTTGAATTATATGGGGTCCTGTAGGCTTCATATGATTCAAGGGCCAGCCAAGTGCTATTTTGGGACGTGACATGAACGGGGGGGGGGGTATTAGACCCGAACTTTCGTTTCATAAGTTGACCCTGATTGATGGAGTAGGTAGCTTGAGTAGAGTAACGTATCGTACGTATGTTCCGCGGCATATTTTCGATATGATACTCCACTTAAGAGACCTTAGGATGTACATATTTTGAGATCTGTGATTCTCTTCGTACCCATAGGTATACATCCATTTGAGATCCTTGATTATATTCGTTTCCGTAATCATACTCTCATTGATTCTGTTCCTCCTTATGATCATGTATCCATTCTGGATCTGTCGTTTCCTTCCATGTCCTTGATCTGTTTTTGTCGACACACGATTGAGGTTCCTGTCACCATAGTTTGAGCGTAGATTGAGCTGCTGCTAGTGATGCGGTCAGGGCGAGCTCGTCGTGGCCAATGACTGACCATTGTATTTTCTGGTGATATGGGAACGTCTCGATGTAGTGTTTGAGTTGTGACCTCTTTTTGAGGCGAGTGTTTGGTTTTACACCGGATGATCAGGATATTGTTAGAGCTTCCAGTTGCGATAGGACTGTTGATGTACAGCCTACCTCAGAGATTGTGATATCGTCTACCGTGTAGATAGATAACCCAGCTGTTGCTGAGATTGATAGGATGTCACCTCCAGAGCATACGAGCTGAGATCGCTGGAGCTTCCAGGCAGAGATGCGAGAGGTGATAGCTAGTTTATCCCGAGTTGAGAGACGAAGATGATTCATCAGATTGATGTGCCGACACAGGCCCAGTTGAGTTGAAGATTTCCAGTATGGAGAGTCTTACTCAGATTTAGAGTAGACCGATCCAGAGATGACCGTTGATGTATCGCCTTTCCTGGAGTATTGTGGCATTGTTAGCATGTGGACGAAAGGCATTCTCATGTCGTCTAGGCGAAGTTAAAAAGTTCAAAAGAATGTCAGAAACCCATTTTTCGATGTTTAAAGTATTCGAAGGAACATGCAAGTAATTCTGTGGATCCTCTAGAAGAATGAAACCCTAACTCGACATAATGACCATGAAACCGTTTCTGAACCTTAGGGTTTGTAGCAGTTCAGCAGTGCCATCAGTGAGGCTTGGGTTTGCCCTTCTATGGTTGGTCCACAGGTACTGTGGCATGTACTGGATATTATTAAACTGGGCTCAGGTGTTGAGCTTTCAGGGAATTATGGGAATTTGATAAATCGATCGAAACGTTTGACGTCGTCCGAGTATCATGTGATAAGAGATCAGCAGGCTGACCAGCTTCGGATAGAGAATCTCACCCAGATGCGTTGTGAGTTGATCGAGAGCGGACGAGTATTGGATTTTCCTCCGATGGTTGGGACGAGTTCCCGAGGACGTGTTCGGCCAGATATCTTCTACAGAGTGATGAAGATACCGAGTTCGTAACTTCGAGTCCGTGTGAGAGACTCCAGATGGACCGTGGCTGAGAACAGTGGCAGTGTGCAGATAGCATGACGGGACATCAAGTGGACGATGATGCAGATGAATGGAACCAGAGGTACGTGCGAGACGCTGACGAGCTGTTGTTACTCCCCGTCGAGATGAGAGATCTGATATACTTACAGAGGCATTGGGATGCGGCCAATTCCTGAGGAAATGTTTTGGTAAGAACGTAGATGTCCAGAAAGCGAGAAAAGATTATGCAAGGGTACCAGACTCTGTATAGTTCGGTATTGGCGAGATCGAAAGATACCTTGAGCAGGTTCCTTCCAGGACACTGCTGCAATGAGATTTACACCGAGGATCAGTTGTGTCATGAGTATTCAGAGGACCAGAGGCCGACGCCAGTAACGTGCTGCTTTACGAGTGGTCGTGATAATTGGCCGAGAGATGACCAGAGAAGTGCCAGAGCGGAATCATTCCCGTTAGCACACCTGACCAGGCCGATGAGCCGATGGATTGCGAGATTGGTAATCCGAAGAGAAAATGAAGACCAGAGAAAAAAGACGCCAGACCGTGAGCAAGAGGCAGGCAGATGTTCTTGCTCTGTCAGTCGTGGGCGCACCGACATTTTTCGACATTGTAGGAGGTGTACCTCAATGTCATTTGTTGCGATTTGCGTTTGTGATCCGAGTATCACGCTTATATCGCTTGGATTTGAGTTTTGATGATTGAGTTTCATGGTATTTTTTTCGTGCACCATGGCTGCACCTACTGGGTATTTATATTTTGTGTATAGTTATTGCACTTGATATTGATTTTGTGCCTTGGCTGCACATGTTTATGATTCATAGATTTCATACAGTTGATTTGGTTTTGTGCATGTACTACGCACTCGATTTGATTTTTGCACTCGGTATAGCTCACATGTGCTTGCAGTGCAGTGATACGGATTCTGTGCACATAATTGCACACGTTTTATGATTTTGTACACCTGAGTACACTCGGCGTGGCTTTTATACGCATTTGAGTTATTAATACGTTTCTATGTACTTGTTGCACCCGATTTATATTTTGTGCAATTGTCGCACTAGGTTTTTACGCTGTGCAGTAGATGCACTGTATTTGTATTTCGTGCACTGGATGCACCGTATTTGTATTGCGTGCACTGGATGCACCGTACTTGTATTTCGTGCACTGGATGGACCGTATTTGTATTTCGTGCACTGGATGCACTGTATTTGTATTTTGTGCACTTAAAGCACCAGATTTGTATTTCATGCATTTGTTGCACTAGATTTTCATTTCGTACAATTGTCGCACCAGATTTATGTTTTTGTGCATTTGCTGCACCGGATTCGTGTTTCGTCCATTTGTTGCACTAGATTTGCATTTCGTGCAATTGTCGCACCAGATTTATGTTTTTGTGCATTTGCTGCACCAGATTCATATTTCGTGCATTTGTTGCACTAGATTTACATTTCGTGCAATTGTCGAACCAGATTTATGTTTTTGTGCATTTGCTGCACCAGATTCGTATTTCGTACATTAGTTGCACTAGATTTGCAATTCATGCATTTGTTGCACCGGACGGGTATTCATGCATTAGCTGCACTAGATTTATACTCCGTACATTGCTTGCACCCGATTTATGTCCTTGAGCATTCGTTTTACCAGATTTGTATTTTCGTGCGCGTTTATACTTGATGTTCATTTTCGTGCATGCTACTGCACTAGATGTTTCATACGATCCTGACGTGCTTGGATTGGATTTTTGGGCATATTAGGCACCTGATATTCGATTTTGTGTGTATCGGATGCACTTGAGTGAGATTTTACTCATGCACGTTGGATGCCCTTGATTTAGATTTTTATTCGTGCATGTTGGATGCACTTGATTTCGATTTCATTCGTGCATGACGGATGCACTTGATTTGGATTTTTGCTCGTGTTGGGCGCATGGTATGAGATGTGATTTATGCACAATGGATGCACTCGATTTTGGATTTTCAATCGTGCATGTTAGTTGCACTGGATTGAGGTTTTCATGCACTCTAGGTGCACTTGACATTGTTGTCGTGCATACCCGTTGCACTGGACAGATGCTTTCGTGCACACCTGTTGCACTTAGTTTTACTTTTGTGCATATTGTGGCACCTGTATTTGGATTTGATTTCCATGCGCACCAGACGCATGTGATTGTTGGATACGCCTTTCGAGGCCGAATTTGCTTTTAGGCACTTTGTTTTCTTGTTGGGCACTATATTGTATAGTAGCCAAACAGGACTGATCTGAGGACAGTACCTAAGTACCTTGCATGCATTAAAAAGATTAACAAGAGGTTTTCAAAACGGAGCTATAGTCTCGCTTATTCCTACGTGTCCGCGAGTGATACGGACGTTTATAAAGGAAAACCTTTTGGGGATATTTCAAAAAGGGCGGATCGTATATTTGAGCAAAATATATATAATAGTATATTTATTACTTTACAAATGAGCGTCCGTCACTTGTACAATGATTTACGCATCAAGCGGCGATTCAGAAAAGATTTTGCATGAATTTTATTCAGATTTTGGATTTTTCAAGGATTTGTACAATACACGTATTATAGTATTTAACTAGTGTATATTGGATTTGAGTAGTGGATTACGAGATCTGTATCTCTATTGTAACTCCGAGGATATGCGTGCAAATCAGATGATTTGCGTGATGCTTGACGGAGTTCGGTTTTTGAGTTTTTTACTCGTTTCCATACGCACTTGACGCGCTGTGTTATTTCTGCATCTTTCACGATTTCGGAGCCCCGTTGATTTGAGTTGATTATTGAAATGTTTTAGGTTTTGGGGATTTAAATTTAAATTCGGGGACCGAATTTCTCTAAGAGGGGAAGATTGTAACATTTCAGAAAATATAAAATATTAATTTTGCAATTTAAGATTAAAATAATATATTTCCCGAAAACAGGCCGATTTGCGAAATTGGGGTTTTCGAAAAAGGGTATAAATATATACCAATAATTGTGAAATAAATGGAAATTAAAATGATTTATTCATTTAAAAATATATTTAAGAGATTTGGCATTTTTAAAATTTATTATATGCAGTTTAAATAAAAACCCGATTAGTGCACTACTAATCGCGATTTAGCCAAATCCGTGTTTCTACAATTTTCATGGTTAGTGCACCATGACATGTTTCATTTGGTTACATGTTCATTTGTCATGACCCGAAGGTACGGAACATGACCGGCACTTAAATTACGAAACGTCTAGAGGCGTAACGTAATCTAAGCAAGCCGAAGCCCAGAAATCTAAACTCTTTAAAAGAAGAAGTGTAGGAAAACAAGTCTTAAAAGCAACATCAAATTTTCTCAAAAATTTCGGCAGAGTCTCCTTTGTAAAAACTGGCCCCAAACGGGTACAAACAAGAATAATATATACATGTAATAAAAAGGCATCCCCAAGCGGGAGCTAGCTCTACGCCAAAAGGCGGAGACAACCACATAATGCACTACAATATACAACGCCGAAGGGCGAGGCTCAAAACTCAAAAGAAAACCAAATCCACCAAAAACCATAATAATACAAGCGCGACTCTAAGGTCGAAATAAAAACAACTGGTCTTCTAAATCTATCAAGTAATACAAGTCTGGTTGATGGAGCTTACTAGATACAAATGAAATAATAAAAGTACAACAGCGGTCCTGATAAAAGTGAACCAACCTACCAAGAAAATCACCCTGAATGAAATGATGTGCCAGCAAGCTGCCAAGGAAACCTGTACATCGAAACCTGTAAGAAAATTTGGCAAAACGGGGGTGAGTTGCCAACTCGTGAGTAGAAGACATCTGCGAGTAGAAATCGCATGAACGACGATCTCCTAGGTCATATTAATATACTTAACATGATAATAGTTATCTAGTAGTGGCAGGGTAATAATCTATGCGTAAGTGCAATACTCAGTGCTCGTGTCAGTGCCTTAAGTAATAACATGACATGTGTATGAGTATGCATGCATCATGAAAGTAAAACAATCAATCATGAAATCTGGACATATCTGTATAAGAAAATCTTTACTTTTATCATAGTAAAATTTGTATGATAATCTGAACATCATTAATGAAATCTATGGAAATCCATGTCAAGTATCGACACAGAACATTTACATCTCAATGTCTCAATATCTCCAAGTCCCAATATCTCGAAGTTTCAATATCTCGGGCTCCATCAGTCCGAATCGGCCCATATCATCAAATCTCATGACAACGGCCGGTATCCTCCGGATATCCGCCGCGCCAGACATCACTGTTCATATCAGAATTTTGCACTATTATATTCCCCATTCTTAATCAAATTGCAAATAAACAGGTGCTTTTGATCCATGTCTGTTAAATAGTTGCAGGTTACAAGTTCTCGGAACAATACAGTGAAAATGATGAAAAAATGCTACTAAAGTGAGACTACGACCAACAAATAGAAGAATCTTTATGTTGCCGCATACAGTTAAGGAACAAATGAAGATCAATGAACAGTTTGATTTCATAAAGCACGAAGGCAGCATAAGATTCAAGACTTCAACACGAAGCGAACGGTAAAAGTCCACAACATTCTGCACTGTGGAAATCTGGAAGAAACTAGAAGACATTCTGAGAAACCAGAAGTAAAATGCAATAGAAAACAACCCTGAAAAAATGAGATAAAGAACCCACTATATGGCCGCGGATCCGCGGCCAAACATGGCTTATGGCCGCGGTTCCGCGGCCGTGCTGAGCACGTGTCGGTGCATCCTGTCGGTGGGTGTCGGTGTGTTGACCAGGCTTCTCAGGGTAGTTTTATAATTCTAGATGTGGATCGGATGTAAACCCTAGGTTTTCTATTATCTATAAATAGGAAGCCTACAGCTCTTTTTGGAGCATGCCTCTTTTTATTTCTCTAGTTTAAAATTTTCATTCCTTGTAATTGTCGAAGAGTGCATCAATAAAAAGTAAGTTTTTTTTTTGAATTTCTTATTTGCAATTTTATTTCTCTACAATTAATTATCTGCCGTGGTTATTTTCCACAAGTTAATTAGATTATTAAAAGAAAAAAATGAATTCATTTATTAATTCCCTAATGAGTGAGTAGTTCCTCACTTGTTAGGGTTAGGTTTAGGGAATGTTTGAGAGATGAAAATCACTCACCCCTTTCTTACCCGTTCAATATTTTAAAGTAGGACTCAATGCAAACCATACACACACCGCTCACTACGGCACCCTATCCAACGAGGTAGCGGTGATTCCATAGTTAAGACCGGTTGTGTTTGATTTCCATAGAAGTTAGGGCTAAGAGTTAAGAAAGGACGGATAAGGACCAAAGGGAAGAAACCTAGTTTCTTCCCGGTCGTGCTAATCCCCTTTGTTAACTATTACTTTAGCACCTAAAAGTTCTTAATTAAGAAAAAGAAAGCGGTGAGAATAATTGACATTCCAAACTAACCTAATTCTAACCCTAGCAAGGTTTTAATCCAAATCAATTTCAACCTCAGTTTTTATAGAAAATCAAAACCTACCACAAATAGGAATTGACTCGTTAGAACAACTAGAAAATATACGTTTTCTCTATGGACCGACCCATACTCAACCGGCTAGCTACCAAGCGACACCGTTCTTGATTGCGGTTAATTATTTGATTTAAAAAATGCACGTACGCAAAACATCATCAATCAAATGGCGCCGTTGCTGGGGAGGACGGTAGTTATTTTCTTTTTGTAATTTCGGGTTATTTAAAAATTAAAAAATCATCAAAACTGAAAAATAAAAAAAAATAAAAAAATTATCATCTTGTTATTTTTTGAAAGGTTTTCGTGTGAATTGTGCAGGATCAGAAAGACGAACAGATTCAGATCTTGAAAAATCCAGCGAACAAAACAGCAAACAGCAGATCTGAATAAACAGAGGAGAACCACAACAGACAACAGAAGAAGTTTGGAGGCCTGAGTCAACTCTTCAACCGCGGAACCGCCACAATAATGTGCATCCGACCGTGGATCCGCCGCGCCTTGCTAACGTCAGCCCTCTGAATTTCGCTGTAAGCATTCTTTTCCTCTCTTCTGCCCTCTGTAGTCCTCTGAAAAATTTTCCTGCCGGGTTCTTTACGCAAAACTTCTCCCCCTTCTCTAATAACTTGATTTTGTGCAGGATTCTTTGCGCCGCAATTAAAAAAAAAATTTGGCAAGTGTTTTGGATTATTGTGTGTTTACTGCTTTGCATTTTTTAAAACGGACTTTTAAAGGGCTATAACACCAATCCAGATTGGGTGGGGATTTCATTACCCTTTCTAGGACCCCAAAAATCACAAAAAGCATTTTGCATCAACCTTCGAGTTAATTAAAAAATATTAGACTCAGCCAATAAAGACTGTCGTGCTCATTAGGACAAAAGAAGGGTTGTAGACATCGGTCGTTTATCTAAACCAGACTTTGTGGTGCCTAGGCTAGACAGGTGGGAAAGGTAATTTTAAAAGGCCCGTCTCACGGTGATTCATGAGCGGATCCCTCCATTCTTTACTTGTGCTTACCTGGCCACAATTGGTGGTGAAGAGGCGATTTGAGGATCTCACAACTTGCCCTTTGGAACAGTTAGGAGTAGTCTAGTTGACTTAGGAGACCCTAGCTCTAGGCTTGATTGTGCATATTGTGATTGCTTGAAAGTGTGTCTAAGCTCCTTATAAAAATCTTTTGCAAAAAAAAATCCTTATAAAAAAAACCGCAAAACAAAATTTTTACAAAAACTTGCCAATTTGTCGCTAGAAATCCATTGCACCACACATTTTCTCATTGACGTTTTCTTACCCCCACCTTCTATTTTTTTTCCTTTTGACTACACTACACCTCTTTAGTGTATGTCCAGTTGGACTAGGGACACTACCGCCCGTTTAGTCTGTGTCTCGTTAGTGCCGACTGGCGACGCTTTCGATTCCGAAGTCGAAATTCCCTCCACTTCTTTACCTTCATCTTCAAATTCATCATCTTCTAAGGAGATATCGGGATTCAATCCTAACAACCCTTTACCTACGGGACTGATTCCACCTCCACTAGGTGCGAATAACCCACCACACCCTCCTTTCGAAGCGCCCCAACGAATCGCGTTCTAGGATCTTTTCTATCCCATCCTCACCGCACTTCCCACTTGTCTTTCACTTCCACCGGCTAATGGGGATAACTTTGAAATTAAACCCCACTTTATCAACATGTTGCCCAAATTTCACGGGCTGGAATCCGAAGATGCCTACATCTTCATTAACAAATTCCAGAATATTTGCGCAATGATGAAGACCACACAACTTTTTGTTGATGCTATAAGGCTACGCGTTATTCCATTCACTTTATGTGACCTAGCCGAAAAGTGGTTATATAGCACAGCATCACACTCCATAAAAAATTGGGAAGAGTTTGTTAAGAGTTTTCTAAAAAAGTTTTACCCACACCACAAGACCGCGAGAATTCGCAATGAAATTATTCAATTTTCCCAGCTTCCTTCCGAACCTTTTTGGAAGTGTTTTGAAAGATTTAAGGACCTTCTTGTTCAGTGCCCTCACCACGGTATCGAGAATTGGCAACTTTGCCTAACTTTATACGAAGGATTGAAAACAGCAACTAAGCAGTTGTTGGAAACCATTTATCAAGGTACCTTTCTTACAAAATCAAGCGAGGAAGCTTGGCAATTTCTCGACGATCATGCTGAACAAACTCTTCAGTGGGAAAGCACTAAGACCACTTCATCTACTTCATCAGGTCAGTCTAGATAAGGAATATATCAACTTGATATGTTGATTGTAATAAAGGCCGAAATGGCTGCACTCATGAAAAAACTTGAAGCAATTGAGAGCAAGTTCTCATCGCCTTTTCCTGCCCCTGCTTTACCCCCACGCACTGTTTGCGCTTGTTGTTAAGATCCGTCCCATCTAACCGAAGAGTGTCCTTACAACCCACCTATTCAAGGACAAGATCAAGTCAATACTGCCTTTCAGCAAAGACAAAGAAATGATCAATACTCTTCAACTTACAATCCTGGTTGGAGGAGCCACCCAAATTTTGCTTGGAATCAAAATCAACAACAATTCCAAGGCAATAACAACTTTCAAAGGCCTCCTCCAAAAGAACAAGCCCCTCAACAAACTCAATATCAGCAACCTTTCTAACCCCAACCTAACAAAACCAAATGAACAATTTTGTACCAACCAACTCTTATCCTCAAAACAATTTTTTTCAGTCGAATAACGATAAGGTTTCCTCGCTAGAACGAAGTCTGGATGCATTTTTAAAACAATCTACGCAATCCTCAGCCAGCATCTAATCGTCCATTCAGTCTTTGGTGCAACACACTGCTTGACATGATCAGAGTATCAAAACAATTGAAGCCCAAATTGCACAACTGAATGCTGCTTTAAGCGAGCGAGAAAAGGGTAAACTTCCATCTCAACCACTGCTAAATCCCGGCCATACACAAAATACATATGTTGCTCATGAACAACAAAATCATAATGTGAGTCCATTCCTACATTGAGATCTGGAAAGGTATTGCACAACAATGTTGGCGATAACGAAACCCCGGCCGCCGCTTCTTCTTCTTCTTCATCTGCTTCATCTTCTTCAGAGCCTGTTCTTCATTCTTCACAAGGCTCTACTTCTTCTAATTCGAACGGACCTACATCTCACTCCACGAAAACACCAACACTGAGATCCGTTCCAACTCCGCAATCTAATCCACAAACATTGGACTCAACAAATTTTCAAAATGTTTCATTTCCAAACAGGTTGAGATCCAATAAACCTACTCCACAAATAGAGAAGATTGTAGTGTTATTCAAACAGGTTAGCATTAACATACCTCTCTTGGATGCAATCCAACAAGTCCATTCTTACGCTAAAATCTTAAAGGACTTATGCACCAAGAAGAGGAAATCGCAAGTACCTAAGAAAGTTTTCTTGGCTAGTGCGGTAAGTGATGCTCTTACCCAACCTTTACCCTAAGAACACAAGGACCCTGGCTGTCCTACAATTTCAATAACAATTGGGGATAAGAACATCAATCGCGCACTTTTAGATCTTGGTGCCAGTGTTAATTTGCTTCCCTATTCAGTATATGAACAATTAGGCGTTGGAGAGCTTAAACCCACACATTGTACTCTCCAAATGGTAGACCGATCCATCACCCATCCTAGGGGTGAGTTAGAGGATATGTTAATTAAAGTAGGGGATTTCATTTTCCCCGTTGATTTCATTGTTATGGACACACAGCCTGTGGCTAACCCCCGGAGTCAAATTCCGGTGATACTCGGTCGATAATTCCTTGCGACTTCTAATGCGGTGATCAATTGTCGAAATGGTTCGATGAACCTATCTTTTGGAAATATGACAATTGAACTCAACATTTTTAAGTTGGGGAAATCAGCCCTCCGAGCCTAATGCTAATATACATGATGTTTGCTCGATCCAAGAGATCACGCAGGAGGACTGTGAGCTCGAAAAATTTCTGTTCGATCACAGCAGTTTGGCGCCACTAGTGCGTTCCTCCTTAATTCTGACACAGCTTTTACACCCGATAACGATTATGAGTGTTTCAATTTTTTGGATGATTTTGAAGACTCACCATACGAGTTTGAGTCCTTTGATTTTTCGTATGAGTTAGCTGAACCATCCGACTCGGTTGGTTACACTCGCTTCGAACCATTGTTGGAATCCTTCGAGTTCGAGACAGTTTCACCAATTTTACCTTCTATTGTTTCACCTCCAAAACTCGAACACAAGTTGTTGCCGTCTCACCTTAAATACGCTTACTGAGGTGAGAATGAGACCCTTCCTGTTATCATATCGGCATCTCTAGCCCTCGAGCAAGAGAAAACCCTTTTAATGGTCTTACAAAATAACCGGCAAGCTTTTAGCTGGACTATGGTGGACATCAAGGGGATTAGTCTCCTCATAGTTGATCATAAACATTTGATGGATGATGTCAAGCCAGTAAGGGATCCATAGAGACGCCTCAACTCCATAATGAAGGAGGCTGTTAAAAAGGAGATTGTAAAATGTCTTGATAGTGGTATCATTTACCCTATCTCTGATAGCTAATGGGTTAGCCCCATTCACGTTGTCCCAAAGAAATCGGGCATAACGGTCATAACTAATGAGGCGAATGAGTTAATACCTACTCGCACCCAAACTGGGTGGCGAGTTTGCATCGATTATGGAAAACTCAACGCCGCGACACGGAAAGACCACTTTCCGTTACCTTTTATTGACCAAATGCTAGAATGATTGGCTGGGCATGAATTTTACTGCTATTTAGATGGCTACTCCGGCTATAATCAAGTTCCTATCACCGAAAAGGACCAAGACAAGACCACATTTACTTGTCCTTTCGGTAGATTCACTTACCGTCGCATGCCCTTTGGGTTATGCAATGCACCCGCTACTTTCTAGCGGTGTATGATGGGTATCTTTTCAGACATGGTGGAAAAATTCTTGGAGATTTTTACGGATGATTTCTCCATTTTCGGCGACTCCTTTGATGAGTGTTTGCTATATTTAGACGCAGTTCTTACCCGTTGTAGGGATAAGAACCTCACTTTAAATTGGGAGAAGTGCCACTTTATGGTACGAGAGGGTATTGTCTTAGGACATATCATTAATTGAAGTCATTTCCAATCTTCCTCCTCCTAAGTGCGTCAAAGACATCCGAGCCTTCCTTGGCCATGCCGGTTTCTATAGACGGTTCATCAAGGATTTTAGCAAGATAGCTAGACCCTTGACTCTTTTGTTGGCCAAGGACACCACTTTTGATTTTGACTTAAACTGCATGAAGGCATTCGAGTCATTGAAACACTCACTTATTTCTCCGCCCATTCTTTCATCTCCCGACTGGACGCATCCATTTGAAATTATGTGCGATGCATCTGATTTCGCCATAGGTGCTGTCCTTGGACAGCACATAAATAAGATGCCGAACGTAATTTATTACGCTAGCCGAACATTAAACTGGCCCAATTGAGTTACACAACAACTGAAAAAGAATTCTTAGCCGTTGTGTTTGCACTGGAAAAATTCAGGCCCTATTTAATCGGCTCTCCGGTCACTGTTTACATGGACCACTCAGCTCTTCGGCATCTTTTCACGAAGAAGGATACTAAATCTTGGCTAATACGTTGGATCCTCTTGCTACAAGAGTTTGACTTTCTCATAAGAGACAAGAGAGGATGTGAAAACGTAGTCGCTGACCACCTTTCACGACTCCCTTCTTCGCCTGCACTTCAAATTCCTATTAAAGATGTTTTTCCCGATGAGAAGCTCTTAACCATGTCATGCGAACCTTGGTTATTTGATATCGTAAATTATTTGGCTACCGCACTGATACCAAACGATTGGTCGAATCAGGACAGACTAAGATTCCTGTCCCAAGTAAAACAATTTTACTGGGATGGACCGTATCTCTTAAAATACTGTTCCGACCAAATCATTCGTCGGTGTGTCCTCGACAACGAGTTTAAGAGCGTGCTGTCATTCTGCCACGATCAAGCGTGTGGCGGGCATTTTGGCCCCAAAAAGACAGCAGAAAAAAATCTTGCAGTGAGGCTTCTACTGGCCACAACTTTTTAAAGACGCATACAAATACTGCAAGAAATGCTCCCAGTGCCAACACTTAGGCCGGATATCTCGGAGAAATAAAATGTCGCTCCAACCAATTTTGATTGTTGAAATTTTTGACGTTTGGGGAATAGAATTCATGGGACCATTTTCTAACTTTTTTGGGAACATGTATATTCTACTGCTGTTGACTATGTTTCAAAATGGGTCGAGGCTGTGCCCAGCCGAACCAGCGACATAAAAGTTGTCATTAGATTTCTCAAAGAAAACATTTTTTCTTGGTTTGGGCATCCTCGCGCAATTATAAGTGATAATGGATCTCACTTTTGTAATAGGGCTTTTGAGTCCTTAATGCACGAATACTCCATTACTCACAAGCTGTCAACACCCTATCATCCCCAAACTTATGGGCAAGCCGAGATTTCGAATCGGTAGATTAAACAGATATTGGAGAAAACTGTAGGGTTATTAGGCACTGTCACAAGGGTCTATAAGGCATCAACCATGCCCGATTTAAAATTTAGACGTGCCGAACAACCTAAAGCGAGGATCTTTGCTAGATAATTAGGGTTAAACATGCAAGTAAACATCTTTACAACTAAGAGAGAGGGATTACAACCTTTGTAGTCCGCTCCTTCGCTTCATAAGCTCCGAGTAGTAGTCCCTTCGCCGCGTTCCATGATCTCCCAGACTCAAGAGAAGCTCTACAACCCGAATGATCCATGCTTGCTTGAAGTCTTCCTTTTCAAAGATGATCTACCTTGAAGTTTCTTTAACACAAGCTCTCACTCACTAATCATGTATTAATGAAGTGAACACCCTAACCTAATTGGCTAGATTAGATGAGGATGATGAAGTAGGATTTATGCTCTCTTTTATTATCAAAATCTCACACTAATCCATCACAAAAGAAAAACCTAGAAAGCTTTTCAAGAGCTCAAGGAAGAATAAGAAGAATGATCAATCCTTTTGTGATGAATAATGAATGGTTATTATCATTACAATTGAAACCATGGTTAAGTCAAGAAAGACTTAACCATTGTAGAGATTTAACTAGGGTAAAGGGTATGGGTTGGGATAGGAAAATATCTCCAAAAATATGAACACATAATATCTTTACAAGAAACAAAACAAAAGCTTCTAGAAGCTTATAGAAAAGATTAACCCAAATCAAACCCTAACCATGTTTAATTTCCACTAATCATGTTGCATTTGTAAATATAACTTGTTATAATATTATATATCACACATATATAATATTTTTGTAACAAAAGAAAATAATACAATTAACATATATCACATATATATCAATGTATTACCCGGTGAGAAATGAATCAATAAAGCGAGCTAATATTAGATAATGTAATGTAATATATCATATATATAATTATACATTAAATTATCGAATCAACACTTGATCCGACAATCCGGCTATATCAAATATAACCGACTAATATTTTATGTACCGATTCATCGAATCAACACTTGATCCGATGACCCGGCTGATATCAAATATCGCAAGAATAGAGTACGGTATCTCATATCGTATTATCCTCGGTCCTGCACATATCACATATGTGCTCCTACTCCGTTTTGCATGAGTCAAGAAACCTCTGTGTAGGACTCTAAAGAATCGTCAATACGCCGGCAGTAGGTGATGATCATATCAAACAACAACAAGATGCAAGCGGTCAGCTAAACGTAACAGCCACCCAGGTATTGATCGATCAGAAGATCAACAAGCAAGCCTGTATATTCTCTTGTAAATCCAATCAGTAACACTCCCGTACAGTCCGGTCTCTTCGTCTAATATGTCCCATATCTGGTCTAGGGGTGGTAAACGTCAGACCCTAGTAACCAATAAGTCGTGTCGATGTGAGGCTCATAACAGGTCGAGAACCTACTGATAACACTTACCAGTAGTACTCAATATCCGCCCTGGCCAGGGACTTCCAGTTATAGCCAATCGAACACAGCACAACATCAACTCCCTATACCGGGAGAGACGAATCCCCTCCTATCGCTCGTTGTTTCCATGCGATTCGGGACTGTACCCAAAAGCCACCGTTTTGCACGGCCACTTGGACGTGGTATGATGGTAATCAAAGCACAGTGGGAATCACACAAGACTCTATGACGATCTCGGGTCTACAGACTAACCTGTACCAGTGTCACCAGAGAACTGCCATCTGACGTGAGGTATAATACCATCTGGGAGTTCTCGGCGAGTCCGTCCAGTGTACCCAGTCTCCACTGAGCACCCGTACACCATCTTTGATGTCAAACACCGATGGATATGGGATCATCCATCACCCATCATATGGGTCAAGATACGTATACGCTGGTCTACTCTAGTGTATCGATGCCCTATCTCGATACACCCTCGACTAGCAACAGTTATAGGATGTACTCGCTGACTACCCTGTGTTAGTGTATATGCCCTAGAGGCCATTACTGTATCATACTAGTTTGTATATTACTTGATGGAAGCTTGGGATATTCACAGTTGTATATACAATCTTGCTCGAAATGGTAGTATGCTACTTGGTTTGTCTCTGCTTTAATATGTGCATGTGTTTCTTTTAGCATATTGCTGATATACATATTAGTTGAGCCCTTAGGATCTTTGCTTGATTACCAGCGTGGTGATGGCGCTCACACTCGTGGGAGCTGGGTGATCTATAAGCACATCCTTATACAGGTCCCTAGTCGTTGGACTATCGAGACAGGGCATCGATACTCCGGAGTAGACTAGCGTATGCGCTTCTCATCCCAGCGTGGGAGACGGTCTGTCCCACAGCCGTCAGTACGTCGTACTTGAGATAGTATGCGGGTGCTCGTTAGGTTACGAGTACACTGGACAGGACTCGTTGGGAACTGTTGGTTGGTATTATACCTATCGTCAGTTATCAGTTCCCAGGTGACATGAGTACAGCTTAGTCCGCTGACTTGACACTGTCACTTCGCCTCGAGTGTGTTCCCACTGCACTTTGATTGCTACCCTACCACGGCTCAAAGGAGTCGTGCAAACAGGTAGTTTTTGGGTGCAGTCCCGAAGCACTTGGAGGCAGTGACGGTTAGACAGGATTCGTCTCTCCCGGTATTGGGGGTTGACATCGCGCTGTGTCTAGGAGAGCCATTATACGAGTAGTCCCTGGCCAGGGCAAGCGGGATATACTGGTAGGTTTCCAGTGTTATCTCAGGGTGTTCTGGGCTACACTCCGACATGACTTGTACCGCTATTAGGGGACTGACGTTTCACCGCCCCCCTAGGCCCGCCATGCGATGTATCAGACGAACAGACCGGACTGTACGGAGACTGTCACATACAGGCTCAGTAGGAGTTCAGATGGGGTTCACCTCGTCAGTCTTCTTATCGACATCTACCTGGGGACCGTTACGTACAGCTAGTGCCGCTTGCGGTCTATGGTTAAACCCACTGCCAGCGTAGTGTCGAGTCTTTAGAGTCCCACACAGAGAGCTATTCGCCTTTAGGCAAAATGAGTAGAGGTCGCATGGTTTTGCGACAGGGTTCGTTCACATCCGCGCACTTGTGCTCGTTTGCTGTCCGGACAGCTTATACTAGCGGGCTTTGGTTTAAGCCTGATCCTAGTATTTGATTTGGGATTGGTTTTTTTTTCTCTTTGTATTCGTGTTCCTCGGATCACGAATACGGGTGCGTATGCACAGTTGCTTGAGACAGAGGGAGAGGACTTTGATTAGGGTTAATGACTATTGTCATTTTATTAACCCTAATGCTTATGTGTGTATTATTGTTAATTGATATTAGTTTAATAATTGTGCATGGTTATGGTTGTTGACCATTTGACCTATCTTGACTTGTTGACCTTGTTGACACTTTGACCATCATCATTTCATTTGGAAGATGCTCTTTGATCCTTGCAATTTGCATTAAAAATGAAATGATAATGGTCATGTCTTGATTAACCATGACAATTATCTAGCTAATTATATAATTACAATAATTCACACATATATGTGAGAATGGTTCATATTATTCTTATTCTATCATTCACTTTCTCTCTCTTGTTCTTCCTCTCCCTCAAGCTCTCCCCTCTCATGTGTTGAGAAACACTTGAGCTTGAGAAAAACCTCTTCTTGATAATCTTTACTCTCATCTAGGGTTTTAGAACTAGCACTTCTAGCACCCTAGTTACTTCTAGCTTGAAGTTGAAGCCAAAGGTTGAGGCTTTCGGGTGGATCCTTCTTCGACTCAAGAAGACGACAAAGGTGATCCCTTTCTACTACTCCAAGGAGCAAGGAGAGAAGGACATAAAGCCCTAGGTATAACCATTCCACCTTTAGCTAGTTTCTAGTTAGCTTTAGCTTGTTTTTGTTTAGCAAAGATCCTTCATGGTCTAGTCTATGTTGCCTAAGCTCATAAAAATTCGTTTTTTATTCCGTTTTCCGCCTCCCCGTAAGTACCGGGGTGGGCAACGTGGACTTACAGTGGTATCAGAGACTAACTAAACATAAACTAGCTAGGTAGTAAAGTGTATGAAAGTTCGATCGGAAAAATCGCAAAAACCTAAACATCAAAACCCTAACTCTCTGTTGAAATTTTTTGTGCTCTAAAAATAAAAAGTTTTACCCCAAAAATCGGCTCAGGGTTTTGTGAAGACACCCACCAAAAACGGTCGTCTGAATCCTTCAAACCGCCGTGGTTCCGCGGCAATAAGCATACATTTGCCGCGGAACCGCCGCCGTTTATGCTCTTCTCGTGACCGGGTTTGGTGCAGTGTTTATCTGGTAGGGTTTTGGGATTTTTAAGATGGTTTATATGTTCCCAGGTTTTCCAGAATAGAAATTTGTTTTTGGGGGCCTATAAATCCGTATTTTTTTATCGAACTTCAATACACTTTGACTAAAAGGTTATATCTGTGATGTTTACATGTATTGAACGTCGGCTAATCGCTATATGTCGATTAGTCGGGGTTATACATATCTGTGATCTGTGATTGATGATGGTATGTGTATATGAATGGGTTGGATTGTCGCGGATGAATATCCGGGGTAGATGTGAGATGAGTGTTGCTTTTTCTTTCATTCATTGTAATATGTAAATTGATGTAATATTATTATTTGTTTGGCCGCACAACCAGGTCGGGGTTGTAGCCGTCATTGTATAATTCTTTTTACTGTTTTTGCTCCTAGGATAGACCCATGGAGGGGTACACAAACTACCGGGTATCTCGAAGTGCCGAGTGGCCTACTCACGGTGGTGAGGGAGGTTGCTGCGCTTCGGGTACTTGGCGGGTAGTTTGCCGCACCCGAAGGGGTCTTGGGTGGGGTATTTGGCTATTCACCGCGACCGTGTAATCCGCTTTTCGTTGCAGGCTCGAACGGATTGCGGATTCCTAGTATATCCAATGTATTCATCTGTGATCTTTAATGTCTATCATTGCTATATATTTATATATGATAACTATTTAGGCGTTGCTTATGTTTTACAGCCGCGCTAGCCCAGCCCCCGCTCTGTCGTTAGTTAAGTAACCTAACGGGTGATGACGGGGCCCCGTGGCGAATGCGAATGGCATAAGCGTACGTCATATTTTGGTTGTTTTCTGCAATGGTAGGATTAAATGATGGGACGCATTAAAAGAACTAATGCAAGAAAATAAACCAAGTAAAAGTCGATTGGAACACTTTGAAAACCACACGGTTTTTTTCAAAACTAAACTTTTAAACGCGGAGCTTGAACCACTCCTTTTAAAAGCTATCTCGTTCCATCGATTATATCAAGTTCACTATGTTCACGGTTTCGCCAAAACCATTCGTAGCCCTCCGTCATTCCACATGAATGGTCAAAAGTATTCAAGCTATGTATTTTGGCCAAAGTCAAGGCATAGTGATTGGTAGCTATTGGGTATTCATGTGCAGCATAGATAGATGCGTTGGTTTGGGACAATCGTGTTGCCATTTTGGCCAAAGTCAAGGGTAGGTACGGGTGGGTCCAAATTAACCAGGAGAATGACGGGTAGAACTTGACATGTGACTTATGATATTTTGGCCAAAGTCAAGGTCATAAGAGCAGGGGGCAAAAATCCACATCGGGAGTTTCATAAGTACTGAAACTTGCTAGCGCTGCATACCATTTGGAGTGTCATAATTCTGGTAGGATTCCTTCGGTTTTATCACGCGATGATATTTGGATCCCGATCCTACTGTGAGTATATGCTACTCCTCGGGAAAACTCTCACTTAACGATCAATGCTATAAACTTAGTAGGTGTCTAGAAAGGTGTTAGCGGGGCTACGCCCACAGGGAAAAGAGGTTACTTAATTAAGGAACTTCGCGAAAGCGTTGGAAAACCTCCTTCGAAGTACCGACACTGGCCTGGCTGAACGGTTAAGCAAGTATTGTACGGTGAGATTGATCCTGACTAATCCTTTCTTTACGGTTTGAGAAGGGATTCGAGAGACAGTGGGAGCCATCCAGTTTAGACAAATTAAAAACCACTCTAAACTTGCAAGAGCATCATGCTAAAGTGCTTCTTTTCTCTCTCCTAATTGCAGCGACCATTCAACATGACCGGACTTAAGTTATTATTAGATAAAAACATATTGACAGGGCCAAACTACAAAGATTGGCTCAGGAATGTCAAGATGGCAATCACTTACGACAAGCTGGGGTATCTCCTTTCCACCAAAGCCCCCCCTGTCCTAGGTCCCAAAACCAGTGTCGCGGATAGGGAAATCCGTAAGACATGGGAAATAGATTGCGCGAAGGCCAAATGCCTCGTACTTGCCTCGATGGACAATGAACATCAGAGGAGGCACGAGAATATGGACCTAGAGTCCATATTTCTTCATACAAAAGAACTGTATGGAGAGCAGTCTCGTATCGCAAGATACGAAGTGTCGAAGAAGTTGTTTTCGGCAAGGTTGGCCGTCGGATCATCGGTAGCGGAACACGTGCTTAAGATGATTGGCTACATAGAGGAGCTCGCAGAACTTGGGACCACGTTGGAGAATGAGCTCTATACGGACTTGATTCTCCAGTCCCTTCCTTCCACTTACGCCCAGTTCATCCTGAACTTCAACTTACAGGAAAAAGAAGTTGAACTTTCAGAGCTCCTCAACATGCTGAGGAGTGCAGAGGGCACCCTACAGAAAAGTAGGGAGACATCCACTTTGTTTGTAGGAGGATCTTCCTCTTCTAGATCCAGGGCGAAAGCCAAGGGTAAGAAGAAGAAAGCCCCCGCCAAACCAAGAGGCGGTGTCAGTAAAGTGGATACGAAGGGAAAAGGAAAAGCAACAAAGGTAGCGGGAAAGCTGGTGGGGAAGGAAGAATGCTTCTACTGTCACAAAAGTGGTTACTGGAAACAGGATTGCAAGGCTTGGAAGGCCAGAACACAGGATTTGAAGCGAGTTGCGGCTTCAGCTTCAGGTCTGTATATTATTGAAAACTGTCTATCAATAAACTCTACATCCTGGGTATTGGATACCGGATCAGGATCTCATATCTGTAATTCTTTGCAGGCGTTGAGAAAGCGTAGAGTTTTGAAGGCAGGTGACATGACCCTCAGAGTTGCAAACGGTGCTAGCATGGATGCTGAGGCCGTGGGGGACTATCACCTGGGATTGTCAGATGGACATTTTTTGGTTTTGCGTAGTTGTTATTATGTACCAAATGCAACCTGTAATATCATTTCTGTATCTTTATTATCTAAAAAAGGTTATGAATTTGCATTTGTAAGTAATGTAGTGAACATTCACCTTAATCAAGTTTTGATTGGGTCAGGTGCATTGAACAACGGTATATACGTATTAAACCAACCACAGATTTTCAATGTCCAGAATACACACAAAAGAAAGTCTCCAGAAATCAATAAAACTTTCTTATGGCATTGTAGACTGGGTCACATCAATGAGAGAAGGTTGACTAAGTTGCATACAGAAGGATATTTGGATCCGTTCGAATATCAATCATATGCAACTTGTCGATCTTGTCTCAAAGGAAAGATGACAAAGACTCCGTTCACTGGACACGGAGTAAGAGCGAGCGAGCTCTTGGGACTCGTACACAGCGACGTGTGCGGTCCAATGTCTACACATGCACGAAGCGGTTATTCTTACTTCATTACTTTTACGGATGACTTTTCAAGGTACGGTTATGTCTTCTTAATGAAACATAAATCCGAAGCTTTTAAAAAATTCCAGGAATATAAGAATGAAGTAGAAAAACAAACAGGCAAAAGTATCAAGGCACTGAGATCTGATCGAGGTGGTGAATACTTGAGTGCCGAGTTCCTGGGTTACTTAAAAGGGAATGGAATTCTCTCTCACCTTACTCCTCCATACACTCCGCAACATAACGGTGTATCGGAGAGACGGAACCGAACCCTATTGGATATGGTACGGTCCATGATGAGTAACGCTGAGTTACCGCGATCGTTTTGGGGATATGCGCTAGAATCAGCTGCATACCTTTTGAACCGAGTTCCAACTAAGACTGTGCCTACTACACCATATCAGATGTGGTGTGGGAAGAGACCCTATCTTAATCACATTAAGACATGGGGATGTCCAGCTTCTGTAAAAAAGCAGCATGCGGACAAGCTCGAGGCACGCTCAGTACAGTGCAAGTTTGTGGGATATCCAAAGAACTCCAAGGGATATTTCTTCTATTGCGAAGAGGAACAAAAGGTGTTTGTTTCTCGCCATGCCCACTTTCTAGAACACCAGTTCATAGAAAAAGAATTAAGTGGGAGCGCAATAGAACTGGAAGAAATTCCAGAACCACGAGCTATTACTGAAAGCTTAGTAGAACCAGAGGGTTCGAAAGATCAGGACATTCCCACGCCACTCCGCAGAAGTAGTAGGCAGTCTCATCCGCCCGAGAGATACTACGGTTTTCTCATTGACGGGGATAGAGAGGATTGCATCATAGACTTTGATGAGCCTACTAGCTTCCAGCAAGCCATTCAGAGCGTCGACTCGGTAAAATGGCTAGATGCAATGCGGACCGAAATGGAGTCCATGTACACCAACAAAGTATGGACGTTGGACATTGCTCCAGATAGGGTAAAACCCGTACGATGCAAGTGGATCTTCAAAAGGAAGATTGGTGTAGATGGACAGGTTGAGACCTAAAAAGCTAGACTGGTAGCAAAGGGTTTTCGTCAGCGACCTGGTTTGGACTATGACGAAACTTTTTCTCCAGTAGCTATGCTGAAATCCATTCGGATCCTTCTTGCCATTGCTGCCTTCCACGATTATGAGATTTGGCAGATGGACGTAAAGACAGCTTTTCTAAATGGACATTTAGAGGAGTTTGTCTATATGGATCAGCCAGAGGGTTTCATTCAGAGTGCGAGCAGCGGAAAGGTGTGCAAGTTGCTTATGTCCATTTATGGACTAAAGCAGGCATCGCGGAGTTGGAACATCTGTTTTGATGAGACGGTCAAGGAATTTGGCTTTATCAAAAATCCAGATGAACCATGCATCTATTGTAGATTTGTAGCGAGAACTGTAGTATTCCTCGTTTTATACGTGGATGACATTCTCTTAATAGGAAATGACATTCCTATGCTACAATCTGTCAAGGGGTTCTTGTCACACAGTTTCTCCATGAAAGACCTGGGTGATGCCTCATACATTCTGGGTATCCGGATCTACCGTGACAGATCCAAGAGGATATTAGGACTTTCGCAGTCCAGGTACATCGACACCATACTGAAGAGATTCAGTATGGAAGATTCCAAGCGCGGTAATCTACCGGCTTGTCACGGGATCACCCTCTCCAAAGAGATGTCTCCCAAGACTGATTTGGAGAAGGATCGCATGTCTATTATACCCTACGCTTCTGCGGTAGGCTCTATAATGTATGCGATGTTGTGTACCAGACCGGATGTGGCTTATGCACTGAGTGTGCTAAGCAGGTATCAGTCAAACCCTCGGGAGAAACATTGGATAGCAGTAAAGAACATTCTCAAGTACCTGAGAAGGACTAAGGAGATGTTCTTGGTGTATGGCGGAAAAGACCTCCTGATTGAGGCCTTTGCTGACTCCAGCTTCCAGAGTGACAAGGAAGATTCCAAGTCCATGTCGGGTTTTGTCTTTACCCTCAATGGAGGGGCGGTGTGTTGGAAGAGCTCCAAACAGGAAACCGTTGCTGACTCGACTATGGAAGCGGAATACATCGCTACATCTGATGCCGCAAAAGAAGCTGTCTGTATGAGGAAGTTCTTGAGAAAACTTCAGGTGGTTCCGTCCATTGTTGACCCAATACCTCTGTATTGCGACAACAACGGGGTTATAGCTTTAGCGAAGGAACCCAGGTCCCATCAGAAATCCAGACACATCTTGAGGCGGTATCACCTGATCAGGGAGATCGTAGATCGCCAGGAGATCGAGGTTCGGAGGGTTGCTTCAGAAGATAACACAGCAGATCCATTTACCAAGGCCTTGCCCCAGACTCAGTTCGAGCGTCTGATCGAGATGATAGGTCTTCGATACACCAGTACATGGCCTTAGTGCAAGTGGGAGATTGTTAGTGTATATGCCCTAGAGGCCATTACTGTATCATACTAGTTTGTATATTACTTGATGGAAGCTTGGGATATTCACAGTTGTATATACAATCTTGCTCGAAATGGTAGTATGCTACTTGGTTTGTCTCTTCTTTAATATGTGCATGTATTTCTTTTAGCATATTGCTGATATACATATTAGTAGAGCCCTTAGGATCTTTGCTTGATTACCAGCGTGGTGATGGCGCTCATACTCGTGGGAGCTGGGTGATCTATAAGCACATCCTTATACAGGTACCTAGTCGTTGGGCTATCGAGACAGGGCATCGATACTCCGGAGTAGACTAGCATATGCGCTTCTCATCCCAGCGTGGGAGACGGTCTGTCCCACAGCCGTCAGTAC
This sequence comes from Agapanthus africanus, assembly GCA_030015575.1. NCBI lineage: Eukaryota > Viridiplantae > Streptophyta > Magnoliopsida > Asparagales > Amaryllidaceae > Agapanthus > Agapanthus africanus. The sequence continues at coordinate 403,212,012 of CM057337.1, read as the reverse complement.
ATCGTACTTGAGATAGTATGCGGGTGCTCGTTAGGTTACGAGTACACTGGACAGGACTCGTCGGGAACTGTTGGTTGGTATTATACCTATCGTCAGTTATCAGTTCCCAGGTGACATGAGTACAGCTTAGTCCGCTGACTTGACACTGTCACTTCGCCTCGAGTGTGTTCCAACTGCACTTTGATTGCTACCCTGTCACGGCTCAAAGGAGTCATGCAAACAGGTAGTTTTTGGGTGCAGTCCCGAAGCACTTGGAGGCAGTGACGGTTAGACAGGATTCGTCTCTCCCGGTATTGGGGGTTGACATCGCGCTGTGTCTAGGAGAGCCATTACACGAGTAGTCCCTGGCCAGGGCAAGCGGGATATACTGGTAGGTTTCCAGTGTTATCTCAGGGTGTTCTGGGCTACACTCCGACATGACTTGTACCGCTATTAGAGGACTGATGTTTCACCGCCCCCCTAGGCCCGCCATGCGATGTATCGGACGAACATACCGGACTGTACGGAGACTGTCACATACAGGCTCAGTAGGAGTTCAGATGGGGTTCACCTCGTCAGTCTTCTTATCGACATCTACCTGGGGACCGTTACGTACAGCTAGTGCCGCTTGCGGTCTGTGGTTAAACCCACTGCCAGCGTAGTGTCGAGTCTTTAGAGTCCCACACAGAGAGATATTCGCCTTTAGGCAAAATGAGTAGAGGTCGCATGGTTTTGCGACAGGGTTCGTTCACATCCGCGCACTTGTGCACGTTTGCTGTCCGGATAGCTTATACTAGCGGGTTTTGGTTTAAGCCGGATCCAAGTATATGATTTGGGATTGGTTTTTTTTTCTCTTTGTATTCGTGTTCCTCGGATCACGAATACGGGTGCGTATGCACAGTTGCTTGAGACAGAGGGAGAGGACTTTGATTAGGGTTAATGACTATTGTCATTTTATTAACCCTAATGCTTATGTGTGTATTATTGTTAATTGATATTAGTATAATAATTGTGCATGGTTATGGTTGTTGACCATTTGACCTATCTTGACTTGTTGACCTTATTGACACTTTGACCATCATCATTTCATTTGGAAGATGCTCTTTGATCCTTGCAATTTGCATTAAAAATGAAATGATAATGGTCATGTCTTGATTAACCATGACAATTATCTAGCTAATTATCTAATTACAATAATTCACACATATATGTGAAAATGGTTCATATTATTCTTATTCTATCATTCACTTTCTCTCTCTTGTTTTCCTCTCCCTCAAGTTCTCCCCTCTCATGTGTTGAGAAATACTTGAGCTTGAGAAAAACCTCTTCTTGATAATCTTTACTCTCATCTAGGGTTTTAGAACTAGCACTTCTAGCACCCTAGTTACTTCTAGCTTGAAGTTGAAGCCAAAGGTTGAGGCTTTCGGGTGGATCCATCTTCGACTCAAGAAGACGACAAAGGTGATCCCTTTCTACTACTCCAAGGAGCAAGGAGAGAAGGACATAAAGCCCTAGGTATAACCATTCTACCTTTAGCTAGTTTCTAGTTAGCTTTAGCTTGTTTTTGTTTAGCAAAAATCCTTCATAGTCTAGTCCATGTTGCCTAAGCTCATAAAAATTCGTTTTTTATTCCGTTTTCCGCCACCCCGCAAGTACCGGGGTGGAGAACGTGGACTTACACCCTGGCCCCACTATTATGATCTCATCATAGTCCCAGCAGTCGAGTACATATCCTAAGGGCTTTATCAACATGTGAGAACAAAACAGTAAACTAATACAAGTCAACATGTTAAGATAAAGTGAAACCAAATAGCATACTATCATGACGAGCAAGAAAGTCCTCTCTATATATATCCAAGCATCCACTATAATATACATCATATGTACAACAATGGCTTCTAGGGCATATACATAACTAACAATCTCCCACTTGCACTAAGGCTAGCTGTTGTAGTATCTCATACCCAGCATCCCAAAGAGTCTCTCAAACTTTGTCTGGGGAATGGCCTTCGTGAGTGGATCCGCAGTGTTGTCCTTCGTATCAACTCTCCTGATCTCGATCTCCCTGTGATCAACTATCTCCCGGATCAGGTGATACCGCCTTAGAATATGTCTGGACTTCTGATGGGACCTGGGTTCCTTGGCCAAAGCCACAGCTCCATTGTTATCACAATACAAAGGTATTGGATGCTCAATTGATGGAACCACACCAAGTTCAGTAATGAACTTCTTTATCCAGACAGCCTCTTCGGCAGCATCGTTGGCAGCGATGTATTCAGCCTCCATCGTCGAGTCTGCAACGGTATCCTGTTTGGAACTCTTCCCAGACACCGCCCCTCCATTGAGGGTAAAGACAAATCCCGAGTATGACTTAGAGTCGTCCTTATCACTTTGGAAGCTTGAATCGGTAAAGGACTCCACCTGGAGTTCTCCGTTACCATACACCAAGAACATCTCTTTAGTTCTTCTCAAGTACTTGAGAATGTTCTTCACAGCTATCCAGTGACTCTCTACAGGATCTGTTTGATACCTACTCACTACACTTAGTGAATATGCTACATCGGCTCTGGTACATAGCATCGCATACATGATAGAGCCTACTGTCGAAGCATAGGGTATCCCTTGCATGCGAGCTCTCTCCAAATCAGTCTTGTGAGACATCTCTTTGGAGAGAGTGAGTCCAGAGATTGTGGATAGGTTCCTACGCTTGGATTCTTCCATACTAAACCTCTTTAGTATGGTGTCAATGTACCTGGATTAGGACAATCCCAGTATCCGTTTAGATCTATCTCTATAGATCATAATTCCCATTATGCAAGAGGCATCACCTAGATCTTTCATTGAGAATCTTTATGATAAGAAGAGCTTGACCGATTGCAGCATAGGAACATCATTTCCTATCAAGAGTATGTCATCGACGTACAATACGAGGAAGACAACCTTTACTCCCTGCAACCTTTTTATATATACAAGTTTCATCTACGTTTTTGATGAAGTCAAACTCTTTGACTACAACATCAAAGCAGATGTTCCAACTCCGCTATACTTGCTTTAACCCATAAATAGATTTAAGCAGCTTGCACACCTTTCCACTTCTCCCACTATCTATGAAGCCCTCTGGCTGAGTCATGTACACGCACTCTTCTAAATCACCATTTAGAAAGGCGGTCTTAACATCCATTTGCCAGATTTCGTAGTCATGGTATGCAGCAATGGCAAGTAAGATCCGGATGGACTTAAGCATAGCCACTGGAGAAATGGTTTCGTCATATCCACACCTGGTCGTTGACGAAAACCCTTTGCAACAAGTCTAGCTTTGAAAGTCTCAACTTTTCCATCTACACCAAGTTTCTTTTTAAAGATCCACTTGCTCCCAATGGGTTTTACCCCTTCAGGAGCAACTTCCAAAGTCCATACTTTGTCGATGTACATGGATTCCATCTCAGATCGCATTGCATCCAGCCATTTCACAGAGTCCCCACTCGTGATGGCCTACTCAAAACTAGTTGGGTCATCATCTTCCATGATGCAGTCCTCGCTCCCACCATCAATGAGAAAACCGTAGTATCTTTCAGGTGGATGAGAAACCCTAGTAGATCGGCGGAGAGGCTGGGGTTCGTCAGGAACTATTAAATCCTCTGGTTCCACCATATCTTCAGTTGCAGTTTGTGTCACTGGAATTTCTTCCAATTCTACCTCCTTGCCACTAATTTCTTTTGCAAGAAATCCCTTTTCTAAAAAGGTGGCTTGTTGAGAAACAAACACCTTTTGTTCCTCGGAGCGGTAGATGATATACCCTCACGAATGCTTGGGATATCCAATAAACTTGCACAGAACAGACCTTGCCTCGAGCTTGTCCAGATTTTGTGTTTTTACATAAGCCGGACAACCCCATATCTAAATAAAATTAAGACATCGCCTCTTCCCATTCCATATCTCATATGGAGTGGTAGGCACTGATTTAGTTGGAACTCTATTCAATAGGTATGCTGCTGTCTCAAGCGTATGACCCCAAAAGGAAATAGGTAACTCCGCGGTGCTGATCATAGAGCGCACCATATCTAATAGGGTGCAATTCCTCCGCTCCGATACGCCGTTGTGTTATGGTGTATAAGGAGGAGTAAGCTGAGAGAGAATCCCATTCTCTTTTAGATAGTCTAGAAACTCATTGCTCAAGTATTCTCCTCCTTGATCAGATCGAAGGATCTTAATACTTTTACCCGTTTGGTTCTCTACTTCGTTCTTATATTCTCTGAATTTCTCAAAAGCTTCAGATTTGTGTTTCATCAGGAACACATGTCCGTATCTAGAGAGATCGTCAGTGAATGTAATAAAGTAAGAAGAACCGTTCCTGGCATGTGTAGACATGGGACCGCATACATCACTATGTACCAGTTCTAAGAGTTCCTCAACTCTTTCTCCGTATTCACTAAACGGAGTTTTGGTCATTTTACCTTTGAGACATGAATGGCAAGTATCATAAGATGATAATTCAAACGGATTCAAATATCCATCCTTATGTAATTTAGCTAGCTGTGTCGCATTGATATGACCAAGTCTACAATCCCACAAGAAGGATTCGTTCATTTCTGAACTCTTCCTCTTGCGTGTGTTTTGTATTTCAAGGACTGTAGTTTTATTGAGAACGAATATGCCATTATGTAACGAGCCTGATCCAATCAACTCTTGATCTAGGAAGATGTTCATAACATTATCCTGTATTACAAAATTATATCCTTCTTTATTTAATAAAGAAACTGATATAATGTTGCACATCATGTTCGGTATATAATAGCACTCGTTTAGAATCAATGTATTACTACTTGGTAATACAAGGTGATATTCGCCAACTGCTTTGGTTGCAATATTTGCACCATTCCCTACTTGTACGGAATGTTCACCCTTTCCCAGTTCTCTAACTTTACGTAGCCCACGTAACAATTTACATATGTGGGATCCCGATCTGGTATCTAATACCCAGGACGTAGGGTGAACTGAGAAACAGTTCTCAATAACTAACACACCCGAAGAAGATGCATCAACATACTTATTCTTCGTTTGGGCGGTGTGAGAATCCAGATATTCTCCTATTTCCTGCTCAGTCTTATAACACTTAAGGAAAAACGGGACCAACGTTCCCCTGCTCAGTATAATAAGGAGGTTCAGTCAATACATCCATATTATTATCTTGATTAAGTCCTGACATGGTCGCTACCTGGAGAGAGAGAGAAGGAAACACTTTAGCGTATGCTCTTGCAAGATTAGATTGGTTATTATCTTATCTAATCAGGATGTCTCCTACTGTTTTCATCAAATCTCCCTTCAAACCCTAAAAGGAAAGACGAGCCGGGATTAATTACACCCTACAATTTTGTCAATCTTTCAGCCAGATCAGTGTTGGTATTTTGAGGGAGGTTCCCCGTGCTTTCGTACGGACCTAATTAAAATAAACCTCGTTTTCCCAGAGGCTTAACCCCGTTAACACCTTTCTAGACACCTACTTGATCGGCTAATTGTCCTGTGTAAAATTCTCCCAGGAGTAACTCTTACTCGCAGTGGGTATCGGGATCCAACTATCTCATAGGAGGTATGCAATCTCATTGCAAATTTCAACACTTGAAATTCCCGATAATACTTTTGCCCCTAGCGTCTTATGACCTTAACGGAGGCCAAACTAGCCATAAGGCGCTAGTCGAGTTCAACCCGTTATTTCCTGATTGAATTAGACCACCACCACCCCCGCACGACCCTTGGCAGAGGCCAAACAACGCTGTACAAATACCCTAATCCAATCGCATCTCATGCATCAGGTAAGTACTAAATCAGCTACCGTACACTACGCCTTGACGGAGGCCAAACTACTGTAGCACGAACACTAAAATAGCACCTATCTGAAATAACGGAGGGCTGCGCAGGTTTTTCAGAAAACCATGAGCGTAATGAACTTGATATCGTTGTAGAAATAAGTGATTTTTGAAAAGGAGTGTTTTTGAGACTTTTCCAGTTTCGCTAAAGAGGTCACTCCCGGTGAAGGGATCTCGGCTCTTTCCTCATCGAATAAGGTGCATGGTATATCATATATACCGCTGTGCAAAGTAAGAACTATAGAAGCAATCAAAAAACAAAACCGCGAGTTTGTAGCATTTGCCAGTTTTGGTAAAGAGGTCACTCCCGGTGAAGGGATCTCGGCTCTTTCCTCATCGAATAAGGTGCAAGGTATATCCTATATACCGCTGTGCAAAGCAAGACTATAGCTACCCTTTTTAATAAAGTTTTGATTCTACAACATCATTTAGGTTTCTTTTCTTTTATTAATCTCATTAATAAATCCCATCAGTTATGCTTCCTAAGCATCACAGAAGAAACGAAAGCAGTAACATTTATATATCAACATATATATAGTATAAGCATTCGTCTCAGGCAGTAATATGATCTCTTCACAGAACATTGCAGCAGAAGATAAAATATAAAACATTGGATATACTAGGACATCCGTGTTTTACATCGAGCCTGTATAGAACACGGATTCCATGGTCGCGATGAATAGCCAAACCCACATTCTTAGACCCCTATGAGAGCGGCAAGCAACACTGCCAATTCTAGGGTTAGGAGACCCGGTCTCGACTCCTCGAGATGGCCTCCCACTGGACCCTAGAACACGGTTACTTATGATCCCCTCCTTGGGTCTACCTAATGCGGAAAAGTAAATAATATAGAATGGTGAAATCATCCTCATCCCGGAAGTGCCCCAATAAAAGAATATTACATACAATGAATTTTACATGAATGAAAATAAAAACGCTCATCTCACATAAAACCCCCGGCTATTCAAAACACGACGATCCAATAAAATATATCACAGTAACACATAATATTTCATATCATCAACGTAAGCAAGTATGCGTATCCCGACAGTCGTTGATGTATAGCAACGAAGCCGGCGGTACACCACATACTACGCTTACGGTCACAGAAAAGAAAGTGTAAAACTACAACATTTGGAATCCGCAATAACTTTAGACATCATAAATCCGAAATATCACATACTTCGCATTTCATGCCTAACTATATGAATTCCACATATTGTATTACATTCCAGATAAATAGACAAAGTTAAACTTTTCGATCGAGTAATCAAACACCCAAGAATTCCCTAATAGCTCAACACTTGAGCGGAGTTCAGAAAAACCCAGAACATGTCATAGCCCCAGTGAACCAGCCGTAGAAGGGTCAAACCAACGCCTCACATGTGGCAACGCCAAACTACCACAAACCCAAGGGTTCAGTGGTTGTTTTGACGGTCACATAATCGAGTTAAGGTTACGTTCTTCTAGAGAGTCCACAGATATGCTTGCATGTTTTTCCGAAAGTTTTAAACTCAAGAAATATTCAACACTTGAAAATTTTTCGTGTCGGGAAAAAGCAAGTTACTGATATCCGTTCGAACATTTTAACACGTTCTAAATTATCCGGAAAACTAAACGAAATTAAACATTCCGATCGAATCAACGAATACAAAGGATCTCCAGAACACTCAACACTTGAGTAATATTAAAAATTCCCAGAAGTATGCACTAATACCTACGGATTAACCCTTCAAATACGAGCCCCTAACACCCAAGTTCGGCCGTGGAACCGCCGCGTGAAGCATGCTCCGGCCGCGGTTCCGCGGCGACTTTAGGGTATTATGGGTTCATATTTTACAGTTATCCTTAGAATTTCCTGCTGAATTTTCTGCGTATTTTTAATACGGAAAAAAACATATTTTTTAAAAAATTTCCAGAGAGGGGTCAAATTTTGACGTTTCGGGGATTGATCGGACTTTTAACTTCGTATACACGTCGCCTAATGCTCTAGCTTGGCTCTGATACCACTGTAGGGTTACTAGGCACTGTTATAAGGGTCTATAAGGTATCAACCATGCCCGATTTAAAATTTAGACATGCTGAACAATCTAAAGAGAGGATCTTTGCTAGATAATTAGGGTTAAACATGCATGTAAACATCTTTACAACTAAGAGAGAGGGATTACAACCTTTGTAGTCCTCTCCTTCGCTTCATAAGCTCCGAGTAGTAGTCCCTTCACCGCGATCCATGATCTCCCGGACTCAAGAGAAGCTCCCCAACCCGAATGATTCATGCTTACTTGAAGTCTTCCTTTTCAAAGATGATCTACCTTGAAGTTTCTTTAACTCAAGCTCTCACTCACTAATCAAGTATTAATGAAGTGAACACCCTAATCTAATTGGCTAGATTAGATGAGAATGATGAAGTAGGATTTATGCTCTCATTTATTATCAAAATCTCACACTAATCCATCACAAAAGAAAAACCTAGAAAGCTTTTCAGGAGCTCAAGGAAGAAGAAGAAGAATGATCAATCCTTTTGTGATGAATAATGAATGGTTATTATCATTACAATTGCAACCATGGTTAAGTCAAGAAAGAGTTAACCATTGTAGGGATTTAACTAGGGTAAAGGGTGTAGGTTGGGTTAGGAAAATATCTCCAAAAATATCAACACATAATATCTTTGCAAGGAACAAAACAAAAGCTTCTAGAAGCTTCTAGAAAAGATTAACCCAAATCAAACCCTAACCATGTTTAATCTCCACTAATCATGTTGCATTTGTAAACATAACTTGTTATAATATTATATATCACATATATATAATATTTTTGTAACAAAAGAAAATAATAAAATTAACATATATCCCATATATATCAATGTATTACCCGGTGAGAAATGAAACAATAAAGCGAGCCAATATTAGATAATGTAATATAATATATCACATATATAATTATACATTAAATTATCGAATCAACACTTGATCCGACAATTCGGCTATATCACATATAACCGACTAATATTTCATGTACCGATTCATCGAATCAACACTTGATCCGATGACCCGGCTGATATCAAATATCGCGAGAATGGAATACGGTATCTCATATCGTATTATCCTCGGTCCTGCACATATCACATATGTGCTCCTACTCCATTTTGCCTGAGTCAAGAAACCTCTGTGTAGGACTCTAAAGAATCGTCAATACGCTGGCAGTAGGTGATGATCATATCAAACACCCACAAGATGCAAGCGGTCAGCTAAACGTAACAGCCACCCAGGTATTGATCGATCAGAAGATCAACAAGCAAACACGTACATTCTCTTGTGAATCCAATCAGTAACACTCCCGTACAGTCCGGTTTCTTCGTCTGATATGTCGCATATCCGGTCTAGGGGTCGTAAACGTCAGACCCTAGTAACCGATAAGTCGTGTCGATATGAGGCTCATAACAGGTCGAGAACCTACTGATAACACTTACCAGTAGTACTCAATATCCGCCCTGTCCAGGGACTTCCAGTTATAGCCAATCGAACACAGCACAACATCAACACCCTATACCGGGAGAGACGAATCCCCTCCTATCGCTTATTGCCTCCATACGATTCGGGACTGTACCCAAAAGCCACCATTTTGCACGCCCTCTTGGACGTGGTATGATGGAAATAAAAGCGCAGTGGGAATCACACAAGACTCTATGATGATCTCGGGTCTACAGACTAACTTTTACCAGTGTCACCAGAGAACTGTCATCTGACGTAAGGTATAATACCATCTGGGAGTTCTCGGCGAGTCCGTCCAGTGTACCCGGTGTCCACTGAGCACCCGTACACCATCTTTAATGTCAAACACTGATGGATATAGGATCATCCATCACCCATCATATGGGTCAAGATACATATAAGCTTGTCTACTCTGGTGTATCGATGCCCTGTCTTGATACACCCTCGACTAGGAACAGCTATATGATGTACTCGCTGACTACCCTGGCCCCACTATTATGATCTCATCATAGTCCCAGTAGTCGAGTACATATCCTAAGGGCTTTATCAACATGTGAGAACAAGACAGTAAACTAATACAAGTCAACATGTTAAGATAAAGTGAAAGCAAATAGCATACTATCATGACGAGCAAGAAAGTCCTCTCTATATATATCCAAGCATCCACTATAATATACATCATATGTACAACAATGGCCTCTAGGGCATATACATAACTTACAAAAACGGTTTCCAAAAACCGTAAAGATTGGTCATCAAAACTGATTGATGCACTTTGGGCATTCCGTACTGCCTACAAGACCGATCTTGGCTTGTCTCCATAAAGGCTTGTTTATGGAAAGGCTTGCCACCTTCCTGTTGAAATAGTGCACAAGGCATTTTGGGCAATTAAAGAGTTGAACCTATCTTTGGGAGATGCCGGCAGCAATAGAAAGCTGCAAATGAATGAATTGGACGAGCTGCGGGATGAGGCCTATAAGAACGTAGTAGTTGTTAAAAACCGAACGAAGGTGTTCCACGACAAACACCTTATGCGTAAGACTTTCAAACCTGGTCAACAGGTTTTGCTTTATGATACTCGATTACATTTCTTTCCCGGCAAGCTCAAATCTCGATAGAAAGGGCCATTTTTTATACGCACCGTATATCCGCACGGTGCGGTACATCTAGAAAACCAGGAGGATGGTACACTGTTTAAAGTAAACGAACATCGACTTAAACCGTTCCTCACTGCGGACCCTTCGGAGGAGCTCCTGTTTTTGCAGGAGCCGATCTACACCGACTAATCCTCCTCCATTTATCCCTAAATTTCGATCATCTAGCCAAAAACACTGTTTCAAATAAGTTTGGGGGTATGTATCATTTGTAATTATATAAAAACAAAATAACATAAAAAATTTTAAAAAAATCGAAATTTTTTTTGGGTGTTTTTGTAAATTTCCAAATTTAATAAAATAAAAATAAAATTTTTATTTGCAAAAAATTTCCTCTTTTTAAGAGGGGCTTTTTACAAATATCCAACACACTTCTCCTCTATAAATAAACCCCGACCCTCTCTGTTTCTTAACCCTAATTTTCACCTCTCTGGAAAACCCTAGTCGCCGCCTCGAGTTCTACAGCGAGATCCTTCCAGGAAGCCGCGTTTCCGCCGCAGGAGCCTGCATTGTGCCGCTGATCCGCCGCGCCCCTGTGCCTTCTCCCTATGAAAACTTCAGAGGTGGTTCGATCTCGAAACTCCTCTCCATTAAATTTTTTTTGATCTATAGATTATCTGTGATGGCACCAAATATGCAGTTAGTGCTTGATTTCTCACAATTTTTTTCACACACAATATATGTGAGTTATTTTGCTGACGAAATCGCACGAAGGGGCTGGAACTTTTTAATCTATAATCACCCAAATTATTACGCCCTTCCAGATCTAGTCACTCGTTTTTACGAGTGCATGGAAGAAGGGTGCCTTGCACAATATGGTTTTATCAAGTTACTGTGGGGTGATAGGGAGATAATTATTGATAGAGACTTCATTCATGAAGTCACTTTAATCCCTAGGTTACCTATTCACGATCAACCCCTTTAGTTTGAAGATAACATGCCCTTAATGGGTAATGATTGCCCGAGGGAATCGAGGAAAGGAACACAAGCGAGAACCCTTTTTGCTAATGTTTTAACAGTATGCCGGTGGGCACAAAACAATATTTTTGGGAGTTCCCATAATAACACATTTTTCATCCCATCACTTCATATCGTGCACACACTAATGACTAGGAATCCTAGATTCGACATGTGCACGGTTCTTCTTAACTCAATTGCTGCGGGCAAAAGGGCCGCGAACTACCCATGCCCCATGTTAGTGACACAACTGTGTCGCTATTTCCTCCCTGTGGAGGAATTTGAATTCTTCATGCATGGAGGTATACCCATCAGGCCTCTCATTAAGGGCGTATCTACGTCCTATACACGCTTGACTGATGATTGGTCATGAACAGAACCGACGGAACACGTGCCCGCCAGAACACCTAGCTCCAGCTCTACCGCGAGCGAGGAAGAGCTCACCCCTTTAGAACATGCACGTTTAATGAGAAGAGCAATTAGTGGGATTGATGATTTGAGGGGGATGATGAGGGAGCATGATCGGCGTTTGATAGAAGTAGAGCGGGGGGTCAGAACCCTGCTAGCTAGGGAGTAGCGTTCCCGTTCATGCTCAAGGGGACGGCGTGGGGCCGAGCAGTGAGGGCAGTGCTTTTGGTCATTTTCGGGGAAGAGGTGGTTGTAAATAGTTATCATTGCATTGCATATTTTTTTAAAATTTTTGTATATATTTTTTCTCTTTCTTTTGCATGTTTAATTCTGCATTGCATCTTTATAAAAAATTATAAAAATTTAAAAAATGAAAAAAAATATATAAGAAAAAACATAAAAATTGAAAAATTGTAAAAATTATAAAAATTGAAAAATTCAATTTTGGCCATAATTGACTTAAGTTTGACAAGACGGTTAACTACTTAGGAAAAACCAGATCCTAAAACTTAGTAAATTAAAAACTCTAAAAATGACCTTTCTTAAAATTTAACGGTAGATAATATATATCCTTGTAGTTTACTTAGAAATAGGCAAATTTTGAGTTCAATTCTTGGGCTAAGTCAAAATAAGGGAAGAGTATTGAAATTTTTATCGAAGTGTAAGTCTAAAAAATAATTCCTAAGCTTAAGTCTAAATTCTGAAAATATATACCCTACAACCTGCACAAACACGAACCTTGAAACTTAGAATAGTAGAGGATACCTTGAAATGCTCTTGTCTAAAATCCTTAACTATAAAGGAAAATAAAATTATAAGTAGATATAAAAAAAAATGAATACTGGTTTTGTAATTACTTAAGGCTGCGTAAAATAAAAAAAATATATAGCGAGGGTGCTTTATCACCTAGTGCCTTAGACCAACTGGTTTGGGAGTCACTGCTAAATACTTAGGTATTACAAGACGAGGATTACGCCTTAATGCACAAACACGTTTTGTAATCGGCCGTTAGTACCTCAAGAAGTATTAACGGTCGTACGAAGGATGTGTGAGCTATTTCATCTAAAAATTCACAAACTAAAAGTACTTTGGACGATGGACAAGAGTATAATAGCTTGATTTGAATTTCCAAGTGTAGGGGTGATACATACACACACGTAGGGGTATATGATTGGAGCTTGGATGAGAGATAGGAATGAAAAATATGACTTATATCTTTAGTAGAAATGATAAAAATTCCTAAGTTGAGATGGAACCTTAGAAGGAAAATTCAAAAGATGGTAAAAGTTAAGTAAATTTACAGAACATATACAATCTTAAGTTAAATGATAAGGAAGCGTGAAAAATATGGGTTGATAATTTCTGAGTTGAAGATAATAGAATTTCTTGCTAGAACACCGAATTGAAGAATGAAAGTCAATAAGCCAAATTAATCGGATTTTGTGGGTAGTATCCGCTGAAAACCCTCAGGAGACAACACTCCTCCTACTAGGGACACCTAGAGTTTTAACGGCTTGTTGCACGAGCTCAGTGCAATCGCGTTTCCCTACGAATGTGAGGTTAGGCTTTTTCGAGAATAAAACTAGTTTTGCTCGGGACGAGCAAAAGATAAGTTTGGGGGTATTTGTTCATATCAGAATTTTGCATTATTATATTCCCCATTCTTAATCATATTGCAAATAAACATGTGCTTTTGATCCATGTCTGTTAAATAGTTGCAGGTTACAGGTTCTCGGAACAATACAGTGAAAATGATGAAAAAATGCGACAAAAGTGAGACTACGATCAACAAATAGAAGAATCTTTATGATGCCGCCTACAGTTAAGGAACAAATGAAGATCAATGAACAGTTTGATTTCACAAAGCACGAAGGCAGCACAAGATTCAAGACTTCAATACGAAGCGAACGGTAAAAGTCCACAACATTCTGCACTGTGGAAATCTGAAAGAAACTAGAAGACATTCTGAGAAACCAAATGAAGAAACCAGAAGTAAAATGCAACAGAAAACAACCCTAAAAAAGAAGATAATGAACCCACCATATGGCCGCGGATCCGCGGCCAAACATGGCTTATGGCCGCGGTTCCGCGGCCGTGCTGAGCACGTGTCGGTGCATCTTGTAGGTAGGTGTCGGTGTGTTGACCAGGCTTCTCAGGATAGTTTTGTAATTCTAGATGTGGATCAGATGTAAACCCTAGGGTTTCTATTATCTATAAATAGGAAGCCTACAGCTCTTTTTGGAGCATGCCTCTTTTTATTTCTCTAGTTTAAAATTTTCATTCCTTGTAATTGTCAGAGCGCATCAATAAAAAATAAGTTTTTTATTTTGAATTTCTTATTTGCAATTTTATTTCTCTGCAATTAATTATCTGCCGTAGTTATTTTCTGCAAGTTAATTAGATTATTAAAAGAAAAAAAAATGAATTCATTCGTTAATTCCCTAATGAGTGAGTAGTTCCTCACTTGTTAGGGTTAGGTTTGGGGAAGTTTTGAGAGATGAAAATCTCTCACCCCTTTCTTGCACATTCAATATTTTAAAGTAGGACTCTATGCAAACCATACACACACCGCTCACTACGGCACTCTATCCCACAAGGTAGCGGTGATTCCATAGTTAAGACCGGTTGTGTTTGATTTCCATAGAGATTAGGGCTAAGAGTTAAGAAAGGAAGGACAAGGACCAAAGGGAAGAAACCTAGTTTCTTCCCGGTCGTGCTAATCCCTTTTTTTAACTATTACCTTAACACCTAAAAGTTCTTAATTAGGGCAAAGAAAGTGGTGAGAATAATTAACTTTCCAAACTAACCTAATCCTAACCCTAGCAAGGTTTTAATCCAAATCAATTTCAATCTCAGTTTTTATAGAAAATCAAAACCTACCACAAATAGGAATCGACTCGTTAGAACAACTAGAAAATACACGTTTTCCCTGTGGACCGACCCGTACTCAACCGGCAAGCTACCAAGAAACACCGTTCTTGATTGCGGTTAATTCTTTGATTTAAAAAATGCACGTACGCAAAACATCATCAATCAATCACCGGTAGGTAGTCTTCCCCAGCCAGGCTCATCGACATCCCCACAAAAATACTCTCGCCCCGGGGTACCGTATCGGGCCCACCATGTACCCGAGACGGTTCCTCCACTCCTCGAATCGGGTCTCGAAATCCAACAGAAAACATGAAAACTCATTGTGGACGACCCATACATCACGAGAAAACCGCAACTGGTATTTTAGAATGAGTGGGAGAGAGAGAGAAGTTTTTATATATATTCTTGCGGTTTTCCCAAAAATCCATAAATCTCATAGAAATCCAAAATCCCAAAATCATAAGTAAGTAAATAATGAGTGTCGGCATAAGTCCCACAATACTGCATGATAATATGAATATGTGAATGCATGAAGTGTCTAAATAATAAATGCAATGCTAAACTAGCACATGAGAGTAATCACATAATATTATATTAGACTAGCATTTAGCTGATTATATCAATAAAAGATAATATGTTCTAAAATGAACGTGACATGGCAATTACCGATGATGATGTGTGTGAGCCGGTAAATAAGTGTACGTGGAACATGCGCATCATCGGTAATGGTGTCGGTGTCCTAACAGGCAGAGTTTCATATTAGCTAAAGAAACATATGTGTGAACATGCAATGCGATGAATACAACATGAACATAATAGTGAATGTGTAGTAAACGCACAAATAAAGAATACATACTAATTACGAGTCATACAGTTTGTTGTTTGAAAAAGCACGATTCATTAGTTTTTAAAATAAGTATGACTCGAGCTTAAACTAAGACCTACCTAACCAACTAAGGATCTAACTAAAGATACTAGTCGAAAGGTAAGAAGAATCCTCCTAATGTCTGAGTCGATATCTCAAGTAGTCGGCGATCCAGCCTCAACAGCGTCACGTATGTAGTACGACTTCCTTGAATCACGAGTGCGGATCAATCATCACATCTATGTTTCGTACGGTAAAATCCGTCGTACGGCTTCCCAAAATCGAGATACGGATCAACTATCAAATATATACGTCATCGTTCGTATAGTATCATCATCAAACAATATCATGATCAAGGGTGCTGTACTATAATCACATGCATCCCAATATCATCAAACATATATCATTGTCTGTGTAAATATACATCGACAAATGATCCACTAAAATATCATGGCATATATCATATCGTGATTAAGTCACATATTACAATCCGGGTTCTATTCTAGAGTCTCGTACATTTCAATGTCATCATCACCTATTATCGTTTATGTATAAATATACATTTTCTCATTTCCCAACGATCCGCTAATTTCATAATACATCTCATATCATAACTCGATCATATATCCAATATCTCACGGCATCATGCCCAGTCATACCGACTTATCCCCGGGTATCATATAACATGCTCATATCACGTGTATACGTGATATATATATATATATACATATATATATACCTACACACATTCATACACACACACACACACACCAAGTCAAGTGTATGTGTGTGTGCGTGTGTGTGTCTACATGAAACCTACGAATTCTCTCCAAGGCAATCATCCTCTGGTTAAGTCTTTCTAAATCAGTCTAATCCAACTTAAAGTCTTTAATAATACCCTACTCATCAAGAATCTAAGGTCAGGTCTGACTTCCTAATAATAGTACATAATATCCTTATTCTACATTTGCGGGGGTGCTATACGCCATCCACCCGACTTCCCCCGTAGATATACATCTACTCATCTGGTCCTCGCTTGCCGAAATCGATATCGCCATCCTCCTTTTCATCGTCTAATGTCCACATGGGTATCTATATGCAAACATATATAATATCGTAAACCGAAATCGCGGACAAAACCAAAACGGCGCACGAAACATGCATAGGTTAAAACCTATGACCCGCTCATGCAAAATAACCAAATAACCCTCGACATCGGCGTACAAACGCCGATTGACCGAGAAAACCCCAAACACACCAATCGTGGTTTTACAAATCACTAATTATAATATGAAATAGATTGTAACTCATCAAAACCTCGAAATAAATCAAATCGATTTATTCCCCAAAACATAGAAAGCACTAAATTTTCGTTTTAATTCGAAACTTGATGTTTTAACAAAACTAATGGTCATAATATTCACTAAATATCATAACTAAGTCATACAAACCATCACCATAATTTAATCTCATCAATTTATATTAAATCCAAAATTCTAGTTTGCAAAAATATCAAATTTTAACATTTTTTAAAGCAAAATTCAGAATTCAACAACTAAGCTTAGTTTTGCGTGATCTAAAGTGTTAAACTATAAATTATAATTTGAATGATGTCATGAAAACCTTATCTAGATTTTAAATCTCAATTATATTCATAATTTCTAAAAACCTAGTAAGCCCCCAATTTGGGAATTTGGTGCAAACGCCGTGAATTAGCGATCTAGTGATCAAAATTACACGCAAACATCTAACTAAGCTAACAAGATAGTAACTACACTTGATTTAACCTAGTTGTAATGCTTAAAACCCAAATTCAAAATCAAACCCTTTTCCAGAATTTCTTAAACTAGCAATTACAACCAAATTAACACTTGAATAATTTAGATTAGCATAACTAAACAACAAATTAGCCATTAGGTTAAGAATTTTACCTCAAAATTATCTTGAGATCTAACTTGAAACATGCCTCCAAAATGGTTTCATACACCAAGATCCATTCATGACTAGGTTAAGGAAAAATTGGAGAAGAATTGGCTTTAAAATTGTAAGTTTTAGCTTGGATTTTTGGGATGAATTTGTGATGATTTAGAGTAGAAAAGAGATGGAGAAATGAGGTGGTTTCCTGCTGCACTTTCGGCCAGAAAAAGGAGTGGGTTGATGTGTGTGTGTGAGGAATGTTCTAGGCTAATAAAAATGTGTAATTTGCAATTAAACCCATTTCAATTCCTATTTTACATTATTTTAAATTTCTATTGTTACAACCCTAGAGCCTACAAGAACTTAGAGTTAACTTGTTAAAAATTTTATGTTACAACTAGATTTTAGTGGTCATGGTTCATATGTGTGTAATTGACCAATTCAAATTTGTATTTATCACTAATTTAATGTATATTTAAAGGCTTAAAATAATATTTGAATTTAATTAATTTAGGAAAAATATTTAATCAAACTAATAATTTATAAGTGACCAAATAAATACCAAATACTAGTAATTACATAGTTAAAATAGGCGTATTTAAATCTATATTGAAAATAATTGTAGTTAAGTTTTACGGAAAATACGGTTTATTTTACCGATTATCAGAAAATTCACCTAAAGTATTTATTTATCTAATTATTTATTTATTTATTTATTTTTAAATGTTACAGTCTTCCTCCCTTAAAGAAATTCGGTCCCCGAATTTAAATTAAAACTCCCCCAAATACTAAAACATTTAGCAACACTCAAATTGTCAAGGCTCCGAAATCATCAATACATAAAACACCTCTTAGCGCAATGCATGCGCATGAAAAACAGGTACATAACTCAAAATCAAAACTCCGTCAAACATAACGCAATCATTGGAGTCATGGAAAAAATCCTGTAACGTTTTAAAAATATAAATATTTAATTAAATAAAATCCTTTAGGTGAATTTTCCGATAATCGGTAAAATAAATTGTATTTTCCGTAAAATTTAACTATAATTATTTTTTGATATAAATATAAATACGCCTATTTTAACTATGAAATTTGCTAGTAATTAATATTATTTGGTCACTTATAAATTTCTAGTCTACCTAAATAGTTTTCCATAATTAATTATTTTAATTATTATTATAAGCTTTTAATTATACGTTTAATTAGTGTAAAATACAAATTTGAATAGGTTAATTACATACTTAGGAACCATAACAAATTAAAACCTAGTTTGTAACATAATTTTCAATCAAGTTATTCCAAGTTCTAGTGGTTTCTAGGGTCAAGGGAAAAATAAAATAAAATAAATTTAAACTAGGAAATGATGTAAATTGCAATTATGGAAACTTGAGGGGTGTTTTTAACATGGAATTTTTTATATACAAACCCACACACACACCCTCCTCACATGGCCGAGCCCAAGTTCAGTAGCCCCCATTCTCTCTCTCTTCAACATTTTTTTCCTAGCAACAAAATATAAAAAAAAATAATTAATTAAAGAATGGGTTTTAAAAAGGTCAAAATTGGGAGGCTTCTACAAGTTTCCACACACTTTTCTCTCTCTCTTTTTCCTCCCTAGCACATGGCCGAGCCTCCACCTTTCCTGCCCCAAAAAATTTCTCACCTCATTTTCCAATTAAAAATCCACATAAATTCATTTAAAAATCCATGAAAATCCCAAAACTTCCTATTAAATCTTTACCCATGATTCTTTTGCCAAACATTCTTGGATCTTGGAGCAAAGGAAACATTTTGGAGGCTAAGTTGCAAGTTGATCCCAAACTTGTTAAGGTATAATCTTAACCCAATACTTATTTTGTTGGTAATTACTTGAATCCAAAGTAATTAAGTGTTAATATGGTTCTATTTAGAAAGTTTGAAAATTTAAAGTCAAGGGTTTGAATATGAATTAGGGTTTAACCATCACAACTAGGTTAATCATCTTAGGAAATGAAAAATCTAGTCTAGTTGTGGTATGGTAAATTATTGTTTCAAACTTGCTCAAGTTAAATGATTTTAAAAACTAGGTTTTTATAATTAATATCAAGAGGTGACATAAAAATTTTGTAATGGTTTGTATGACTTGGTTAAGATAGTTAGTGATCATCTTGCCCTATTAAAACATCAAGTTTTGAAAAAGAAATGGAAATCGACACTTACTAGGTTTTTGGAAAAAAATTTGGGTTTAAGTGTGTGGAGGTTGAATTGAACTACAACCTAATTCTTTTAATATTTAATGAGTTGTGAATATGCGATTGGGTTTTAGACATGGTTGTGGTCACGTATAGCGACCCTAGTCGTGGGTTATGACGTTGCTGCGAGCGAATTTTGTGCACCAAGTGTGTGCGTGCCTTGTTGTGCGCGTGGATTGACTGTGTCGTTTGTCCCACGACTAATCATATATTTATCCTTTTTATTTTCTTGTGTGCGATCCTAGGGTTGAGTGCAGAGTGTCGGACGCGGTGCGGAAAGACAGACGGAGATCGGATCAGTTTAGTCGAGGCGACCCGGTGAGTAGATGTATACATCTATTGGGGATCGTCTAGATGGCGCGAGGCGCCCGACGGTTTAGTATTATTTAAAATATTTACTTTATATGTGAAGTTCCTAGTTAGCTATATCATTGCATCGCATCGTTATATGTATAATAGATATACATGTGATACCATCTTATAGGACACTTGCACCATTACCATTGGTTCCTGCCGCACGTGCACTTTTATGTGAACACTCACGCCATTGGTAATTGCTATGTCACGAACACTATAAAACCTGCTTAGACTAGTATCGAAAATATTCGCAACATACATGATTTTTAAACTGGTAGTTGTATTTTCTATCTCATCAAGATTAACACTAAGGATGCTAGTCGTATATATACCGCATTTCATCAGCATTCATACATATTTTTTTTAGTTATAATTGCATTTCATGACATGGATATCATAGACATTATCATGTTCCTGTTAGTTATATGTATGCCCTAAAGGCCATTACTGTACATAGGATGTATATTGTAGTGGATGCTGGGACGTATATAGGGAGGACTTTCTTGCTCGATATGATAGTATGCTATCTGGTTGAACTTTACCTTAACGTGTATACTGATTGTCTCTCTGTTACATGTTGGTAAAGCCCTTAGGATGTGTGCTTGACTACCTGGACTATGATGCGGATCATACTAGTGGGGACATGGTAGTCCATAAGTACATCCTTCAAAGTCCCTAGTCGTGGGTGTATCGAGATAGGGCATCGATATAGCAGAGTAGACTAGCGTATACCTTCTCGACCCATACAGATAGGCGATGGATGATCCCATATCCATTGGTGTTTGACATCGGAGATGATATACGGGTGCTCAGTAGAGACTGGGTACACTGTGTTGGAGATAGTGCCCTCAGAGTCAATTATTAGGTCACAGGTACGTGATTGTAATGATTGAGGGAGGACCTATCCCGGTAGGACAGTCTTACTCGAGATGATAGTATGCTATCTGGTTTACCTTTATCATCGTGTACTGCTTTAGGTGACCTGACACGTCGCTATTACACGTTGATAGAGCCCCTAGGATTCTTGCTTGACCACCAGCAGTATGAGGGCGATCATATAAGTGGGAGCTGGGGGGTCTATAAGCTTATCCTTAAAAGGTCCCTAGTCGTGGGAGTTTCGAGACTGGGCATCGATACTCCATTAGTAGACTAGTGTATACAGTCGAGACCCCGACGAGGGGCGGTGGCCGGTCTCACAAGCCACTGGTGTCAGTTGGATCACCTAAGATGTATACAGGTGCTCATTGGGTTATGAGTACACCGGACAGGACTCGCCGGGAACATGCTAGTTGGTCATATACCAGACGTCAGATGGCAGTTCCCTGGTGACATGTGTGCAGGTTAGTTCATCGACCTGGGGATCGTCATTTGTCTCGTGTGAGTTCCCACTGTACTTTGATTACTACCCTACCACGGCTCAAAGGAGTCGTGCAAACAGGTTTTAGTTGGGTACAGTCTCGAGCCACATGGAGGCAGTGAGCGTATCTTCAGGGGTTCGTCTCTCCCGGTATTGGGGGTGAGGTCGTGCTGTGTCTAGGAGAGCCATTACACAAAGTCCTTGGCCAAGGCAAGGAGATTTACTGGTAGGTATTCCAGTAGTATCTCAGGGTGTTCTGGGCTACACTCCGACACGACTTGTACCGCTTTTGGGGGTCTGACTTTTACCAACCCCCTAGGCCCGCCATGCGATACTCATAGACGAACGGACCGGACTGCACGGATATTGTCACTGACAGGCTCAGTAGGGTTGTCAGGCTGAGTTCGCTCACGGACGTCCCTTTTAGTCAGTACCTGGTGGCCCGTTACGTATTGGCTTATACCTCTGACGTGCTAGTGGTTAAATCCACAACCATGGTGTTGACGAGTCTTTAGAGTCCCCCACATTCTGTTACTCAGCTTTCGGGCGAAAGGCTGTAGAGGCCGTATGGAGATATGGCAGGGTCCGATCAGATACGTGAGGTATTGCACGGATCAGGATCGGACGGTTTGTACTAGTAGCCGTATAGGTATATGGCAGGGTTCGATCAGATACGTGCGGTATTGCACGGATCAGGATCGAACGGATATTACTAGCCGGCTTTGGTTTAAGCCGGTCCTAGTTTAGTACAGTGTAGATTTTGTCTCATTGCATTTGTATCCGGACGGAATACAGATGCGGGTGTGTATGCACAGTATCGGGGTTTTCCTGTAATTTATTACGGGACCAGTTTTCTGGAGTTGCCAGTTTGCATTCCGTTCCGGCCGGTTTTCCTTTGTTCTTTCCCGGCCGGACTTTTCCGATGGAGGGTGTTATTTGCAGTTTTGCAAATAACATTTTGTGGAGGGTTTTATTGCATATTGTTTGATATGATAACTTTCATATCTTTTCCACCATACTTTTGCTTTTTGAGATTTGATTGAATAGAAAGGGTATGGAGGAAAGGGTATGGTTGATGTTGTGGTCACCTCTTTTGTCTCTCCTACACTTACCTCCCTCTTGCAATTTGTATACCTCTCCACCATTCTCCAAAAGCAATTTGGCCGGCCACTAATTGAGGAGAGGAAAAATGAGAGGTTCATTTTTGATGCTTCATTCTTCATCTCATTTCCTTGCAAAATTGGTAGCTTCATTTTCCCTCCAAAGTTCAATCCTCATTCCTCCATCCAAAGGCAACAAACTCCAAAGAGACAAGTAGCCTCTACACTACACTTCCTACAGCATATCTTGGGCACGTCGAGTAGCCGGCTTCGTGCCTGAGTTGCCTCGGCATTGAGGTGGGAGCCCGTAAAAGAAGTAGGCGATGTGGTGCACTTCCGGCGACGAGGAGGAGACGGGACATCCCGCAAGGAGATCGGAGTGGAGATGAAGACCGGAGGACTCGGATCAGTTGGTACAACATTTCCACACTCTTTACTGTTTGTTAGTTTAGCAATAATGGCAGATCCGGGTCAAAGTATACGATAGCGCCAAGTTAAAAAGTTTTATTCCGCAATTGGCGTCTGTAGACTGCCGGGGCGCTAACGTAGACTTACAGTGGTATCAGAGCCTCACCATTTTGCTATGCTAACTTGTGCTAACGCGTTTAAAACTTCGATCCGACCGGAAATAAAAAACTGCAAAAATCCAAGCCGACAGTTTCTGTTGTTTTTAAACGGTCTCAAAAATGATTTCTGGATGTCTTAAAAATCAGAGCAGGAACTTCTAAGAGTGACGACAGAATTTGGGTTCGTGATCCCTCGAAGTCGCCGCGGAAGCGCGGCCAAACCCATGGTTTGGCCGCGCAACCGCGGCCACGTGGGGAGCACGTGCTCCCAAATTTTGTCAGGTTGTTCTCACTGGGATTTTGGGGTTTTTGATATATATCGTTTTTGCCCAGATTTTGTTACTGTTCACCAGTAAGTCGTGGGGCCCACTTCTTGATATTTTATCGATCGAAATTTAAACACGTTAGTTTTCACAGTATTTACATTATATCTGCGACCGTGAATGTCACTCGATCGGTAAATCCGGTCTAACTGCTATAGCCCGGTTAGACGGATTTGCGAACGTGATTTTCACGTTGATGTTCTATGTATTTGCTGTGATGTTGCGGATCGGTCGTGGGGGATATCCTGGATGCAATGCTAGTACAGTGTTGTTGTATTATGTACATTTGATATTGCGGGGCGAGCGTCCGACATGTGGACTGCCGTCACTGCCTGTTTGTATTATTCTTTTGGGGCACGACCTGGTTGCGGTCGATGTACCCGGTGTATGTATATTTTACTTTCTGTACTAGGGTTACCCCGCGGAGGGGTGCACGGATAGCCGGGTTCTGGAGGGCAACAAGCCCGCATCTCATGGCATTGAGACGGAGGGGGCTTCAGTCTGGAATTGGCGGGCTATTCGCCGCACTCGTAGGGGGTACAGGTTGACCCAGGAGGGGTGCCCAAGTTACCGGATTCCGTGAAGTGCTGGGTGGTCCATTCACGGCGCTGAAGGGGGCTGCCTCGCTTCAGGTTTTGGCGGGTGACTTGCCGCGCCCGTAGGGGTCTAGGTTTTCATTGCACAGGCTATCCACACGACCAGGGGAACGTCGGGTTTCAGTAGTGGCTCTGTGAAACCCGGGGATCCCAGATATCTGTATTGTTTCTGTGATGCTGTTCATTCTCTGTGATGTTGCATTTTATTCACGCCTTGAGCGAAATATAATATATTGGTATATATATTAGTAGATGTTGTATATGTTTTGCATCCGCGCTAGTCCAGTCCCCGCTCTGTCGTTAGTAAGCTAACCTAACGGGTAATGACGGGACCCAGTGGCGAATGCGGATGGCATATACGTACATCAGTATATTTTCGTTCTTTTTGGTGTGATCAATTGATGGGACTGCATTGATTCGGATCAATGCAAGTTAAAAACAAACCTAATCTGATGTTGTTGGAACACTTTTTCAAAAGCTGTTATTGCAAGGACGTTTACTTTTGTTTTGCATCGTGGTATTCATTTGGAATATCCTGCTCCTCAGTCGACGAGGCAAGGGCCGAGATCCCTTCACCGGGAGTGACCCCTTGGACAGAAGTTTGCGTCAGGGCATTAACTTCACTATAGCCGATTACTTTTGCTTTGCACCGTGGTATTCATTTGGAATATCCTGCACCTCATTCTACGGGGAAAGAGCCGAGATCCCTTCACAGGGAGTGACCTCTTTAGCAACGGTTTTCGTTACTATATTTTTTAAAAGCTATCCGTTCCTTCGACGATATCAAGTTCTTTACGTTAAAGGTTTTCGCCAGAAACCATTCGTAGCCCTCCGTCGGTTCATATGGGTGGTCAATAGTATTCAAGCTGTGTATGTTGGCCAAAGTCAAGGCACAGTGATTGGTAGCTATTGGGGTATTCATATGCAGCATAGATAGATGCGTTGGTTTGGGACAGTCGTGCTGCCATTTTGGCCAAAGTCAAGGGTATGTACGGGTGGATTCAAATTAACCTGGAGAATGACGGGCAGAACTTGACATGTGACTTATGATATGTTGGCCAAAGTCAAGGTCATAAGAGCATGGGGCAGAAATCACATCGGGAGTTTCAAAAGAACTGAAACTTGCCAGATATGCGCATACCTTCTGGAGTGTGATACCGTGAGCGGATTCCGTCACGTTATCATGCGATGAGAGTTGGATCCCGATTCCCACTGATGAGTTAGTTTACTCCTCGGGTGACCCCGACTAATTCTTCTTTCAGGTTTGGAGGAGAATTTGAGGTACAGTGGGAGGTTTCCAGATTAGATAAATTGGTAACCATTCTGATCTAGGTTAGAGTGCACGCTGAGTGTTTCTTTTCTCTCTCTCTTTGGCAGCGACCATTGACCCGACCCTAAGACTTTGACTCAGTGACCAAGTTGACCGAACCTTCTTAACACTGGCTTTTGGATTGTCAGAATTGCAGACCTCATTGCCACTCCTACTTTTACCCTTTTCTCCAGGACACCCCGTATTACTGCGAACGTCCACTTCCATTGGACAAAACCATCGTATGGTTAGATACGAACTCGAAGGAATTCGAGGATGGTTTCTGGTTCTGGAGAAAACGGATAGGATTATTCAGTTGTCTTTTCCTTTTACCCTCTCTCAGGTTACGAGTACTCCTTGGTTTAGGGGTAGTACACCTATTACGCAAATTGGATTGTCTTCTTCCAAACCTTAGGCTGGTGCCGACCGGTAGGGAATGAAGAAAACCAATTAGCATAACGATGGTGTGCAGAAGGTATTAAGTTCAGACAAAGCAAGGGATTAGTAAGAGGGCAAAGTAAATTGCAACAGATATTCACAACCAAACCAAATATTTCGTTACCACTCCCACATCACCTTTGTATTTCTCCAGGACACTCCGTATCACTACGAAGATCCACAGTTTATTTGGATACTCCATCGTATGGTTATATACGAACTCGAATGGAACTTGTTCCAGTTCGGGGATGGATTCTGGTCCAGGAGAAATAGGAATAAAGTACATTCAGGTGTCTTTTATCTTCACCTTCTCTCGCGTTGCGAGTGCTCCTAGGATTAGGACAGTACACCCTTTATGCTTATTGGATAGTCTTCTTCCAAACCATAGGCTGGTGTCGAACGGTAGGGAAGGAAGAAAACCATTTGGCCTAAAGGGGTGTGCAGAAGGTAAAGACTAAAGACATATGAAGGGATTTGGAGAGGTGGCAAAGAATTATACGGTTATAGTTGTGAATCTGGATAATGGAAGAGGCATTACTAAGAATACCGGGATACCCCACCGAAACATTTCAATGTTTCAGTTTCACTGTGTACTGTTAAAAGAAAACTGATTTCCCGATTAGATACTTACTCCAGGTTATGTATTTACCAGGTATGATTCTCACATCTGTATGGTTTTACAGATGATGAGTGGGAGTAGGTTATTGGGAATTGGGTGATCATCCTCATTATATCGGGATTCGTTGTAATCGGTGATATTTGAGGAAATCACCTGGGCTGTTTGCCGGTCGGCAAATATTTGGTTTTGAATATCCGCAGTTATGCACCAATTTCAAATTGATATATCTGTACGTCTATTTTCATAGAGTGAGATATACCTTTCTGAAATTATGTCTACGACATTTACCTATATCAGTGGATGGTTAGGTAAGGAGCATTAAACAGCGGTGTAATTCTTTTTAACCATAAGTACAGTTTTCAACCTACGACACACAGTGAATGAGTTATCAGACTCAAGGGACTTATACAGAGTATTGTATGTTGTCCAGGGTCCATCAGGACAGAGGGGTTGGTCCTCGTACTACATTCAGTTTACTTATGACTTCTCTAGTTTTTAGACAAGTGTTTCGTGGAAACACAGGGTCCGAATTTGGAGAAGTTATAGGTATTTGAATAGAGTAGAGAACCAGGTATAGCAAGTATCGGGATTCTTCAAAGAGATCGAAGATGTAGATACTTGTGTATGGTATTCAGTTGATAGTAATGACAAAGAGATCTTGCTTCTCTTTCAGGTTACTCATAATTGGAAGTATTCCTAAGTTGAGTAACGCTGATCGGCCTCCTTCCATTTAGTTGACATGCGCTGGGGACAGCTGCGTGATTTGAATCTGGTTCAATTAAATCAGTGCCTCTGTTTCTATATTGGATATAGAACAGTTCATATCTTAACAATGTTAAGGTACGGGGAGTTGTCCGGTTTATGATTAAAACCAGACACTGGACAACTCAAGGCACGTTTCTGTAATGGCTGTTTGTGGGTTGACCCAGGCTATGACGAGGGTTGATTTTCTACCATCTGGATGAACAATAGCGATATTGTTCTAGACTCGCCACAGTTTTATTAAAAATGGATTTTTTCAGAAAACAATAGTGGGAGTATGGTAGAACTGGAAGTGATTCCAGAACCACAAACGATTACTGAAGATTTGATAAGGAACCTAAAGATTCAATCTGGATTGACATTCCATTGGCCACTCCGCAGATAAGGTGGGTAACTTCAGGCACCCAAGAGGTACTCCGGTAGCCTCAAGGACGGTGACAGGGAAGTTCTTGTTTACCCACAATTGCCATTGCTGTTGTTCCAGGTTACGAGACCCGGCGGGAGGATGAGTATAGCGTCGTTCTAAAACTAGTTTTAGAAGTGTACGTGTATATGACTCTGCCAGACGGTTGTCGTAGTCAGTGGGAGCAGCGGAAGCATTGGTGGACAGGTAGCTTATGTCTATTTATAGACTAAAGCAGATGTAGCGGAGATAGATCATCTATTTCTGACGTGACAGTCATAGGTTTGACTTCATCAGAATAGGAGATGGATCTGTTGAGAAGGTAGTAGGGTGTGATGTCCTGGTATCTGGATGACATACACAGAATAGGAAAAGAAACTCCTATACTACAATCGGTTGTACTTTGGTCGTCACACAGTTGTTTCTCCACATAGGAATTGGGTATTATATCAGACATACTGGTTACTAGATCTATGGTTTTAGATCTAGATTTGGGTGGTTTCCCAATCAGGGTACTTGACAGCATTCTAAGAGTATTTAGGATGGACGACTCCTGGCACGGTAGTGTACCTGCAGGTAATGGAGTCACCCTCTCCAAAGGTGTCTTACAGACTAAAGGGGAGAGGGACGTGCATGATTGGCAGATCACTTGCATAGGCAATTGAGTCAATCATGAGATGTCAAGTACCATACCAGATGTTGTTCTTGCACTAGATGCAATAAGTTGACATTAATCCAATCCTGGAGAAACAGTCGGAAGCAGTTTTAGAACATAAGTGGATGTTCTAGGGATATGATAACGACAGCCTCATTCAGGAGACGGTTATCATTCCAGGCTTCCAAGGTGACATGGACGACAAGGAGGTTGTCAGAGTTATAGTTTTCCCTCTGATGTAGGGCAGTATTTTGGACAGGTGATCCAAGGCAATACTGAGGGAGGCATGGCGCGCAGTACACTGATTAAGTTCAGTTGTCAATACAGTCTAAGAAGTTTGGATTTGGATTTCATTTATGAGCTACGTCCCATCAGACATCCAGACATATTCTAAGACTGATTTTGCTCATTTCGGGAGATGGGTTTCTCCGCGAACTTGAGATATAGAGAGACATAGAAAGAAACAACTAAGCGGATCCACTCACTGAGGCTATTCCTCGAACGCAATAGTTCCGCAAACGAGCTTTGTGAGACTGACTAGTAGAGGAGTTGGATGCTCGGTATCACACGGGCTGTGAGTATGCGACATCGCAATAATTAGCCTTGAGTGCAAGTGGGAGATTGTTGGAGATAGTGCCCTCAGAGTCAATTATTAGGTCACAGGTACGTGATTGTAATGATTGAGGGAGGACCTATCCCGGTAGGACAGTCTTACTCGAGATGATAGTATGCTATCTGGTTTACCTTTATCATCGTGTACTGCTTTAGGTGACCTGACACGTCGCTATTACACGTTGATAGAGCCCCTAGGATTCTTGCTTGACCACCAGCAGTATGAGGGTGATCATATAAGTGGGAGCTGGGGGGTCTATAAGCTTATCCTTAAAAGGTCCCTAGTCGTGGGAGTTTCGAGACTGGGCATCGATACTCCATTAGTAGACTAGTGTATACAGTCGAGACCCCGACGAGGGGCGGTGGCCGGTCTCACAAGCCACTGGTGTCAGTTGGATCACCTAAGATGTATACAGGTGCTCATTGGGTTATGAGTACACCGGACAGGACTCGCCGGGAACATGCTAGTTGGTCATATACCAGACGTCAGATGGCAGTTCCCTGGTGACATGTGTGCAGGTTAGTTCATCGACCTGGGGATCGTCATTTGTCTCGTGTGAGTTCCCACTGTACTTTGATTACTACCCTACCACGGCTCAAAGGAGTCGTGCAAACAGGTTTTAGTTGGGTACAGTCCCGAGCCACATGGAGGCAGTGAGCGTATCTTCAGGGGTTCGTCTCTCCCGGTATTGGGGGTGAGGTCGTGCTGTGTCTAGGAGAGCCATTACACAAAGTCCTTGGCCAAGGCAAGGAGATTTACTGGTAGGTATTCCAGTAGTATCTCAGGGTGTTCTGGGCTACACTCCGACACGACTTGTACCGCTTTTGGGGGTCTGACTTTTACCAACCCCCTAGGCCCGCCATGCGATACTCATAGACGAACGGACCGGACTGCACGGATATTGTCACTGACAGGCTCAGTAGGGTTGTCAGGCTGAGTTCGCTCACGGACGTCCCTTTTAGTCAGTACCTGGTGGCCCGTTACGTATTGGCTTATACCTCTGACGTGCTAGTGGTTAAATCCACAACCATGGTGTTGACGAGTCTTTAGAGTCCCCCACATTCTGTTACTCAGCTTTCGGGCGAAAGGCTGTAGAGGCCGTATGGAGATATGGCAGGGTCCGATCAGATACGTGCGGTATTGCACGGATCAGGATCGGACGGTTTGTACTAGTAGCCGTATAGGTATATGTCAGGGTTCGATCAGATACGTGCGGTATTGCACGGATCAGGATCGAACGGATATTACTAGCCGGCTTTGGTTTAAGCCGGTCCTAGTTTAGTACAGTGTAGATTTTGTCTCATTGCATTTGTATCCGGACGGAATACAGATGCGGGTGTGTATGCACAGTATCGGGGTTTTCCTGTAATTTATTACGGGACCAGTTTTCTGGAGTTGCCAGTTTGCATTCCGTTCCGGCCGGTTTTCCTTTGTTCTTTCCCGGCCGGACTTTTCCGATGGAGGGTGTTATTTGCAGTTTTGCAAATAACATTTTGTGGAGGGTTTTATTGCATATTGTTTGATATGATAACTTTCATATCTTTTCCACCATACTTTTGCTTTTTGAGATTTGATTGAATAGAAAGGGTATGGAGGAAAGGGTATGGTTGATGTTGTGGTCACCTCTTTTGTCTCTCCTACACTTACCTCCCTCTTGCAATTTGTATACCTCTCCACCATTCTCCAAAAGCAATTTGGCCGGCCACTAATTGAGGAGAGGAAAAATGAGAGGTTCATTTTTGATGCTTCATTCTTCATCTCATTTCCTTGCAAAATTGGTAGCTTCATTTTCCCTCCAAAGTTCAATCCTCATTCCTCCATCCAAAGGCAACAAACTCCAAAGAGACAAGTAGCCTCTACACTACACTTCCTACAGCATATCTTGGGCACGTCGAGTAGCCGGCTTCGTGCCCGAGTTGCCTCGGCATTGAGGTGGGAGCCCGTAAAAGAAGTAGGCGATGTGGTGCACTTCCGGCGACGAGGAGGAGACGGGACATCCCGCAAGGAGATCGGAGTGGAGATGAAGACCGGAGGACTCGGATCAGTTGGTACAACATTTCCACACTCTTTACTGTTTGTTAGTTTAGCAATAATGGCAGATCCGGGTCAAAGTATACGATAGCGCCAAGTTAAAAAGTTTTATTCCGCAATTGGCGTCTGTAGACTGCCGGGGCGCTAACGTAGACTTACACACTGGACGGACTCGCCGAGAACTCCCAGATGGTATTATACCTCACGTCAGATGGCAGTTCTCTGGTGACACTGGTACAGAGTAGTCTGTTGACCCGAGATCGTCATAGAGTCTTGTGTGGTTCCCACTGTGCTTTGATTTCCATCTTACCACGTCCAAGAGGGCGTGCAAAACGGTGGTTTTTGGGTACAGTCCCGAGTCACATGGAGGCAATGAGCGATAGGAGGGGATTCGTCTCTCCCGGTATAGGGGGTTGATGTTGCGCTGTGTTCGATAGGCTATAACAGGAAATCCCTGGCCAGGGTTGCTGAGATTTACTGGTAAGTGTTACCAGTAGTTTCTCGAATTGTTATAGACCTCATATCGACACGACTAATCGAGCTATTGGGGTCTGACGTTAACCACCCCTAGGCGAGATATGCGACATATCAGACGATCAGACCGGACTGTACGGTAGTGTTACTGGTTGGATTCACTGGAGTGTGAGCGGGCTTGCTCGTCGATCTTCAGATCGCTCAATACCCGGGTGGACGTTACGTTTAGCAGACCGCTTGCGGCTTGTGGGTGTTTGATATGATCATCACCTGCTGCCGGCGTATTGACGAGTCTTTAGAGTCCTACACAGAGGTTTCCTGGCTCAAGCGAAACGAAATAGGAGCGCATATGAGATATGTGCGGGACCGAGAATAATGCGTGTATGTGATACCGTATTTCATTCTCGCGATGAATGTGTCGAATGGTTATATGCGATATAACCTAGTTATCGAATCGATGGTTGATTCGATAAACCGATACATTGGATACTAGTCGGTTATATGCGATATGACCGGATCGTTAAATCAAGTGTTGATTTAATGATTTAATGCATGATAATATATTTGATATATTACTTTGCACTAACTAGTATTGGTTCACTTAAGATGGATTTTCTCACTCGGATGTGCACATTGTATATGTGATATACTTTTTGTGCACTTGATGATACATGTTTGCTTGAGTTTGTGTAAAGATTGAACCATGGTTATTTAAATGATTAGGGTTTACATTTTCATATCTATTTATTTATTTATTATGGAAATGATAATGAGAAGAATGGTTGCTAGTTTTGTTTTATTCTTTGAACCATCATGAAGCATTGACTTTAGTCAACCATTCTTATCTCATCCTTAACCCTAACCATTCCAACTAACCTTGGTTTAATCTCTACACCTAACCATGGTTTGCTTATGATAAGAATGGATTTTCTTTTCTATTTTAATTATTCTTATCATAACAATTTCCTTCTTCTTCTTCATTTCTTCAAGTGAAGAAAGCTTGCCTCCATCAATGGCAAGTGATGAAAAAGAGTGAGAAATCCAAATCTAAAGTCTACCCACTTTCTATTTCTTCATCCTCTACCTCTTGCCAAGTAGTAGAGTTTGTTTTCTTCACAAGTTTCATGACTTGGTGAAGTGAGAGCTTGATTTAGCGATGCCTCGACGTAGATCATCTTCGGCATGGACATCGATGACCTAGCCCGTCCATTCTCCGATGAAGCCGACGCTAGAGCCCGGGACTTGTTATGGACAGCGAGGAGACTTCATTGCGGAGCTATGGAGGTGGAGAACCGGATCTACAAAGGTTGTATTTCCGTATCTCTTAGTTAAGTGTTAACTAGTTTATTGTTTCGCCTAGATTTCTAGCCAACGATCCATAGTCGGGTTTCTCGGCATCTAGAATTTTTGAAATTGGCATGGTTGATGCCTTGTGAGACCTCATTAGGATGTCTAGGAACCCTACAGTGGTATCAGAGCCTAGCTAGAGCCTTAGGCGAAGTCTAGACGGAATTTGAAGTCCGATCTACCCGAAACCCAAACCCTTAACATGCTCTCTGGACATTTCTGTAAATTGTGGATTTTTTGGAATTAAAAATATGCAGAGAAATGTGCAGGAAATTCTAAGAAAAACTGGAGAAAACGACAACCTAATTCAACAGTACGACCGCGGAACCGCGGCTTTGACCCCTCTTTTGCGGCGGTTCCGCGGCCGTCTGTGATGATCAGGATGTGTTTTTTCTTCAGTTGTTTCTGTTGGTGTTTCTTGTGTGTTCTGGATGTTTTTAATATTTTTTCCAGAGTTGTATTTTCTGGAGTTGTCTTGGGGATTCGGTGTTTCGATCGGGGTGTCAAATTTCATATTTATGTTTTTCCGGATAATTTTTAGAATATGTTAAAAAGTTCGACCGGATATAAATACCCAATTTTTCCCCTGTCGGGAAATTTCCAAGTGTTGGATTTTTCCGTAGTTTAACGACGTTCTAAGTAGTGCAAGTAACGCGATGGACCCTCTAGAAGACAACAAACCTTAACTCGATTATGTGACCGTCTTGAACTGCCCTTTGAACCTTCGGGTTTGGGGCAGTACGGCGTGCCACATGTGAGGCGTTGGCTTGACCCTTCTACGGCTGGACTGTTGGTACTGAGGCACGAACTGAATGTTGTTAGACTTATTTCATGTGTTGATCTGTATCGGGAAAACTTGGGTGTTCGATCGTTCGATCGGAAAGTTTAATATTTTCTATTTATCTGGAATGTGATACAATACTTGGAATTCGCAAATTGTTATGAGATAACTGAATGAATATTATAAACATAGCAGTTTAGTCTCACTTGATCGGTTGCCATGGAATTTTGATGTGATCAAAAGTCCGTCGCAATCACGTAGCGTACGCGGATACTCGCCGATAAACTTAATAGACAGCCTCACTCCATAGCCCCGACCAAGTGACTGTAGGAGAACCCCGTCGCCGAAAGCATCCGTCCGGGTGCTCGCGGTAGCGGTGTTCCGTCTTGGTGCACTTCGTCGACCGTATCAGGGGTGCGGCCGCCTACTAAAGTTTGCGACGAGCATTCGATCAGGATGTCGGGAATCTTGTTGAATTTCCCGACTTGATATTGAAAAGTGTTTTCGATTTTGAGACTAAAATGCGGGGTTTATAATTGTTAGGCATGCGATGTCTAAGTAATTCATTTGATTAGGCATGCGATATCTATGGAGGTTGCGGATTCCAACTGTTGTAGTTTTACACTTTCTTTTTTGTGACCGTAAGTGTAATATGTGATATCGCCGGTTTCGTTGCTATATGTCAACGACAATTGTGATGCGCATATTTACTTACGTTGATGACATGTGATGTTATGTGTTGCTGGATATGTTGTATTGGATCGTCGTGTTTGAATAGCCGGGGTTTTTTTATGTGAGATGAGTGTTTTTCATTTTCATTCATGTAAAAATCTGTATGTAATATTCTTTTATTTGGGGCACTTCCAGGTTGCGGAAGATGTCACCCTTTGTATATTATTTACTTTTCCGCACTAGGATAGACCCAAGGAGGAGGGCACAAGTAACCGGGTTCTGGAGTCCAGTGGGAGACCAACTCGAGGAGTCGAGTCCGGGTCTCCTAACTCCAGAATTGGTAGGGTTGCTTGCCGCTCTCGTAGGGGTCTAGAGGTGTGGGTTTGGCTATTCATCACGACCGTGGAATCCGTGTTTTATACTGGCTCGTATTGAAAACACGGACGTCCTAGTATATCCAATATTTCATATGTTTCTTCTGCTGCGATATCTGTGATGTGATCATGTGATGTTCTGTGATAGATACAGTATATAGTATATATGATATATTATATAGGCGTTACTTATATTTTACACCCATGCTAGCCCTGCCCTGCTCTGCCGTTAGTTACCTAACCTAACGGTGCACGAGGGGACATCGAGGCGAATGCGGATGGCATAAGTGTACGTCGTATTTATCTGTGATGTTTAGGTACTTTAATGATGGGACTTCATTAATGTGATTAATGAAATAAAAGAAACCTAAGATGTTGTAGAATCGAATTTCAAAATAAAAACAGGTAGCTACAGTTCTTGCTTTGCACAGCGGTATATGTGATATATCCTGCACCTTATTCGATAAGGAAAGGACCGAGATCCCTTCACCGGGAGTGACTCCTTTAGCAATAACTGGCAGATGCTACACACTCGGTTTGTCTTTTGATTGCTTTTAAGAGTTTTTGCTTTGCACAGTGATATATATGATATATCCCGCACCTCATTCGACGAGGAAAGGACCGACGATCCCTTCACCGGGAGTGACTCCTTTAGCAAAACTAGAAAAGCCTTAAAAACACTCCATTTCAAAAATCATTCGATCCTACAACGATATCAAGTTCATTACGCAATAGGTTTTCAGAAAAACCTGTCGTAGCCCTCCGTCATTTCAGATAAGTAGTAGTTAGTATTCGTGCTGCGTTTGTTGGCCTTTGTCAAGGCGCAGTGTGCGGTAGCTAACTGGTGCTTATCTGCTTATGCATATGATGCAGATTGAGTTAGGGTAGTCGTGCGACCTTGTTGGCCTTTGTCAAGGGCCGTGCTGGTGGGTTTAATTCAATCAGGAAATGACGGGTTGAACTTGACTAGCATCATATGGTTTGTTGGCCTTTGTCAAGGTCATAGGAGGTTAGGGGCAAAATATTATCGGGAATTTCAAGTGTTGAAATTTGCAATGAGATTGCATACCTTCTATGAGATAGTTGGATCCCGATACCCGCTGCGAGTAAGAGTTACTCCTGGGAGAGTTTTATACATTACAATTAGCCGATCAAGTAGGTGTCTAGAAAGGTGTCAACGGGGTTACGCCTCTGGGAAAACGAGGTTTACATTAATTAGGTTCGTGCGAAAGCACGGGGGACCTCCCTCAAAGTACCGACACTGGCCTGGCTGAAAGATTGGCGAACTTGTAGTGTGTAATTAATCCCGGCTAGTCTTTCCTTTTAGGGTTTGAAGGAAGATTTGATAAAAAGCAGTGGGAACCATCCTGATTAGATAAAATAATAACCAATCTATTCTTGCAAGAGCGCACGCTGAGTGTTTTCTTCTCTCTCTCTCCTGGTAGCGACCATATCACGCCTTAATCAAGATAATAATACGGATTATTGACCGAACCCGCTTGTTATACTGAGCTGGGGAACGTTGGTCCCGCTCCAACTTATAATTGTTATAAGACAGAGCAGGAAATTGGGGAATACCAGATTTCCCGTGCCGCCCAAACGAAGAGAGTGCATGCTGATGCATCATCTTCGGGTGTGTTCATTACAGAGAACTGTTTCTCAGTATCCTTTACGTCCTGGGTATGTGATACCAGATCAGGATCCCAGATATGTAATCTGTTACATAGGGCTACAGATAGGTAGAGAACTGAGAACGGATGATAAGTTTCATGAGGCAGAAAACGGGGCAAATGTTGCAGCCAAGTCTGTTGGTCACTGTCACCCTGTATTACAAATACATTGATTCTGAACGAATGTTATTAGATACCGAACCTGATATACAAAATCGTATCTATCTCTTTATTAATAAAGAAATGATAAAATTTTGTATTGTTGGATAATGTTTTGAACATTTCCTATATCAAAAGATGATCGGTTCAGGCACGTTATCTAAAAGCATTGCTGTTCTAAATCAAACTACAGTTCTTAGTATACAGAACACACACAAGAGGAAGAGTTCAGAAATGAACGAATTCTTCTTGAGGTATTGTAGACTAGGTCATATCAATGCGACCCGACTAGCAAAGTTACATTTAGATGCATATTTAAATCAGTTTGAATTTACATCTTGTGAAACTTGCCAGTCATGTCACAGAGATAAGATGACCATAGCTCCGTTTATTGGAAACAGAGAAAGAGTTAGTGAACTCTTGGGATGATACATGTTGATGTATAAAGGTCTCCTGTCTACACATGCCAGGACTGGTTCTTTATACTTCATTACGTTCTCTGATGATCTTTCGAGTTTCAGACCTATGTTCCTGTTGAAACACAAGTCCGAACCTTTTAAGATATTCACAGAATATAAGCGAGAAGTAGAGAACCAGAATACGGGTATAAGTATTATGTCCTATGATGAGATCAAGGAGGAGAATACTTGAGCACGGAAATCCTGGACTATTCTAAAGGAGAATGAGATTCTCTCTCAGCATTACTCCTCTGTATACACCATAGCACGATGGTATATCGGGGTGGAGCAATTACACCCTATGTGATAAGGTGTGCTCTATGATGAGTAATACTGAGTTACCTTTTTCCTTTTTGGGAGTTATGCACTTGAGAAGCTGCATACCTATTGAATAGTGTTCAAATCAAATCAATGCCTGCCACTTCATATGTGATATGGAAAGGGAAGAGCCCATGTCTTAAGTTAGTTAAGATTTGGGGTTGTCCGGCCTATGTTTAAAAGCAAAATCCGGACAAGCTCGAGGCAAGGTCTGTTATGTACAACTGGAAAGGTTCCAGCTATGCAAACTACAGAAGATGATTTGAAAGAACCAAAGGATTCAATAGTTACCAACGAACCTCAGCCTCTCCGCCGATCTAGTAGGGTTCCTCACCCACCTGAGAGATACTTCGGTTTGTCTGTGACAGTGGGAGGGAGGATTGCATCATGAGATGATGACCCAACTAAGTTCGAGCTGGACATCAAGAGTGGGACTCTGTAAGAATGGCTGGATGCTTAGTGATCTGAGATGGAATCCTTATACACCAACAAATTATGGACTTTGGTTGCTATATCTGAAGGGTTAAATCCCCATCAGGAGCAAGTATATCTTGAGAAGATTACTTGGTGTACATGGAAAAGTTGAGACTTTCATAGCTAGACTTGTTAAAGGTTTTCGTCATCGACCAGGCGTGGATAATGATGAAACCTTATCTAGTACCTATGCTTAAGTCCATCTAGATCCTACTTGTCACGGCTACATACCATAACTACGATATTTGGTGGTTAGGTGTCATGACTGCTTTTCTAAATATTGATTTAGAAGAGAGTGTCTATAAGTACACAGCCAGAGGGCTTCGTAAACAGTGGGAGCAGCGGAAACGTGTGCAAGATGTTTTATAGGATAAAGCAGGCATCGCGTAGTTGGAACGTCTGTTTTGATGAATTAGTCAAAGAGTTTGACATCATCAAAATGGTAGATGAACCTTGTATAAACAAAAAAGTAGTAGGGAGTATGGTGGCGATCCTCGTAGAGTACGTGGATGACATACTCTTGATAGGGAAGAAGTTTCCTATGCTACGCTCGATCAATCTCCGCTTATCACAATGATTTTCCATATAGGATCAAAGTGATACCTACTAAATCCTGGATTTTGGATCTATGAGATAGATCTAATTGGATGTTAGGACACTCACTAGCTGTAGTAAGATGGTATCAATCGACCCTGGGGAGAATCACTGGAATGGTTCCAGGGTGATGAAGACGACTGAATGTCAGTCACAGGCATTGTCTTTACCCTCAGTAAAGGGACGGTATGTTGGAAGAGTTCCAAGCAAGATACCGTGACATACTAGACGATAAAGGCTGGATACATCGCTACTTAAGATGCTACCAAAGAGGCAGTCTGGGTGTATATTGGTTCATGAGATGAACTATGTTCCTCCCATTGTGTGACAATGGAGTTGTGGCTTATGCCAAGAAACGCCGGTCCCATCAGTGATCCAGACATATTCTAAGGCAGTATCACTTGATCATGGAGATGGTTGATCTCCAGGGAGACCGAGGTTAGGAGAGTAGACTCAGAGGACAACACAGCGGATCCATTCACAAAGGCCTGTTCCCAGAGAGAGACTTTTATGGGATGGTTGAGTATGAGATACTACAACCACTGCTACAGATGGCCCTAGTGCAAGTGGGAGATTGTTAGTTATATGTATGCCCTAGAGGCCATTACTGTACATAGGATGTATATTGTAGTGGATGCTGGGACGTATATAGGGAGGACTTTCTTGCTCGATATGATAGTATGCTATCTGGTTGAACTTTACCTTAACGTGTATACTGATTGTCTCTCTGTTACATGTTGGTAAAGCCCTTAGGATGTGTGCTTGACTACCTGGACTATGATGCGGATCATACTAGTGGGGACATGGTAGTCCATAAGTACATCCTTCAAAGTCCCTAGTCGTGGGTGTATCGAGATGGGGCATCGATATACCAGAGTAGACTAGCGTATACCTTCTCGACCCATACAGATGGGCGATGGATGATCCCATATCCATTGGTGTTTGACATCGGAGATGATATACGGGTGCTCAGTAGAGACTGGGTACACTGGACAGACTCGCCGAGAACTCCCAGATGGTATTATACCTCACGTCAGATGGCAGTTCTCTGGTGACACTGGTACAGAGTAGTCTGTTGACCCGAGATCGTCATAGAGTCTTGTGTGGTTCCCACTGTGCTTTGATTTCCATCTTACCACGTCCAAGAGGGCGTGCAAAACGGTGGTTTTTGGGTACAGTCCCGAGTCACATGAAGGCAATGAGCGATAGGAGGGGATTCGTCTCTCCCGGTATAGGGGGTTGATGTTGCGCTGTGTTCGATTGGCTATAACAGGAAATCCCTGGCCAGGGTTGCTGAGATTTACTGGTAAGTGTTACCAGTAGTTTCTCGAATTGTTATAGAGCTCATATCGACACGACTTATCGAGCTATTGGGGTCTGACGTTAACCACCCCTAGGCGAGATATGCGGCATATCAGACGATCAGACCGGACTGTACGGTAGTGTTACTGGTTGGATTCACTGGAGTGTGAGCGTGCTTGCTCGTCGATCTTCAGATCGCTCAATACCCAGGTGGCCGTTACGTTTAGAAGACCGCTTGCGGCTTGTGGGTGTTTGATATGATCATCACCTGCTGCCGGCGTATTGACGAGTCTTTAGAGTCCTACACAGAGGTTTCCTGGCTCAAGCGAAACGAAATAGGAGCGCATATGAGATATGTGCGGGACCGAGAATAATGCGTGTATGTGATACCGTATTTCATTCTCGCGATGAATGTGTCGAATGGTTATATGCGATATAACCTAGTTATCGAATCGAGGGTTGATTCGATAAACCGATACATTGGATACTAGTCGGTTATATGCGATATGACCGGATCGTTAAATCAAGTGTTGATTTAATGATTTAATGCATGATAATATATTTGATATATTACTTTGCACTAACTAGTATTGGTTCACTTAAGATGGATTTTCTCACTCAGATGTGCACATTGTATATATGATATACTTTTTGTGCACTTGATGATACATGTTTGCTTGAGTTTGTGTAAAGATTGAACCATGGTTATTTAAATGATTAGGGTTTACATTTTCATATCTATTTATTTATTTATTTATTATGGAAATGATAATGAGAAGAATGGTTGCTAGTTTTGTTTTATTCTTTGAACCTTCATGAAGCATTGACTTTAGTCAACCATTCTTATCTCATCCTTAACCCTAACCATTCCAACTAACCTTGGTTTAATCTCTACACCTAACCATGGTTTGCTTATGATAAGAATGGATTTTCTTTTCTATTTTAATTATTCTTATCATAACAATTTCCTTCTTCTTCTTCATTTCTTCAAGTGAAGAAAGCTTGCCTCCATCAATGGCAAGTGATGAAAAAGAGTGAGAAATCCAAATCTAAAGTCTACCCACTTCCTATTTCTTCATCCTCTACCTCTTGCCAAGTAGTAGAGTGTGTTTTCTTCACAAGTTTCATGACTTGGTGAAGTGAGAGCTTGATTTAGCGATGCCTCGACGTAGATCATCTTCGGCATGGACATCGATGACCTAGCCCGTCCATTCTCCGATGAAGCCGATGCTAGAGCCCGGGACTTGTTATGGACAGCAAGGAGACTTCATTGCGGAGCTATGGAGGTGGAGAACCGGATCTAAAAAGGTTGTATTTCCGTATCTCTTAGTTAAGTGTTAACTAGTTTATTGTTTCGCCTAGATTTCTAGCCAACGATCCGTAGTCGGGTTTCTCGGCATCTAGAATTTTTGAAATTGGCATGGTTGATGCCTTGTGAGACCTCATTAGGATGCCTAGGAACCCTACAGTTCCTACATAATCATGTATTGTTATTCTTTCTAAGGATTTCAGTATTGATGAGATTTTTGGATTTTGGGAAAAACCGTGAGAATTTTCCAAACTCATTATGCTTTAAAATATCAGTTGCGGTTTTCTTATGATGTATGTGTCATCCACCATGACTTTTCATGTTTTTTGTTGGATTTCGAGACCCGATTTGAGGAGTGGAGAACCATTTCGAGTACATAGTGGGCCCGGTATGGTACCCAGGGACGAGAGTGTTTTTGTGGGGATGCCGATGAGCCTGGCTGGGGAAGACTTCCTACCGGTGATATCTGGCACGGCGGATATCCGAAGAATACCGACCGTTGTCGTGAGATTTTATGATATGGGCCGATCAAGACTGACGGAGCCCGAGGTATTGAGATTTTGACATAGTGATACATTGAGACATATATATATATATATATATATATATATATATCCATATTTTGTGTCGATGCTTGACACGGTTTCCGGATGGCTTCATTGATGATACCTTAGCTATTATACAGATATTTTTCTAAGTTAAGGATGCAGATATCATCGTACTAAACACTTAAAGATTTCGTATTGATTTTGCATCCATGTGCATACATATTAGTGGCATCGCATCATATTTAGATATGCAGGTTGTGACGCATATGCATGCATTCTTATGATAGCCTTATTAGATGTTACTTACTACTTACGAGCTGGCATCTCACCCCCGTTGTGCCATAGTGTCATGCAGGTCGGACCCGTCAGCCTTGCAGCGGCGGGCGTATCTTTTCATTGGCTTCTTTTGATCGGACACGCGACATTTCTTGTAGGTGGGTTGCGAGGGCACTTTTGTACTATCATTGTATCTAGTATTCTCCATATACCGCTTCTTCTATTGTTTATGCGACCTAGTGATGAGACCGAGAGATTTGTGTATATGTTGTTTTTCTGGGGTCGAGCTCACTTGAGCCGACGTTATGTTTTTCTTATTTTTGCGTTCTTTATGCTTATTTGCTTGATATTATATATATATTACATATGGTTGTGATCCACCTTGGGCGAAGTGCAAGATCCTACTTGGGGATGCTATTATATCATTACAGGTTTATATATTCTTGTTTGTTCCTGTTTGGGGCCGGTATTTACAAAGGAGACTCTGCCGAAATTTTCGGAAAATTTTGATGTTTTAAAAAAGGGTTAATACAACTTAATTGGTTTAAAATCGTTTTTCATAAAAGGTT
Source organism: Agapanthus africanus (assembly GCA_030015575.1). Classification (NCBI taxonomy): domain Eukaryota; kingdom Viridiplantae; phylum Streptophyta; class Magnoliopsida; order Asparagales; family Amaryllidaceae; genus Agapanthus; species Agapanthus africanus. Next base: position 403,169,818 of record CM057337.1, on the reverse strand, counting down.
TTCTTTTTTCTTATTGATTATGGTTTAGATTTTCTGGGCTTTGGCTGACTTAGGTTACGTTACGCCTTGAGACGTCTCGTAATCTATGTGCCAGTCACGTTCCGTACCTTTGGGTCGTGACAAAGTTGGTATCAGAGCGTAAGGTTTTACCTTTCTGAGTGTAGGATGACCTTTGGTAGATGGAGTAGGTGACTTAAGCTGAGTGACGTAGCGTGGGTATGTTCCGCGGCATACTTATGATACGGTACTCCGCTTAAGTGACCTTAGGATATATATTTGCTTGTATTTACTTCCTTGATTCCGGAAATCCTTCGATTCGATTGCAATGTTCATTTCGATCATGTTCTTGTTCCAGCCACTATGCCACCGGAGACTACGAGGGCTAGAGGGCTGCCGCCAGGGATGAGATTAGAGTAGGCTCGTTTGTGGTGAGGAACGATTAGGACGGTATGCCCACCCATCAGGGACAAGTGATCCTCCTTTTCTAGGACGGATGGCTAGGCTGGAGTCGAGTATTCAGGACGTGTGAAAGATGGTTGGATTGTTACTGATGGTTAGCCGGGCTCCGAGAGCCGATGATTTTCCCTCCTATTTTAGGGACTGTGTTTGTACCTGTTGCTCAGGGAACTGTTTCTGTGTTACAAAGTTTATTTCCATATCCTTACAAGAGTTTTTGATGCTGAAGCCTCCAGTTTTTCACCAGCACAGATGCAGCGGAGGACACGTAGACAATCCTCGACAGGATGGCTGGAATTGTTGTTCACAGAGATGTTCTGACAAGATATGGGTTGAGTTTGCAAGTTTCATCTAGAGGTCTTGTATAGACGTGGTGCGAGTTAGTCGAGAGAGGCCGAGCTGCAGATCCACTTTCTAGGATCTGGGATGAATTTATAGCTATATTTCTTGCTCGTTTTCTTCCGGAGAGCGTTCGAAATTTCCCAAACTTGTAGTTTCGAACCTTTGCATAAGACTTCAAGGATGGCAGTGTCTGAGTATTACATTCAGATCTCTTGGTGGTTCGATGTGCTCCTTACCTGGAGGAAACTGAAGAGAAATGGATAAAGAGGTTCGTGTGGAGATTGGACATACAGGTATTTCTTACTATAGGCACCCAGAATTTTGACACTTATGCAGCCGCGATGGATACAACCTTACTGCTAGAGGGAGCACATTTCTGAGACTTCAGTCGTTTCTGGACCAAAGTGGATTTTTACCAGTATGCCAGCTCAGAGGCGGTTAGATAGACGCCGTTGTGAGAGGCTAATCTTTTGTTCGCTCGATATGTTCTTCGTTCGTGATTCGTTTGCATCAGAGATAAAGATTCTTTTGTCAATTTGATTCTTACCGATATGTTTGACTTCGAAGTCCTCCTGAGCATGGAGTGGTTAGCCAGTGTTATACATCCATGGGCCGCCGTGGGGAGGCAATCGGATTTAGTTTCCGGGTAAGCCAGCTCTTGTTTTCAGGGAGACCATAGTGTCGCCTTTCCCAGTTTGAGTTCTTTTTGCCGTTAGTCAGCTCTTGAGGAAAGGATGTCAGGAAATCTGGACATATGTCTGTGATGTTGGAGCCGTAAGGATCCCGTAGGACCAGGTTCTGTTTGTGAGGGAATTTCCAAGGTGTTTTTCCTGACGAGTTGCTTGGTTGATCGCCAGAGCACGAAATTGTGTTAAGCTTTAATTTGATTTCCGGCGAAGCGTAAAGAACTGAAGGGACAATTGCAAGATTTGTCGAATAAGGGCTTGTTCGTCCGAGTGCGTCACCTTGGGGAGCTCCTGTCCTGTTCGTCAGAAGGACGGCCGTTTGCGTCTATATATTGGTTATTGTAAATTGGATCGGTTTACTGTGTTGGATGTTTCTTGAAAATTGACTTGCGGTCAGGCTACTACCAGTTGTGGGTTCGAGAGGATGGTATTCCGAAGATTATTTTCACACAAATTTCGGGCGTTATGAGTTTTAGTGATGTCGTTCGAGCTAACCAATGCCCAGTAGCGTTTATGGACTTGATGAACCGAATGAGATCGAGGCCGTTCAGCATAGGCCCGGACCTGTATCAGTGATGGAGGTTCGCAGAATGTTGGATTTTGGGCGGATACTATTGATATTTCGTACAGGATTTTTCGCATATAGCTGCAATGTTAACCGGGTGACCCGGAAGGGCATTTCTTTTCTTGGAATAAGGCATGCAAGCAAAGCTTTTAGTAGTTAAAGATTCGTTTGACTACGGCGGTAGTATTATCTTGCCTTCAGGATCTGGCAGTGTTATCGATTTTGGCGATGCTTCTTGGCAGTTGAAGAAGCATGAGTAGAATTATTTCATGCATGATTTATAGATAGCCGCAATGGTTTTTACACTTAAGATTTGGAGACGAGTCGTGTCAGATATTCACGGACCATAAGAGTTTAAGGTACATTCTCATCCGAAGTGAGATCTAATCTTTGTAGCACAGTTGAATGGGGCTAGTGAAGGGTTATGACTGCGAGATTTTTTATCGTCCGGGCAAAGCGAATGTTGTGGCAGATGTTTTGAGTTGGAGTCCTGGAGGTAGCTTCTGTTATTTGAGCATGAACAGAGACAGTCAACGGCAGATTAGCAGGTTCTTCATGACAGCCGGTCCTGTTTTAGAGTTTTGGCGTCATATTTTTTTTTTCCAGTGTTCCAGGATCTAAGTTTTAGTGTTTCAGGTGTTGCTTGTTTGTGCTAAGTTTGCAGGTGGTGTGATCTTACAATATAGGCAATTCAGAGTGTTTCGTATTCATAGTTTAACATTATTTCGGGTATTCGCATGTTGTTTAGGCGAAGTTAAAAGTTCAAATGAATGTCAAAAACCAATTTTTCCAAGTTTAAGGTGTTCGGAAAAGCATGCAAGTAATTCTATGGAACCTCTAGAAGAATGAAACCCTAACTCGACATAATGACCCTGAGAACGTTTTTGAAGATTAGGTTTTGCGGCAGTTCCGCGATGCCATTAGTGAGGCTTGGGTTTGCCCTTCTACGGCTCGTCCGCAGGTACTGTGGCATGTACCGGATATCATTAAACTGTACTCAAGTGTTGAACTATTGGGGTAAATTGTGGGACTTTGATGAATCTATCGAAAAGTTTAACGTCGTCCGAATATCATTCGAAGGGATGAAGAGAGATGTCATAGATTTGTTTCGGGATACTGTCTTATCAGCAATTCAGGGCCGAGAATCAAGGGTCAGTAGGAGAATTACAACCTTTACCCACTCCGGGATAGAAATAGGAGAAGATTTCTATGGATTTTATCGTGGGTCTACCTAGGATCAGTTGAAAGTATGACACTATTTGAGTAATTGTAGACCGATTAACGAAAGCAGCTCACTTTCAGCAAGTCAATACCATTTTCGGATTCGTTCAGTATACTCAGATATATGTTGATAAGATTGTGCGACTACATGGAGTTCTGACTTGTTTTATGTCCGATAGAGGCACCCGGTTCACCAGCCGGCTATGGCAGAAACTTCAGGAGGCTTTGGACACCAATTGAGATTCAGTGCAGTTTACTATCCGCAGACCGATGGTAAATCAGAGAAGACCATTCAGATTCTTGAGGACATGCTCAGAGATTGTTTTCTAGATTTCATGGCAGTTGGGATCGCCACTTACCATTGGTAGAGTTTTCCAATAATAACAGCTTCCAGGAGAAGATTCAGACGGCACCCTTCAAGATATTATATAGGAGGAAACGTCGATCATCGTAAGTGAGAGTAGTATTTTGGGGCCACATATGGTGTATGAAAAGACCGAAAGGATTCAGTGATTCAGGATAGGTTGAGAGTGGCCCAGAAGGGGCAGAAATCTTATGTAGACCGACGTCGGCATAGGCTTAAGTTTACTGTTGGAGATCATGTTTTCTTAAAGGCTTCTCCGCGGAAGGGCGTGTTGAGATTCAGGAGGGGAGTAAAGCTTAGATTCAGATATAGGGGTCTCTTAGAGATTTTTGAGCATATTAGCGCAGTTTTTTATTCCGATCTGAACCTTCACTTTCACCTGTAATTGCCCGTTTTGCTTTATTTTACGGAAGAAGGAGCGAGCTCTAATCCGCTTTTTCTCCCATCCCTAAACTTGGAATGGATGGCGGAGCGTAGGTGGCAAGTAGTTATATGGATACGGTGCTTTACCCGTAGACGCTTCTCCAGCTTATACCCAGCTTTCCCGAGGTACACCGTATTTCAGGTATCGATACTCCGCAAGTATCTTGATGACCCTCTTATGCAATATAGCACCAGATGATTCAGCTGGAGCGCAAACCTTCTTTCACCGAGCAGCAAATAGTTTTTCTAGATCGGCAAATGATGGAACCGAGGTCCGAGGTCATACCGACCGTTTTGATTCTTTGGCGTGGCCCGAGTGGCAAAGAGAACACGTGGGGAGCCGAGGACGAGATGAGAGTGAGCTATTCCCATGCGCGTAGTTAGATTTAAATTCGGGGACCGAATTTCTTTAAGGGGGGAAGATTGTAACGTTTAAAAAATAATTAAATAAATAAAATCGTTTAGGTGAATTTTCTAATAATCGGTAAAATAAATTGTATTTTCCGTAAAACTTAACTATAATTATTTTTCAATATAAATTTAAATACGCCTATTTTAACTATGAAATTTGCTAGTAATTAATATTATTTGGTCACTTATAAATTTCTAGTCTACCTAAATATTTTTCCTTAATTAATTATTTTAATTATTTTTATAAGCTTTTAATTATACGTTTAATTAGTGTAAAATACAAATTTGAATGGGTTAATTACATACTAAGGAACCACAACAAATTAAAACCTAGTTTTTAACATAATTTTCAATCAAGTTATTCCAAGTTCTAGTGGTTTCTAGGGTCAAGGGAAAAATAAAATAAAATAAATTTAAACTAGGAAATGATGTAAATTGCAATTATGGAAACTTGAGGGGTGTTTTTAACATGGAATTTTTTTTATACAAACCCACACATACACACCCTCCTCACTTGGCCGAGCCCATGTTCAGCAGCCCCCATTCTCTCTCTCCTCAACATTTTTTTCCTAGCAACAAAATATAAAGATAATTAATTAATTAAAGAATGGGTTTTAAAAGAGGCCAAAATTGGGAGACTTCTACAAGTTTCCACACACTCTTCTCTCTCTATTTTTCCTCCCTAGCACATGTCCAAGCCTCCTCCTTGGCTGCCCCAAAAAATTTCGCACCCCATTTTCCAATTAAAAATCCACATAAATTCATTCAAAAATCCATGAAAAATCCCACAAATTCCTAATTAAATCTTTACCCATGATTCTTTTACCAAACAAACTTGGATCTTGGAGCAAAGAAAATATTTTGGAGGCTAAGTTGCAAGTTGATCTCAAACTTGTTAAAGTATAATCTTAACCTGTTTACCCAAATCAGAGCAAAACTCTGTTCAAATTCCAAGGTGGGAAAAGAAGCAATACTTCTGTTTTTCTCCAATCAGAGCAAAGCTCTGTCTTGAAAATAAAAGTTAAAATAAATGAAGTAACGCTTCATTTCTCCTGCGCTGCACGCAGAGCGCCACGTGTCAAAATCGGACACGTTAGCGCAAGGAGCGCAGCGCCCAAGGTAGCGTACTCAATCAGAGAAAATCTCTAAAAAAATTTTAAAAAAAAAAGGGTTGCGCAGTGCGCAGTGCACTGCGCGACACGTGTCAGCTCAGCTGCGCAGTGCGCTGCGCGACACGTGTCAGCACGCGCAGTGCGCAACTGCGCAGTACTCAATTCGCAGCTGCGCAACTAAAAAAAAATAAAAATAAAAATTGCGCTGTGCGCAGCTGCGCAGTGCGCTGCGCGACACGTGTCAGCGCGCGCAGTGCGCAACTGCGCAGTGCTCAGTACGCAACTGCGCAACTAAAAAAAAAATAATAAAAAATAATAAAAATATAAAAATAAAAAAATAAAAAAAAAATAAGAAAAGTTGGGCAGTGCGCTGCGCGACACGTGTCAGCGCAGCGCAGTGCGCAGTGCTCAGTGCGCAACTGCGCAACTAAAAAAAAAGTTGCGCAGTGCGCTGCGTGACACGTGCCAGCGCAGCTGCGCAGTTCGCCGCGCGACACGTGTCAGCGCGCGCAGTTCTCAGTGCGCAACTGCGCAACTACTAAAAAAAAAATAAAAAAAGAAAAAGTTGCGCAGTGCGCTGCGCGACACGTGTCAGCGCAGCTGCGCAGTGCGCTGCGCGACTAAAAAAAAATTAAAAAATTAAAAAAAATTTGCGCGACACGTGTCTGCGCAGTTGCGCAAGCACAGCTGCGCGACACGTGTCACGCGCTGGAGAGTTGCGCAAAAACAGAATAAATCTTTTCTGTTCTTATTAAAACAAGAAGATTTTCTTCTGTAAAGCAGGGGCCTTTGGATCAAAAATCCAACGGTGGGGAAGATTACCCAAATCACTCAGAAAAATATTTATGTAACAAATTTAACTAATTTATGAGCACTATAAAAAGGACCCCAGACCTCATTTAAAAATCATCAACACCTTGCTAAAAAAAAAGAGAGAGAAGAGAACCCTTGAGAACTCTTGAAGAATAAAAAAAAGGTAAAAACCTTTGAAAGAAGAGAAATTTCTCTTATGAACAAGATCATGGATGTTCAATAAATAAATAAATAAATAAATAAAATAAAAATAAAAATAGTGCCTTGCACTTGTTTTATGAACCATCGGTTCTTGAACCTAAAAGGTTATTAAATTAATAGTGCTTTGCACTTTCTTGAACCTTTGGTTCTCTGAGATAAGAATAACAAGAAAAAAAACTTGTTATTTTTTTTAAAATCTAAATTCAATAGTGCCTTGTACTTGTTTTATGAACCATCGGTTCTTGAACCTAAAAGGTTCTTAAATTAATAGTGCTTTGCATTTTTATGAACTTTTGGTTCTTTGAGATAAGAAAAACAAGAAAAAACTTGTTCTTTTTTCTTAGATCTAAATCAAATAGTGCTTTGCACTTCTTTTATGAACCATCGGTTCTTAAATTTAAAAGATTCTCAAATTAACAGTGTTTTGCACAAATGCAATGCATTAATTAAAGGGCCAGGCCCAAATCAAAATGACCTGACAGGCCAAAATAAATTGCAAGGCAATAAATGGGCAGAGCCCAAATAAATTGATGCTCTGCATCATTTATAAACGGCAGAGCCCAAAACAAATTGATGCCCTGCATCTTTTCTGGGCAAAGCCCAAATAAAAATAAAAACAAATGCAAATAAAATATTGGACATTTTTAACTGGACTTAGCCCAATTTTGGCCGTAAGTCCTTAAATTAAATTGACTGAGCACGACTGCTCCCCTAAATTAATTTACATCCGGTTCGAGGGTACATCTCCGAGCTCCTTTGATATCCATCGTTGTAATTCCTCAACGACGTCAAAGAGGTGACGGGTCCCAACGACCACACACCCATATGGACTGCGGGGTCCTTAAACTCGTGGACCGAAACGTCCTTAAACTAATATCGGAACGAGACGTCCCTAAACTAATATTGGACCACCACGTCCCTAAACTGGTATACGGACCACCACGTCCCTAAACTGGCACAATAGAGCCCAAATGCTCTTTTGTCGGACCTAAACGGTCCCGTTAAGTTGACCTTAGTCCCAAAATGGACTAACGTATCCTTAACAAACGTTTGAGTCGATCTTAGCCTCAAAAATGGCTAACGTATCCTCCAAACAGACTTTAGTCCCAAATTGGACTACGCATGTCCCTAAATTGGAACAATAGAGCCTCCAAATGCTCTTTTGCCGGATCTAAACGGTCCTGTTTAAGTTGATCTTAGCCCCAAACATGGCTAACGTATCCTTAAACATTCAAATGAAATATAAAACACTAAATCAACTTCGGTTCGAAGGTACATCTCCGAACTCCTCTGATACCTGTCGTTGTAATCCTTCAACGACGTTAGAGAGGTGACGAGTCCCGACGGCCATATATTAAATGAATCACGTTTAAGTTGATCTTAGCCTCAACGAGGCTAACGCATCCTTAAACTAAAATATCAAACCCAAATCTAAGTAAATACGGATTTGGACTAATCCACGTCCTACGGGCGACGGTATTACTCAGTCTCCGTATACAATCCACGGGCAACCACAAACAAAACAAACACACACGACACGAAGTGAAATTCTGGAGAAGGAGAAAGTTGTTACCGCGATGCGGTAGCGTAATTAACTGCAGGGGCTTGCGCCTGCAGGGAAGAGCATCCCCACAATCAAAAACCCCTCAAGCGAGGGGGAATCTGACGAAGTCTGCTACATCGTCCGCATCCGTCTAAACTTCCGATACACGGTGCCATAAATCAACTTGGCATCTTCGGAGAGGTGGATGGATAAAATCAAATAGCATCTGCCCCGAATCTCAGCGTCAGGCCATCGCGGTCCTGTGCGCCGCCTTTCGGAGGGGAACAGATTCTGGCACGCCCGGTGGGACCTCTTCCTCTTTCCACTCCACACTTCGTGTGTTGTGTTCGCGAACAAATCACGGTTTGCTGTGATTGCCAGTGGATTCAAGGTACTAAGATTTGGTGTCTTGCTTTATGCAGAAAACAGAAAATCGATGGCTTCGAACTGCACCGCCCGCAGCGATAACTCTCGCTCCGTCATTGCTGGAGGAGTGACTTATGGGCCCCAAGCGGCCTCCCTTTTCAAGATGCCGGTGGAGCAGGTGGCTCAAGCCACCACTGGACTATTTTTTGGGACCATGCTCCCACCAATGAGCTTCAACGTCCCAATGACATTGCAAGAAGCTCCAAAGAAGTCGGTCTTCGATCGACTTACCACTGCTGCGACCCCTCTCAACGGGTCATCCAACTCCACTGCTTCAGTTTTTAACGGACTAGGCCAGAGCTCTAACAGGCTCATGAAGAAGCCTGCCATACCAGAAAGCGTTATCCCGAAGCGGATAGCCATTCCAACTCCCATTCATGGAAAAATCACCAAGGTTGCTTCCCATGTTCAGAAGTCCGCTTCTGACAAGTTGGCCGTCCCCGTTCAACGGACATCGATCTTTAAAAAGCTGGTACCAGTATATTCTGACCAACACAGGGGGCATGAGGAGATCACCCCTATAGTGGAAACAACTCCATCAGCACGACATGCCCGACGTCGCCACTGGCGTCGAGTAAGGAAGGCTGGGGGCAACTCCCTCTCCGGGATAACTCCGTCGGCTCCGATGGTGAGGATCGATGCTGCTGTTCCAACCAAGAAGCTTTGAACTGCTCAACAAGGTGCGCAGAAACTCTCCTACTGCGATGTTGAAACGAACTCCTTCACCTGTGGAGAATACTCCAGAGAAGAAGTTAGAGCAGCCCCCTCAGCGGCTGTCCTCTAAAATTTACAAAGTCTGGCGACAGGTCCAACATTCGGTGATCGATCAAGACTGTCTCCGACGACAGAAAAAGATGAAGGTTCGGTAGGGGAAGGATTACTCTGTCAAACCACAAAAAGCAAAAGCTACTTGGGTGCCCACTACAACGGCTCCCTTAACTCCAATCACTCAAAAAAGGAGGCCGCAAAAAGCCCCTGTGTCTTCGGCAAATCGCAAAGACACCGAACACAAACGCCCTAAGTCTAGGGGAATGGTGGTGCACACTGTTTATATGGCTTCTGGAAAGGAGGAAAGCCGCACTTCTACGGGCCACCGACCGCTCACCCGATCCGTGACGAAAGCCCAGGAGCAACAACAAAAGCTTCAGGAAATGATGACTACAATGGCTGCACTCACTGAGCCAAAAGAAAGCTCTGAAACGTTTTCGGATGAGCGTCAAGAACAAGAAACTGACGCTGACTTTTACGCAGAGTCCTCGAAAAGCGGGACAAAGAAGCTGCAAATCAAGCGGCTAACATAAAGCGGATGGCGCTCCTCTTCCAAGATATGATAGGGATGATGTTACAGCCGGACCCTCCTGCTGAAGATCCTCCGATCGTCCTTGAAGACGACAGGGGAGAAACGTCAAATCCTCCGCCGGCTCTGTCAACAGCCAAGGAGGAGGCAATCTCCAAAGTTGACCTAGACGAATATATAGCCCAGCAGATCCGGGTTCATCAGGCGAATGAAGCGGCTGGGCAAATTGTTAGAACCGGACGACCGTATCCGAGCTGGTATGACCAAATAAGTTACCCGCCAGGATATACGATCCCTAAATTCCACGTATATAAAGGGACAGGGAATCCGCATCAGCATGTCGCTCAATTCAGGGCCTTATGCGGCAATACTGGAGGCGATGACAAATTGTTGCTACGTCAATTCGTCGGCAGCTTAGCAGAAATAGCCTTTGAATGGTATTCGGAGCTACCTAACGACTCTGTCAAAACATTTGCAGAGATGGAACTGCTGTTTACACAAAGATTCACGAGTGCTAGTGAACGCACCCCGATAACAGCACTAATAAATGCCAGGATAAGGCCAAGCGAAACGTGGGTTCAATACGCAACACGATGGCGGAACCTATGGTCGAAATGCGAACAACGCATAGAAGAGGCACCTGCGGTAGGCATGTTTGTGGGAACTCTCGATCCGCAGGCGACCATCTCGCAATTCATGATGTTCTTCAGGCCGACCACCTTCCAGGCCTTGATTGACAAATTAGCCCAAATGGACCAGATGGGCCATAGACCGTCTCCTCCAAAACCAGATTCCCGAGATGAGAAAGGAAAAGGGAAAGCGATCGTCGTTGCCAATGCTCAACAACAGTCGAGCAAATCAAAGCCGGTCGTTCGCCAAAACAACGCGCGTCCACGCCCATCCCTCGAAGAAAGGCTAGGACGTTCTTACTCGTTTCCTCAGAATAAAACGGGAAGACTGTTCGAGCTGGCAGTGCGCAACATACTCATTAATCTGCCGAGTTCAAAGCGTCTGTCACAGCCAGGCGATCTTAATAATCCCAATTATTGCCCTTACCACCAAACGGTAAGTCACCCGATTGAGGATTGTTTCGTCTTTAAGGGATGGATCGAGGATCAATACCTACAAGGCAAGTTCGCGCTGTCTGAAAGCTGGAAGGTGAACCCACCACAGCCGCATACTCCAAAGAAGACAAGCACGCCGGGGGCAACTTGTCATGTGATCTCTCACTCGTTGGCAGATAATAAAGAGGCTCCTTGCGCCGAGAAAACGAGGGCGGACCCTGAAACAAAAATTCCGCGGCCATCAGACGATTTGATCGATGTCTTCCTAAGTGAAATTCGTCTGAAAGTAAAAGCCAATCAAGAGCGTGAAATGACCATACTAGAAAGAACCAAGGTATTCCCGTCAAATCAAAAGCCATACACTGCGGGTAAAAACAAATTCAAGACGAGAAAACGGTTCGCCAAAGCTCTATCAGTAGGAATGAAGCTACCGCCGTCTGAAGAAAATTCTTTCTCTGAGGTAGAGATGCACCCTAACTTCTGTTTATATCATCAGAAGATCATACATCCTACCGAAAACTGCGAGTCCTTTAACTGTTGGTGGCAAGGGTATGTCGCTCAAAAGCAACACTTCGACAAGACAAAGTGTGAAGCTTGTGGACATCGGAAAAATGCGATATATGAGCGCAAAGGAGCCGCCGCAAACTGTCATATAGCCGACTTCAAGGGATCACAAATTATCACCTTTGGAAGCGACTCTGACGAAGAAGCTATCCCCAACTTTTCCCTCGGGGAATCTATTTCAAAAATAAAGGAATTGAGAGTCTGCGAGAACGTTCAGCCATGCAATCGCATGCTACTCGGAAAAAATCTCGACCCCGCAAACAACGGAGCGAACAAAAAGGATAAAAGAAAAGGAAAAAAGGCCCTCGTCGCCAGCGCTCAACAACAATCAGGTGACCCTAGACCGGTTGCTTGCCAAAGCAATAAGCGGCAACCCCTCAAGGAAAAGTTTAAACGTCCTTACTCGTTTCCGCAAGATAAAACAAGGGGACTGTTCGAGCTGGCAGTGTGCGACAGACTCATTAATCTGCCGGGTCCAAAACGTCCGTTGCGGCCAGGCGATGTTAATAATCCTAATTATTGCCCTTAGCACCAAACAGTAGGTCACCTGATCGAAGACTGCTACGTCTTCAAAAACTGGGTTGAAGACCAATACCAACATGGCAAGTTTGCGCTGTCTGAGAACTGGAAGGTGAGTCCGCCACAACCGCACGCTCCGAAAAAGATGGATACGCCGGGGGCATCATGTTCATTCATGGAGAAGGACTCATAGACCGAAAAGTCAATAAACTATATATTCGCCTCAAATACGGCGACGACGGACCGAAATGTCCTTAAACTAACAACGGACCGAGATGTCCTTAAACTAATGATGGACCGCAATGTCCTAAAACTTGCAAATGACCAAAATGTTTTTAAACTACCACCGCAGCATTCTCAGGCTGATGAGAATATAAAAAAAAAACGAAACAAAAAAAACGGTATGTCCATAAGCAAAATGGGCACGGATGAAAACCCGAAAGGGCTCCGTGAGTAAAAACAGCAGGACTACCGGCGAGTGTTCATGAAAACCCGAAAGGGCGCGACCTCGTTAATAAAAAAAAAAGAGAGAAGAAGAAAATAAAAAAAAAAAAAACGGTATGTCCATAAGCAAAACGGGCATGGAGGAAAACCCGAAAGGGCTCCGTGAGTAAAAACAGCAGGGCTACTGGCGAGTGTTCGTGAAAACCCGAAAGGGCGCGACCTCGTAAAAAAAAAATAAAAAAAAATAAAAAGAATAAAAAAAAATGGTATGTCTATAAGCAAAATGGGCACGGATGAAAACCCGAAAGGGCTCCGTGAGTAAAAACAGCAGGGCTACTGGCGAGTGTTTGTGAAAACCTGAAAGGGCACAACTTCTTTAAGAAACACTTATAGGGTCCTCTCGACCCTGTAAGGAGAATCCACCTGCATGAGATCCTTACGACTCACAAAGGAACAACACACTTAGGGATCCCCACGATTCCGAAGGAGAAAATACACTTGCGAGATCCTCACGACTCGTAAGGAGAACTCTCTTGTGGGACCCTTACGGCTCATAAGATTTGAAAGTCTTAAGTTGCAGAAACCTTAACCTGTTCTTAAGCAGCCCCCACAACTTTCGATATTGCCCTACAAGCGGCTCATAATGACTCTTGTATACAATCCACGGGCACGAATAAATATTTCCCTAACAAATTCCCATCCGTGACTAGGGATATGCTTGTACAGCAAACAACACTTGTAAGTCCTCTCGACTTATAAGGAGAAAACCCTTTTGTAAGATCCTTACGACTTACAAGAGAACATGCACTTAGGAATCCTCATGATTCCCAAGGAGAAAACACACCTACAAGATCCTCACGACTTGTAGGGAGAAATACCTTTGTGAGACCCTTACGGCTCATAAAGTCAAAAGCCTTAGCCGACAGGACCCTTAATCCTGTTTACTAAGCCACCTTTGTTCGGGATCGACAGAGGCAAATGATGATTCGCTCCTGGCAATATTCCAGTTGTAGCGATGCTGATGCCTAAATCGGTATCAAATTCCATGTCCTTTCATGGCAGATGATGATTCGCTCCTGGCAATATCCCAGTTGCAGCGATGCTGATGCCTAGACCGGTATCAAATTCCAAGTACTTTTACGGCAAATGATGATTCGCTCCTGGAAATATTCCGGTCCCAGCGATGCTGATGCTAAGATTGGTATCAGATCCCAAAACCCACACTCGCGATAAAAAAAATCAGCGAGCCAAAAATGCATATGAAATAGCCGAAACGATAGGGCAACTTGCAATAAAAAGCAGCAAGTAAAAATGTATGCATGCAAAATAGCCGAAATGATTGGGCAACTCGCAATAAAAAGAAGCGAGTAAAAATAAAATAAATATCCGAAATGATTGGGCACCGCGAAAAATAGCCGAAATGATTGGGCAATCGCGATTTTCGCGATATAAAAAGCTGAAATGATAGAGCATCGCGGAAAGAATTAAAAAAAATGAAAAAATGAAACTTTTTGCCCTACAGGTGAAATCACATCGATCCCTGTATACAATCCAGGGGCACAGATAAAAAGGGAACAATACCTTCCCAACAGGCTCCACCAGAAAGCGAAGCCAAATCTCGACGGTTCATAGATAACCTAGAGACCATCTCGACATTTGTCGCAATATTACAGACACGATGTCAACAAATGAAGCAAAGGAAGGTCCCTAACTTCAGGGTCTCGACGTCAATATCGACAACTTAAAGATCACCAACGGTGTTTCCCCTCACTCCAACTAGATGCAGACATGACGTCAACAACTGACCTCAGAATCGCAACGAAACGGAACCATGACAAAGTCCCTAGTTCCAAATCTCAATGGCCACGTCTACAGCCTGGAGACCAACAACGGCGTTCCTTCGCAGCCCAGCAGGGTGTACATGCAAAGTTAACAAAAGACCCCATGGTCGAAACAAAGCGGAGCGATGGCAAAATCCCAGCTTCACCTCAGCATTCGTCTCGATACAGTAGATGCAATGTAAACAACAGCGTTCCTCCGCAGTCCAGCTGGAGGCAGATGCAACGTCAACAAAAGACCTCACGGTCGAAACAAAGCGGAGTAACGGCAAAATCCCAACTCCACCTTAGCATTCGTCTCGTTACAACAGACGCAATGTCAACAACGGCGTTCCTTCGCAGCCCAGCAGGGTGTACATGCAAAGTTAACAAAAGACCCCATGGTCGAAACAAAGCGGAGTGATGGCAAAATCCCAGCTCCACCTCAGCATTCGTCTCAATACACCAGACGCAGTGTAAGCAAACGAAGCGAAGGCCACATTCCTAGCTTCAACGTCTTTACGGTAACTCACATAAAACCGGAAAGACAATCGGAGACCATCTCACATGAAGTGGTCACCTCCTTGACGTTTGTCTCGATACAGTAGACGAAATGTCAACCTCAGCGTTCTTCCTCCAGCAGGGATTCAGACATGACAAAGCAAATGAAGCGAAGGCCACATTCCTAGCTTCAACGTCTTTATGGTAACTCACATAAAACCGGAAAGACAATCGGAGATCATCTCGCATCAGCACAGAGTGGTCACCACCTTGACGTTCGTCTCGATACAGCAGACAAAATGTCAACCCCAGCGTTCTTCCTCCAACAGGATTTAGACACACCAAAGCAAACGAAGCGAAGGCCACATTCCTAACTTCGACGTCTTGACGGTAACTCACATAAAACCGGAAAGACAATCGGAGACCATCTCACATGAAGTGGTCACCTCCATGACGTTCGTCTCGATACAGTAGACGAAATGTCAACCTCAGCGTTCTTCCTCCAGCAGGGATTCAGACATGACAAAGCAAATGAAGCGAAGGCCACATTCCTAGCTTCGACGTCTTTACGGTAACTCACATAAAACCGGAAAGACAATCGGAGATCATCTCGCATCAGCACAGAGTGGTCACCACCTTGACGTTCGTCTCGATACAGCAGACGAGATGTCACCCCAATGTTCGTCTCGACACAGCAGGCGCAACGTCATTAAATGAATGGAGCCACAGCAAAATCCCTAGTTCCAAACCTCGGCGGTTCACCAGCAACCTAGAGACAACCTCGACGTCCGTCTCGATACAGCAGACGAGATGTCACTCCAACGTTCGTCTCGACACAGCAGACGCAACGTCATCAAACAAACGGAGCCACGGCAAAATCCCTAGTTCCCACCGCAACATTCGTCTCGATACAGCAGACGCAATGCCAGCAAACGAAGCAAAGGCCAAATTCCTAGCTTCAGGGTCTTGACGGCAACTCATATAAAACCCGAAAGACTATCGGAGATCATCCCACACCAGCGCGGAGTGGTTATGACTCATCGGGGCTCTCCAAAATGAGCCTAACCTCAAGTAAAAAGCGGCATGGCAAATTCCTAGCGCTTGCTCATCCGACGGTCAAACTGCCAAGGAGAATTGCTTGAAGACGTCTTGTCCAGCCCCCGAAGGGATCAGAGACACGGCAGTCGCAGGGCTACTCGAACAGCACGATTGCCTATCGAGGACTATATCAGCTTATGCGACGGTACGATGGCCAAAACCCTAAGTACCACCAACCTTAACGGGCTTCTGTCGTAAAGAGCAGAGGTTAAATGCGACGTTAAGATGTTCTTGCGAGAAACGTTCGATTCGTCTCGACTTGTGAAAAATTGTCGAGGCGGCTCGACTCGTAAGATAAAGCCTTAGGCAGTGGGCATAAAAGAAGCCTGTTTCCTAAGCATTGGGACCCCGTAAGTTGGCCCAAAACGGTCTCTTGCATACCGTCCACGGGTCTCACTCTCTAACATCGAACTTCGACAAGGAGGGAAACAACCGCTTACAAGTCCTCTCGACTCGTAAGAGGGAAAAATTCTCTTGTAGGATCCTTACGACGTACAAGAGAAAACCACACTTAGGAATCCTCACGATTCCTAAGGAGAAAAACCTGCCTACGAGATCCTCTCGATCCGTAGGGAGAAAAGTCTCTATGAGACCCTCACGGCTCATAGAGTTGAAAAGTCTTAGGCAGTAGATCTGAACCTGCGGCCTAAGCCCTCGCTATCTCGTGAAGAAATCAAGAAGCTTACTCTATTACCTGCTAATTGTTACGACATGCTGAGAAAGAGGAAAAGCAACAGAAAGAGCATCCGATTTACATTTGATCAAGCGTTCAAGACACAATCATTCTTGCATGGGCAAAAAGACTCAGGACAAAAGATATATAAGACAAGTTGGGAAAAAAAATTTCATTAATATTGTCCGAAGTTCTTACAGTCATAAAAACAATAAATGAAAGTTACAATGGAATAACCTCAGATCTAGGGCATGGATTGAGGAATTCAAAAGCGACCCTATCTATGACTTTCCAAGCCTCGCGGACCATCCTAGTATGCTTCCTTTCGCGAGCACCAGCGTCAGGGTCCCTTCCGATGTCTTCCACCCTCCGATAAGCAGCGAGTATGGCAGACTGTTGAAAGACCTTATGCAAGAGGTCGATAAGACTGTCTCGCTGTCTCTTCGAGATAAAATTCAGTAGGTACACAGAGTGCACCTTGTCTTCAGCGGCATCCAACGCCCTAAGCGGCACGCCAGAACAGAATAGGGGAAGCGCTTCCCAGATAGCTCCCACGATAAGTTTAAGAAGAGAGGAACGGCGGGGAAGCAGTGGACCATTGTATGCGTCGAAGCGACTCATTATTTCAGCACACCCCTCGTTTGTGAACTCCCGATTTTGAGAGCGGCCAAGTCGGCGGATGTCCTCATGAGAGATGATTTCGTTAAGAGCGTACATGTGGGCGTTCATTGTTCCTGTGAAAGAGAATCAACAGAATTATCAGGAAGACTGATTAAGCAAAACGATATAATGCACTGAGGAATAAAATGCCATCTTTAAGTTCCAAGATCCATGAAGAATTCTTAAGAGTTCTTCTATATGATTTAGGAGAAGTGAAGCTCCATTAATGAATTAAGAAAATCCAAGGAAAATCTTTCAGAGAGCAGAGCTCTATGGAACCCTAGTAGGGTCTCCTTTAGCTCTCTTTAGATCCCTTTAAGACCTGTAGAGCAAAGCTCTGCTAAGTGAAACCCTAAATAGGTTTCCTTTAGATCAGGGATGTATTGAGAGCGAGGCTCCATCAATGAAAATTAATTTAATTTAATTTAATCCAAATTAAAATTTTCACCTAAAAGTTTTAAGAATTTAACTCTTAAAGTTCTTGAAAATAAAGAGCAGGGCTCTGAGTTCTGAAAATAAAATTTTAGAAATGAGAATCATCTAAGGGACCAAAGGTCCTATTTATAGGCATCAAGTGCCCTTTCAGCTTCTAAGGGATGGCGCGACGGTTCGGAGTCTGCCACCGCTGCGCTCACGTTAGGAGGTCACGTAAGCGCAACGGTGGGGGGCATCTGTTTACACGAATCAGAGCAAAGCTCTGTTCAAATTCTAAGGTGGGAAAAGAAGCAATGCTTCTGTTTTTCTCCAAACAGAGCAAAGCTCTGTCTTGAAAATAAAAGTTAAAATAAATGAAGTAACGCTTCATTTCTCCTGCGCTGCACGTAGAGCGCCACGTGTCAAAATCGGACACGTTAGCGCAAGGAGCGCAGCGTCCAAAGTAGCGTACTCAATCAGAGCAAATCTCTAAATAAAAAAAAAAGGTTGCGCAGTGCGCAGTGCGCTGCGCGACACGTGTCAGCGCGCTCAGTGCGCAACTGCGCAGTGCTCAATGCGCAGCTGCACAACTTTAAAAAAAAAAAGTTGCGTATTGCGCAGCTGCGCTGCGCGACACGTGTCAGCGCTCGCAGTGCGCTGCGCGACACATGTCAGCGCGCGCAGTGCTCAGTGCGCAACTGCGCAACTAAAAAAAAAAAAAGAAGTTGCGGAGTGCGCTGCGCGACACGTGTCAGCGCAGCGCAGTGCGCAACTGCGCAGTGCTCAGTGCGCAACTGCGCAACTAAAAAAAAAAAGGTGCGCAGTGCGCTGCGCGACACGTGCCAGCGCAGCTGCGCAGTGCGCTGCGCGACACGTGTCAGCACGCGCAGTGCTCAGTGCGCAACTGCGCAACTACTAAAAAAAAATAAAAAAAAAAGAAAAGAAAAAGTTGCGCAGTGCGCAGCTGCGCAGTGTGCTGCGCGACACGTGTCAGCGCAGCTGCGCAGTGTGCTGCGCGACACGTGTCAGCGCGCGCAGTGCACAACTGCGCAGTGCGCAACTAAAAAATAAAAATAAAAAAATTTTGCGCGACACGTGTCTGCGCAGTTGCGCACGCACAGCTGCGCGACACGTGTCACGCGCTGGAGAGTTGCGTAAAAACATAATAAATCTTTTCTGTTCTTATTAAAACAAGAAGATTTTCTTCTGTAAAGCAGGGGCCTTTGGATCAAAAATCCAACGTGGGGAAGATTACCCAAATCACTCAGAAAAATATTTATGTAACAAATTTAACTAATTTATGAGCACTATAAAAAGGACCCCAGACCTCATTTAAAAATCATCAACACCTTGCTAAAAAAAAGAGAGAGAAGTGAACCCTTGAGAACTCTTGAGGAATAAAAAAAAGGTAAAAACCTTTGAACGAAGAGAAATTTCTCTTGTGAACAAGATCATGGATCTTCAATAAATAAATAAATAAATAAAAAATAAAAATAAAAATAGTGCCTTGCACTTGTTTTATGAACCATCGGTTCTTGAACCTAAAAGGTTATTAAATTAATAGTGCTTTGCACTTTCATGAACCTTTGGTTCTCTGAGATAAGAATAACAAGAAAAAAAACTTGTTATTTTTTTTTAAATCTAAATTCAATAGTGCCTTGCACTTGTTTTATGAACCATCGGTTCTTGAACCTAAAAGGTTTTTAAATTAATAGTGCTTTGCACTTTTATGAACTTTTGGTTCTTTGAGATAAGAAAAACAAGAAAAAACTTGTTCTTTTTTCTTAGATCTAAATCAAATAGTGCTTTGCACTTCTTTTATGAACTATCGGTTCTTAAATCTAAAAGATTCTCAAATTAACAGTGTTTTGCACAAATGCAATGCATTAATTAAAGGGCCAGGCCCAAATCAAAATGACCTGACAGGCCAAAATAAATTGCAAGGCAATAAATGGGCAGAGCCTAAATAAATTGATACCCTGCATCATTTATAAAGGGCAGAGCCCAAAACAAATTGATGCCCTGCATCTTTTCTGGGCAAAGCCCAAATAAAAATAAAAACAAATGCAAATAAAATATTGGACATTTTTAACTGGACTTAGCCCAATTTTGGCCGTAAGTCCTTAAATTAAATTGACTGAGCACGACTGCTCCCCTAAATTAATTTACATCCGGTTCGAGGGTACATCTCCGAGCTCCTTTGATATCCATCGTTGTAATTCCTCAACGACGTCAAAGAGGTGACCGGTCCCAACGACCACACACCCATATGGACTGCGGGGTCCTTAAACTCGTCGACCGAAACGTCCTTAAACTAATATCGGACCGAGACGTCCTTAAACTAATGACGGACCGAAACGTCCCTAAACTAATATTGGACCACCACGTCCCTAAACTGGAATACGGACCACCACGTCCCTAAACTGGCACAATAGAGCCCAAATGCTCTTTTGTCGGACCTAAACGGTCCCGTTAAGTTGACCTTAGTCCCAAAATGGACTAACGTATCCTTAACAAACGTTTGAGTCGATCTTAGCCTCAAAAATGGCTAACGTATCCTCCAAACAGACTTTAGTCCCAAATTGGACTACGCATGTCCCTAAATTGGAACAATAGAGCCTCCAAATGCTCTTTTGCCGGATCTAAACGGTCCTGTTTAAGTTGATCTTAGCCCCAAATATGGCTAACGTATCCTTAAACATTCAAATGAAATATAAAACACTAAATTAACTTCAGTTCGAAGGTACATCTCCGAACTCCTCTGACACCTGTTGTTGTAATCCTTCAACGACGTTAGAGAGGTGATGAGTCCCGACGGCCATATATTAAATGAATCACGTTTAAGTTGATCTTAGCCTCAACGAGGCTAACGCATCCTTAAACTAAAATATCAAACCCAAATCTAAGTAAATTCGGATTTGGACTAATCCACGTCCTACGGGCGACGGTATTACTCAGTCTCCGTATACAATCCACGGGCAACCACAAACAAAACAAACACACACGACACGAAGTGAAATTCTGGAGAAGGAGAAAGTTGTTACCGCGATACGGTAGCGTAATTAACTGCAGGGGCTTGCGCCTGCAGGGAAGAGCGTCCCCACAATCAAAAAACCCTCAAGCGAGGGGGAATCTGACGAAGTCTGCTACATCGGCCGCATCCGTCTAAACTTCCGATACACGGTGCCATAAATCAACTTGGCATCTTCGGAGAGGTGGACGGATAAAACCAAATAGCATCTGCCCCGAATCTCAGCGTCAGGCCATCGCGGTCCTGTGCGCCGCCTTTCGGAGGGGAACATAACCCAAACACTTATTTTGTTGGTAATTACTTGAATCCAAAGTAATTAAGTGTTAATATGGTTCTATTTAGAAAGTTTGAAAATTTAAAGTCAAGGGTTTGAATATGAATTAGGGTTTAACCATCACAACTAGGTTAATGAAGTGTAGTTTATCATCTTAGGAAATGAAAAATCTTGTCTAGTTGTGGTATGGCAAATTGTTGTTTCAAAATTGCTCAAGTTAAATGATTTTGAAAACTAGGTTTTTATAATTAATATCAAGAGGTGAGATAAAATTTTTGTAATGGTTTGTGTGACTTGGTTAAGATAGTTAGTGATCATCTTGGCCACTAGTTTTATTAAAACATCAAGTTTTGAAAAAAAAATAGGGAAATCGACGCTTACTAGGATTTTGGAAAAAAAATTGGGTTTTAAGTGTGTGGTGGTTGAATTGAACTACAACCTAATTCTTTTAATATTTAATGAGTTGTGAATATGTGATTGGATTTTAGACATGGTTGTGGTCACGTATAGCGACCCTAGTAGTGGGTTATGACGTTGCTGCGAGCGAATTTTTTGCACCAAGTGTGTGCGTGTCTTGTTGTGCACGTGGATTAATTGTGTCGTTTGTCCCGCGACTAATCATATGTTTATCCTTTTTATTTTCTTGTGTGCGATCCTAGGGTCGGGTGCAGAGTGTCGGACGCGGTGCGGAAAGACAGACGGAGATCAGATCATTTTAGCCGAGGCATCCCGGTGAGTAGATGTATACATCTATGGGGGGGATCGTCTGGATGGCGCGAGGAGCCCGACGGTTTAGTATTATTTAATATATTTACTTTATATGCGGAGTTCCTAATTAGCCATATCATTGCATCGCATCGTTATATGTATAATAGATATACATGTGATACCATCTTATAGGACACTTGCACCATTACCATTGGTTCCTGCCGCACGTGCACTTTTTATGCGAACACTCACACCATTGGTAATTGCTATGTCACGAACACTATAAAACATGCTTAGACTAATATCGAAAATATTCGCATCATACATGATATTTAAACTGGTAGTTGTATTTCTATCTCATCAAGATTAACACTAAGGATTGCCAGTCGTATATATACCGCATTTCATCAGCATTTATACATATTTTTTTAGTTAGAATTGCATTTCATGACATGGATATCATAGACATTATCATGTTCCTACATAATCATGTATTGTGATTCTTTCTGAGGATTTCAGTATTGATGAGATTTCTGGATTTTGGGGAAAACCGCGAGAATTTTCGAAACTCGTTATGATTTAAAATATCAGTTGCGGTTTTCTTGTGATGTATGTGTCGTCGACCATGAGTTTTCATGTTTTCTGTTGGATTTCGAGATCCGATTCGAGGAGTGGAGGAACCGTCTCGGGTACATGGTGGGCTCGGTATGGTACCCGGTGCGAGAGTGTTTTTGTGAGGATGGCAATGAGCCTGACTGAGGAAGACTACCTACAGGTGATGTCTGATGCGGCGGATATCCGGAGGATATCGACCGTTGTCGTGAGATTTGATGATATGGGCCGATCCGGACTGACGGAGCCCGAGGTATTAAGATTTTGACATAGTGATACATTGAGACGGATATATATCCATATTTTGTGTCGATACTTGACACGGTTTTCGGGTGGTTTCATTGATGATACCTCAGCTATTATACAGATATTTTTCTAAGTTAAGAATGCAGATATCATCATACTAAACACTTAAAGATTTCGTATTGATTTTGCATCCATGTGCATACATATTAATGGCATCGCATCATATTTAGATATGCAGGTTGTGACGCATATGCGTGCATTCTTACGATAGCCTTATTAGATTTCACTTACTACTCACGTGCTGGCAACTCACCCCGTTGTGCCACAGTGTCTTGCAGGTCGGACCCGTCATCCTTGCAGCGGCGGGCGTATCTTTTCATTGGCTTCTTTTGTTCAGACTCGCGACAATTCTCGTAAATGGGTTGCGAGGACACTTTTATACTATCATTGTATCTCGTATTCTCTATCTACCACTTCTTCTATTGTTTATGTGACCTAGTGATGGGACCGAGAGATTTGTGTATATGTTATTTTTCTGGGGTCGAGCTCACTTGAGTCGACGTTATGTTTTTCTTATTTTTGCGTTCTTTATGCTTATTTGCTTGAAGTTATATATATATATATTGCGTATGGTTGTGATCCGACTTAGGCGAAGAGCTAGCTCCTACTTGGGGATGCCATTATATCATTACAGGTTTATATATTCTTGTTTGTACCCGTTTGGGGCCAGTATTTACAAAGGAGACTCTGCCGAAATTTTCGGAAAATTTTGATATTTCAAAAAAGGGTTAATAAAACTTAATTGGTTTAAAATCGTTTTTCATAAAAGGTTTTCTCTCACTCTTATTGATTATGGTTTAGATTTTCTGGGCTTTGGCTGACTTAGGTTACGTTATGCCTTGAGACGTCTCGTAATCTAAGTGCCAGTCACGTTCCGTACCTTCGGGTCGTGACAAATCCCATGTCAAAATCCAATAGGAAAACTAAATTAAAATAAGAATATGTATATAGTACGCATCGTTCATAAAAATACCGAAACATTCAACTAGAAATGCATGCAAAACCCTTTTTCAATTCGCCGTGCGATGCGCGTATCACGGCACAAGTAGCGGACGTTCATTTTAAGGAAAAATAGCTATACATATATACATATATATATATATATATATATATATATATATCTTTTATTTAACATACACGTCCCGCCTTTTTGAAAATAATTTAGAAATGGTTTCCTTTGTAAAATACTTCGTGTCACCTCAGACACGTAGGAAAATATGGAGATTATAGCTCCTTTTTGGAAATCCCTTCGGTAACTATCAATGCATACAAAATAAAACACCTAGGTACTGTTCTCAGAACAGTCCTGCTTTGTTACTAAACCAAATAGTAATTATCATAAAAAAATACTGCTCAAAATAAAATTAATCTCAAATACAGTATACAAATACATCGTGCGTCCGATGCGCACGATAATTGAAACCAAATACAGAAGCCACGAATATGCACAGTAACAAAACTGAGTGCAATGGGTGTTCACCAAAAACATCTGTCAAGTACAACGGGCATGCACGACAACAATATCAGGTGCATCTAATCTGCACAAATCCCGATTTAGTGCATCTGGTGTGCACAAAATCGCATCAAGTGCGCCAAATGTGCGCAAGAATCTCAATCAAGTGCATATGGTGCACGAAAACATATATCGAATATCAAAATCGAAATCACAGTACGAAAAGTGCATGAAAACTATGGCGAAGCATACGTCAAAATCATGTGCAATCCATATGCACGAAATCAAATCAATATCTCAAAATGTATAAAACCAAATCGAGTGCACTGGGTATGCACAAATCAATATCAATACAACTGATATATGGAACACGAATAGAGTGTAGTGAATGTACACATAGAAAATACCAATCATAAAATGAAATCATCAAAATACCAGAATCCAAACAACAGGAATGTGGTATTCGAATCACCAATCGCAAATCGTAACACTGACGTTGATGTGCTCCTCTTCCCTCTAGTGTCGACTAATTCGAACTCGTCTCTTCTTAGCTGTATGAACTGTGCTACAAACGGGTATACTCATATCTAGAGTCTCCTAAGTAATGTATCCCATCACATGATATCCGGACTACGTTAAACTTTTCGATCGATTCATCAAAGTCCCAAAATTCCCGAGAGCTCAACACTCAAATACAGTTTAAAAATATCCAGTACATGCCACAGCACCTGCGGACCAGCCGTAGAAGGGTAAACCCAAGCCTCACTAATGGCACCGTGGAACTGCCGTAAACCATAAGGTTCAAAGGCGTTCTCATGGACATTATGTCAAGTTAGGGTTTCATTCTTCTAGAGGGTCCATAGAAATACCTGCATGTTCTTCCGAATAGCTTAAACTTGGGAAAATGGGTTTCTGACATTCGTTCGAACCTTTTAAATTCGTCTGGACGACATGTGAATACCCTTCGTCCGCACTCTAAACAATGCTTCAATCCTCAAGAATAGACGATACCCTAACGGTCATCGCATTCGAGCTGCAGCTCCCTCTGCCCGTGTGACCGTGGTAACAGAAACCACCATCCGATATCGACGAAGATAGATCAAAGGAACGAATAGAATATGGTGCAAAGAAATGTACATCCTAAGGCTTCTTAAGCAGAGTAGCGTATCGTAAGTATGCCGCGGATCATACACACGGTACGTCACTCTACCTAAGTCACCTACTCCATCAATCAAGATCAACCTAGACTTAAGAAAAGGTTAAACCTAGCGCTCTGATACCAACTTTGTAACGTTTTGAAAATCGTTTCGGTGAAATTTCGAAAAAACGGTAAAATAAGGGGGTTTTCTGTAAAAAGTCAAAATGCAAATATCTTTATTATAAAATTAAATATACATATTCTAGCTATGTAATTGCTAGTATTTGGTGTTTATTGAGCCACTGCTGAAATTTCAAATTTTCTGATATTTTTTCCGAAATTAATTATTTTAATATTATTTTAAGCCGGTAAGAAAATACATTAAATTAGCGATAAATACAAATTTAAATGGGCTAATTTTAATCTTTAAAATCATTTTAATTAAAATCTAGTTGTAATATAATTTTTTAGTATTTTATTTCAAGTTTTAATTGATTTATTTTATGGAAAACAAAAATATAGTTATTTTGAACTAAAACTTGCAAATATGGTATTGTGGGGGGTCTTTTTGCATAGAATTTTTTTGTAAAGTCTCTCACACTCACCCTCACTCCCCTTGGCCGGCTCCACACTATTGTAGCAGCCCAAGAATTTTATTTCCCTCTTTTTGACCTTAAATCATGTGAGAAATGGGTTAAAATAAGGTTTTTATATATAGTAAAGTGGGTGGGGGTATTATGGTAATTTGGGAGGGGCTTTGACTTGGATTCTTTTCCACAACTCCCCCACACCACTCCCCACTCCCTCCTCTGCCAAAATTCCTGCAATAAACAGCCCTAAAATTTCCCCTCTCATTTTTCTTCTAAACTCATCAAAATTCCATTTAAACTTCACAATTTCAAGCCCATCCTTCATCCATTCTTCTTAACCTTTCTTGCATGGATTTTGGATGCTAGGAGGCCATCTTTGGAGTCAAAATTTCTTGCTAGATCTCTAGATCTAGAGGTCTAATTCTTACCCATTTAAATTCTTATGGTTAGATTTCTTTAAATGAGTTGTTTTAGTGTTAATATTGGTGCTATTTTCATCTAGGATCTTCAAGAGAATGCTTTGAGTTAAACTAGGGTTTTTAGCACACCATTATTAAGTTAATTATTCTATTTTGCTATCTAGTGTTTTATACAAACAAAATCTAAGAGTTTAACTTGCTTTTTGGGCTTCAAATTAGTGCTAATTTAGTGTTTCATGTATAGTTTGGGTTGGATTTTATTAGTTATAAAATTCAAGAAAGGGTTTGAATGCAAGTTAGGGTTTTGTGAAATTGGTGTATGGTTGTGTAATGTATTAGGCTCTTATGGCTTGTTAAAACAAAGTTAGTAGCTAGTTGTTAATTGTTAGTTTAAAAATTATGATAATTACGCTAATTTGCTAACTAGCTATTTAAAATTGGTTAAATAATTGGGTTAAAAATGTAATTATGTTTTTAGGACATCATTAACATTATTATGAGTGGTTTAATATCTTAGGTTATGCAAAACCAAGCTTAATTGTTGAATTGTGAATTTTGCTTTAAAAGGTGTTAAAAATTGATATTTTTGCAAACTAGGATTTTGGAATTTATGCAAATTGATGAGAATAAATTATAGGAATGGTTTATTTGACTTTGTTATGATATTTAGTGAATATTGTGGATGCTAGGTTCGTTTATACATCGAGTTTTGTACTAAAACGGTGATTTGTGCTTGCTAGATTTTTCGGAAAAATGACTTTTTAATTGAAATTGGGGTTTTTGTGAATTTTTAAGCTATTTTATATTATAATTAGTGCTTGTAATTGTACAAATGAGTGTGTTGGGAGTTTTCTCGATGGTTTGGCGTTTGTACGCCGACGTCGAGGGTTTTTGGGTTGATTTGTGAAAGCAACCATAGGTTTTGACCTTTGTGGGATTCGTTCGTCGTTTTGGTCATGAGTCGGATTTTAATGCGGTATGGTGCGTTATGATATGTAGGTACCCCATGTGGACTTCGAGACGACAAGCAAGTGCGTGGCGACGTCGGCACCGGCGAACGAGGACTAGGTGAGTAGATTTATATCTACGGGGAGAAGTCGGGTGGATGGCGTATAGCACCCCCGCAGTCCGTGGTGGTGTATACGAATGCGTATACACACCAACAATTTATTATATGTTATTTGGGATTAATATCATTGTTTAGGATGGATATTTGGTGTTCTTGGATATTTAGTGTCGTGAAACCCTAGAGTAGTGGTCGCACCACACATGCACACACCAACCCATACTGGCATACTTTCTTCTTTCATTTGTGCTTACGGGAATATATAGTTATGTGTTCACATGGGTATGGGACGATGTGTTCACATACGGATTTGAGGATGATACTTGGGATTTATGATGAGTCGATGAGATTTGATTTTGAGGCCGTGAGATCGGTGATATAGCAGGGTTCGTATTTGAGATACGACATGATGTTGTAGCGGGTCCTTGACGTAGTGTTTCACACACGTGCATGCATACTCAGGCGGTATCAGTATTGTACTAGACGTAGATCAGTACCCCGATCATGATTTTGATAAAGAGGATACCAGGTTAATAGTATGAGGAATGTGATATTGACCCGTACCCAGATTTGGGGATGCCGTACGACGGATTTACGTACGAGCTATATTTTGATGATTGATCCGCACTCTTGACTTGGGATGTCTGATTATAGATATGGTATCGGATATGATATTATTGAGGCGGGATCACCGACTAATATATATACAGGTATGTATATGGATCGACTCAGATGTTAGGCGGTTTCCTTTCCCGTAGTCCAGCTTGTTAACTTAGTCCTTTAGTTTAGTTTAGTTGTTAGATTAGATTCGATTCTTACCTATTTCTAAAACTAACGAATCGTGGGTATTTTAAAGGACAGCCCAAGGGATCCTACGGATATTTCAAAAGACGTATCTTTTCATAAAAACACCGTAGCCCCTATTTTCAAAACCCCATGATTCGTGTTATTTCAAAAGGCACCATTTGTAGGATTTATATTAGGGTAATGCAGTTTAGTTATCGTTGTGTCTAGTATTCCGTTCATTATTGCTGTTCGCTCCGCATCTCATACTTATGTTATAATTTCTTATTGCATTGTTGATATCATATTGTTAGGACACCAGCACCATTACCGATGATGCGTATGTACCACGTACACTTACTTTCCGGATCACACACATCTTCATCGGTAATTGCCATGTCACGTACACCTTAGAAAATATTATTGCTTGACTTAGCTTGTTAGTTAGTAATTTGACATGATATTAGTGTACCTGCCTTATATGCCAGCTTAACATTGTAGTTATTACTTGTCACTTCATGCATACTGTTATTCATTGTTATGCCTATATTCATGGTTTTACATGCTATTGATGATTTGGATTCGGATTTCCATGAGATTTTCTGGATTTGGGGGGGGGGGGGGGGGAAACCGCAAAACTTATATAAACTGATTTATCTCTTTTTAAATAAAAAGTGCGGTTTTTCCCATGATGTATGAGTCGTCCACCATGAGTTTGCTGATGGATTTCGAGACCCGATTCGAGGAGACGGATGAACCATTTCGGGTACATGGTGGACCCGGTAAGGTACCCCGGGGCAAGAAGCGCGTGATGATGACGATGTGAGCCTGGCAGGGGAGCACTACCTACCGGTGATTTTACCCGACGCGTCGGATATCCGGAGGATACCGTCGTGGTCTTGAGATGGATGGTAGGGGCCGGTCTGGACTGACGGCGCCCTAGATATTGTGATTGAGACATTGAGATTTCGAGATATTGAGGTACAGAGACTGTGATAAAGAGATATCGAGATATTGGGATTACGTTTTGTGCCGATGCTAGGCACTGTTTTATGCTGAATTCATTATGATACCTCATTTTAAAAATACAAAGGAAATCTCACTAAATTATGAAAACAGTTCTTCATTTACATGTATTCTGTTTCCATGCATTCATACCTTATTCATATGATATATTGCTACCTGAGGCACTGACACGGGCACATGAGATTACACTCTGGTTAGATATTTACCCTAACCTTGTTATAGGTTGCATGTTATATATATAATTGAGGATATATTATGATCTTTGACCTAGGTTGCGTTATTTATGCGATTTCATTCCGTAGATGTTTTTCTATTCACGAGTTGGCAACTCACCCCCGTTGTGCCACAGTTCTTGCAGGTTTCGCCGTACAGGTTTCATTACGGTTTTGCTGGCACTACTTTCATTTCCGGGTGATTTGCTAGTAGGTGGGTTTATTTGTATCGTACCCCCATTATATATCTTGTATATCATTATTCTGTTGCATCTAGAAGTTCCATCAACCAAACATGTATTTATTTGAGATAGAGACCAGTGATGTTATTCTTTCGACCTTAGAGTCGCGCGTTGTATTTCTGTGGTTTTCTTGTGGTTTTTGAGTTTCCTTTTGAATTTTGATCCTCGCCCTTGGCGTTGTATGTTATATTGCTTGTGTGGTTGTGACCGTCGATTGACGAAGAGCTAGCTCCCGCTTGGGATGCCTTTTTATTGATTTCATATACTATTCATGTTGTATCCCATTTGGGGGCCAGTTTTTACAAAGGAGACTCTGGCGAAATTTTCGGGAAATTTTTGATGTTTTTAAAACCGCCTAATTTGGCTTATGCTATTGAAACTACTTGCTTTAAGTTGGTTTTTCCTGCACTCTACATCTTTCTTGGTTTGGATTTCTGGGTTTTCGGTTTACTTAGATTACGTACGCCTCGAGACGTTCGTAGTTTAAGTGCCGGTCATGTTCCACTGCTCTAGGGTTTCACGACACTAAATATCCAAGAACACCAAATATCCATCCTAAACATTATTATTAATTCCAAATAACATATAATAAATTGTTGGTGTGTATACGCATCCGTATACACCACCACGGACTGCGGGGGTGCTATACGCCATCCACCCGACTTCTCCCCGTAGATATAAATCTACTCACCTGGTCCTCGTTCGCCGGTGCCGACGTCGCCACATGCTTGCTTGTCGTCTCGAAGTCCACATGGGGTACCTACATATCATAACGCACCATACCGCATTAAAATCCGACTCATGACCAAAACGACGCACGAATCCCACATAGGTCAAAACCTATGGTTGCTTTCACAAATCGACCCAAAAACCCTCGACGTCGGCGTACAAACGCCAAACCATCGAGAAAACTCCCAACACACTCATTTGTACAATTACAAGCACTAATTATAATATAAAATAGCTTAAAAATTCACAAAAACCCAAATTTCACTTAAAAAGTCATTTTTCCGAAAATCTAGCAAGCACAAATCACCGTTTTAGTACAAAACTCGATGTATAAACGAACCTAGCATCCACAATATTCACTAAATATCATAACAAAGTCATATAAACCATTCCTATAATTTATTCTCATCAATTTGCATAAATTCCAAAACCCTAGTTTGCAAAATTATCAATTTTTAACACCTTTTAAAGCAAAATTCACAATTCAACAATTAAGCTTGGTTTTGCATAACCTAAGATATTAAACCACTCATAATAATGTTAATGATGTCCTAAAATCATAATAACATTTTTAACCCAATTATTTAACCAATTTTAAATAGCTAGTTAGCAAATTAGCGTAATTATCATAATTTTTAAACTAACAATTAACAACTAGCTATTAACTTTGTTTTAACAAGCCATAAGAGCCTAATACATTACACAACCATACACCAATTTCACAAAACTCTAACTTGCATTCAAACCCTTTCTTGAATTTTATAACTAACAAAATCCAACCCAAACTATACATGAAACACTAAATTAGCACTAATTTGAAGCCCAAAAAGCAAGTTAAACTCTTAGATTTGGTTTGTATAAAACACTGGATAGCAAAATAGAATAATTAACTTAATAATGGTGTGCTAAAAACCCTAGTTTAACTCAAAGCATTCTCTTGAAGATCCTAGATGAAAATAGCACCAATATTAACACTAAAACAACTCATTTAAAGAAATCTAACCATAAGAATTTAAATGGGTAAGAATTATACCTCTAGATCTAGAGATCTAGCAAGAAATTTTGACTCCAAAGATGGCCTCCTAGCATCCAAAATCCATGCAAGAAAGGTTAAGAAGAATGGATGATGGATGGGCTTGAAATTGTGAAGTTTAAATGGAATTTTGATGGAATTTTGATGAGTTTAGAAGAAAAATGAGAGGGGAAATTTTGGGGCAGTTTATTGCAGGAATTTCGGCATCGGAGGGAGTGGGGAGAGGTGTGGGGGAGTTGTGGAAAAGAATCCAAGTCAAATCCCCTCCCAAATTATCATAATACCCCCACCCACTTTACTATATATAAAAACCTTATTTTAACCCATTTCTCACATGATTTAAGGTCAAAAAGAGGGAAATAAAATTCTTCGGCTGCTACAATAGTGTGGGGCTGGCCAAGGGGAGTGAGGGTGAGTGTGAGAGACTTTACAAAAAAATTCTATGCAAAAAGACCCCCCACAATACCATATTTGCAAGTTTTAGTTCAAAATAACTATATTTTTGTTTTCCATAAAATAAATCAATTAAAACTTAAAATAAAATACTAAAAAATTATATTACAACTATATTTTAATTAACATGATTTTAAAGATTAAAATTATCCTATTTAAATTTTTATTTATCGCTAATTTAATGTATTTTCTTACCGGCTTAAAATAATATTAAAATAATTAATTTCGGAAAAATTTTCAGAAAATTTGAAATTTCAGCAGTGGCTCAATAAACACCAAATACTAGCAATTACATAGCTAGAATATGTATATTTAATTTTATAATAAAAATATTTGCATTTTGACCTTTTACAGAAAACCCCCTTATTTTACCGTTTTTTCGAAATTTCACCGAAACGATTTTCAAAACGTTACAATCTTCCCCCCTTAAAGAAATTCGGTCCCCGAATTTAAATTAAAACTTCCCCCAAATACTAAAATATTTCAGCCAAAACCATCAAATCGCCGGGGCTCCGAAATCATAAATACATAAAACAAATCGTAGCGCAACGCATGCGCATGAAAAATGAGCATATAACTCAAATCAGAACTCCGTCAAGCATCCCGTAATCATCGGAGTCATGGGGAAGACATCAATACCAAATCCAAAGCAAAACCAATATGATATAACTCGAAACTATACATGTAAAATATATTCAGGTACTGTCCTCTGACTAGTCATACTCAGTACGAAAACATATAGCAATATCATAAAAACGTACTGCTCTATAACAAAAATCAATCCCCAAAATACGCGTATGAATACTACGTACGTCTTGTGCGCACGAAAATCAAAATCCAAATATGTGCCATACATATGCACAGAAACAACATCTAAGTGTATCGGGTGTGCACGAAACATCTGTCATAGGCAACATGTGTGCCTGACAGCAAAATCAGGTGCATCTGACATGCACGAAAAATCTCGATTTAGTGCATCTGGTGTGCACCAAAATTACACTTCAAAACATGCGCCCAACATGCGTGAAAATCCAAATCAGGTGCATCCATCGTGCACGAAATCATGAAATCCAATATCAAGTGCCGAACATGCGCAAAATCAAATCAGGTGTACAAGGTGCACAAAACAAATATCGAACATCACCATCGAAATCAAAGTCCGGGGCATCTAAATGCACAACATACGTAACACTGCACTGCAAGCATATATGAACTATACCGCGTGCAAAAACAAAATCGTGTGCGTATATACGCACAAAATCAACTCAAATGTCTAAAACCGTAAAATCGCAAACATGTGAATCCAAGCACGAAAACGATATCAAGTGCAACACTGTGCAAAGATCGTAAATCCTCAATCATCAAAATCAAATCATGCGAATAAATCACCCAAAACATCGAAATCAATAATGGCGGAATAGTACCGCTCAAGTGCATCCTCTAAGAATCTCAGAAACTGTCGCGGTCACTAGTGGGACGTCTCATCGATGATCATGAACTTTGGCTTGCTGGTGTGCGTAACACGACCACTCCTAGGTCCAAGTCTTCTCGTAATTTGTCCCAGAAAGGTCCTGTCGAGGTCTCTCCCAAATCTCGCCTCTGCCGAACTGTCCGAAAGTCATCGTTCCTTACTAGATCTGTTCTCGTTCCAGAACGGCTGCATACTCATCACGACTCCTTCTGGAAGGTAAATCTAAGTACCACGCCTCGGCATGCGCATCGCATTTCTGATGTCGGCGGAGTGGAACGTCATCTCATCTAGATCTGGTACGAACCTCTTTCTTCACTTTTCTCTAATGTCGACCGCTTCGGACTCGTCTCGTCGTGGCTGCATGGACTGAGCTCCAACGGCTATCCTCGTATCGGGAATCTCCCAAGAAATGCATCTCACCACCTAGCATCCGAATTAAGTCGAACCATCCAATTGATTGTCAAAACCTCATAATCCCCCAAGGGCTCAACATCTTGGGCACAGTTTAATAGTATCGAGTACATACCACAGCATCGGTGGTCCAGCCGTAGAAGGGCAAACCCAAGCCTCACTAATGGTGCCGTGGAACTGCCGCAAACCCGAAGGTTCAAAGGCTTTCACACGGTCATTAAGTCAAGTTAGGGTTTCATTCTTCTAGAGGGACCATAGAATTGCCTGCATGTCTTTCCGAATATTTTAAACTTGGAATAATAGGTTTCTGACATTCGATCGTCTCTGTCGACTCCCAACGTCTCCGCGTGAAGTCGTCTCTAGCTGGAATCAATCTATCTGATGACCTCGCATCGGGGTAGGCGAACGAACCACATGTCCTAGTCATTCATCCTTAGTGACTAGCGACCTTCTATCATCTCTTAGTACAACTCGTACTGCAATAGCTCCAACCTCTGGGGCGATATCTCGTCACTCGCAGCAACAACTGGCTCACTCGTCCGCACGCTGAACAGTGCCTCAATCATCATGAGTAAGCAATATACTAATGGTCATCAAAATCTGGCTGGCCTCTGTCAGTGGCTCAATCCTCTAGTGCTGATCGGCACGTCCAAGTAATCTCATATAGCGATCCATCCAACACTCGTGGCGCGAAAGCACAATCAAAAGACACATCTCTACAATCGTGTGTCACCGGAATTATGCTCTGGTCAGTCCTCGTTCGTAACGAGCTCGTGCTGACCGCAACTCTAGCCGTAGCTCTCCTTGCCCGTAATCGTGGCAGCAAACCATAACTGGTACCGATGAGGCTAGATCAGTAATGAATATAATACTGAGTAAAGAAATCTACATCCTAAGGCTCCTTAAGTGGAGTGGCGTGTCGTAAGTATGCCGTGGAACATACCCACGGTACGTCACTCTACTCTAGTCACCAATTCCATCAACCAAGGGTTATCTTACGCTCCGAAGGTAAAACCTAATGCTCTGATACCAACTTTGTCACGACTCGAAAGTACGGAACATGACTGGTACTTAGATTACGTACGCCTCGAGACGTTCGTAGTTTAAGTGCCGGTCATGTTCCGTACTTTCGGGTCGTGACAAACTTTGTCACGACCCGAAGGTACGGAACGTGACCGACACTTAAATTACGAAACGTCTAGAGGCGTAACGTAATCTAAGCAAGCCGAAGCCCAGAAATCTAAACCCTTTAAAAGAAGAAGTGTAGGAAAACAAGTTTTAAAAGCAACATCAAATTTTCTCAAAAATTTCGGCAGAGTCTCCTTCGTAAAAACTGGCCCCAAACGGGTACAAACAAGAATAATATATACAGGCAATAAAAAGGCATTCCCAAGCGGGAGCAAGCTCTACGCCAAAAGGCGGAAACAACCACACAATGCACTAAAATATACAACGCCAAAGGGCGAGGCTCAAAACTCAAAAGAAAACCAAACCCACTAAAAACCATAATAATACAAGCGCGACTCTAAGGTCAAAATAAAAACAATTGGTTTTCTAAATCTATCAAGTAATACTATTCTGGTTGTTGGAGCTTACTAGATACAAATGAAATAATAAAAGTACAACGGCGGTCCTGATACAAGTGAACCAACCTACCAAGAAAATCACCCTGAATGAAATGATATGCCAGCAAGCTGCCAAGGAAACCTGTACATCGAAACCTGTAAGAAAATTTGGCACAACGGGGGTGAGTTGCCAACTCTTGAGTAGAAGAAATCTGCGAGTAGAAATCGCATGCACGACGATCTCCTAGGTCATATTAATATACTTAACATGATAATAGTTATCTAGTAGTGGTAGGGTAATATCTATGTATAAGTGCAATACTCAGTGCTCGTGTCAGTGCCTCAAGTAATAACATGTCATGTGTATGAGTATGTTGGATATATGTATGCCCTAGAGGCCATTATGTGATAGTGGATGTATCTATACATGTATATATATTCAGTTTGCATTCTTGCTCGACATGATAGTATGCTATCTGGTTCTTCTTTATCTAACATGTTTATTTGATCATGCTTCTATTCATTCATACATGCTGATAAAGCCCTAAGGATATCGGCTTGACTACTCTGATTATGATGGAGATCATACTAGTGGGACATCTGTAGTCTATAAGCATATCCTGGAACGTCCCTAGTCGTAGGTATATCGAGACGGGGCATTGATATACCAGAGTAGACTAGCGTATATGATACTAGACCCATACGATGGGCGATGGATGTTCCCACATTCATCGATGTTTGACATCAAGATCATATACGGGTGCTCAGTGGTGACTGGGTACACTGGACGGACTCACCGAGAACTCCTATATGGAATTATATCTATCGTCGGATAGCAGTTCTCAGGTGACACTGGTACAGGTTAGTCTGTAGACCCGAGATCGTCATGGAGTCTTGTGTGTTCTCCCACTGTATTTTGATTGCCATCCTACCACGGCTCTACTGAGTCGTGCAAACAGGTGGCCGTTGGGTACAGTCCCGAGACACACGAAGGCAATGAGCGATAGGAGGGGTTTCGTCTCCCCCGGTATTGGGAGTTGATGCTGTGCTGTGCTCGACTGGTTATAACAGCAAGTCCCTGGCCAGGGCTGCTGAGATTTGCTGATAAGTGTTATCAGTAGTTTCTCGATCTGTTATAGACCATTCACCGACACGACTTATTGAGTTATTGGGGTCGACGTGACCATCCCTAGGCTCGATATGCAGCATATCTGATGAAGAGACCGGACTGTACGTTAGTATTGCCGGATGGCTCGACGGGAGTTGTAGCAGGTTCGCTTGTTGTCTTCTGATCGCTCAATACCCGGGTGGCCGTTACGTTTAGCTGACCGCTTGCGGCTTGAGGGTACTTGATATGATCATTACCCTCTGCCGGCGTATTGACGAGTCTTAAAGTCCCACAAAGGAGTTACCCTGTCCAGGCGAAACGTTGTGGTGCGCGTATGCGATATGCGCATGCACCCGATTGAAATATGCGTATATGATACCGAACATTGATCGGGTGGCCTACTTTTGGTGGGGTCGTATGAGATATGACTGGATTGATAAATTAAGTGTTGATTTATCATCTAACCATAAGTTATCTCACTTGAAACCTTTCTAGGGTTTGATGGATGTAAGCATGCATGCATGTGTTTCTTTATTTTCATTCTAGTTTCATGCACATGTGAATGTGCATACATGCATACATACATACACCCATCCATCATGGTTGTTAGCACAAGGAAATGGTGGCAATGCAAGACTTACACCATGGATTAAATAATGGATAATTATTTAATTTTGGTTTTAAAGTTAAATGAAAAAGAAAAGGATAATCATGTTAGTTTCCACACTCTTCTTCTAACCTAACCTAGCTCATCTACCACTAACCTATGGTTATCCTTCTCTTTATCATACTAAACCCAAGTTAAATTAACTATCTATCATTTAATCATGGTTGAAGTCAAGAAGGAATTAAATATATATAGTGATATATATTTCTTTCTCTTGCTTAACTCAAGAGTTATCTCTTTACCTCTTGTTAATATTAGCCACCATCTTCTTCCTCTAGCTCCTTTGCTCTCTTGATTTTCTTAGTGAGCAAATACCACATAAAGATAGGTTTTTGAAGTGAGATTCCAAACCACAACATCATTCTACACAAGCTTAGCCGCTTAGTTTAGAGTGTTCTCTTCGGTTTATCGAAGTTGCAAGCTTGGACGGAGATCTCCGTGGTGGATCGTCGTGGACGCAAGGGAACTTCGAGAGGACCTCGACTCAACACCCAAAGCACCAAGGAGTCTAGCAAAGGGGAGCTACAAAGGTTGTAGCCTTCAAACCCTTATCTTTTCTAGCTTAAAGTTGAATAACCCTAATTTTCTAGGATCGATCCACTTGCATGTTAGTTTAGCACCTTAAAAATTATTACTTTGGGTTATGTGATGCTTCAAAACTCTTCATAGGATGCTATACTAACCTTACATTAGTATCAGAGCCGACCTAGAACATTAGGCGACGTTTTTAAGAAGTGAAAACCCCGATCGGACAAAAATACGATATTATGGGATGCTCTCTGGAAATTTTCTAAATTTTGACATTTTGCAGAATTAAAAATATGTAAAAAATAAAGCAGGGAAAAATAAGGATTACGGAAGAAAAATTATACCATGAACAGTGTTTATTGCCGCGGAAACGCGGCCTAAGCTTGCTTAGGCCGCTGTTCCGCGGCCTTGTATGTGAATTGGTGGATAAGTTTTCTTCAGTAATTCTTGGTTCTGCATGTATAATTTTTTGGGTATTTTTAAAATGAATAAAGTTTTGAAAAATTCTGGAGATGTTTTTGGATTCGTCGATTCGATCGGGACTTTCATTTCGTAGCTTTTCCGGGTAAATTAGAAAGTATTGAAGTATTTGAACGAGTATCATTTACTCACTATTCACGGGGTTTAAATGGTTTGGAAATACGTGCAAGTCTTTTTGCGGTGGTCCCTCTAGAAGACAACAAACCTTAACTCGATTATGTGACCGTCTCGAACTGCCCTTTGAACCCTAGGGTTTGGGGCAGTACGGCGTGCCACATGTGAGGCGTTGGCTTGACCCTTCTACGGCTGGACCGCCGCTACTGTGTCACACTCCAGAGTTTTTTGAACCTTGCTCAAGTGTTGAGCTTTAGTGAATCTTGGGTGCTTGATTGTTCGTTCGAAAACTTTAATACTGTCTGTTTTGTCTGGAATGTGATACAATATGTGGAATTCATATGGTTTAGGCATGAAATACGAAATATGTGATATTTCGCATTTATGATGTCTAAAGAGAATCTGGATTCCAAATATTGTAGTTTTACACTTTCTTTTCTGTGACCGTAAGTGTAGTATGTTAGATATCGCCGGTTTCATTGCTATACATCAACGACAATCGGGGTACGCATACTTACTTACGTTGATAATATGTGATATTATGTGTTGCTGAGATATGATGTGGAGGATTGTCGCGATCGAATAGCCGGGGGTTTTTGTGAGATGAGAGTTTTATATTTTCATTCATGTAAATTCAAATGTAATGTAATATTCTTTTATTTGGGGCACTTCCAGGTTGCGGTTGTGTCACCAGTGTTGTATATTATTTACTTTTCCGCATTAAGATGGACCCAAGGAGGAGAGCACAGGTGACCGGGTTCTGGGGTTCAGTGGCAGGCCATCTCGAGGAGTCGAGACCGGGTCTCCTAAACTCCAGGATTGGTAGGGCCACTTGCCGCTCTCGTAGGGGTCCAGGGTGTGGGCTTGGCTATTCATCGCGACTGTGGAATCCGTATTTTCTATTCTGGCTAAATACTAAATACGGACGTCCTAGTATATCCCACGTTATATCTATATTTCTGCTGCCTATGTTCTGTGATATCTGAGACGAATGACATATTATATATATGATATATAGTAGACGTTGCTTATGTTTTACACCCGCACTAGTCCCGTCCCGGTATGCCGTTAGTTAAGTAACCTAACGGTGCATAACGGAACATTGCGGCGAATGCGGATGGCATAAGCGTACGTGTTATTTTCGTTTCTTTTCTGTGACTGGCTTAAGGACTTAAATGATGGGATTACATTAATGTGATTAATGTAAAGAAAATAAACCTAAAAGATGTTGTAGAATCGGATTTAAAAAAACGACTCGGCTATTTATGAAAAAGCTACTTTTCGAAACTGCGGAGCTTAAGCCACTCCTTTTGAAAAATGTTTGATTCTACAACGATATCAAGTTCAAAGCGTTAAAGATTTTCTTAAAAATCATTCGCAACCCTCCGTCATTTTAGGAAGTAGAGTACTTAGTATTCGTGCTGCGTTTGTTGACTTTAGTTAAGGCGTAGTGTACGGTAGCTAAGTGATGCCTTCCTACAATGCATATGATGTAGATTAATTAGGACATTCATGCGACTTTGTTGACCATAGTTAAGGGTCATATGGGTGGGTCTAATTGATCAAGAAATGACGGGTAGAACTTGACTGGTACTTATGATTTGTTGACCATAGTTAAAGTCATAAGTACTAGGGGTAAAAATTACATCGGGAATTTCAAGTGTTGAGATTTGCAATGAGATTGCATACCTTCCATGTGATGGTTGGATCCCGATCTCACTGTGGGCAATAGTTGGTCCTAGGAGAGTTTTACAGTTTACAATTAGCTAACTCATTAGGTGTCTAGAAAGGTGTTAACGGGGCTCCGCCTCTGGGAAAACGAGGTTTACTCTAATTAGTTCCGTGCGAAAGCACGGGGAACCTCCCTCAAAGTACCGACACTGGCCTGGCTGAACGGTTAGCGAAGTTGTAGACTGTAATTAATCCTGGCTAGTTTTTCTTTTTAAGGTTTGAAAGAAAACTTGATAAAAAGCAGTGGGAAACATCGATTAGACAAGATAATAAACCAATCTAATCTGTGCAAGAGCTTTCGCTGAGTGTATTCTTTTCTCTCTCTTAATGGCAGATACCAATGACTGGACTTAAGCTTCTACTAGATAAGAACAAACTGAATGGGACCAACTATAAAGACTGGCTAAGGAATCTGAAGATCGCCTTGACTTATGATAAAGTATCATATGTCCTTACGGCTTCAGCCCCGCCCGTCCCAGGTCCAAAATCCTCAGTTGCGGACATTGAAGTCCGCAAGACATGGGACGCTGACTGTGCCACGGCTACATGCCTCGCGCTTGCATCGATGGATAACACACATCAAAAGCAGCACGAGGACATGGACATTCACGGGATACTGCTCCATACAAAGGAGTTGTATGGGGAGCAGTCCCGCGTATTACGATACGAAGCATCAAAGAAACTGTTTCAGATGCGGATGGCCCCTGGCACACCAGTAGCAGACCATGTTTTGAAGATGATAGCTCTTATAGAAGAGCTTGAGGGCCTCGGATGGACAATGGACAATGAACAATATATAGATATTATTCTGCAGTCCCTCCCCTCTACCTTTGCTCAGTTCATAGTGAACTTTAACATGCATGGCATGGAGAAGGATCTCCCTGAACTCCTTAATATGTTAAGGAGTGCAGAGAGCACTATGAAATCAGCAAAGACTCCCGTTATGACAATTGGACAATCTTCTTCTTCTCGCCCGAAAGCTAAGGCCAAGGGAAAGAAAAAGAAGAAACCCACTAATCCTAAGGGCGGAGTCAAAAAGGTGAAGGGAAAGGGAAAGTCCACGGCTGGAGACCCGGGGAAAGGCGAGTGTTTTCATTGCCACAAGACAGGACATTGGAAGCGCAATTGCACAGAGTACTTAAGTCTCAAGAAGAAGCATGGTGATGCTTCTGCTTCAGGTGCGTTTGTGACTGAAAACTGTTTTTCTATAAACTCTGCTTCCTGGGTATTGGATACCGGTTCAGGTTCTCACATTTGCAATTCTATGCAGGGGCTGAGAAATAGCAAGGTTTTGAGGACGGGTGACCATACTCTCCGCGTTGGAAATGGTTCCAATGTACATACAGTCGCAGTGGGAGAGTATCACTTGGGGTTGCCATCTGGATGTATTTTGATTTTGAATCCATGTTATTTTGTACCAAGTATGCTATGTAATATAATATCCGTTTCTTTGTTGGACAATGAAGGATATAATTTTGTATTGCAAAACAATGTTATGAACATTCACCTGAATCAAATGTTGGTTGGGTATGGTACGCTTAATAACGGAATATATGTCCTAAATCAACACACAGTTTTCAGTATACAACACACTAATAAAATAAAACTTTCATAATTAAATGAAGCTTTTCTTTGGCATTGTAGACTTGGTCATATTAACGAAACAAGACTAAACAAGTTACACAAAGATGGATATTTAAACTCTTTTGAATATAAATCTTATGCGACTT
The DNA here is from genome assembly GCA_030015575.1 of Agapanthus africanus. NCBI lineage: Eukaryota > Viridiplantae > Streptophyta > Magnoliopsida > Asparagales > Amaryllidaceae > Agapanthus > Agapanthus africanus. The sequence continues at coordinate 403,128,324 of CM057337.1, read as the reverse complement.
GCCAGTCTTGTATCAAGGGTAAAATGACCAAAACTCCGTTTACCGGACACGGAGAAAGAGCTACTCAGCTCCTGGGCCTCATACATAGTGATGTATGTGGGCCTATGTCTACACAAGCTAGAGGCGGTTTTTCATACTTCATTACATTCACTGACGATTTCTCAAGATTCGGTCATGTGTTTTTATTAAAGCACAAGTCCTACGCTTTCGAGAAATTCATTGAATATAAACAAGAAGTAGAAAAACAAACCGGCTTGAGTATTAAGATGCTTCGATCAGATCGAGGAGGAGAGTATCTCAGTACAGAATTTGCAAACTTCCTAAAAGAGAATGGGATTCTCTCTCAGCTCACTCCTCCTTACACACCACAGCACAACGGTGTGTCAGAACGACGGAATAGGACCCTATTAGATATGGTCCGATCCATGATGAGTGACGCTGAGTTACCAGTCTCGTTTTGGGGGCATGCATTGGAGACTGCAGCGTTTCTGCTAAACAGGGTTCCAACCAAAGCCGTGTCTACCACGCCATATGAGATATCGAATGGGAAGAGACCATCTCTTAAGAGAATTAAGATTTGGGGTTGCCCGGCCTATGTTAAAAAACAGAATCCGGACAAACTCGAGACACGGTCAGTCATGTGTAACTTTGTGGGATATCCAAAGAATTCTTATGGATATCTGTTCTACCACAAAGAGGAACAAAAAGTGTTTGTTTCTCAGTATGCCACATTCTTGGAAAAAGAGTTTTTCACAGATAAAGATGATGGTAAGATGGTAGATATAGAAGAGGTTCTGGAGACACAAGCTACAAATGACGATTTGGTTGAACCGGCTGTTGCAACAGAAACTGAAGAACCTCGGCCACTCCGTAGGTCTGGTAGGACTTCTCGCCCACCGGAGAGGTACTACGGTTTCCTCATTGATGGTAACGGAGAAGATTGCATCATGGATGATGATGATCCTACCAGTTTTCAGCAGGCTATCACGAGTGGTGACTCTGTGAAGTGGCTGGATGCCATGAGATCCGAAATGGAGTCTATGTACACCAACAAAGTATGGACTTTGGACGTTGTACCCCCTGGGGTAAAACCTGTAGGGTGCAAATGGATCTTTAAAAGAAAGATTGGTGTGGATGGGCAGGTAGAGACCTATAAGGCAAGACTTGTGGCGAAAGGTTTTCGTCAAAGACCAGGTTTGGACTATGACGAAACTTTTTCGCCCGTAGCCATGCTTAAATCCATTCGGATCCTACTTGCTATTGCTGCTCACTACGACTATGAAATCTGGCAGATGGACATTAAAACAACATTTCTAAATGGAGATTTAGAAGAATGCGTTTATATGGATCAGCCAGAGGGCTTCATTGACAGTGGGAGCAGCGAGAAAGCAGGTAGATTGCTTAAATCCATATATGGGTTAAAGCAGGCATCTCGGAGTTGGAACATCTGTTTCGATGATGTTATCAAAGAGTTTGATTTCATCAAAAATCCAGATGAACCTTGTGTTTATAGGAAGGCTGTAGGAAGAGCTGTCACATTCCTCGTATTGTACGTGGATGACATTCTTCTGATAGGAAATGATATTCCTATGCTACAGTCGGTCAAATCATTCTTATCACTGAGGTTCTCCATGAAGGACCTGGGTGATGCCACATACATCCTGGGCATAAGGATCTATAGGGATAGATCCAAAAAGTTATTGGGATTGTCCCAAACCAGGTACATCAACACCATCCTAAAAAGGTTTAGTATGGAAGAATCCAAGCGGGGTGCCTTACCCGCTTGCCATGGAGTCACTCTCTCCAAGGATTCTTGTCCAAAGACCGATGAAGAGAGAGCTCGCATGAGCATTATACCTTATGCTTCGGCAGTAGGATCTATAATGTATGCGATGTTATGTACACGCCCAGATGTAGCTTATGCACTTAGTGTTGTAAGCAGGTATCAATCCAACCCAGGGGAAAACCACTGGACAGCTGTGAAGAACATTCTTAAGTACTTACGAAGGACTAAAGAATTATTCTTGGTGTATGGTAATACAGATCTCCAAATGGAGGCCTTTACCGATTCGAGCTTCCAGAGCGATAAGGATGACAGCAAATCTATCTCAGGGTTTGTATTTACCCTCAATGGAGGGGCGGTAAGTTAGAAGAGTTCCAAACAAGATACCATTGCAGACTCTACGATGGAAGCTGAGTACATTGCTGCAAATGATGCCGCCAAGGAAGCCGTCTGGATGAAGAAGTTCGTCTCGGAGCTAGGAGTAGTTCCAACCATTATTGATCCAATACCTTTGTATTGTGACAATAATGGGGCAATGGCGTTAGCCAAGGAGCCCAGATCCCATCAGCGGTCCAGACATATCCTGAGGCGTTTTCATTTGATCCGGGAGATTGTAGATCGCCGCGAGATCGAGATTAAGAGAGTAGACACAAAGAACAACGCCGCGGATCCACTCACCAAGGCCCTCCCTCAGCCACAGCATGAGCGACTTTTTGAGATGTTGGGTATGAGATACGCCAATAACTGGCCTTAGTGCAAGTGGGAGATTGTTGGATATATGTATGCCCTAGAGGCCATTATGTGATAGTGGATGTATCTATACATGTATATATATTCAGTTTGCATTCTTGCTCGACATGATAGTATGCTATCTGGTTCTTCTTTATCTAACATGTTTATTTGATCATGCTTCTATTCATTCATACATGCTGATAAAGCTCTAAGGATATCGGCTTGACTACTCTGATTAAGATGGAGATCATACTAGTGGGACATCTGTAGTCTATAAGCATATCCTGGAACGTCCCTAGTCGTAGGTATATCGAGACGGGGCATTGATATACCAGAGTAGACTAGCGTATATGATACTAGACCCATACGATGGGCAATGGATGTTCCCACATTCATCGATGTTTGACATCAAGATCATATACGGGTGCTCAGTGGTGACTGGGTACACTGGACGGACTCACCGAGAACTCCTATATGGAATTATATCTATCGTCGGATAGCAGTTCTCAGGTGACACTGGTACAGGTTAGTCTGTAGACCCGAGATCGTCATGGAGTCTTGTGTGTTCTCCCACTGTATTTTGATTGCCACCCTACCACGGCTCTACTGAGTCGTGCAAACAGGTGGCCGTTGGGTACAGTCCCGAGACACACGAAGGCAATGAGCGATAGGAGGGGTTTTGTCTCACCCGGTATTGGGAGTTGATGCTGTGCTGTGCTCGACTGGTTATAACAGCAAGTCCCTGGCCAGGGCTGCTGAGATTTGCTGATAAGTGTTATCAGTAGTTTCTCGATCTGTTATAGACCATTCACCGACACGACTTATTGAGTTATTGGGGTCGACGTGACCATCCCTAGGCTCGATATGCAGCATATCTGACGAAGAGACCGGACTGTACGGTAGTATTGCCGGATGGCTCGACGGGAGTTGTAGCAGGTTCGCTTGTTGTCTTCTGATCGCTCAATACCCGGGTGGCCGTTACGTTTAGCTGACCGCTTGCGGCTTGAGGGTACTTGATATGATCATTACCCTCTGCCGGCGTATTGACGAGTCTTAGAGTCCCACAAAGGAGTTACCCTGTCCAGGCGAAACGTTGTGGTGCACGCATGCGATATGCGCATGCACCCGATTGAAATGTGCGTATATGATACCGAACATTGATCGGGTGGCCTACTTTTGGTGGGGTCGTATGAGATATGACTGGATTGATAAATTAAGTGTTGATTTATCATCTAACCATAAGTTATCTCACTTGAAACCTTTCTAGGGTTTGATGGATGTAAGCATGCATGCATGTGTTTCTTTATTTTCATTCTAGTTTCATGCACATGTGAATGTGCATACATGCATACATACATACACCCATCCATCATGGTTGTTAGCACAAGGAAATGGTGGCAATGCAAGACTTACACCATGGATTAAATAATGGATAATTATTTAATTTTGGTTTTAAAGTTAAATGAAAAAGAAAAGGATAATCATGTTAGTTTCCACACTCTTCTTCTAACCTAACCTAGCTCATCTACCACTAACCTATGGTTATCCTTCTCTTTATCATACTAAACCCAAGTTAAATTAACTATCTATCATTTAATCATGGTTGAAGTCAAGAAGGAATTAAATATATATAGTGATATATATTTCTTTCTCTTGCTTAACTCAAGAGTTATCTCTTTACCTCTTGTTAATATTAGCCACCATCTTCTTCCTCTAGCTCCTTTGCTCTCTTGATTTTCTTAGTGAGCAAATACCACATAAAGATAGGTTTTTGAAGTGAGATTCCAAACCACAACATCATTCTACACAAGCTTAGCCGCTTAGTTTAGAGTGTTCTCTTCGGTTTATCGAAGTTGCAAGCTTGGACGGAGATCTCCGTGGTGGATCGTCGTGGACGCAAGGGAACTTCGAGAGGACCTCGACTCAACACCCAAAGCACCAAGGAGTCTAGCAAAGGGGAGCTACAAAGGTTGTAGCCTTCAAACCCTTATCTTTTCTAGCTTAAAGTTGAATAACCCTAATTTTCTAGGATCGATCCACTTGCATGTTAGTTTAGCACCTTAAAAATTATTACTTTGGGTCATGTGATGCTTCAAAACTCTTCATAGGGTGCTATACTAACCTTACAGAGTATGCATGCATCATGAATGTAAAACAATCAATCATGAAATCTGGACATATCTGTATAAGAAAATCTTTACTTTTATCATAGTAAAATTTGTATGATAATCTGAACATCATCAATGAAATCCATGGAAATCCATGTCAAGTATCGACACAAAATATATACATCTCAATGTCTCAATATCTCAAAGTCTCAATATCTCGAAATCTCAATATCTAGGGCTCCGTCAGTCCGGATTGGCCCATATCATCAAATCTCACGACAACGGTCGGTATCCTCCGGATATCCGCCGTGCCAGACATCACCGGTAGGTAGTCTTCCCCAGCCCGGCTCATCGTTATCCCCATAAAAACACTCTCGCCCTGTGGTACCGTACCGGACCCACCATGTACCCGAGACAGTTCTTCCACTCCTCGAATCGGGTCTCGAAATCCAACAGAAAACATGAAAACTCATGGTGGACGAACCATACATCACGAGAAAACCTCAACTTGTATTTTAAAATGAGAGGGAGAGAGAGAGAAGTTTTTATATATATTCTTGTGGTTTTCCTCAAAATCCAGAAATCTTATAGAAATCCCAAATCCCAAAATCATGAGTAAGTAAATAATGAGTGTCGGCATAAGCCCCACAATACTGCATGATAATATGAATATGTGAATGCATGAAGTGTCTAAGTAATAAATGCAATGTCTAAACTAGCACATGAGAGTAATCACACAATATTATATTAGACCGGCATTTAGCTGATTATATCAATAAAAGATAATATGTTCTAAAGTGTTTGTGACATGGCAAGTACCGACGATGATGTGTGTAAGCCGGCAAATAAGTGTACGTGGAACATGCGCATCATCAGTGATGGTGTTAGTGTCCTAACAGGCAGAGTTTCATATTAGCTAAAGAAACATATTTGTGAACATGCAATGCGATGAATACAACATGAACATAACAATGAATGTGTAGTAAACGCACAACTAAAGAATACATACTAATTACGAGTCATACAGTTTGTTGTTTGAAAAAGCATGATTCATTAGTTTTGAAAATAAGTATGACTCGAGCCTAATCTAAGATCTACCTAACCAACTAAGGAACTAACTAAAGATACTTGTCGAAAAGTAAGAAGAATCCTCCTAAAGTCTGAGTCGATATCTCAAGTAGTCGGCGATCCAGACTCAATAGCGTCACTTACGTAGTACGACTTCCTCGAGTAACGAGTGCGGATCAATCATCACATCTATGCCTCGTATGGTAAAATCCGTCATACGGCTTCCCAAAATCGGGGTACGGGTCAACTATCACATATATACGTCATCGTTCGTATAGTATCATCATCAAACAATATCATGATCAAGGGTACTGTACTATAATCGCATGCATCCCAATATCATCATACATATATCATTGTTTGTGTAAATATACATCGTCAAATGATTCACTAAAATATCATGTCATATATTATATCATGATTAAGTCACATATTACAATCCGGGTTGTATTATAGAGTCTTGTACATTTCAATGTCATCATCACCTATTATCGTTTATGTATAAATATACATTTTCTCATTTCCCAATGATCCGCTAATATCATAATACATCTCATATCACAACTCGATCGTATATCCAGTATCTCACGGCATCATGCCCAGTTATACCGACTCATCCCTAGGTATCATATAACATCCTCATATCACGTGTATATGTGATATATATATAGAAACCAACACACATTCACACACACACACACCCACACACACCCCAAGTCAAGTGTATGTGTGTGTGCGTGTGTGTGTGTCTACATGAAACCTACGAATTCCCTCCAAGGCAATCATCCTCTGGTAAAACCTACGAATTCCCTCCAAGGCAATCATCTGGTAAAACCTACGAATTCCCTCCAAGGCAATCATCCTCTGGTTAAGTCGTTCTAAATCAGTCTAATACAACTTAAAATCTTCAATAATACCCTACTCATCAAGAATCTAAGGTCACGTCCGACTTCCTAATAATAGTACATAATATCCTTATTCTACGTTTGCGGGGGTGCTATACGCTATCCACCCGACTTCCCCGAAGATATACATCTACTCACCTGGTCCTCGCTTACCGAAATCGATGTCGCCATCCTCCTCTTCATCCACATGAGGGGTACCTATACGCAAACATATATAATATCGTAAACCGAAATCGCGGACAAAACCAAAACGGCGCACGAAATGCGCTTAGGTTAAAACCTATGACCCGCTTATGCAAAATAACCAAATAACCCTCGACATCGGCGTACAAACGCCGATTGATCGGGAAAAACCCAAACACACCAATCGTGGTTTCACAAATCACTAATTATAATATGAAATGGAGTGCAACTCATCAAAATCTCGAAATAAATCAAATCGATTTATTCCCGAAAACCTAGAAAGCATTAAATTTTCGTTTTAATTCGAAGCTTGATATTTTAACAAAACTAATGTCCATAATATTCACTAAATATCATAACTTAGTCATACAAACCATCACCAAAATTTAATCTCATCAGTTTGTATTAAATCCAAAATTCTAGTTTGCAAAAATATCAAATTTTAACACTTTTTAAAGCAAAATTCACAATTCAACAACTAAGCTTGGTTTTGCGTGATCTAAAGTGTTAAACTACAAATTATAATTTTAATGATGTCTTGAAAACCTTATCTAGATTTTAAATCTCAATTATATTCATAATTTCTAAAAACCTAGTAAGCACCCAATTTGGGAATTTGGTGCAAACGCCGTGAATTAGCGATCTAGTGATCAAAATCACACGCAAACATCCAACTAAGCTAACAAGATAGTAACTACACTTGATTTAACCTAGTTGTAATGCTTAAAACCCTAATTACAAATCAAACCCTTTTCTAGAATTTCTTAAACTAGCAATTACAACAAAATTAACACTTGAATAATTCAGATTAGCATAACTAAACAACAAATTAGCCATCAGGTTAAAAATTTTACCTCAAAATTCTCTTGAGATCTAACTTGAAACATGCCTCCAAAATGGTTTCATACACCAAGATCCATTCATGAATATGCTAAGAAAAAATTGGAGAAGAATTGGCTTTGAAATTGTGAGTTTTAGCTTGGATTTTTTGGATGAATTTGTGATGATTTAGAGTAGAAAAGAGATGGAGAAATGAGGGGGTTTCCTGCTGCACTTTCGTCCAGAAAAAGGAGTGGGTTGATGTGTGTGTGTGTGTGGAATGTTCTAGGCTAATAAAAACATACATGTGTCATTTGCAATTAAACCCATTTCTATTCCCATTTTACTTTATTTTAAATTTCTATTGTTGCAACCCTAGAACCTACTAGAACTTGGAGTTAACTTGTTAAAATTTTTATGTTACAACTAGATTTTAGTGGTCATGGTTCATATGTGTGTAATTGACCCATTCAAATTTGTATTTATCACTAATTTAATGTATATTTAAAGGCTTAAAATAATAATTGAATTTAATTAATTTTGGAAAAATATTTAATCAGACTAACAATTTATAAGTGACCAAATAAATACCAAATACTAGTAATTTCATATTTAAAATAGGCGTATTTAAATTTATATTGAAAAATAATTGTAGTTAAGTTTTACGAAAATACAGTTTATTTTACCGATTATCAGAAAATGCACCTAAAGGATTTTATTTATCTAATTATTTATTTATTTATTTTTAAGATGTTACATCATTTGTGTTGTTATATGTTATGGTTTTATTATGGTGAGAAAAGAATTGAGAGGAATGATTGAGGAGAGAGAGGGGGGACATAATGATGAGGGTAGGCATGCTTGGAGAGAGAGAGAGGGGGGGCTGCCTCTATTCTTTTTTCCCCACCATTTTCACCTCCTTCTTCATCTTCTTCAAGCTCACCTCCCTCCACCTTCAACCCCAATTATCATCTCCAAACCATCCTCAAAACCCTATCCCCCTTTCACAAAAAATGATCACCTGTTCATCCTCTACACAATGGACCAAGTAAAGTGGGATTTTGATTTAGGATTTTAACCGTATCGGTTTTCTGAGGAATTGCGAGCCTACAGTGAATCTGGAGCAACCCGGGGACTTTCTGTGTTTAGCAAACAATTCTAGAGAGCTAATTAAGACCATAGGAGACCACCATGACCAGACGAACCCAAACGGAGACCATAGGGCTGAGGAGGCCGGAATTTGGAGGGTTCTAGCCGGCCACTTGGTGGATTCTGTTGCCTAGGTTGCTTCTGTAGGTCATATACCCTATATACATCATCCAAGTATTGTTTGTTCATCCTAATTTCACCTGAGTCGAAATCTGGAAGCACTTTAGTGTGATTTTGGTTATGTTTTCCGTATTTTGAAATGTTTAGTTTTGATATTTGGATTTATTTTTGGTTGTTGGTTGTTTGTACATCAACAACTAGGGATGATTGGTTGGTTTTGCATGCACGGACTATAGGTTTTAACCTATAGGCGATCTGTATGCCGTTTTGGTTTTCCGGATTCGATTTTAATAGCAATTGTATTAATTGTAGGTACCTTCGCATGGATTCCGAGGCGACGGAGCGTGGCGTCATCGACTTCGGCAAGTAAGGATCAAGTGAGTAGATCTATATCTACGGGGGAAGTCGAGTGGATGGCGTATAGCACCCCCGCAAACTTTGATGGAAACCGATTTTCATATAGAATATGGTTAATAGAACCTTTAATAGAAAACTATAGATAGATTTAAAAGTTAGTTGGAGAAACCATATTAGAAACTAAAGGATAGTTAGAAGTGATATGATACGATTAATATGTGATGACGGGATTGAGGATGATGTTTGACGATATTGCCGTTTAGGATACTATAAGACTAGATAGCCGACGTAAATGTGTCATCCGAACCATACATTTTTCCAAACTGAAGAATCATATGCATCTTTTAAACAGATACCTTGAGAGACGTTATGGATTTTCAAATGATATCTTTTTCTCAAAAACACCGTAGCCCCTACTTTCAAAACTACGATTCACATATTTTAAAAACTGATTGTATGGTTCGGGTGTGTATGTTAGATTAGATACTTATTCTTATAGTAAAGGTAGAATGTATATGTAAAATTGACTTGATGTGGGATATAAATGAGATAAAAAGAATATAAGACATGATATGATGATCGGATGATATGTTGGTATACGGACGTGAGCCGTTTGAGATGATTGATGCCTTGCCGGTCCCCTGATATGAGATTGTTATGGATGTGACCTGGGACATAGAAATATAGATATTTATATATATTGTGAATCATGAGAGCTTGCCATGCGAGGCCTTAGGTCCGTACCCTCATTGTCGTAAAGGTTGATAGGATCCCTAATGTTTTAATGCCGCCGTACGATGATTTTCCGTACGTGATGAGTTTGACTTGATGATTGATCCATACCCTTGACTAGAGGATGCCGTACGATGGATTATACCGTATGTGTTGTTGTGAGGCTAGATGTCGATGGTTAGATTCACCGACTCGGTCATGTTAGATACGTATACCCGTCAGCATTTGCATATGATTTACCTTATGCTGCATTCATGTTATTCTCATTGCATTACATATACTTGTGCTAGTACACCTACACCATTATCGATGATGCGTTTGTTACAGTTACACAGATTGGCCGGCTCACACACTTCATCATCGATAATTGCTATGTCACTACACAGTAGAACTGCTGCATCAGGATATGACTCCTTGCATGATATACTTGCTATATCTATATATTGTACATCCATACTGCGTACATACATATTGTACATCCATACTTGCGTACATACATATTGTACATCCATACTTGCGTACATACATAATGTACACCCATACTTGCTGTCACGACCCGCAATGGACGGAACGCGACCGATACTTAAGTTACGAAACGTCGCAAGGCGTCCGTAAAATAAGTAAGCCGAAGCCCAGAATACAAAACCCAAATAAGAATTAGAGTGAAGGAAAATCCATTTTTTTGATTTAAAGCACTTTGTTTCATTAAGTTTCAACAAGTCTCATTTTAAAGAAAAACAACTTCTTTTTTTCCAAATTTCCGGCAAAAACTTCTTGTAAATAGTCCCCCAACGGGTACAACAGAAATATAAGTGAATAGCAGGAATATGGCATCCCCAAGCGGGAACTAGCTCTTCGCCTCAAAGCGGTCACAAATCCCACGCAATGTAAAATAACAATGTGCATAAATAAGCATGAAAGCACAGATAGAATAATATGTCGACTCAAGTGAGCTCAACCCCAAATATAGCATATCATCCACAAGTCTCACAACCTCACCTCTAGGTCAAAATACATTAATCCAAATAAAACTAGTACAGCTGAAATAATAGCAGATGGAGTACTCTTAATACAATGAATATATATAAGGTGGTACAAAATGATAACAACCCACCTATGAGCAAAAGCCTCGGGTCCAGGCAAAAAGAGCAAAAGAGGCAAAAGTAACCGCCGCTACAGTGCTGACGGAACGGACCTACAGAAAAGCTGTGGCACAACGGGGGTGAGTTGCTGGCTCGTGAGTATTAAATAACATTTACAAAGGCTATCGCATGCATGTACAAAAGTATCCTAGCATCCCTAAAACATGTATGGCTATATGTACTAGCAGGTATGCATGCATCATCAGTGTACTAACAAGTATGTATGTCACATGGATGTAATAGCAGGTATGTAGGCCACACGAATATACTATCATGTATGTATGCTATATGAGTCAACTCAAGATCTCATCACGTAGGTATAAGAATTGTTCTTTCTTTGCTTTTGAAACTCTTTTCAAATATCAGCATAATATCCATGAAATCAATAAAATCCATGTCCAGCAACGACACCTCAAAACTGTCTCAATTTCATATATCCGTGTCAAGTATCTCTGGCCTCAGCCGTCCGGCTGATCCATGTCAAAAATCCATATCTCAATCTGGCGGCCACGGTCGGTATCCTCTGGATATCCGCCGTGCCAAATGAAGTCACCGATAGGTAATCCGTCCCCTGCCAGGCTCAACGCCATCTCCTGCGATCTTCTTGCCTCGGGGTACCGTACCGGGCCCACCATGTACCCGAGACAGTTCATCCACCTCCTCGAAACGGGTCTCGAAAACCACAGCAAACTCATGGTGGATGACACTTTACGTCACTAGAAAACCGCAACTTTTATATTTTAAAAGATTATAAGTTGAAATCCTACGGCTTTCCCCCGAAATCCAGAAATATCATAAATCTCATGAAATCATCATGGATGCATATGTCAATGATAGTGAATGCTTATGGTATCAATTTGCAATGTATGATTTATACTAGGCATGAGCAAATGCTATGATAATACATATGCACGAGAATAGCAATTCTTATGATTTCATTTTAAATATTTATTGCAATAGCATAGGTCTAAGCAATTAACATGTTTCGGATTTATAGTTATCTAGTGTCGTGACATGGCAATTACCAGGGTGTGTGTGTCCATATGAATAGTGCTCGTGCTGCATATAAAACCTGGTAATGGTGCATGTGTCCTATAGATGAGTTTGCGTATATGGGTACAATATATAGATCCTAACTGCAGCAAATATCATGCAAGTATTATCATTCTAATATCACAAGTAAATATCAAATTTTACTATATCTATCGGGCGACTCGCGCCATACAAACGATCGCCCCCCGTAGATGTTAAATCTACTCACCCGTGATCCCGCGCTAGGTGTGTCCGACCACCTGCTTCCCTTTCTCTGCTACGCTCGAAGTCTCCGCCGGTGAACCTAGAATTTACAAAAGTCACCACATAAGGAAAAATCCTGCAAAATACGATATATCGATAAAAAGGATACGCGTGCGTGAAACTAAACGCGCGTGCACACGACACGTCGTAACGCGCACAACTCACCAGAACCTACACCGACGCGCTGTGTCGCGCAGTGCGCCACAGAACCATGCGTATCACGCGCGTTGTTCACACCAGAATATTGCATTATTATATTCCCCATTCTTATTTGTTTAATAAATAAACAAGTGCTTTTGACGCATGTCTGCTACATGTTACAGGTTACAGGTTCTTGGACAGGAAACAGTGAAAACGATGTAAATACCATGAAAATATGGACTTTTGACCAACAAATGGGAGGATCTTAGTCAAGCCTACATCGAAAGACAGTTCAAAATTAACAAGGCAACTCAAGGTCCAAAAATACAAAGCGGACGGTTAAAAATCCATAGCAAATTGTTCACTGAAGATCTGGAACTAATGTAGAAGCCCAATTGATAAAAGAACCAAAAAACCAGAAGCCCCAAAAGACCATGAAGAAGCCCAGAAAAAATAATCATCCAATCTTGTTAAAGGGCCGCGGAACTGCGGCCCAAGGCCTACCCATGCCGCGGTTCCGCGGCCGTCCTATGCCCGTACGCGGTGAAAATTTTGCCAAAAGCTGTGGCGGCGCTGAATAGTTAACCTTAGGGCTATATTTGTAAATTTAGACATGCGGATCAAAATATAACCTAGGGTTTCCTATTCTCTATAAATAGGAACTCTAAAGATTGTAAACTTTATGCCTCCTTTTAATAATAAATTCCAGAATTCTTGTGGAGAGCATCGGTGCCTCTCTTCAATTCAGAAATTCAGATCTGACAACCCTGCATTGATGATTGGAGAAATGCATCTGTAAGTAGATTTAATTCCTCGCTCTAGTTTAGGTTTAGATTTCAATTCTTTGCCCTACGTAGATTTAATTTCATGCCCTAGGAACTTGTTTAGAGTTAGCTTTGGGGAAGGATTTTGAGAGATGAGATCTCTCATCCCTTTCTTACCCATAATACATTTTGAATAGGACTCCATGCATACACGCACACACCGCGCCCTACAGCACCCTATCCCTCGAGGTAGCGGTGGCACCGTAGTGTAAAGGCCCGGTTGCGCACGTTTTCCATGGAGGTTAGGGTAAGGATCTTTAAAGGAAGGACAAGAACCTAGAGGAAGGAACACCTTCCCGAATGGATCTAATCCTCTTTATTGATAATTACCATAACTCCTCATAGATCTTCATTCGGGTATGAAAGCGTTGAGATTTACTTGCATTTCCAAACCATCCCTAAACCTAACCCTAGCAAGAATAGATCTAGATAATCGTAGATAGAATAATTTAGGTTTTTAGATTTAATAACCAATCTGAACACCTTTCGAAATTAACTTGTTAGCGCGACTAAAAAATTCACAACATCCCTGTGGACCGACCCGTACTCACCGGCTAGCTTCATGCGACGCCGTTCTTGATTGCGGTAATAGATATAGTTTTTGAAATAAAATCAAATGGCGCCGTTGCCGGGGATGGCGTGTCATTTCCTTTTCGTAATTTCGGGTTAATCAAAATTAAAAAAAAATACATAAAAATCTGAAAAATCATAAAAAAAATATAAAAATATTTCATCTGTTATTTTTGGAAGGGATACTTTGTTGTTTGAATTTTGCAGGATATACGAAAATCGGATCTGGAAATTTCCAGCAAGCAAAACAGGAAACAAAACATCGGAACAGAAGCGATTTTAAATAACAGAACAGTGACAATTTTCTGGAGATCTAAATCCCTATCATGCCGCGTTTCCGCGGCCAAAACCAACCTTAGGCCGCGGAAACGCGGTCGTCTTGTCGATTCGTCGCACGAAAAAATTTCTGGGGATCTGAGCCATCAAGAAGACCGCGGAACCGCGGTGTTAGAGCTCTATTGCCACGGAAGGGTGGCGATCTGGTGGCATCTTCTTCTGAAAATTTTTCTGTAAGATCTTCTGTTTCTTCTCTGTATATTTTGAAATATCTTTTCTGAACATTCCTGCAGGATTCCGTGCGCTATAAAAATATTTCTGCTTCCAAATAACAATTTTGTGCAGGATTTTTTGCACCCAGCTTAAATTAGAAATAAATTGCAAGTAATCTTTGCTGTTGCATATCTTTACTAGAAAATCTTTGTGCAACAAATTTTTTTCCAAATATAGATAAAAAGAATAAGGAAAATTTTATAGAAACTTGCAAAAATTTTTAGCCGTAAATAAATCCTTGCACCACCAACAAACTTTCTTTCTTTTCCCCTTTCTTACAACATGGGTACCCCACATAATAAATCACTAGCCGAACTTTGGTATCCCGAACCTAATTTTGCGTCGTACGTCAATTTGTTCGGTCAATTTAAAGACGATCCCTCCATGCCTAAAATATCGTTGAAAGATCAAATAGAGGCGTCTAGGAGAAACAGTTCGACTTTTCAACCCACTTTGTGTCAACCAAGTCAACCTTTACCACCTCCACATGTTGACACTACTTTTTCAAGTCCCGCGGAGACCCTATGCCAATGTCCATTGCTGAGCATATTGCTCAATCTCGCAGCCGATCTTTCACCCCTCTCCACTCATCTAGTTCTAAGGATCCACACGACTATTCACCTTTTTATCCATATGTTGACCCTACCCCTGTCCAATCACCCACTTCCTACCAGTCCTATCCGACCATACCACCCTCACTAGACACTGTTTCCACACAGCCTGTTGGGAGTTTTGCATATCCACACGATTTCGAATCTTTTACCGAAACCCCCTCACCACCCAAGTCTAGTTTGGAAGAGTCGTTGGAGGCATTTATCGCAGCAACAAACAAAATGACTAGGAATGTGGAAGAGTCCGTGGCCGCCCTTATGCAACCTAGTGAAACGGTAGCTAGTTTCCCGCTAGCTTCAAATTTTTCAATGTATGAGGAGGCGATTGGACAAAGTTGTTAGTTATATGTATGCCCTAGAGGCCATTACTGTACATAGGATGTATATTGTAATGGATGCTGGGACATATATAGGGAGGACTTTCTTGCTCGACATGATAGTATGCTATCTGGTTGATCTTTACCTTAACGTGTATACTGATTGTCTCTCTGTTACATGTTGGTAAAGCCCTTAGGATCTGTACTTGACTACCTGGACTATGATGCGGATCATACTAGTGGCGACATGGTAGTCCATAAGTACATCCTTCAAAGTCCCTAGTCGTGGGTGTATCGAGACGGGGCATCGATATACCAGAGTAGACTAGCGTATACCTTCTCGACCCATACAGATGGGCGATGGATGATCCCATATCCATCGGTGTTTGACATCAGAGATGATATACGGGTGCTCAGTAGAGACTGGGTACACTGGACGGACTCGCCGAGAACTCCCAGATGGTATTATACCTCACGTCAGATGGCAGTTCTCTGGTGACACTGGTACAGAGTAGTCTGTTGACCCGAGATCGTCATAGAGTCTTGTGTGGTTCCCACTGTGCTTTGATTTCCATCTTACCACGTCTAAGAGGGCGTGCAAAACAGTGGTTTTTGGGTACAGTCCCCAGTCACATGGAGGCAATGAGCGATAGGAGGGGATTCGTCTCTCCCGGTATAGGGGGTTGATGTTGCGCTATGTTCGATTGGCTATAACAGGAAGTCCCTGGCCAGGGCTGCTCAGAGAATTGCTGGTAAGTGTTACCAGTAGTTTCTCGACCCGTTATGAGCCTCATATCGACACGACTTATCGAGCTATTGGGGTCTGACGTTTACCACCCCTAGGCGAGATATGCGACATATCAGACGATCAAACCGGACTGTACGGTAGTGTTACTGGTCGGATTCACTGGAGTGTGAGCGGGCTTGCTCGTCGATCTACAGATCGCTCAATACCCGGGTGGCCGTTACGTTTAGCAGACCGCTTGCGGCTTGTGGGTGCTTGATATGATCATCACCTGCTGCCGGCGTATTGACGAGTCTTTAGAGTCCTACACAGAGGTTTCCTGGCTCAAGCGAAACGAAATAGGAGCGCATATGAGATATGTGCGGGACCGAGAATAATGCGTGTATATGATACCGTATTCCATTCTCGCGATGAATGTATCGAAAGGTTGTATGCGATATAACCTAGTTATCGAATCAAGGGTTGGTTCGATAAGCAGATACATAGAATACTAGTCGGTTATATGCGATATGACCGGATCGTTAAATCAAGTGTTGATTTAATGATTTAATGCATAATTATATATTTGATATATTACTTCGCATTAACTAGTATTGGTTCACTTTAAATGGATTTTCTCACTCGGATTGTACACATTGTATATGTGATATACTTTTGTGCACTTGATTGTATCATGTTTGATGATACATGTTTAACTATAGTTAAGTGTAATGGATTAAGCCATGGTTAAACTAATGATTAGGGTTTTCTATTCTTACTTATTTATTTATTTATTTATTTTGAATAGATAAGAAAAGAATGGTTGCTAATTTTGGAGTTTAGTTGAAGCTTCATGAAGCTTTGACTTTGTAACCATTCTTGTCTTCATCTTTAACCCTAACCATTAATCTAACCTTAGTTAATTCTCTACACTTGACCATGGTTCTAATATAATAAGTATTCATTTTCTTTTCCAAATATAATTAATCTTATCATATTATTCTTCTTCTTCTTCCTTGCTTCAAGTGAAGAAAGCTTGCCTCCATCAATGGCAAGTGATGAATTTGAGTGAGAAATCCAAAACTAAAGTCTACCCACTTCCTATTTCTTCATCCTCTACCTCTTGCCAAGTAGTAGAGTGTGTTTCCTTCACAAGTTTTTAGGGCTTGGTGAAGGTGGAGCTTGATTTAGCGATGCCTCGACGTAGATCATCTTCGGCATGGACATCGACGACCTAGCTCGCTTTATCTCCGACGAAGCCGACTCTAGAGCCCGGATTCCCTTTGGACAGCGGAGACGACTTCGTTGCGGAGCTATGGAGGTGGAGCACCGGATCTACAAAGGTTGTATTTCCGTTTTCCCTTTAGTTAATTGTTAACTAGTTATCTTTTCGCCTAGAAATCTAGCCAACAATCCGTGGTCGGGTCTCTCGGCACCTAGAATTTTTGAAATTGGCATGGTTGATGCCTTGTGAGACCTCACTAGTGTGCCTAGGAACCCTACAGTGGTATCAGAGCCTAGCTAGAGCCTTAGGCGAAGTCTAGACGACATTTGAAGTCCGATCGAACCCGAAAGTCCAAAACAAACATGCTCTCTGTCCAATTTTTAAAATCTGGGATTTTTCAAGATTAAAAATATGCAGAAAATCAAGCAGGGTTTTCTAAGAATTACTGTAAATTTCGTGGGCCTAAGTCAACTTTTCCACCACGGAACCGCGGCACGTGCTATGCATGCCGTGGCGGTTCAGCGGTGGTTTTGTCGTTTTGCGCATTTTTCTTTTCACAGTAATTCTCAGATTTCTGTGCTGATTTTCCTGGGATATTTTAATTTTTATTATACAGTTGAGTTTTCAGGGGTTGTTTTGGGTTTTCATGAGTTCGATCGGATTATCAAATTTTGTCTGTGTGGCTTTCCGGATAAATTTTAGAATATGTTAAAAAGTTCGACCGGATATAAATACCCAATTTTTCCCCTGTCGGGAAATTTCCAAGTGTTGGATTTTTCCGTAGTTTAACGACGTTCTAAGTAGTGCAAGTAACGCGATGGTCCCTCTAGAAGACAACAAACCTTAACTCGATTATGTGACCGTCTTGAACTGCCCTTTGAACCTTCGGGTTTGGGGCAGTACGGCGTGCCACATGTGAGGCGTTGGCTTGACCCTTCTACGGCTGGACCGTTGGTACTGAGGCACGAACTGAATGTTGTTAGACTTGTTTCATGTGATGAGCTGTTTCGGGAAAACTTGGGTGTTCGATTGTTCGATCGGAAAGTTTGACATTTTCTATTTATCCGGAATGGGATACAATAATTGGAATTCACAATAAGTTATATGATAACTGAATGAATATTATAAACATAGCAGTTTAGTCTCACTTGATCGGTTGCCACGGAATTTTGATGTGATCAAAAGTCCGTCGCAATCACGTAGTGTACGCGGATACTCGCCGGGTAAACTTAATAGACAGCCTCACTCCATAGCCCCGACCAAGTGACTGTAGGAGAACCCCGTCGCCGAAAGCATCCGTTCGGGTGCTCGCGGTAGCGGTGTTCCGCCTTGGTGCACTTCGTCGACGGTATCGGGGGTGCGGCCGTCTACTAAAGTTTGCGACGAGCATTCGATCAGGATGTCAGGAATCTTGTTGAATTGCCCGACTTGATATTGAAAAGTGTTTTCGATAATGAGACTAAAATGCGGGGTTTATAATTGTTAGGCATGCGATGTCTAAGGAATTCATTTGGTCAGGCATGTGATGTCTGAGGTTGTTGCGGATTCCAACTGTTGTAGTTTTACACTTTCTTTTCTGTGACCGTAAGTGTAATATGTGATATCGCCGGTTTCGTTGCTATATGTCAACGACAATTGGGATGCGCATATTTACTTACGTTGATGACATGTGATGTTATGTGTTGCTGGATATGTTATATTGGATCGTCGTGTTTGAATAGCCGGGGTTTTTTATGTGAGATGAGTGTTTTTCGTTTTCATTCATGTAAAAACCTTGTATGTAATATTCTTTTATTGGGGCGCTTCCAGGTTGCGGAAGTAGTCACCGTTTGTATATTATTTACTTTTCTGCACTAGGATAGACCCAAGGAGGAGGGCACAAGTAACCGGGTTCTGGAATCCAGTAGGAGACCAACTCGAGGAGTCGAGTCCGGGTCTCCTAACTCTAGAATTGGTAGGGTTGCTTGCCGCTCTCGTAGGGGTCTAGGGGTGTGGGTTTGGCTATTCATTACTACCGTGGAATCCGTGTTTTATACTGGCTCGTATTGAAAACACGGACGTCCTAGTATATCCAATATTTCATATGTTTCTTCTGCTGCGATATCTGTGATGTGATCATGTGATGTTCTGTGATAGATACAGTATATAGTATATATGATATATTATATAGGCGTTACTTATGTTTTACACCCGCGCTAGCCCTGCCCTGCTCTGCCGTTACTTACCTAACCTAACGGTGCACAAGGGGACATCGAGGCGAATGCGGATGGCATAAGTGTACGTCGTATTTATCTGTGATGTTTAGGTACATTAAATGATGGGACTTCATTAATGTGATTAATGAAATAAAAGAAACCTAAGATGTTGTAGAATCGAATTTCAAAATAAAACAGGTAGCTACAGTTCTTGCTTTGCACAGAGGTATATGTGATATATCCTGCACCTTATTCGATGAGGAAAGGACCGAGATCCCTTCACCGGGAGTGACTCCTTTAGCAATAACTGGCAGATGCTACACACTCGGTTTGTCTTTTGATTGCTTTTAAGAGTTTTTGCTTTGCACAGAAGTATATGTGATATATCCTGCACCTTATTCGATGAGGAAAGGACCGACGATCCCTTCACCGGGAGTGACTCCTTTAGCAAAACTAGAAAAGCCTCAAAAGCACTCCATTTTTAAAATCATTTGATTCTACAACGATATCAAGTTCATTACGCAATAGGTTTTCAGAAAAACCTGTCGTAGCCCTCCGTCATTTCAGATAAGTAGTAGTTAGTATTCGTGCTACGTTTGTTGGCCTGCGTCAAGGCGTAGTGTGCGGTAGCTAACTGGTGCTTATCTGCATAAGCATATGACGTGATTGGATTAGGGTAGTCGTGCGACTTTGTTGGCCTGCGTCAAGGGTCGTGCGGGTGGGTTTAATTCAATTAGGAAATGACGGGTTGAACTTGACTAGTGGACTATGGTTTGTTGGCCTGCGTCAAGGTCATAGGACGCTAGGGGCAAAATATTATCGGGAATTTCAAGTGTTGAAATTTGCAATGAGATTGCATACCTTCTATGAGATAGTTGGATCCCGATACCCGCTGCGAGTAAGTGTTACTCCTGGGAGAGTTTTATACATTACAATTAGCCGATCGAGTAGGTGTCTAGAAAGGTGTTAACGAGGTTACGCCTCTGGGAAAATGAGGTTTTACATTAATTAGGTTCGTGCGAAAGCACGGGTGACCCCCCTCAAAGTACCGACACTGGCCTGGCTGAAAGATTGGCGAACTTGTAGTGTGTAATTAATCCCGGCTAGTCTTTCCTTTTAGGGTTTGAAGGAAGATTTGATAAAAAGCAGTGGGAGCCATCCTGATTAGATAAAATAATAACCAATCTATTCTTGCAAGAGCGCACGCTGAGTGTTTTCTTCTCTCTCTCTCCTGGTAGCGACCATGTCACGCCTTAATCAAGATAATAAAACGGAATATTGACCGAACCCGCTTGTTATACTGAGCTGGGGAACGTTGGTCCCGCTCCAACTTATAATTGTTATAAGACAGAGCAGGAAATTGGGGAATACCAGATTTCCCGTGCCGCCCAAACGAAGAGAGTGCATGCTGATGCATCATCTTCGGGTGTGTTCATTATACAGAACTGTTTCTCAATGTCCTTTACGTCCTGGGTATATGATACCAGATCAGGATCCCATATATGTAATCTGTTACATAGGGCTACAGAAAGGTAGAGAACTGAGAACGGGTGATAAGTTTCATGAGGCAGAAAACGGGGCAAGAGTTGCAGCCAAGTCTGTTGGTCACTGTCACCCTGTATTCCAATACATTGATTCTGAACGAATGTTATTAGATACCGAACCTGATATACAAAATCATATCAGTCTCTTTATTAGTAAAGAAACGATATAATTTTGTATTGTCGGATAATGTTTTGAACATTTCCTATATCAAAAGTTGATCGGGTCAGGCACGTTATCTAAAAGCATTGATGTTCTAAATCAAACTACAGTTCTTTAGTATACAGAACACACACAAGAGGAAGAGTTCAGAAATGAACGGATCCTTCTTGAGGCATTGAAGACTAGGTCATATCAATGCGACCCGACTAGCTGAAGTTACATGTAGATGCATATTTAAATCAGTTTGAATTTACATCTTGTGAAACTCGCCAGTCATGTCACAAAGATAAGATGACCACAGCTCTGTTTATTGGTAACAGAGAAAGAGTTAGTGAACTCTTGGGATTGATACATGTTGATGTATGTAGGTCCCCAGTCTACACATGCCAAGACCGGTTCTTTTACTTCATTACGTTCTCTGATGATCTTTCGAGTTTCTGACCTATGTTCCTGTTGAAACACAAGTCCGAACATTTTTAGATATTCATAGAATATAAGTTAGAAGTAGAGAACCAATAAGGGTATAAGTATTATGTCCTTTGATGTGATCTAGGAGGAGAATACTTGAGAAACGGAAATCCTGGACTTTTCTAAAGGAGAATGAGATTCTCTCTCAGCATTACTCCTCCGCATACACCATAGCACGGTGGTATATCGGGGCGGAGCAGATACACCCTATTTGATATGGTGTGCTCTATGATGAGTACTACTGAGTTACCTTTTTCCTTAAGGGGGTTATGCACTTGAGAAGTTGCATACCTATTGAATAGGGTTTCAATCAAATCAGTTGCCTACCACTCCATATGAGATATGGTATGGGAAGAGCCCATGTCTTAAGCTAGTTAAGATTTGGTGTTGTCCGGACTATGTCTAAAAGCAAAATCCGGACAAGCTCGAGGCAAGATCTGTTATGTACAACTGGAAAGGTTCCAGCTATACAAAATACAGCTGATGATTTGATAGAACCAAAGGATTCAGTAGATACCAACGAACCTCAGCCTCTCTGCCGATCTAGTAGGATTCCTCACCCACCTGAGAGATACTTCGGTTTCTCTATGACAGTGGGAGCGAGGAATGCATCATGAGATGATGACCCAACTAGTTTCGAGCTGGCCATCAAGAGTGAGACTCTGTAAGAATGGCTGGATGTTTATCGATCTGAGATGGAATCCTTATACACCAACAAAGTATGGACTTTGGTTGCTATATCTGAAGGGTTAAATCCCCATCAGGAGCAAGTAAATCTTGAGAAGATTACTTGGTGTAGATGGAAAAGTTGAGACTTTCAAAGCTAGACTTGTTAAAGGTTTTCGTCATTGACCAGGCGTGGATTATGATGAAACCTTTTCTAAGGATCTATGCTTAAGTCCATCCAGATCCTACTTGCCACGGCTACATACCATGACTGCGATATCTGGTGGATGGGTGTCTTGACTGCTATTCTAAATGATGATTTAGAAGAGAGCGTCTATAAGTACACAGCCAGAGGGCTTCGTAGACAGTGGGAGCAGCGGAAACGTGTGCAAGATGCTTTATAGGATAAAGCAGGCATCGCGGAGTTGGAACATCTGTTTTGATGAAGTAGTCAAAGAGTTTGACATCATCAAAATGGTAGATGAACCTTGTATAAACAAAAAGGTAGTAGGGAGTATGGTGGTGATCCTCGTAGAGTACGTGGATGACATACTCCTGATAGGGAAGGAGTTTCCTATGCTACGCTCGATCAATCTCCGCATATCACAATGATTCTCCATATAGGATCAAAGTGATACCTCCTAAATCCTGGGTTTTTGGATCTATGAGATAGATCTAATTGGATGTTAGGACTCTCACTAGTTGTAGTGAGACGGTATCAACCGATCCTGGGGAGAATCACTGGAAGGGTTCCAGGGTGATAATGACGACTGAGTGTCAGTCGCAGGCATTGTCTTTACCCTCAGTAAAGGGACGGTATGTTGGAAGAGTTCCAAGCTAGATACCGTGACATACTAGACGATAAAGGCTGGATACATCGCTACTTAAGATGCTACCAAAGAGGATGTTTGGGCGTATATTAGTTCATGAGATGAACTACGTTCCTACCATTGTGAGACAATGGAGTTGTGGCTCATGCCGAGGAACACCGGTCCCATCAGTGATCCAGACTTATTCTAAGGCAGCATCGCCTGATCATGGAGATAGTTGGTCTCCAGGGTGATCGAGGTTAGGAGAGTAGATTCAGAGGAAAACACAGCGGATCCACTCACAAAGGCCTTTTCCCAGAAAGAGACTTTTATGGGATGGTTGAGTATGAGATACTACAACCACTGCTACAGATGGCCCTAGTGCAAGTGGGAGATTGTTAGTTATATGTATGCCCTAGAGGCCATTACTGTACATAGGATGTATATTGTAATGGATGCTGGGACATATATAGGGAGGACTTTCTTGCTCGACATGATAGTATGCTATCTGGTTGATCTTTACCTTAACGTGTATACTGATTGTCTCTCTGTTACATGTTGGTAAAGCCCTTAGGATCTGTACTTGACTACCTGGACTATGATGCGGATCATACTAGTGGGGACATGGTAGTCCATAAGTACATCCTTCAAAGTCCCTAGTCGTGGGTGTATCGAGACGGGGCATCGATATACCAGAGTAGACTAGCGTATACCTTCTCGACCCATACAGATGGGCGATGGATGATCCCATATCCATCGGTGTTTGACATCAGAGATGATATACGGGTGCTCAGTAGAGACTGGGTACACTGGACGGACTCGCCGAGAACTCCCAGATGGTATTATACCTCACGTCAGATGGCAGTTCTCTGGTGACACTGGTACAGAGTAGTCTGTTGACCCGAGATCGTCATAGAGTCTTGTATGGTTCCCACTATGCTTTGATTTCCATCTTACCACATCCAAGAGGGCGTGTAAAACGGTGGTTTTTGGGTACAGTCCCCAGTCACATGGAGGCAATGAGCGATAGGAGGGGATTCGTCTCTCCCGGTATAGGGGGTTGATGTTGCGCTGTGTTCGATTGGCTATAACAGGAAGTCCCTGGCCAGGGCTGCTCAGAGAATTGCTGGTAAGTGTTACCAGTAGTTTCTCGACCCGTTATGAGCCTCATATCGACACGACTTATTGAGCTATTGGGGTCTGACGTTTACCACCCCGAGGCGAGTTATGCGACATATCAGACGATCAGACCGGACTGTACGGTAGTGCTACTGGTCGGATTCACTGGAGTGTGAGCGGGCTTGCTCGTCGATCTTCAGATCGCTCAATACCCGGGTGGCCGTTACGTTTAGCAGACCGCTTGCGGCTTGTGGGTGCTTGATATGATCATCACCTGCTGCCGGCGTATTGACGAGTCTTTAGAGTCCTACACAGAGGTTTCCTGGCTCAAGCGAAACGAAATAGGAGCGCATATAAGATATGTGCGGGACCGAGAATAATGCGTGTATGTGATACCGTATTCCATTCTCGCGATGAATGTATCAAAAGGTTGTATGCGATATAACCTGGTTATCGAATCAAGGGTTGGTTCGATAAGCCGATACATAGAATACTAGTCGGTTATATGCGATATGACCGGATCGTTAAATCAAGTGTTGATTTAATGATTTAATGCATAATTATATATGTGATATATTACTTTGCATTAACTAGTATTGGTTCACTTTAAATGGATTTTCTTACTCGGATTGTACACATTGTATATGTGATATACTTTTGTGCACTTGATTGTATCATGTTTGATGATACATGTTTAACTATAGTTAAGTGTAATGGATTAAGCCATGGTTAAACTAATGATTAGGGTTTTCTATTCTTACTTATTTATTTATTTATTTATTTTGAATAGATAATAAAAGAATGGTTGCTAATTTTGGAGTTTAGTTGAAGCTTCATGAAGCTTTGACTTTGTAACCATTCTTGTCTTCATCTTTAACCCTAACCATTAATCTAACCTTAGTTAATTCTCTACACTTGACCATGGTTCTAATATGATAAGTATTCATTTTCTTTTCCAAATATAATTAATCTTATCATATTATTCTTCTTCTTCTTCCTTGCTTCAAGTGAAGAAAGCTTGCCTCCATCAATGGCAAGTGATGAATTTGAGTGAGAAATCCAAAACTAAAGTCTACCACTTCCTATTTCTTCATCCTCTACCTCTTGCCAAGTAGTAGAGTGTGTTTCCTTCACAAGTTTTTAGGGCTTGGTGAAGGTGGAGCTTGATTTAGCGATGCCTCGACGTAGATCATCTTCGGCATGGACATCGACGACCTAGCTCGCTTTATCTCCGACGAAGCCGACTCTAGAGCCCGGATTCCTTTTGGACAGCGGAGACGACTTCGTTGCGGAGCTATGGAGGTGGAGCACCGGATCTACAAAGGTTGTATTTCCGTTTTCCCTTTAGTTAATTGTTAACTAGTTATCTTTTCGCCTAGAAATCTAGCCAACGATCCGTAGTCGGGTCTCTCGGCACCTAGAATTTTTGAAATTGGCATGGTTGATGCCTTGTGAGACCTCACTAGTGTGCCTAGGAACCCTACAAAAGTGAGAATTTGAGAGGAGCGAGTGAGTTCTACACATTTCCAAATCAAACCTACCCTTATCCAATTGAAGCCCACAACTCCCGTTTTCCATCTATTGCCCTAAATAGTTCACCTGTTGAAAATAAAAATGAGTTGTGTGATTTTGTAGTGCTTGATTTGCCAAATTGTGAAGAACCCCTTTCGAGTGAAACTGCACCTAATCCGTTTGACCTTTACACCTCCACTCTAGAACCTAAATTGATAAATATCCATGCTTTTGATGAGGTGTCAGAAAATATTGATTTTCACTTGATTGAGGATATAGACGCCGGGAATATTTCGGATGATGAACCTGTCGATTTGATTGAAATTTTATGTTCAACTCATCATCCCGAGTCATTACATGTTTCTCCCGAACTTCATATGCGTCTTGATGTTGATGATAATGGCATGGATGAGTTGAATATTGAGGAGAATTATAAGGGTGGTATTGAGGAGAGTTTTGAGGATCATATTGAGGTTGAATCATTTCTGTTTGATGTGTCAGATTTTTCAATTCATCCTCATGAACCTTTGACTGTCATATCACCTTCCCTCCTTTCCATCGTTCCGACCCTGCTTGAAGACTGTGAGCTTGAAAATTTTTCCTTTGAATCTGACACAGTTCTCACAGCCGATAACACTTACGAGTGTTTCACTTTTTCGGACGATATTGATGACTCACCGCCCGAGTTTGAGTCCTTTACATTTTCAGATGAGTTAGTTGAACCATCAGACTCGGTTGCTTATATTAGTTTTGAACCATTAATGGAATCTTTCAAGTTCGAGACAGTTTACTACGGTGAGAATGAGACTATCCCTGATTCACTTCCTTTCGTCCGTTCTATTGTTCCGACCGGGCAAAAGACCGTTACGCTTTCATCTCCTATACCGAGTTCGGCGTACCCATTCTTTCTTGCGAATCTTGAGGGATTTGACCCCATTTCACGACGAGTTGATAGATTAGCTCAATCGCTTTTAACATATCGGTCATCACAAATTGCGCTAATTTATTCACTCGATTTACACCCTCAAGATCGTACTCCACTTCTTTCTTTTTTCCGCCATTCTTCTCCCCCACCGAGACCGTATCCCGTTTCTACCTCCATACGGTCTCGTGTGCTTCTCATTTCTTTTCTTTCCACCCCGTTCTTGCACCGACTATACCTTTACCACGATAAGTTTTTGAATGGTTGGTGCTGACCTTTGGCTTGTGTAAGGCTAAGCTTAAGTTTGGGGGAACCTTGTTGTATATATGTATATATATATTTTTTTCTTTTTCTATAAAAAAAAATAATAAAAAAAAAATTCAAAACATTAAAAAATATTTAAAATTTTTTTAAATAAATAAACAGGGGAGTGCCGACATTTTGACCCTCTTGGTTTAGTATGACAGTGAGGACACTGTCAAGTTCAAGTTTAGGGGTATGCTCGGTATGTCTTCTTCCTTCGCATTCATTTGTACATATTTTTGCATTTGCATACTTATTTGAAAACCCATAAAAAAATTGAAAAAATTTCAAAAAAATTATAAAAATTATTGTATTCAATGTTGGCTAATTAACTTGAGTTTGAAAAATAGGTTAACTGGTTAGGAACAACTAGATCTTAGACTTAGTGAATTAAAAACCCTAAAAATAACCTTCCTTAAAGTTTAACGGTAGAAAGTATATGCCTTTGTAGTTTATTTAGAAATAGGCAAATTTTGTGTTCACTTCTTGGGCTAAGTCGAAACGAAGAAAAAGTATTGATGTTCCTATTAGAGTATAAGTTTGAAAAATAGTTCCTAGCTTAAGTCTAGATTCTGAAAATGTATACCCTACAAATTGCACAATCACGCACTTTGAAACTTGGAATAGTATAGGAGACCTTGAAATGCTCTTGTCTAAAGTCCTTAGTACGAAGAAAATGAAGGATGTGTAAGAAAAATTCAATTAAAATTCACCAATTAATAAGTGCTTTGGACAACGGACAAGAGTATGATTGCTTGATTTGAATTTCCAAGTATAGGGGTAATATATACATACACGTAGGGATATGTGATTGGAGTTTAGATGAGAGATGGGGGTGAAGAATAGAACTTGTATCTTTAGTAGAGTTGATAGAAATTCCTAAGTGGAGATCGAACCCTAGAAGGAAAACTTAAGAGATGCCGAATGCTAAGTAGATCTGCAGAACATATATAATCTTACGTTAAATAATGAGGAAGTGTGAAGAATATGGGTGGATAATTTGCGGGTCGATGTTAATAGAATTCTTAGTTAGAAAACCAAATTGGAGAACAAAAGTCAATGGGCCGAATTGATAGGATTTTGTGGGTGTAATCCGCTGAAAACCCTCAGGAGACAACACTCCTCCTACTAGGGACACCTAGAGGTCTATAGGCTTGTTGCACGTGCTCAGTGCAATCGCGTTTCCCTGCGAAAGTGCGGTTAGGTTTTTTGTAGAGAATAAAAAATAAGTTTGCTCGAGGACGAGCAAAAGATAAGTTTGGGGGTATTTGTTCACACCAGAATATTGCATTATTATATTCCCCATTCTTATTCGTTTAATAAATAAATAGGTGCTTTTGACGCATGTCTGCTACATGTTACAGGTTACAGGTTCTTGGATAGGAAACAGTGAAAACGATGTAAATACGATGAAAACATGGACTTTTGACCAACAAATGGGAGGATCTTAGTCAAGCCTACATCGAAAGACAGTTCACAATTAACAAGGCAACTCAAGGTCCAAAAATACAAAGCGGACGGTTAAAAATCCATAGCAAATTGTTCAATGAAGATCTGGAACTAATGTAGAAGCCTAATTGATAAAAGAACCAAAAAACCAGAAGCCCCAAAAGACCCTGAAGAAGCCCAGAAAAAATAATCATCCAATCTTGTTAAAGGGCCGGGGAACCGCGGCCCAAGGCCTACCCATGTCGCGGTTCCGCGGCCGTCCTATGCCCGTACGCGGTGAAAATTTTGCCAAAAGCTGTAGCGGCGTTGAATAGTCAACCTTAGGGCTATATTTGTAAATTTAGACATGCGGATCAAAATGTAACCTAGGATTTCCTATTCTCTATAAATAGAAACTCTAAAGATTATGAACTTTATGCCTCCTTTTAATAATAAATTCCAGAATTCTTGTGGAGAGCATCGGTGCCTCTCTTCAATTCAGAAATTCAGATCTGACAACCCTGCATTGATGATTGGAGAAATGCATCTGTAAGTAGATTTAATTCCTCGCTCTAGTTTAGGTTTAGATTTCAATTCTTTGCCCTAGGTAGATTTAATTTCATGCCCTAGGAACTTGTTTAGAGTTAGCTTTGGGGAAGGATTTTGAGAGATGAGATCTCTCATCCCTTTCTTACCCATAATACATTTTGAATAGGACTCCATGCATACACGCACACACCGCGCCCTACGGCACCCTATCCCTCGAGGTAGCGGTGACACCGTAGTGTAAAGGCCCGGTTGCGCGCGTTTTCTATGGAGGTTAGGGTAAGGATCTCTAAAGGAAGGATAAGAACCTAGATGAAGGAACACCTTCCTGAATGGATCTAATCCCCTTTATTGATAATTACCATAACTCCTCATAGATCTTCATTCGGGTATGAAGGCGTTGAGATTTACTTGCATTTCCAAACCATCCCTAAACCAAACCCTAGCAAGAATAGATCTAGATAATCGTAGATAGAATAATTTAGGTTTTTAGATTTAATAACCAATCCGAACACCTTTCGGAATTAACTCGTTAGCGCGACTAGAAAATTCACAACATCCCTGTGGACCGACCCGTACTCACCAGCTAGCTTCATGCGACGCCGTTCTTGATTGCAGTAATAGATATAGTTTTTGAAATAAAATCACGCGTGTCGCACAAGTTTTAAAACATCAAAAACACGTTATTAGCTCTAGATTTTGCCTCTGGACCCAACTTGAAAAGTTACAGATACCAACAGACTAATCTACCTAGCAGGACCCTACACCCAAAAATCCCACCCCCACCTCCCACTCTGGCCGCAAATTGCGGCCAGATTGAATAAACCGGCGGCCAAGAGTGGGAGGTGGGACCCCGTGCTCTGTGTGTGTGTCTCTTCTAAGGTCACTATGCTACAGTCTTCACAATTTATTCTAAAGGGCTCGGGTCAACAGCAGATCTCACAGTGGCTAAAAAGTCGCTAAAACTGCCAAATTACACCAAGTCGGATAAATCGGGTATCTTTGTGAAATCTGGGGCAATTCTCTGGTTAACTGGTCTTAAATACACTTAGACAAGCTAAACTATCAATCAAAACCATCACTTAGCTAAACCTCACTCAAAACACCAAAACCAGCACTAAACTATACTAAAACACTAACTAGACTAAATTAACTTCAGCTTAAACAACCCAGCAAACAAGTTTAGATATATACCTCAAGAGAATCCTAGTTCAAGGGAGAAGAGAAGAAGAGGAAGGTGTGTGCTGCTGCTAAAGCTCCTGGTGCTGCAAAACTTGGCTGGAAGGAGCTAAACTGCCTCACTGCTACAGGCTGATGCTGCTACAGAACCTGCTGAACTGCTGCTGTTGTTTTTGTTTTGGTGCTTGCTTTGTGTTGCTGTTGTAGCAGCAAGTGAAGAAGGTATAGCAGCAATTGTGGTGAAGTGTAGTGTGTAGTGATGTTGTGTGGGTGTGGTTTTGGAGCTTTGGGCTATTTGCAGCAGCTGAAGTTGCTGTTGCTGTTGCAAAGTTCTGTTGATTTATTTGGTGTAGAAAGTGTTGCAGTAGCAGCAGCAGGGGTTGTATTTGGCTGTTGGGGGGTGAAGTGCTGTGTTGGGATAGCTGCTGCTGCTGATGGAGGGTATAGTAGACGCTGGAATGAGGATATATGGCTGATGTTTTGGGCTGATTGTGATGTGGTGCTGGTACTACTGCTGTTTTTATGGAGTTAGGGTGGCTGTAGCAGCAGCAACTACTGATATTGTGGCTGAAAACTGGGCAGAAATTGGGCTGATGCAAATGATGGTGCTGCTGTTGGGTTGAAGAGCTGATGCTATGGGGTTGTAGTTGTTGCTGATGTTGGTTTTTGGTGGCTGAAATGAGCAGGAATTTGGGCTGATGTGTGTATATATGTGAGAAGGATTTGAGAGGTAAGTCAAAGTTTTGAAAGGGAAGGAGTGTGACACAAACCTAGGGCCACCATTCTCTCACTCTCATCTCAAGAAAATCCTAACCCTAATCCATTTTTAGAACTAAACTCCTTAATTAACACCAATTAACTTAGCTAAGGGTTTAGACCATCATGGTTGCCTAGACATGGTTAACCCACATACACATCTAAACTTGGCAACCCTAGACCTAACCCACATTAACATGCACAAGTGTGTGTAATCAAGATAAAATTCTACTAAAATACCCATAAAACCAGATAAATCACTAAAAACCCGTTTTGGTAAACTTTTTACCAAAACCCCCACATTAACACATAATTACCACTAAACCTAAACTCAGGTGTTACAGTCTTCCTCCCTTAAAAAAATTCGTCCCCTAATTTTAAAATATGCAACTACGCGTACCTTCAAAAAGATGAGGGAATTTCTTCCGCATCTCTCCCTCGGCCTCCCAAGTGATCTCCTCACTATCCGGGCTGCGCCAAGGAACCTTCACGGACGGCAGGGCCCTTGATCGAAGTTTCTTCACCTACCGATCCAATTTCTCCACTGGCTGCACGGTGAACGAAAGGTCGGGCTCAAGCTGAACGGTCTGATGCTGAATCGTGTGGGAAGGGTCATGAAGATATCTGCGTAGCATCGACACGTGGAAGACGGGGTGAACATCTAAAAAGCTGGGTGGAAGAGCCAAACGATATGCAACTGCGCCGACACGCTCAAGGATATCGAAGGGACCTACGAATCTGGGGCTAAGCTTTCCCTTTCGCCCAAATCTCATCACGCCCTTCATCGGAGAGACCCTCAAAAAAACATGATCGCCAACCGCGAACTCTAATCTGCGACGGCGCCTGTCTGCATACGATTTTTGTCTGCTCTGAGCTGCTCGCATCCGGTCCCGAATCAACTATACTTTCTCGGTCGTCTCCTGCACGATCTGCGGCCCAAAAATACTGCTCTCGCTCAGCTCAGTCCAACAGACGGGCGATCTGCATCTCCTCCCATACAAGGCCTCGAAAGGTGCCATCTGGATAGTATCCTGGAAGCTGTTGTTGTAGGAGAACTCCACTAAAGGTAACGATCCCAGCTACCGCCAAAGTCCAAAACGTACGCTCTGAGCATGTTCTTGAGAGTCTGAATTGTCCGCTCTGACTGCCCATCGGTCTGCGGATGAAATGCTGTGCTGAAGCTCAAACGGGTGCCCAATGCTTCCTGAAGTCTCTGCCATAGTCGGCTGGTAAACTGGGTGCCTCGATCTGATACTATACAAGTCAGTACGCCATGTAACCGCACGATCTCGTCGATGTAAATCTGGGCATACTAAGCAAAACTGAAAGTGGTCTTCACTGGAAGGAAGTGACTCGCTTTCGTCAATCGATCTACAATCACCCAAATGGAGTCGTACCCTTGATTGGTCCTGGTTAGACCCACAACGAAGTCCATCGAAATCTGCTCCCATTTCCACTCCGGAATGGGCAAAGGCTGCAACTCTCCTACTGGTCTCTGGTGCTCGGCCTTGACTTGCTGACAGGTCAGGCATCTCGATACGAAGTTAGTGACATCCCTCTTCATCCAGTCCCACCAATAGACATCTCTCAAATCGCGGTACATCTTGGTGGAACCTGGATGAACGTTGTATGCAGACCTATGCGCCTCCTCAAGAATCTCGCATCGCAGTCCCTCTGAATCTGGTATGCACAATCGAGTCCCGAATCGTAGTACTCCCTGATCGTCGATCACGAACTCGAAATCTCTGCCCTGCCTAATCTGCTCCATGATCTCTGAATGTCGGTCATCATTGGGCTGTGCCTCTCGAATGCGGTCAAGTAACTGCGGACGTGCACGAACATGCGCAAGTTGTCCCCCTGTCGGAGTGAACTCGAACTCAACTCGGCTGTCGCATAAAATCTGCCAATCTGCTGACGACTGCCTCTGCACTGCGCGCAAACAAGATAGACTACCCCCGGGCCTCCTACTCAAAGCATCCGCCACTACATTCTCCTTGCCCGGGTGGTACAAGATCTCACAGTCATAGTCTTTCACCAGCTCCATCCAACGACGCTGTCTCAGATTCAGGTCTCGCTGCTCAAATATATACTTTAAGCTCTTGTGGTCAGTGAATATTTGGCACGACTCGCCGTATAGGTAATGTCGCCATATCTTAAGCGCAAAGACCACTGCAGCCATCTCCAAATCGTGAGTGGGGTAGTTCTGTTCATGTTTCCTCAATTGCCATGAAGCATACGCGATCACCCTGTCATGCTGCATCAATATGCATCCTAGCCCTACCCGTGAAGCATCACAATAAACCACGAATCCGCCTGATCCTGAAGGCAATGATAATACTGGCGTCGTAGTCAAACAAGTCCGTAGCTACTGAAAACTGTGCTCGCACTCCTCCGTCCAAACGAAAGAAACTCCCTTCCGGGTCAAACCGGTCAAAGGTGCAGCAATACGGGAGAAATCCTGAACGAATCGCATGTAGTAGCCCGCCAGGCCTAGAAAACTACGAATCTCCGTAACCGATGTCGGTCTGGGCCACTGCTGAACAGCCTCAATCTTCTTCGGGTCCACACATATACCATCTCTCGTAATCACGTGACCCAAGAATCCAACGCTGTCCAACCAGAATGCACACTTGGAAAATTTTGCGAAAAGCTGGTGCACCCTCAAGGTCTGCAAAGTAATCCGCAAATGCTGCTCGTGCTCCTCTCGGCTCCGGCAATACACCAAAATATCATCAATGAACACTATGATGAACAAGTCGAGATACGGCCTGAAGTTACGGTTCATCAAGTCCATGAATGCTGCGGGGGCGTTGGTGAGTCCGAACGACATCACCAGAAACTCATAGTGGTCATAGCCTGTACGGAAGGCTGTCTTCGGTATATCCTCCTGTCGGACTCGCAGCTGATGGTATCCTGATCGCAAAACGATCCTCGAAAAATAACCCGAACCCTGAAGCTGGTCGAACAAATCATCAATGCGCGGCAACGGATATCTGTTCCGCACGGTAACCTTGTTCAGCTGGCGGTAGTCGATACATAGGCGCAAACTTCCGTCCTTCTTCTTGACAAACAGGACCGGGGCACCCCATGGAGAAACACTGGGTCGAATAAGTCCCTTAGCTAACAAATCTTGCAGCTGAACCTTCAATTCTCTAAGCTCCGTCGGGGCCATCCGATAGGGCGGTATAGAAATAGGCCGCGAACCTGGAATCAAATCAATACAGAACTCTACATCGCGCTCCGGCGGTAATCCTGGCAGCTCATCAGGGAAAACATCGGGGAACTCGCATACAATTGGAACCTGGTCCAACGGGATATCTATAGCTCTGGTATCGCAAACATAGGCTAGAAATCCCCGACATCCCTTCCTCAACAGCTGATCAGCGCGGAGAGAAGAAATCAATATGTGAGGGGCGGCACCACAGTCCCCCTGCGCAACAAAAGCCGACTCACTGGGAAAACTAAATCTAACTGTCTTTTCGCGGCAGTCCACAGACGCATAGCACGTGGCTAACCAATCCATGCCCAAAAGGACGTCGAAGTCCAACTTCTCAAGAAGGATCAGGACGACAGGCAGCTCTCGCTCACCAATACGGACGATACAGGATCGGAACACGTGCCTAGCAACAAATGACTCTCCCACAGGAGTGGTCACAACAAGCGGCTGATCAAGCAAACCGGACTCTCTACCCAAACTCGGCACGAAGTGTGTGGAAACGTATGAGTGCATGGATCAGGGATCAAACAACACGTGTACATCAACAGAGCATACTGATAGGGTACCTGTCACGACGGCATTGGATGCCTGCGCATCGTGGGGTGTCAACGCAAATACTCGGGTCTGACCTCCTCCAATAGTGGGCTGACCTCGGCCTCGGCCTCTGCCTCCTCGTCCTCTCTGGATCGGTCTGCCGCGTCCACGGCCTCTGGGTGTACCTAACTGCCGTGGAGCATCGCCTGTGGCAGGAAGTAGAGCTCTCTGAGGAGGGGGTAGTGATGGTGGTAGGGTCACATGTGGCACAGTCGCCGCTCCTGTCATCTCGCTGGACAGTCCCTGATACGATGGTGCAAACTCCCGCACCCAAAACATCCTGGTGACGACTGTTGTCCCTGTGGATACGAACCATATAGCTGACCTCGTCCAAACCCTCTGCCGGCCCTATCTCTCGGATGGAATTTGGCACGCTGCCTCTGATCTGGCGTGCCGGTACGAATCCTCTTCGGCCCGGGAATGGCCGAAGTCGCTGAAATACATGTCTCCATCCGCAACGCCATATCCATAGCCGCCGAATAGGTATCGAAGTGCTAGGCGCCAATAGCAAGAAATAGCTGGGCATCCAGTCCCTGTATGAACCTCTTCACCCTCTTCGCTTCGGTATCCACCAGATACGGAGCATATCGGGACAACTGTGTACACTGGACATCATACTCAAACACCGTCATCCCTGGTGTCCTGATCAAGGCCTCAAAACTACGAGCTCTGGCGTCACGAACGCTCTCCGGAAGGAAACGGGCTAGGAAAACTGCTGTGGACTCGGTCCATGTCATGGGCGGTAGACCTGCAGCTCGACCTCTCAGAAATGACTCCCACCATATCTGTGCAAGGCCCTTTAGTCGGAAACTCGCAAGCTCTACCCAGCGATCATCAGAACATCTCAGCGAACGGCAGATCCTGGCCAAACTGTCAAGGAACGTCTGCGGGTCCTCTGCTGCATCGGTACCCGTAAAGACTAGAGGTCTAAGCCTCATGAACTCCTGTAGCGTAACCGGGATAGCCACGGTGGTAGTAGTAGGAGCAGGTATCATAGTGGTCTGGGATGTAGTAGGTATGTCCTCCGGCCTCGGTGCACGGCTGGCCGCAACTAAGGATCCTACCATCTGGCGTAGCTCCTGCATGCTCCCCACCATCTGTCGCAGCTCCTCCATACCGGACTCAAGCCTATCCATACGGCCTGGGGAAGGAGGATCAGTTTCTCCCTGCGGCGTAGGCATACCACCCTGCTCAGTCCTAGTCTCGGACGAGCCAGCTCGAATCTCGTCTCGGGCGGTAGCCCTCTGTGCTCTGGTAGCCCTCTGCGGCATAGTGACTGGTACAGGAAACAGGACAATAAGAACGGTGCAATAGAATCGTAGGATACCCGGAATTGAAGAAGGAATTTCAAACAAGTATATCCTAAAGTCACTTAGGCGAAGTACCGCATCGCAAGTATGCCGCGGACATACGTACGCTACGCTACACTGCTTAAGTCACTTACTCCATCTACTAAGGGTCATCCTACGCTCGGAAAGGTGAAACCTATTGCTCTGATACCAACTTTGTCACGACCCGCAATGGACGAAACGCGACCGGCACTTAAGTTACGAAACGTCTCAAGGCGTCCGTAAAATAAGTAAGCCGAAGCCCAGAATACAAAACCCAAATAAGAATTTGAGTGAAGGAAAAACCATTTTTTAGATTTAAAGCACTTTGTTTCATTAAGTTTCAACAAGTCTCATTTTTGAGAAAAACAACTTCTTTTTTTCCAAATTTCCGGCAAAAACTTCTTGTAAATAGTCCCCCAACGGGTACAATAGAAATATAAGTGAATAGCAGGAATATGGCATCCCCAAGCGGGAGCTAGCTCTTCGCCTCAAGGCGGTCACAAATTCCACGCAATGTAAAATAACAATGTGCATAAATAAGCATGAAAGCACAGATAGAATAATATGTCGACTCAAGTGAGCTCGACCCCAAATATAGCATATCATCCACAAGTCTCACAACCTCACCTCTGGGTCAAAATACAGTAATCCATAAAACTAGTACAGCTGAAATAATAGCAGATGGAGTACTCTAGATACAATGAATATATATAAGGTGGTACAAAATGATAACAACCCACCTATGAGCAAAAGCCTCGGGTCCAGGCAAAAAGAGCAAAAGAGGCAAAAGTATCCGCCGCTACAGTGCTGACGGAACGGACCTGCAGAAAAGCAGTGGCACAAAGGGGGTGAGTTGCCGGCTCGTGAGTAATAAATAACATTTACAAAGGCTATCGCATGCATGTACACAAGTATCCTAGCATCCCTAAAACATGTATGGCTATATGTACTAGCAGGTATGTATGCATCATCAGTGTACTACCAAGTATGTATATCACATGGATGTAATAGCAGGTATGTATGCCACACGAATATACTATCATGTATGTATGCTATATGAGTCAACTCAAGATCTCATCACGTAGGTATAAGAATTGTTCTTTCATTGCTTTTGAAACTCTTTTCAATTATCAGCATAATATCCATGAAATCAATAAAATCCGTGTCCAGCAACGACACCTCAAAACTGTCTCAATCTCATATATTCGTGTCAAGTATCTCTGGCCTCAGCCGTCCGGCTGATCCATGTCAAAAATCCATATCTCAATCTGGCGGCCACGGTCGGTATCCTCTGGATATCCGCCGTGCCAAATGAAGTCACCGGTAGGTAATCCGTCCCCTGACAGGCTCAACGCCATCTCCTGCGATCTTTTTGCCCCGGGGTACCGTACCGGGCCCACCATGTACCCGAGACGGTTCATCCACCTTCTCGAAACGGGTCTCGAAAACCACAGCAAACTCATGGTGGACGACACTTTACGTCACTAGAAAACCGCAAATTTTGTATTTTAAAAGATTATAAGTTGAAATCCTGCGGCTTTCCCCCGAAATCCAGAAATATCATAAATCTCATGAAATCATCATGGATGCATATGTCAATGATAGTGAATGCTTATGGTATCAATTTGCAATGTATGATTTATACTAGGCATGAGCAAATGATATGATAATACATATGCACGAGAATAGCAATTCTTATGATTTCATTTTAAATATTTATTGCAATAGCACAGGTCTAAGCAATTAACATGTTTCGGATTTATAGTTATCTAGTGTCGTGACATGGCAATTATCAGGGTGTGTGCCCACATGAATAGTGCTCGTGCTGCATATAAAACCTGGTAATGGTGCATGTGTCCTACAGATGAGTTTGCGTATATGGGTACAATATATAGATCCTAACTGCAGCAAATATCATGCAAGTATTATCATTCTAATATCACAAGTAAATATCAAATTTTACTATATCTATCGGACGACTTGCGCCATCCAAACGATCGTCCCCCGTAGATGTTAAATCTACTCACCCGTGATCCCGCGCTAGGTGTGTCCGACCACCTGCTTCCCTTTCTCTGCTGCGCTCGAAGTCTCCGCCGGCAAACTTAGAATTTACAAAAGTCACCACATAAGGAAAAATCCTGCAAAATACGATATATCGATAAAAAGGATACGCGTGTGTAGCGTTTTGAAAATCGTTTCGGTGAAATTTCGGAAAATCGGTAAAATAAGGGGGTTTTCTGTAAAAAGTCAAAATGCAAATATCTTATTATAAAAATTAAATATACATATTCTAGCTATGTAATGGCTAGTATTTGGTGTTTATTGAGCCACTGGTGAAATTTCAAATTTTTTGAAAAAAATTTATTTTATTATTATTTTAAGCCGTCACTAATACGTTTAATTAGGGAAAATTACAAATTGGAATGAGTTGAAACAAATTTTGTCCATCATGACACATTAAATAATATTTTATCATGTGGTTTTTGAAATGAAATCGTTTGCCAAAACGGTTTAGAAAATATCGAAGAAAAAGGCTTTTTTCGGTGAAATTAGTGTTAGTGGAAGTAGGATACAACATTTATCTTTTTTTCTCACCCAAACAAAACCCACACCCCCTCTCCAACAGCTCTGGCCGGCCCCTTTACATCCCACTATTCTTGGAGCTCTCATCTCACAAAAAAAAACAAAGAAAAGAGAACAAAGGAATGAAAGAAATTGGGCAAAAGGAGTTTGGGCTTTGACTTTTGGGTATTGCCTTGACTTTTTTCCCACCTCCCTCTCTCTCCCCCCTCCCCATTCAGCCGACCCTCTCTCTCTCCTTCCCACAACAGCAGCCCCTCTCTCTTTTCCTCTCATTTCTCAACAAAATTTCATCACAAAATGCCCAAAAATCAACACAAAAATCCCACAAAATAAAAATCCAATCCCTACCCATTTTCCCTTATCTCTTTTAGCATGGATCTTGATGCAAAGATTTCAATTTGGAGGCCATGTTCTATGTATGTTCCATTGTTCTTGAGGTATAATAAATCTTGGCTTTTTTTTAAATTGTTTGATTATTTCTTCAATTAAGTTAATGAGTGGTTTAAATTAAGTTTTGAATTGCTAGTTAGAATTTAAAAGTTAGGGTTTGGAAATTCTAGAATTGGGTTTTTAAAAATCAAGTGAGGGTTTTTAACATTGTTTATCATTGTATAGTGTAGTTATCATGCTAAGTCATGCAAAGTGTAATCTAAGTGCCAAATTTGCTAATTTCTACATCTAAATTATCATAATTAAGCTAATTGCAAACTAGTTTTTTTAGATCTATTATAATTAGTGAGTTTAAAATTTAGTTTGGGTTTGGGTGACTTAATTAAGTTATTTAGTGGGCATTTTAGCCACTAGAATTGTTAAAATAGTTAAAGTTGATTAAAACACCAAGTTTTGAGATAAAATGGAAAATTGTGCTAGTTTTGTTAACTAGGTTTTGTAAATATATATATTTTGATGAGAATAAATTATTGTAATGGTTTATATGACTTGGTTATTATATTGAGTGGATATTGCGGCTGCTAGATTTGTTTAAACGTCGATTTTTGTATTAAAACGGTAAATTTTTGCTTGCTAGATTTTCGGAAAAATGGTTTTTAAAGTGAGTTTGAGTTTTTTTGTGAATTTTAACCTATTTTATATTATAATTAGTGCATGTGATTGTGCAAATGAGTGTGTTTGGGTTTTCTCGATGGTTTGGCGTTTGTACGCCGACATCGAGAGTTTTGGGGTTGATTTATAAAGGCAACCATAGGTTTTGACCTATGTGGGATTCGTGAGTCGTTTTGGTCATGAGTCGGATTTTAATGCAATACGGTGCATTATGATATGTAGGTACCCCATGCGGACTTCGAGACGACAAGCAAGCGCGTGGCGACGTCGGCACCGGCAAGCGAGGACCAGGTGAGTAGATTTATATCTACGGGGAGAAGTCGGGTGGATGGCGTATAGCACCCCCGCAGTTCGTGGTGCTGTATACGAATACGTATACACACATATATTTTGATTACATATATTATGTTGATATGAGACTTGATGATAAAGGTGGATTCTAGGTGTTCATGGATTAGTTTAGTGTTAGTTGCGAAAGCCTAGAGTAGTTGTTATACCCACACACACACGCACACACATGCATACATCTATGTTATTACCTGTGCGTATATAGGGAGAGGTGGTTAGGTGTTCACCTGGGTATGGGACTAGGTGTTCACATACTGGATTTGCGGATGATACTTGGATTTGAGATGAGTCGATGAGATTTGAGTTGAGGCCGTGAGATCGGTGATATGGCAGGATTCGTACTTGAGATACGTCCTGATATTATAGCGGATCTTTGGATGACAATGCCACATGAATAGTGATATTAGTAGTGTACTAGACGTAGGTCAGTACCCCAGATGATGATCTTGATAAAGAGGATACCAGATGAACAGTGTGATGAGTATGATATTGACCCGTACCCAGATTTGGGGATGCCGTACGACGGATTTACGTACGAGCTATATCTTGATGATTGATCCGCACTCTTGACTTGGGATGTCTGATTATAGATATGGTATCGGATATGATATTATTGAGGCAGGATCACCGACTAATATATATACAGGTATGTATATGGATCGACTCAGATGTTAGGCGGTTTCCTTACCTGTAGTCCAGCTTGTTAGCTTAGCCCTTTAGTTTAGTTTAGTTGTTAGATTAGATTCGATTCTTACCTATTTTAAAAACTAACGAATCGTGGGTATTTTAAAAGACAGCCCAAGGGGATCCTACGGATATTTCAAAAGACGTATCTTTTCATAAAAACACCGTAGCCCCTATTTTCAAAACCCCATGATTCGTGTTATTTCAAAAGGCACCATTTGTAGGACTTATATTAGATTAATGCAGATTAGTTATAGTTGCGTCTAGTATTCAGCTCCCGCTCACTTTTGTTGTTCGCTCCGCATCACATGCTTATATTATGCTTCATATTCTACTGTTGATATCTTGTAGTTAGGACACCAGCACCATTACCGATGATGCGTATGTACCACGTACACTTACTTGCCGGCCCACACACATCTTCATCGGTAATTGCCATGTCACGAACACTTTAGAAATACTATTTCATTGACATAGGGTGTTAGCTAATAGTTTAGACATTGTAGTTATTGCCTGCTACTTCATGCATGTTATTATTCACTGTTGTGCCGCATTCATGGATTTTCATGCCTATATTCTCTGTTTACATGCTATTGATGATTTGGATTCGGATTTCATGAGATTTCTTGGATTTAGAGGAAGACCGCAAAAACATAAATAAACCTTTTGTCTCTCTTTTTAAATAAAAAGTGCGGTTTTCCCATGATGTATGAGTCGTCCACCATGAGTTTGCTGATGGATTTCGAGACCCGATTCGAGGAGACGGATGAACCGTTTCGGGTACATGGTGGGCCCGGTAAGGTACCCCGGGGCAAGAAGCGCGTAATGATGACGATGTGAGCCTGGCAGGGGAGACTACCTACCGGTGATATTACCCGACGCGTCGGATATCCGGAGGATACCGTCGTGGTCTTGAGATGGAGGGTAGGGGCCGGTCTGGACTGACGGCGCC
The DNA here is from genome assembly GCA_030015575.1 of Agapanthus africanus. Taxonomy (NCBI): domain Eukaryota; kingdom Viridiplantae; phylum Streptophyta; class Magnoliopsida; order Asparagales; family Amaryllidaceae; genus Agapanthus; species Agapanthus africanus. The sequence continues at coordinate 403,086,591 of CM057337.1, read as the reverse complement.
CTAGATATTGAGATTGAGACATTGAGATTTCGAGATATTGAGGTACTGCGATTTGATGATACAGGCCAGTCCGGATAGCCGGAGCCTGAGGTTTTGAGATATTGAGATTTATGTTTTGTGTCGATGCTAGACACTGTTGATGCTGAGTTCATTTATGATACCTCATTTTAAAAATACAAAGGAAATCTCACTAACTTATGAAAACAGTTTCTTCATTTACATGTATTCTATTTTCATGCATTCATACCTCATTCAAATGATATATTGCTACCTGAGACACTGACACGGGCACATGAGATCACACTCGGGTTAGATATTACCCGAGCCACCGTTATAGGCTGCATGTTATACATATATTTGAGGATATATATTATGATCATTGACCTAGGTTGCGTTATTTATGCGATTTCTGTGCGTAGATGTTTTTCTATTCACGAGTTGGCAACTCACCCCCGTTGTGCCCCAGTTTCTTGCAGGTTTGCCGTACAGGTTTCATTACGGCTTGCGGGCATAGTTTCCTTCGGGTGATTTGCTAGTAGGTGGGTTTTACTTGTATCGTACCCCCATTATATATCTTGTATATTATTATTCTGTTGTATCTAGAAGTTCCATCAACCAAACATGTATTTATTTGAGATAGAGACCAGTGATGTTTATTCTTTCGACCTTAGAGTCGCGCGTTATATTTCTGTGGTTTTCTTGTGGTTTTGAGTTTCCTTTTGAGTTTTGATCCTCGCCGTTGGCGTTGTATATTTTATTGCTTGTGTGGTTGTGACCGTCGATTGACGAAGAGCTAGCTCCCGCTTGGGGTTGCCTTTTTATTGATTTCGTATACTATTCATGTTGTATCCCGTTTGGGGGCCAGTATTTACAAAGGAGACTCTGCCGAAATTTTCAGGAAATTTTTGGTGTTTTTAGAAACCCTCATAATTCGGCTTATGCTATTAAAACTACGTATTTAAATTGGTTTTCCTTCACTCTACTACTTTTCTTGGTTTACATTTCTGGGTTTTCGGCTTACTTGGATTACGTACGCCTTGAGGCGTTTCGTAGTTTAAGTGCCGGTCATGTTCCGTACTTTCGGGACATGACAAAGTTGGTATCAGAGCGTTGGGTTTTACCTTCGGAGCGTAGGATGACCCTTAGTTGATGGAATAGGTGACTAAAGTAGAGTGACGTACTGTGGGTATGTTTCGCGGCATACTTACGATACTCTACTCCATTTAAGAAGCCTTAGGATGTACATTTCTTTGCTCAGTATTATATTCATTCCTGATCTAGCCTCATCGGTACTAGTTATGGTTTTGCTGCCATGATTACTGGCAGGGAGAGCTACGGCTAGAGTTGCGGTTAGCACGAGCTCTTCACAAACGAGGACTGACCAGGGCATAATTCCGGCGACACACGATTGCGGAGATGTGTCTCTTTACTGTGTTTTCGCGCCACGAGCATTTGGCGGATCGCCTTTACGAGATTTCTCGGACGTGCCGATCAGTACCAGAGGATCGAGCCAATGATAGAGGCCAACGAGATTTTGATGACCGTTGGTGTATTGCTTATTCATGCGGTTTGAGGCACTGTTCAGCGTGCAGACGAGTGGGCCAGTTATTGCTGCGAACGACGAGATATCGCCCCAGATGTTGGAGCTATTGCAGTACGAGTTGTATTAAGAGATGATAGAAGGTCGCTAGTCACCAAGGATGAATGACTAGGACATGTGGTTCGTTCGCTAGCCCAATGCGAGGTCATCAGATAGATTGATTCCAGCTAGAGACGACTTCACGCGGAGACGTTGAGAGTCGACAGAGATGATCGAATATCAGCAACCTATTATTCCAAGTTTAAAGTATTTGGAAAGACGTGCAGGCAATTCTATGGATCCTCTAGAAGAATGAAATCCTAACTCGACTTAATGACCGTATGAAAGCCTTTGAACCTTATGGTTTGCGGAAGTTCCGCGGCGCCATTAGTGAGGCTTGGGTTTGCCCTTCTACGGCTGGACCATCGATGCTGTGGTACGTACTCGATACTATTAAACTATACCAAGATGTTGAGCTCTTGGGGGATTATGAGGTTTTGACGACTCGATCGGATGGCTCGACTTAATTCGGATGCTAGGTGGTGAGATGCATTTCTTGGGAGACTCCCGATACGAGGATAGCCGTTGGAGCTCAGTCTATGCAGCCACGACGAGACGAGTCCAAAGCGGTCGACATTAAAGAAAGGTGAAGTAAGAGGTTCGTACCAGATCTTGATGAAACGACGTTCCACTCCGCCGACATCAGAGATGCGATACGTATGCCGAGACATTGTACTTGGATATACCTTCCAGAAGGAGTCGCGTTGAGTATGCAGCCGTTCCAAAACGAGAACAGATCTAGTAAGGGACGATGACTTCCGGACAGTTCGGCAGAGACGAGATTTGGGAGAGATCTCGATAGGACCTTTCTGGAATAAATTACGAGAAGACTTGGACCCAGTAGTGGTCATGTTATGCATACCGGCAGGCCAGAGTTCAGGATCGTCGACGAGACATGCTATGGGTGACCACGGCAGTTGGCCAGAGATTCTTGGAGGATTTGCTTGAGCGGGACTATTCCGCCATACTTGATTTGCGTATTTTGGGCGATTTATTCACATGATTGATTTTGATGATTGAGTTTCATGATATTTGTCTTCATGGACCATGGTTGCACCTGCTGAGTATTTACGATTTTTGCACGGTTGTTGCACTTGATATCGTTTTCGTGCCTTGGTTCTCATGTTTGTGATTATATGGATTTCATACAGTTGAGCTGATTTGTGCGTATATACGCACACGATTTGGTTTTTGCACTCAGTATAGTTCATATATGTTTGCAGTGCAGTGTTGCGTATGTTGTGCATTTAGATGCCCTGGACTTCGATTTCGATGGTGATGTTCAATATTTGTTTTGTGCACCTTGTGCACCTGATTGGATTTTGCGTATATTCGGCACTTGATATTGGATTTCATGATTTCGTGCACGATGGATGCACCTGATTTGGATTTTCGCGCATGTTGGGCGCATGTTTTGAAGTGTGATTTTGGTGCACACCAGATGCACTAAATCGAGATTTTTCGTGCATGTCAGATGCACCTGATTTTGTTGTCAGGCACACATGTTTCCTACGACAGATGTTTCGTGCACACCCGATGCACTTAGATGTTGTTTATGTGCATATGTATGGCACTTATTTGGATTTTGATTTCCGTGTGCACCAGACACACGTAGTATTCATACGCGTATTTTGTGATTGATTTTTCTTATAGAGCAGTACGTTTTTATGATATTGCTATGTGTTTTCGTACTGAGCAGGACTAGTCAGAGGACAGTACCTGAATATATTTTGCATGCATTGATTGTTATTGAAGGGATTTCCAAAAAAAAAGCGAGCTATAGTCTCAGCATTTACCTACGTGTCTGATATGACACGAAATGTTTAAAACAAGGAGACCCTTCTAAATTGTTTCCAAAACGGCGGAACGTACATTTCAAACAAAGGTATATATGTATATAGTTATTTTCTTATGATAGACGTCCGCCACTGTGCAGTGTTATACGCGTTGCACAGCGACTTAAAGAGATTTGGCATACATTTCCTTCAGATACTTACATATATAGATTCGATATTACATGTATAGTTTCGAGTTATATCATATTGCTTTTGCTTTGGATTTGACATTGATGTCTTCCACATGACTCCGATGATTGCGGGATGCTTGACGGAGTTTTGATTTGAGTTATATGCTCATTTTTCATGCGCATGCGCTGCGCTACGATTTGTTTTATATATTTACAATTTCGGAGCCACGACGACTTGATGGTTTTGTTTAGATGTTTTAGTATTTGGGGGGATTTTTACTTTAAATTCGGGGACCGAATTTTTTTAAGGGGGGAAGATTGTAGCGTTTTGAAAATCGTTTCGGTGAAATTTCGGAAAATCGGTAAAATAAGAGGGTTTTCTGTAAAAAGTCAAAATGTAAATATTTTATTATAAAAATTAAATATGCATATTCTAGCTATGTAATGGCTAGTATTTGGTGTTTATTGAGCCACTGGTGAAATTTCAAATTTTCTGAAAAAAATTTATTTTATTATTATTTTAAGCCGTCACTAATACATTTAATTAGGGAAAATTACAAATTGGAATGAGTTGAAACAAATTTTGTCCATCATGACACATTAAATAAAATTTTATCATATGGTTTTTGAAATGAAATCGTTTTCCAAAACGGTTTAGAAAATATCGAAGAAAAAGGGTTTTTTCGGTGAAATTAGTGTTAGTGGAAGTGGGGTACAACATTTATCTTTTTTTCTCACCCAAACAAAACCCACACCTCCTCCCCTATAGCTCTGGCCGGCCCCTTTATAGCCCACCATTCTTGGGCCTCTCATCTCCCAAAAAAAAAACAAAGAAAAGAGAACAAAGGAATGAAAGATATTGGGCAAAAGGAGTTTGGGCTTTGACTTTTGGGTATTGCCTTGACTTTTTCCCCACCTCCCTCTCTCTCCCCCCTCCCCATTCAGCCGACCCACTCTCTCTCCTTCCCACAACTGCAGCCCCTCTCTCTTTTCCTCTCATTTCTCATCAAAATTTCATCTCAAAATGCCCAAAAATCAACACAAAAATCCCACAAAATAAAAATCCAATCCTTACCCATTTTCCCTTATCTCTTTTAGCATGGATCTTGATGCAAAGATTTCAATTTGGAGGCCATGTTCTATGTATGTTCCATTGTTCTTGAGGTATAATAAATCTTGGATTTTTGTTAAATTGTCTGATTATTTCTTCAATTAAGTTAATGAGTGGTTTAAATTAAGTTTTGAAATGCTAGTTAGAATTTTAAAGTTAGGGTTTGGAAATTCTAGAATTGGGTTTTTAAAAATCAAGTGAGGGTTTTTAACATTGTTTATGATTGTATAGTATAGTTATCATGCTAAGTCATGCAAAGTGTAATCTAAGTGCCAAATTTGCTAATTTCTACATCTAAATTATCATAATTAAGCTAATTGCAAACTAGTTTATTTAGATCTATTATAATTAGAGAGTTTAAAATTTAGTTTGGGTTTGGGTGACTTAATTAAGTTATTTAGTGGGCATTTTAGCCACTAGAATTGTTAAAATAGTTAAAGTTGATTAAAACACCAAGTTTTGAGCTAAAATGGAAAATTGTGCTAGTTTTGTTAACTAGGTTTTGTAAATATATATATTTTGATGAGAATAAATTATTGTAATGGTTTATATGACTTGGTTATGATATTGAGTGGATATTGCGGTTGCTAGATTTGTTTAAACGTCGATTTTTGTATTAAAACGGTAAATTTTTGCTTGCTAGATTTTCGGAAAAATGGCTTTTAAAGTGAGTTTGAGTTTTTTGTGAATTTTAACCTATTTTATATTATAATTAGTGCATGTGATTGTGCAAATGAGTGTGTTTGGGTTTTCTCGATGGTTTGGCGTTTGTACGCCGACATCGAGGGTTTTGGGGTTGATTTATAAAGGCAACCATAGGTTTTGACCTATGTGGGATTCGTGAGTCGTTTTGGTCATGAGTCGGATTTTAATGCAATACGGTGCATTATGATATGTAGGTACCCCATGCGGACTTCGAGACGACAAGCAAGCGCATGGCGACGTCGGCACCGGCTAGCGAGGACTAGGTGAGTAGATTTATATCTACGGGGAGAAGTCGGGTGGATGGCGTATAGCACCCCCTCAGTTCGTGGTGATATATACGAATACGTATACACACATATATTTTGATTACATATATTATGTTGATATGAGACTTGATGATAAAGGTGGATTCTAGGTGTTCATGGATTAGTTTAGTGTTAGTTGCGAAAGCCTAGAGTAGTTGTTATACCCAAACACACACGCACACACATGCATACATCTATGTTATTACCCGTGCGTATATGGGGAGAGGTGGTTAGGTGTTCACCTGGGTATGGGACTAGGTGTTCACATACTGGATTTGCGGTGATACTTGGGTTTGAGATGAGTCGATGAGATTTGAGTTGAGGCCGTGAGATCGGCGATATGGCAGGATTCGTACTTGAGATACGTACTGATATTATAGCGGATCTTTGGATGACAATGCCACGTGAATAGTGATATTAGTAGTGTACAAGACGTAGGTCAGTACCCCAGATGATGATCTTGATAAAGAGGATACCAGATGAACAGTGTGATGAGTATGATATTGACCCGTACCCAGATTTGGGGATGCCGTACGACGGATTTACATACGAGCTATATCTTGATGATTGATCCGCACTCTTGACTTGGGATGTCTGATTATAGATATGGTATCGGATATGATATTATTGAGGCGGGATCACCGACTAATATATATACAGGTATGTATATGGATCGACTCAGATGTTAGGCGTTTTCCTTACCTGTAGTCCAGCTTGTTAGCTTAGCCCTTTAGTTTAGTTTAGTTGTTAGATTAGATTCGATTCTTACCTATTTTAAAAACTAACGAATCGTGGGTATTTTAAAAGACAGCCCAAGGGGATCCTATGGATATTTCAAAAGACGTATCTTTTCATAAAAACACCGTAGCCCTTATTTTCAAAACCCCATGATTCGTGTTATTTCAAAAGGCACCATTTGTAGGACTTATATTAGATTAATTCAGATTAGTTATAGTTGCGTCTAGTATTCAGCTCCCCCTCACTTTTGTTGTTCTCTCCGCATCACATGCTTATATTATGCTTCATATTCTACTGTTGATATCTTGTGGTTAGGACACCAGCACCATTACCGATGATGCGTATGTACCACGTACACTTACTTGCCGGCCCACACACATCTTCATCGGTAATTGCCATGTCACGAACACTTTAGAAATACTATTTCATTGACATAGGGTGTTAGCTAATAGTTTAGACATTATAGTTATTGCCTGCTACTTCATGCATGTTATTATTCACTGTTGTGCCGCATTCATGGATTTTCATGCCTATATCACTGTTTACATGCTATTGATGATTTGGATTCGGATTTCATGAGATTTCTTGGATTTGGAGGAAAACCGCAAAAACATAAATAAACCTTTTGTCTCTCTTTTTAAATAAAAAGTACGGTTTTCCCATGATGTATGAGTCGTCCACCATGAGTTTGCTGATAGATTTCGAGACCCGATTCGAGGAGACGGATGAACCGTTTCGGGTACATGGTGGGCCCGGTAAGGTACCCCGGGGCAAGAAGCGCGTGATGATGATGATGTGAGCCTGGTAGGGGAGACTACCTACTGGTGATATTACCCGACGCGTCGGATATCCGGAGGATACCGTCGTGGTCTTGAGATGGATGGTAGGGGCCGGTCTGGACTGACGGCGCCCTAGATATTGAGATTGAGACATTGAGATTTCGAGATATTGAGGTACTTCGATTTGATGATACAGGACAGTCCGGATAGCCGGAGCCTGAGGTTTTGAGACATTGAGATTTATGTTTTGTGTCGATGCTAGACACTGTTGATGCTGAGTTCATTTATGATACCTCATTTTAAAAATACAAAGGAAATCTCACTAACTTATGAAACAGTTTCTTCATTTACATGTATTCTGATTTCATGCATTCATACCTCATTCATATGATATATTGCTACCTGAGACACTGACACGGGCACATGAGATCACACTCGGGTTAGATATTACCCTAGCCATTGTTATAGGCTGCATGTTATACATATATTTGAGGATATATATTATGATCATTGACCTAGGTTGCGTTATTTATGCGATTTCCGTGCGTAGATGTTTTTCTATTCACGAGTTGGCAACTCACCCCCATTGTGCCCCAGTTTCTTGCAGGTTTGCCGTACAGGTTTCATTATGGCTTGCGGGCATAGTTTCCTTCGGGTGATTTGCTAGTAGGTGGGTTTACGTGTATCGTACCCCCATTATATATCTTGTATATTATTATTCTGTTGTATCTAGAAGTTCCATCAACCAAACATGTATTTATTTGAGATAGAAACCAGTGATGTTTATTCTTTCGACCTTAGAGTCGCGCGTTATATTTCTGTGGTTTTCTTATGGTTTTGAGTTTCCTTTTGAGTTTTGATCCTCGCCGTTGGCGTTGTATATTTTATTGCTTGTGTGGTTGTGACTGTCGATTGACGAAGAGCTAGCTCCCGCTTGGGTATGCCTTTTTATTGATTTCGTATACTATTCATGTTGTATCCTGTTTGGGGGCCAGTATTTACAAAGAAGACTCTGCCGAAATTTTCAGGAAATTTTTGATGTTTTTAGAAACCCGCATAATTCGGCTTATGCTATTAAAACTACTTATTTATATTGGTTTTCCTTCACTCTACTACTTTTCTTGGTTTACATTTCTGGGTTTTCGGCTTACTTGGATTACGTACGCCTCGAGACGTTTCGTAGTTTAAGTGCCGGTCATGTTCCGTACTTTCGGGACGTGACAGCGTGCGTGAAACTAAACGCGCGTGCAAATGACACGTCGCGACGCGCACAACTTACCAGAACCTACACCGACGCGCTGTGTCGCGCAGCGCGCCATAGAACCATGCGTATCATGCGCGCGTCGCATAAGTTTTAAAACATCGGAAACACGTTATTATCTCCAGATTTTTCCTCTGGACCCAACTTGAAAAGTTATAGATACCAACAGACTAATCTACCTAGCAAGACCCTACACCCAAAAATCCCACCCCCCACCCCCCACTCTGGTCGCAAATTGCGGCCAGATTGAATAAACCGGCGGCCAAGAGTGGGAGGTGGGCCCCCGTGCTCTGTGTGTGTCTCTTCTAAGGTCACTATGCTACATTCTTCATAATTTTATTCTAAAGGGCTCGGGTCAACAGCAGATCTTACAGAGGCTAAAAAGTCGCTAAAACTACCAAATTATGCCAAGTCGGATAAATCGGGTATCTTTGTGAAATCTGGGGCAATTCTCTGGTTAACTGGTCTTAAATACACTTAGACAAGCTAAACTATCAATCAAAACCATCACTTGGCTAAACCTCACCCAAAACACCAAAACCAGCACTAAACTATACTAGAACACTAACTAGACTAAATTAACTTCAGCTTAAACAACCCAGCAAACAAGTTTAGATATAAACCTCAAGAGAATCCTAGTTCAAGGGAGAAGAGAAGAAGTGGAAGGTGTGTGCTACTGCTAAAGCTCCTGGTGCTGCAAAACTTGGCTGGAAGGAGCTGAACCGCCTCACTGCTACAGGCTGATGCTGCTACAGAACCTGTTGAACTGCTGCTGTTGTTTTTGTTTTGGTGCTTTCTTTGTGTTGTTGTTGTAGCAACAGGTGAAGAAGGTGTAGCAGCAATTGTGGTGAAGTGTGGTATGTAGTGATGTTGTGTGGGTGTGGTTTTGGAGCTTTGGGCTGTTTGCAGCAGCTGAAGTTGTTGTTGCTGTTGCAAAGTTCTGTTGATTTATTTAGTGTAGAAAGTATTGCAGTAGAAGTAGCAGGGGTTGTATTTGGCTATTGGGGGGTGAAGTGCTGTGTTGGGATAGTTGCTGCTGCTGATGGAGGGTATAGTAGGGGCTGGAATGAGGATATATGGCTGATGTTTTGGGCTGATTGTGATGTGGTGCTGGTACTAGCTGTTGTTTTTATGGAGTTAGGGTGGTTGTAGCAGCATCTACTGCTGATATTGTGGCTGAAAACTGGGCAGAAATTGGGCTGATGCAAATGATGGTGCTGCTGTTGATGTAGCTACTGCTGTTGGGTTGAAGAGCTGATGCTATGGGGTTGTAGTTGTTGCTGATGTTGGTTTTTGGTGGCTGAAATGAGCAGGAATTTGGGCTGATGTGTGTATATATGTGAGAAGGATTTGAGAGGTAAGTCAAAGTTTTGAAAGGGAAGGAGTGTGACACAAACCTAGGGCCACCATTCTCTCACTCTCATCTCAAGACAACCCTAACCCTAATCCATTTTTAGAACTAAACTCCTTAATTAACACCAATTAACTTAACTAAGGGTTTAGACCTTCATGGTTGCCTAGACATGGTTAACCCACATACACATCTAAACTTGGCAACCCTAGACCTAACCCACATTAACATGCACAAGTGTGTGTAATCAAGATAAAATTCTACTAAAATACCCATAAAACCAGATAAATCACTAAAAACCCGTTTTGGTAAACTTTTTACCAAAAACCCCACATTAACACATAATTACCACTAAACCTAAACTCAAGTGTTACACTTGCGGACATACACATTTGTACGTCCATACTTGCGTACATACACATATGAACCTTTATATGATATTGAATTCAATTTTGGAGATTTGGGAACCACATGATATATTTTTTAAAACTGGATTCATTTAAAAGAGCGGTTTTCCCTCGATATGTGCATATTACTGTTCCATGTTGCATGATATACGGGTATGCTTACATTTCTGCTATATGTCGCATACATCATGCTTTACGCTTTTACGCATTGAGATATGTTGTTTTCATGAGATTTCTGCATTTGAGAACCGTGGCTATTTCAAAGGAAAGCATGTACTGTTTTAAAAACCCGGTTTCTCTTGATATGATATTTCAATGCGTCCACCATGCGTTTTCTCGGTTCTGAGACGTGTGACATGTGAAACTCGATTGGAGGAGCTGGATGAGGCCGATTGCGGGTACATGGTGGACCCGGTATGGTACCCCCGGGCGAGAAAGGATTGCTGTGCAGTAGACGGTGAGCCTGGCAGATGGACTACTACCTACCGGTGATAGTATTTGGGCTCGACGGATATCCGGAGGATACCGACCGGAGTCGAAAGATGATATGGGCCGATCCGGACTGACGGAGCCCGAGATATGGGGATTTACATGTCGATGCTTGACACGGTTTCATGATGTTTTCGAGTGTCGATGTTGGACACCCAGGTTCCATGATTTTGATGTGTCGCGAGGGACACCCATTGATTTACATCCTCATACTTTCGTGCATATGCTTTTATGATATTACATGCATGATAATGTTGTGTCATTGGTTGACATGTGGACGGGATCCACATTCATACATACATTGATTATATGGTTGGACGAGATCCACATGCATACATACATTGATGATATGGTTGGATGATATCCGCATACATAGGTGTTGATTATATTGTTGGCACATATATATATACGGTCACCCTAGATATCATAGTATTACCTTTATGATATATTTGACCTAGGAGTCGTTGTTTATTCGATTTCTATTTGTCGATGTTTTTCTACTCACGAGTTGGCAACTCACCCCCGTTGTGCCACAGTTCTTGCAAATTGACCGCATGGATCAGTAGCGGTATCGCTGGCACATAACTACTTTCGGGTGTTTTGCTTTGGTAGGTGGGACATTTTTATCGTACCCACTCTTGTACTTATATTTCATATTGTATTTAGTCAACTCCATCAATAAAACTAGTATTTGCAAGTAATGAGACTTAGCAAGACTTGTAGTTGCGAGACTTGAGTGATGAGTTTATGTTCGCTTTTGGGGATTTATGTCTTTCTTTTCTTTATATTTTGTGGTGATCTTCGTCGTTAGGGTCGTATACTTTTATTTACTGTCTTGCGTTGTTGTGATCCGCCGGTTGGCGAAGAGCTAGCTCCCGCTTGGGGATGCCTTTTTCATTATTATGTATTTATAGTTTTGGATCAAAATATACAAAGGAGGTGCTTCCTAAATTTTTAAAAGATGAAACATGTTTTTAAACTTGCATAATCCACTTGCATTTTTTCATGTTCCTATTCTATGCATTAAGAAAACTTGATTTTACTATACCCTTGTTTCAAAACTTCACCTGTTTTATTTTTCAAAAAAAAAGTGTTTAGATTTCTGGGCTTCGGCTTACTTGAATTACGATATGCCTTTTAGACGTGGCATGATTTAAGTGCCATGACTTGATGTGAGGTATTAAAGTGATGGAAAGAGTATACGATGTGATATGATGACTTGGTGTGATATGTCGGTATACGGATGCGAGTCGATATGAGATAATTGATATCTTTGCCGGTCCCCTGACATGAGATTGATACGGATGTGACCTGAGATATAGGTATATAGACATATATAATGTTGTGAATCATGAGTGATATACTGTATGAGACGTTAGGTCCGTTACACTCATTGTCATATAGGTTGTTAGGATCCCAAATTGTTTAATGCCGCCGTACGATGATTTACCGTACGTGATGAGTTTATCTGATGATTTATCCATTGACTAGAGGATGACGTACGATGGATTATACCATAAGTGATGTTATGAGGCTGAATGTCGATTGATAGATTCACCGACTCGGTCATGTTAGATACGTATACCTTATAGCATTTAGTTGACGATGTACTTTATGCTACGTTTATGTCATTCTCATTGCAATACATATATCTGTGCTAGTACACCTACACCATTATCGATGATGCATATGTTACACTTACACAGATCGGCCGGCTCACACACTTTATCATCGATAATTGCTATGTCACGTACACAGTAGAATTGATGCATCATGATATGACTCCTTGCATGATTTACTTGCTATGTTCACTTCACTGTTCCAAGTTGCATGATATATGGATATGCTTACATTCTATTATATGTCGCATACATCATGCTTTATGATTATACGCATTGAGATATATTATTTTCGTGAGATTTCTGGATTTGAGAACCGTGGTTATTTCCAAAGAAAGTATGTATTGTTTTAAAAAACCCGGTTTCTCTTGATATGATATTTTAGTGCGTCCACCATCCCCTTTTCTCGATTCTGAGACGTGTGATATGTGAAACCTGATTCAAGGAGTTGGATGATCCGTTTGCGGGTTCATGGTGGACCCAATATGGTACCCCGAGGCGAGAATGGAAGGTTGTGCAGTAGACGATGAGCCTGGCAGAGGGACTACTACCTACCGGTGATTGGTTGGACCTGGCGGTTATCCGGAGGATACCGACCAGAGTCGAGAGATGGATATGGTCCGATCCGTACTGCCGGAGCTGGAGGGCCGATCCCGCAGATGGAGCCCGTGGGCCGATCCGGACTGATCGAAGACCCGAAGGACTTGTTTTCTTTAGGTATACACTCTATCATAGTAGATAGAACCCTAATATGCTAACTAGGTTTATGGTTAAAGATCCGGTTTAGGTTTATTCTAGTGCCAAGTTTTGTATCGTAGTAAAATTTTTGTTCCGTATTTGTCCACGGAAGTTGGCCGAGGCGCTAGCGTAACCCTTCATGGTATCAGAGCCAGCCCATAAACCCTAGACGAGCAAGTTTAAACAATGTTAAAATAACGAAACCGAAACGACTCCGTAACATCAATACCCAAACTGCAGTTTCTGTTGATTTTTAAGAGGCTTCAATTTTTTTTTAAACAACTGTAGAATGATCCTTACACTGTGAGATGTACCCAGAACAAAAACGATGCAATTTCACCAAGTTTTGGCTGGCCAAACACCTCCAAAAACCATCCTCCTCGATTTTCCTGTGGTCAATTGCATCGTGCTTTGGCCTGTGTTCTTGTCTCTTGAAGTTTGGGTTTCTGGTGTTGCTAGTTTTTTGCCCAAGTTTGATTCTCTGTTGTTTTTAGTATGGGGCAATTTGGACTGTTTCGAAGTCGTTATATTTGACACTGTTTAATAGTTTACAGTACATTCACTTTTATCTGCGACGGTGAATGTCATTTGATCGGTAAACTCGTCTGATTGCTATATGTTCTTTTAGACGGTTTGCGAACGTGACATTCGCGTTGATGTTTTGTGCTTGTGCTGTGATTATGGTTGGATAGTCATGATGGATAGCATGTGGTGCAATGTTATATGTACTGTTTATATTCATTTGTATATTTGATATTGCGGGGCGAGCGTCCGACATGTGGATTGCCGTCTTTGCCGGGTTGTATATTATTTTGGGGCACGACTGGGTTGAGGTCGATATCACCATTTGTACATATTATTTTCGTTTTCTATACTAGGATTACCCCACGGTGGAGTGCACGAATAGCCAGGTTCTAGAAGGCAACAAGCCTGCATCTCATGGCGTTGAGACGGAGGGGGCTTCGTTCTAGAATTGGCGGGCTGTATAGTTTGACCCATGGAGGGGCGCCCAAGTTACCGGATTCTGTGAAGTGCTAGGTGGCCCATTCACTTTGTTGAAGGGGGCTGCCTCACTTCTGTGATTGGCGGGTAACTTCCGCGCTCGTAGGGGTCCAGGTTTTCATTGCACAGGCTATCCACACCACCGGGAATGTTGGGTTTTATTTGCGGCTCAAATGAAACCCGGGGCTCCAAGATTATCCACCATTCTGTATTGTTAGCTGAGATTATGTGATGTTGATTATTATCATGCCTGGGACAAATGTTGTATATACTTATATATACACTAGTAGATGTTGTATATGTTTTGCACCCGCACTAGTCCAGTCTCCGCTCTGTCGTTAGTTAAGTAACCTAACGGGTGATGACGGGGCCCCGTGGCGAATGCGAATGGCATATACGTACATTGTATTTTTGTTCTTTTCTAGTCTGATATGTTAAAATTGATGGGACCGCATTAATTTTGATTAATGCAAGAAAATAAACCTAAAAGCCGTTGTTGGAACTAATTTCGAAAAACTACAGTTATATTCTTTCGCTTTGTATAGTGGTATTCGGTCATGAATATCCAGCACCTCATTCTACGAGGCAAGAGCCAAGATCCCTTCATGGGGAGTGACCTCTTGAGCTAAAGTCTATACTATAGATTACTCGGTTTTTTCAAAACAAAAAATTTTCAAAAAAGCGGAGCTTAAACCACTCCTTTTCAAAATTGCTCAGGTTCCTTCGACGATATCAAGTTCATTACATTAACGGGTTTTTTGCCAGAAACCCAGCCGTATCCTTCCGTCATTTCAGAATAGTAATATTTAGTATTCGTGCTGCGTTTGTTGACCTAGTCAAGGCGTAGTGAACGGTAGTTAAGTGATATTTTTCTGTGCATTGCAAATGCGATTGGTTAGGACAGTCGTGCGGCCTTGTTGACCTAGTCAAGGGCACGTACGGGTGGGTTTAATGCAATCAAGAAAATGACGGGTATAACTTGACTAGCGGTTTATGGTTTGTTGACCTAGTCAAGGCCATAAACCATTAGGGGCAAAAACCACATCGGGAGTTTCAAATATACAGGAAACTTGCAGATTTAACATACCTTCTGGAGTGTAGTGACTAAAGTGGATTCCATCTAGGCCATTACACAATGATAGTTGGATCCCGATCCCACTGATGAGTTGGATTACTCTCGGGAGATTATTTCACTTAACAATCAATGCTATAAACCAAGTATGTGTCTAGAATGGTGTTAGCGGGGCTACGCCTCCAGGGAAAAGAGGTTATATAATTAAGGAACTTCGCGAAAGCGTTGGAAAACCTCCCTCGAAGTACCAACACTAGCCTGGCTGAAAAGCTAAGCAAGTATTGTGATGTGTGATTAAATCCTGACTAGTTCTTCTTTTAGGGTGTGAAGAAGAAATTGAGGAAACAGTGGGAGCCATCCTGATTACATAAATTAATAACCAATCTAATCTTGCAAGAGCGCACGCTGAGTGTTTCTTTTCTCTCTCTCCAGGTAGCAACCATTTCACACCCTAACGAAGATAATAAAATGTATCGCTTGACTGATCGGAATTCTTATTCGGGGATGGGGAACGTCGGTTTGGCTCTAACTTTGGATGGCGATCGTAGGTGTGAGCAAGGGAAAGAGGATTGTTTCAATTCTAAGGAGACCCCATTGAAGAAGAAGCATACTAAAGCATCTACTTCAGGTATTCTTGTAATTGAGAACTGCTTTTCGGTCAGTCCTACCTCCTGGGTACTAGATACCGGATCATGATCTCATATCTGTAATTTATTACAGGGACTGAGAAATGTAAGATAGTTGCACCTGGTGATATGTCCCTCAGGATAGGGAACGGAGCACAAGTTAATGCTGCAGCCGTCGGTGAATATCACCTAGTGTTGCCAAATGGCAATACTATGATTTTGAACAATTGCTCCTATGTACCTTCCATGGTTTGCAACATCATATCAGTTTCTTTACTTGATAAAGATGGATATAATTTTGTTCTTGATAGAAATATCATGAATATTTACCTTGATAAGGTACTGGTTGCTGAAGGTACACTGTGTAATGGTATCTATATTCTAAATCAGAATACAGTTCTCAATGTACAAGACACACGCAATAGAAAGAGTTCAGATACGAACGAATCCTACTTATGGCATTGTAGACTTGGTCATATCGGAGAGAAAAGACTAAGAAAGTTACATAAAGATGGACTCTTGAATACGTTCGAATTTTTATCTTATGAAACTTGTCAGTCTTATCTCAAAGGAAAGATGACCAAATCTCCGTTCACCGAATATGGAGAAAGAGCATAAGAGCTCTTGGGACTCATACACATTGATGTGTGTGGTCCGATGTCTATACTTGCAAGGGGTGGGTTCTCGTACTTCATCACATTCACTAACGATCTCTCTAGATTTGGATATGTGTATCTTATGAAACACAAATCTGATGCTTTTGAGAAATTCAAAGAATTCAGAAACGAAGTAGAGAACCGGTTTGGCAAAAGTATCAAGATCCTCCGATCGGATAGGGGAGGGGAGTACTTGACCATGGAATTCCTAGATTACTTAAAAGAGAATGTAATTGTCTCTCAGCTTACTCTTCCTTACACCCCACAGCACAACGGTGTATCGGAGCGGAAGAATCATACCCTATTGGATATGGTTCGCTCCATGATGAGTAACGTTGAGTTGCCTCTTTCATTCTGAGGACATGCGCTTCAGACAGCGGCATACCTATTGAATGATGTTCCGTCCAAATCAGTGCCAAAGACACCATTCGAGATATGTTATGGAAAAAGGCCATATCTTAAAAGATTTAAGATATGGGGTTGTCCGGCTTATGTTAAAAAGCATAAACCAGATAAACTGGAGGCATGGTCAGTTTTATATAAGTTTATGGGATATCCAATGAATGGTTATGGACATTTGTTCTACTACACCGAGGAACAGAAGGTGTTTGTTGCTCAACATGCCATTTTCTTAGAAACGGAGTTTCATGCAAAAGAAATTAGTGGGAGCACGGTAGAACTGGAAGAAATTCAGCGAACACAAACTGAAACTGAAGATTTGACAGAACCTCAAGATTCAATAAGACGAATCTCAGCCACTCTGCAGATCTGGTAGGATTTCTCATCCGCCCGAGAGATAGTATGGTTTTCTCATAGACGGGGATCGAGAGGATTGCATCTTGGAAGAGGATGATCCTACCAGTTTCAGGCAGGCCATTATCAGTAGGGACTCTGATAAGTGGCTGGATACTATGCGATCTGAAATGGAGTCCATGTACACCAATAACGTATGGACCTTGGATAGTGCTCCACCTAGGGTAAAACCCATTGGATGCAAATGGATCTACAAAAGGAAACTTAGTGTAGATGGGCAGGTGGAAACCTATATGGCTAGACTCGTTTCAAAAGGTTTTCGTCAAAGACCTGGTATAGACTATGATGAAAATTTTTCTCCAGTGGCTATGCTCAAATCCATTCGGCTCCTATTTGCTATTGCTGCCTTCCATAACTATGAGATCTGGCAGATGGACGTAAAAATGGCTTTTCTAAACAGCAGTTTGGAAGAGTGCATTTATATGGATCATCCAGAAGGCTTTGTAGACAGTGGGAGCAGCGGGAAGGTGTGCAAGTTGCTTAAATCCATTTATGGATTAAAGCAGGCATCACGGAGATGGAACATCTGTTTTGATGAAACAGTCAAGGAATTTTACTTTATCAAGAACGAGAATGAGCCTTGTATTTATAATAAGATTGTAGGACGAACTGTCACATTCCTAGTCTTGTACGTGGATGAGATTCTTTTGATAGGAAATGACATTCCTATACTACAATCGGTCAAGCTATTCTTGTCACAACGGTTCTCCATGAAGGACCTGGGTGATGCCTCGTGCATTCTGGGGATCAAGATCTACAGAGATAGATCCAAGAGATTACTGGTACTTTCATAGTGCAGGTACATAGAGACTGTACTAAAGAGATTTAGTAGGGAAGATTCCAAGCGCGGTAATATACCCGCATTGCACGGTATCACCCTCTCCAAGAAGATGTCTCCTAAGACTGACGAGGAGAGGGTTCGCATGAGCACTATACCCTACGCTTCGACGGTAGGATCTATAATGTATGCGATGCTATGTACAAGACCAGATGTAGCTTACGCTCTAAGCGTGGTGAGCGGTATCAGTTAGACCCAGGTGAGAACCACTGGACAGCAGTGAAGCACATTCTCAATTACCTGAGAAGGACTAAGGAGATGTTCCTGGTTTACGGTAATGGAGACCTCAGGGTCGAGTCCTTTACCAATTCAAGCTTCCAGAGTGACAAGGACGACAGCAAGTCTGTCTCGAGTTTTGTATTTACCCTCAACGGAGGGGCGGTGTGTTGTAGGAGTTCCAAATAGAACATCATCATTGACTCGACGATGGAGGCTGAATACATTGCTGCAAGCGATGTCGCAAAATAGGTGGTCTGGATGAAGAAGTTCATTAATGAACATCCGGTAGTTCCGTCCATTGTTCACCTAATACCTTTGTATTGCGATAACAATGGGGCTATAGCTTTAGCGAAGGAACCACGGTCCCATCATAAATCCAGACACATCTTAAGGCGGTATCACCTGATCAAGGAGATCATTGATCGCCAGGAGATCGAGGTGCGGAGAGTGGACACTAAAGAAAACACGGCGGATCCATTCACAAAGGCCCTCCCTCAAGCACAGTTCGAGCGACTTTTTGAGCTATTGGGTATGCGGTACGCCAGCAGCTAGCCTCAGTGCAGATGTTGGGTATGCGGTACACCAATTACTGGCCTTTAGTTTAAGTGGAAGATTGTTGGATATGTATGCCCTAGAGGCCATTATTGTATAGTACAAGTTTGTATATTACATTTTGGAAGTTTAGGATATATACTTGGTTTGTATCTATCTTAATATGTGTATATGTTTCTTTTAACATCTCGCTCATACATATTGATGGAGCCCTTAGGATCTTTGCTTGACTACCAGCGTCGTGATGGCGATCACACTAGTGGGGGATGGGTAGTCTATAAGCACATCCTTATACACATCCTTAGTCGTAGGATTATAGAAATAGGGCATCGATACTCCATAGTAGACTAGTGCATACGTTTATCATCCCAGCACGGGAGATGGTCTGTGCCACAGCCATCAGTACGTCGTACTGGAGATAGTATGCAGGTGCTCACTGGGTTATAAGTTACACTGGACGGACTCATTGGGTACTGCTGGTTTCTACTATACCTATCGTGAGGTAGCAATTCCCAGTTGACATGAGTACAGCTTAGTCCATTGACTTGACATTGCTACTTCGCCTCAAGTGTGTTCCTATTGTTCTTAGATTGCTACCCTACCATGGCTCTATTGAGTCGTGCAAACAGGTAGTAATTGGGTGCAGTCCCGAAGCACTTGGAGGCAGTGGTAGTTAAGTAAGATTCGTCTCTCCCGGTATTGGGGGTTGATATCGTGCTGTGTTTGGAGAGTCATTACACAAAGTCCCTGGCCAGGGCAAGTGAGATTTACTGGTAGGTGTTCCAGTAGTTTCTCAGGATGTTCTAGGCTACACTCCGACACGACTTATACCGCTATTAGGGGTCTGACGTTTACCACCCCCTAGGCCCGATATGCGATACTCTTAGACGAACAGACCGGACTGTATGGAGATTGTCACAGATAGGCTCAGTAGGAGTTTGGATGAGCTTGCTCGTCGACCTTCTTATCGATAGATACCTAGGTAGCCGTTAAGCACAGCTAGTGCCGCTGACGTGCTTGTAGTTAAACCAACTGCCAGATTACTGTCAAGTTTTTAGAGTCCCACACAGAGGGTTTCCCAGCTTCGGGCGAAACGAGTAGAGGTCGTATGGTTTTACGACAGTGTTCGATCACATACGTGTACTTGTGCGCATGTGGTGTTCGAGCGGACAATACTAGTGGGCTTTGGTTTAAGCTAGATCCTAGTATTTGATTATTGGATTAGCTTCATCTCATAGTATTCGTGTTTTTCGGAACACGGATGCATGTATGTATATACAGATGAGAGGGGGTATAGAAGGAGATACCTCATTAGGGTTTTGACCATTGACTTGGTCAAAACACATATGAGAAAAAGAAAAGACTTTGTTATTTTTGATAAATATAATATTTGTGGCATGGCTACTTATGTTGACCTTTTGACTTGGGTTGACTTGTTGACCTTAGATATTTTGATGAGATATTTTAGACTTAGATATTTTGGTGAGATATTTTCCATGCCATGCTTGAGGTCATATATAAGCTAGCCATTACAATTTTATAATCATTATGACAAATACTTTCTCTATCTTCAAGCTTGCTCTTGTTAGTTGTATGTATGCCCTAGAGGCCAGTATTGTACAGATGATGTATATTATATTGGTTGCTTGGATATATATAGAGAGGACTTTCTTGCTCGATATGATAGCATGCTATCTGGTTGCTCTTTATCTTAACATGTATACTAGTCTCTTGATACTGTCTTATGGTTACATATTTGTAAAGCCCTTAGGATGTGTATTTGACTACCAGGACTATGATGCAGATCATACTAGTGGGGCTATGTGATCAGTCGAAAATATTACATTTTCAACACATCAATTTCCCTATTATTTGCAATCATCTAAAGGTGTTCGGTATGAATATAACACATATTAGCAATTTGTCTGTAAAATACCAAATAACATGTGTTATACATTATAACCAGCATTTTGAGGGAAATTGAGTGTTTATTATTACACGCATGATCTTTGTATATCGCAACACTTTTCTCAAGATTGTGTGCAGGAAATTCCAGGTAAAAGAGCCGAAACTGCTAAAAGTGCTGATAAAAATACGTCAAGTCCAAGAATTATGATCTGAAAATAAACAAGAAAGATTTATGAGATTCCAGACATCAGGAAATAGCCCTGAAGCCAACACAAATAAACCCTAGAAAAATCATGCAGCAAACCCATCATATGGCCGCGGATCCATGGCCGAATGAGCCTGTTGGCGGCGGATCTGCGGCCACGATGACACGTCAGCGGTAGTTTGACTTCTCAGAGTTCTCCGTCCAAGATCAAAACTTCTTCAATATACTTCGGTCTCAAGATATCTCCAGAAGCTTCCTTCCTAACACCCAAGTTTCTTGTACAAGCCTAATACCTACCAAGCTTCTCAAGCAAGCTAGCAAACTACCTTAACCTAGAAGCTTCTTCTCATAACAATCAAGCTTCTCTTGTAAGTGTTAGTTATATGTATGCCCTAGAGGCCATTACTGTACATACGATGTATATTGTAGTGGATGCTTGGACATATATAGGGAGGACTTTCTTGCTCGACCTGATAGTACGTTATCTGGTTGCTCTTTATCTTAACATGTACTCTGATTGTCTCTTTGTTACATGTTGATAAAGCCCTTAGGATGAGTACTTGACTACCAGGACTATGATGCGGATCATACTAGTGAGGACAGAGTAGTCTCCAAGTACATCCTTCAAATGTTCCTAGTCGTGGGAGTACTGAGACAGGGCATCGATACTCCAGAGTAGACTAGCGTATGCGCTTCTTGACCCATATGATGGGCGATGTATGATCTCATATCCATTGGTATTTGACATCAGAGAAGATATACGGGTGCTCAGTGGAGACTGGATACACTGGACGAACTCGCCGAGAACTCCCAGATGGTATTATACCTCACGTCAGATGGCAGTTCTCTGGTGACACTGGTACAGGTTAGTCTGTAGACCCGAGATCGTCATAAAGTCTTGTGTGATTCCCACCGTGCTTTGATTTCCATCATACCACGTCCAAGAGGGCGTGCAAAAAGGTGACTTTTGGGTACAGTCCCGAATCACATGGAGGCAATGAGCGATAGGAGGGGATTCGTCTCTCTCGGTATAGGGAGTTGATGTTGTGCTGTGTTTGATTGGCTATAACAGGAAATCCCTGGCCAGGGTTGCGGAGATTTACTGGTAAGTGTTATCAGTAGTTTCTCGAATTGTTATAGACCTCATATCGACACGACTTATCAAACTACTGGGGTCTGACGTTTACTACCCCTAAGCGAGATATGCGACATATCAGACGACGAGACCGGACTGTACGGGAATGTTACTGACTGGATTCACAGGAGAATGTATAGGCTTACTTGTTGATCTTCTGAGCGCTCAATACCTGGGTGGCTGTTACGTTTAGCTGACCGGTTGCAGCTTGTGCGTGTTTGATATGATCATCACCTACTACCGGTGTATTGACGATTCTTTAGAGTCCTAGACAGAGGTTTCTTGGTTCAGGAAAAACGGAGTAGGAGCACATATATGATATGTGCAGGACCTAGAACATTACGAGTATGTGATACCGTATTAGATTCTCGCGATATGAGATATCAGCCGGGTATATGTGATATAGCCGGATCATCGTATCAAATGTTGATTCGATGAACTGATACAGATTATATTAGTCAGTTATTTATGAAATAACCGGATTATCGGATCAAGCATTGATTCGATAATTTAATGTATAATTATATATTTGATGTATTAAATTACATTAACTGATATAAGCTCACTAAAAGATTGTTTTTCTCACTCGCGTAAAACATTGATATATATGCGATATATGTTAATTGTATTATTTTATTTTGTTACAATAAATATTATATATGTGATATATAATATTGTAACAAGTTATGATTACTATGCAACATGATTAGTGGAGATTAAACATGGTTAGGGTTTGATTTGGGTTAATGTTTTCTAGAAGCTTCTAGAAGTTTTTACTTTGTTTCTTGCAAAGATATTTGTGTTGATATTTTTGTAAGATATTTCCAAACGCAACCCACACCCTTTAACCCTAGTTAACTCTCTACATAGGTTAGCCTATTCCTTGGTCAACCATGGTTGCGTTTGTAGTTATCACAACAATTCATTATTCATCACAAAAGGATTATTCATTGTTCATCTTCTTCTTCCTTATTGCAAAGCTTTCTAGCTTTGATTCTTATGATGAAAATGAGTGAGTTAATGAAAATAAATGAGAGCTAAAATCCTACTTCATCATCCTAATCTATCCTAGCCATTTAGATTAGGGTGTTCACTTCATTTAGTGAGTGAGATCTTGTGTTAATGAAACTTCATGGTAGATCATCTTTGTTATCGAAGATCGGAAGCAAGCTTGCATCTATCTCTTCGTAGAGCCTCTCGAGAGTCCGGAACTTGATGATCGCAGCAAAGGGACCACAACACGGAGCTTATGAAGTGAAGTACCGGACTACAAAGGTTGTAATCCCAAACTCTTAGATGTTAAAGTGTTTAACATGCTTTGTTTCGCCTAATCTCTAGTCTAAGATCTTGGTTTTGAGTTGTTCGGCACGGCTAAATTTTAAATCGGGCATGGTTGATGCCTTATAGACCCTTGTGCGTATGCCTAGTAACCCTACAGTAATCTACATAACTAACTCATTCTAGAAGGTTCTACTCAACTACCAAGTTTGCAAGAGAAGTTAAACCAAGCTTAGCTTCTAAAAGAAGCTAAACCTAATCAAGCTTCTAGGGGAAGTTAAAGGAGAGGACTATATAAAGGGACTTAAGGGCATCATTATAAGGTTGTTCAACAATTCACCCACAAGTTGAGTGACACAACTTGTGCATCCAAACCCTAGCCCAAATACAATTCAAAAATCCAAATCAAAATCACCGAGTACAAATTCAAGCAAGAAGCCATCAAGCCTTTTTGGAGTAACGCCGATCTTCATCTGCGCAAGTGATCCAAGACGATCCGTGACTCACGAAGACGATGCGAAGCTAGTTCGACGATCGAGTTCTCGCCTCAATTCTTATAGTCTTTGAGTGAATTGTAACGAGATGTTGAATAATGAAAGGAGAAAATTCTTGATCTTACTTTCCTTTCCTTTTGAGCATTATGATGAGTTCTCAATTCTTGGTTGTTTTCTTTGTCATGATGTTTGAGTGAAAACTCCGCTCGTGGAGGAATCGAGAAAATAGATAGATGACGATGATTATATTCTTGAACGATTCTTAAGTCTTATGAGTTTTGTAAACCTTAGGAAATTGAATCATCGACAACCTAGTTTCGAGCGAGATGCTTTCTAGAATGTTTTCGCTCCTAATTAGAGATCAACGATTGATGATTGAAAATCCTAGAGGCTAGAATTTTAATGTTAATCAACGAAAGGACAAGGGATGTGATAAAGAAACCCTAGTTTCTTCGCTAGATCCCTAATTCTCGTTGATCGTCATCGATCTAGCAACAAATCATCAATAGATAAGAATTTGTAATCCTAATTCTTCATCATCACTATCGATTGGATCGATTCCTACGAGCCTCATTATAAATCTTGATAACTCATTCAATTTGGACGATTCTTGATTCTAGATTTTTGATCTTTATTTTCTCTTTATTCTTGAAACTAAAATTCATAAATCTTGAATCAAATTTTCTTTTCTCTTTTAATTTCAACTCAACTAAAACAATTACGATCAAATCTCACTTTCCCTATGGACGATCCGCACTCGCTAACGAACCTACAATTGACACCGTTATTGATTGCGGTATACAAATTTCTTTGGTTGTGATCTTTACATTTTTCTACCTTCACACGAAGAAAATGATCAATCAAATGGCGCCGTTGCCGGGGATAGTGTGCTAATTTGTTCGATTTTGAAATTTGAGTTGAAAGATTTATTAATCCATCAGAATTTTTAGATCAAAATTAGCACAAACACTAAATGATTTGTTATGATTTGTTGCAAGGAGATCTGGAATCGGTGGAGTAAGAGGAAAAATTTTCTGAATATTCCAGAGAGCTTAGTGAGGCAACAGAAGCATTTGCTAAAATTTTTGTGCAGGGAACTCTCTAAACCGTGGCGGAACCGTGGCACTTGGTAGTTCATCCCAGCGGATCCGCGGTGCAATTAGGGTTTCGCTGTACGAAACTTCGCTGGTATATTTCTGACTTTCTTATCTCCTCCCTGCTCTGCTCCATTAACCAATTTCTGCAGGATTCTTTGCAAAAATTAGCAGCGCCGCAAAAAGCAAAATTGTGCATGTTTGATCTTGGTTGTTTGCATTTTTAATACGGAAATTAAGGGGAAAACACCAAATTCAGATTAGGTGGGGAGTTCATTACCCTTCCTAAGCCCCAAAAATCACAAAACTGCATCCGCATTACCCTCATTAACTAAAAAATATCTAGACATGACTCTAAGGACCGTCGCGCTCACTTAGGACAGAAGGAGGTCGTGGGTAATCTATTGCTTATCCGCGTTTCTTTTGTGGTGTCTAAGGTAAGTGTGTCTAAGGTAAGTGTGTCTAAGGTAAGTGGTTACTTAATTAGGACCACTACTTACGTAGTAGAGAACCTCCCACTTACCTGGCACTTACCTGGCCCCAGGAGAGACAAAGAGGCCGTAGAGGATTGATCTTGCGACTTGTCTTCAGGAAATCTAGAAGCGGTCTAGAGACTTGACCTAGGTGACTGTTCACACCATAATATTGTATTATTATATTCCCCATTCTTATTCGTTTTATAAATAAACAGGTGCTTTTGACGCATGTCTGCTACATATTATAGGTTACAGGTTCTTGGATCTAAAACGGTGAAAAATAGAAAAGACGATGCAATAGTGGAACTACAACCAGCAAACAGAAGGATTTTGATAAAGCCTACACAAAGATCAGTACAAGGCAACGCAAGGTCCAGGATTACAAACCGAACGGTTACAAGTCCACTGCAAATTGTTCACTGGAGATCTGGAAGAAATAAAGAAGCCAAATTGAAAAAGATCCAAAGAATATGAAAGCCCAGAAAGCCCAGAACCAGACCAGGAATTTTCAGCATGTAAGTCGACCAATGGGCCGCGGAACCGCGGCCCAAGCCCTACCTATGCCGCGGTTCCGCGGCCGTTATATGCCCGTGTCGGTGGATTTTGGTGGCGGTGCGCGGAGCGTTGAATAGGTCTTTTTCTTAAGGGGTATTTTTGTAAAAGCAGATATGCGAGTCAATTGTAACCCTAGGGTTTCCTATCCTCTATAAATAGGAACTCTAAATCATTGTAAAGGATATGTCTCCCTTCATTAATAAATTTTAGAATTCTATTGGAGAGCATCGGTGCCTCTTTTCAATTTATGAATCCAGATCTGACAACCCTGTGTTGATGTATGGAGAGAGCCATCTGTAGGTAGCTTTATTTAATTGCTCTATTTTAGATTTTAATTCCTTGCCCTAGATAATTGTTAAGAGTTAGCTTTGGGGAAGGCTTTTTGAGAGATGAGAACAGAGAAGGATTTTCAAAATAGAACAGTGGAATTTTTCCCGCACTCTGAAACCTCCACCGCGCCGCGATTCCGCCGCCGCACCCTTGCTGAGACCGCGGAAACGCGGTTCGTTAGCAGAATCAGAACCTACAAATTTTTTTGGGGACTCGTGCCGACTACCCCGCCGCGGAACCGCAGTGGGAACCTGCCTACGGCCGTGGAAAGGCAGCGCCTTCGTGACATCTGCCTCTGGAATTTGCACTGTAAGCTTCGTTTTTCTCTTCTCTGCAAATCTCGATATATCTTTTCTGAAAAATTCTTGCAGGATTCTGCGCTTTAAAAATCTTCCCCCTTCCAAATAACAAATCTTGTGCAGGATTCTTTGCGCCGCATAAAATAAAAAACTTTGATTGCAAGTGTTTTTTCTGTTTTGCATATCTTTAATTGGACTTTAAGGGGCTTTTGACCAATTCAGATTGGGTGGGGATTTCATCACCCTTCCCAGGACCCCAGAAATCACATAAGGCATATGCATTGACCATCTATTAATTAAAAAAATACTAGACTCAGCCCTAAGGACTTCGAGCTCAATAGGACAGAGGACGAGTTATAGGCACCAGCCGTTTATCCTAACCTGACTTTGCGGTGTCTAGGAAAGTGTGTCAAGGCAAGTGGTTACTTAATTAGGACCGCTCCTTGTAGCGGGGAGCCTCCCACTTACCTGGCACTTACCTGGCCGCAATTGGCGGTGAAGAGGCGGTTTGAGGTCCTATCTCTAGCCCTTTGGAACAGTTAGGAGCTGTCTAGCTGACCTAAGTGACCCTAGAGTTAGGCCTGATTATGCATTTTTGGTTGATCGAAAGTATGTCTTAGCCCTTTACCAAAAAATATTTTTTGCAAACAGTTCTAAATATAGAGAAAAAGGAAAAAGGAAATTTAAAAATAAAAAAAAGACTTGCAAATTTTTGCCGCTAAGAAATCCTTGCACCACGTACCTTCTTTCTTTTCCCCTGTCTTCTATCATGGGTACCCCAAATCATAAATCACTTTCCGAACTTTGGTATCCCGAACCTAATTTTGCCTCGTACGTCAATTGCTTCGGTCGATTTAAAGACGATCCTTCCATACTCAAAATATCTTTGAAAGATCAAATAGAAGCGTCTAGGAGAAACAGTTTGACGTTGCAACCCACTTTGTTTCAACCATGTCAACCTTCACCACCTTCGTACGTTGACACCACTTTTCCAAGTCCTGCTGTAACTCCTAAGCCGATTTCCATTGCTGAGCATATTGCTCAATCTCGTAGCCGATCTTTCACCCCTCTCCATACATCTAGTTCTAGGGATCAACAAGTCCATTCACCTTTTTATCCACATGTTGACCCTAATCCTGTCCAACCATCCACTTCCTACCATCCTACCCGACCTTCCCACCGTCACTAGACACTGTTCCTACACAGACTTTTGGGAGTTTCACATATCCAAACAATTTCGAATCTTTTACCAAAACCCCCTTACCACCCAAGTCTAGTTTGGAAGAGTCATTGGAGGCTTATATCTTAGCAACAAACAAAATGGTTAGGAATGTGGAAGCGTCCATGGCCGCCCTTACGCAACTGAGTGAACCGATAGCTAGTTTCCAACTAGCTCCAAATTTTCCAATGTATGAGGAGGCGGTTGGACAGAGTGCGAATTTGAGAGGATTCCCAATTCAAACATACCCATACCCAGTTGATGCCCACAACTCCGGTTTTCCATTGATTGTCCCAAATAGTTCACAAGTTGAAAATAAAACATCTAACGAGTTGTGTGACTTTGTAGTGCTTGATTTGCCAGATTGTGAAGAACCCCTTTCGAGTGAAACCGCACCTAATCCGTTTGACCTTTACACCTCCAATCTAGAGCCTAAATCGATAAATATCCATGCTTTTGATGAGGTGTCAGAAAAAATTGATTTTCACTTGATTGACGATATAGACGCCGGGAATATTTTGGATGATGAAATAGTCGATTTGATTGAAATTTTATGTCCAATTCATCATCCCGAGTCATTAAATGTTTCTCCTGAACTTCATATGCATCTATACTTTGATGATAATGGCATGGATGAGGAGAATTATGAGGATAGTATTGAGGAGAGTATTGAGGATAATATTGAGGTTGAACCATTCTTGTTTGATGTGTCGGATTTTCCAATTCATCCTCTTGAACCTTTAACTAAATCACCCTCCCTCCTTTCCATCGTTCCGACCACGCCTAATATCACGCTTGAAGACTGTGAGCTTGAAAAATTTCTTTTTGAATCTGACACAGTTCTCACAGACGATAATGATTACGAGTGTTTCACTTTTTCGGACGATGTTGATGATTCACCGCCCGAGTTTGAGTCCTTTACATTTTCAGATGAATCAGTTGAACCATCAGACTCGGCTGCTTAAAGTTGTTTCGAACCATTGATGGAATCTTTCCAATTCGAGACAGTTTACTACGGTGAGAATGAGACTATCCCTAATTCACTCCCTTCCCTACCTTCCATTGTTCCAACCGTACAAGAGACCGTTACGCTTTCATCTCCTATACCAAGTTCGGCGTACCCATGTTTTTTTTGCGAATCTTGAGGGATTTGACCCCATTTCTCGACGGGTTGATAGGTTTGCACAATCTCATTTAACACATCGTTCATCACAAATTGTGCTAATTTATTCACTCGATTTACACCCTCAAGATCGTGCTACCCTTCTTTCTCTTTTCCGCCATTCTTCTCCCCCACCGAGACCGTATACCGTTTCTACCTCCACACGGTCTCGTATGCTTCTCATTTCTTTTTTTTCCACTCCATTCTTTCACCAACTCGACCATTACCACGATAAGATTTTTGAATGGTTGGTGCTAACCTTTGGCTTGTGTAATGCCAAGCTTAAGTTTGGGGGGAACCTTGTTGTATATATGTGTATATATTTTCTTTTGTTTTCTTTTTCTATAAAAAAATAACAACTTTTTTTTTCAAAACAATAAAATAAAAAAATTGTAAATAAATAAATAGGGGAGTGCCGACATTTTGACCCTCTTGGTGTAGCCTGACAGTGAGGACACTGTCAAGTTTAAGTTTGGGGGTATGCTCTGTAAGTCTTCTTTCCTCGCATTCATGTGTATATTCTTGCATTTACATACTTATTTTAAAATCCATAAAAATTGAAAATTTTCAAAAGTTATAAAAATTAATGTATTCAATTTTGGCCTTATTTGACTTAAGTTTGACAGATAGGTTAACTAGCTAGGAACAACTAGATCTTAGACTTAGTAAATTAAAAACCCTAAAAATAACCTTCCTTAAAGTTTAACGGTAGAAAGTATATGTCTTTGCAGTTTATTTAGAAATAGGCAAATTTTGAGTTCACTTCTTGGGCTAAGTCGAAACAAAGGAAAAGTATTGATATTTTTATTAGAGTAAAAGTTTGAAAAATAATTCCTAGCTTAAGTCTAGATTCTGAAAATATATACCCTACAATTTGCACAATCATGTACCTTGAAACTTGGAATAGTAGAGGAGACCTTGAAATACTCTTGTCTAAAGTCCTTAGTACGATGAAAAATAAAAAAATACAAGTGTGAATAAACAAAAAATGAACACTGGTTTCTGTGATTACTTAAGGCTGCAAAAATAGAAAAATATTTAGCGAGGGTGCCTCATCACCTAGTGCCTTAGACCAATTGGTTTGGGAGTCATTGCCAAAGCCTTGGGCGTTGCAAGACTAGGAATTACGCTTTAATGTGCAAACGCATCTTGTAATCGGTCGTTGGTACCTCAAGAAGTATTAACGGTCGCATGAAGGATGTGTAAGCAAAATTCATTTAAAAATTCACCAACTAATAAGTACTTTGGACAACGGACAAGAGTATGATTGCTTGATTTGAATTTCCATGTGTAGGGGTGATTCATACACACACATAGGGGCATATGATTGGGATTTAGATATGAGAGAGGAATGAAGAATAGAACTTGTATCTTTAGTAGAGTTGATAAAAATTCCTAAGTGGAGATGGAACCCTAGAAGGAATACTTAAGAGATGCCGAAAGCTAAGTAAGTCTATAGAACATATATAATCTTAAGTTAAATGATAAGGAAGTGTGAAGAATATGGGTGGATAATTTACGAGTTGAGGATAATTTACGAGTTGAAGATAATAGAATTCCTTGTTAGAAACCCTATTTGGAGAATAATAGTCGAAAAGCCGAATTGGTAGGATTTTTTGGGTAGTATCCGCTGAAAACCCTCAGGAGACAACACTCCTCCTACTAGGGACACCCAGAGGTTTAACGGCTTGTTGCACGAGCTCAGTGCAATCGCGTTTCCCTGCAAAAGTGCGGTTAGGTTTTTTTTGTCGTGAATAAAATAATAAGTTTGCTCGAGGACGAGCAAAAGATAAGTTTGGGGGTATTTGTTCACACCATAAAATTGTATTATTATATTCCCCATTCTTATTCGTTTTATAAATAAACAAGTGCTTTTGACGCATATCTACTACATATTATAGGTTACAGGTTCTTGGATCTAAAACAGTGAAAAAGAGAAAAGACGATGCAATAGTGGAACTACAACCAGCAAACAGAAGGATTTTGATAAAGCCTACACAAAGATCAATACAAGGCAACGCAAGGTCCAGGATTACAAACCGAACGGTTATAAGTCCACTGCAAATTGTTCACTGGAGATCTGGAAGAAATAAAGAAGCCAAATTAAAAAAGATCCAAAGAATATAGAAGCCCAGAAAGCCCAGAACCAGACCAGGAATTTTCAGCATGTAAGCCGACCAATGGGCCACGGAACCGCGGCCTAAGCCCTACCCATGCCGCGGTTCCGCGGCCGTTATATGCCCGTGTCGGTGGATTTTGGTGGCGGTGCGCGGAGCGTTGAATAGGTCTTTTTCTTAGGGGGTATTTTTGTAAAAGCAGATATGCGAGTCAA
The DNA here is from genome assembly GCA_030015575.1 of Agapanthus africanus. Classification (NCBI taxonomy): domain Eukaryota; kingdom Viridiplantae; phylum Streptophyta; class Magnoliopsida; order Asparagales; family Amaryllidaceae; genus Agapanthus; species Agapanthus africanus. The sequence continues at coordinate 403,055,218 of CM057337.1, read as the reverse complement.
TTGTAACCCTAGGGTTTCCTATCCTCTATAAATAGGAACTCCAAATCATTGTAAAGGCTATGCCTCCCTTCATTAATAAATTTTAGAATTCTTTTGGAGAGCATCGGTGCCTCTTTTCAATTCATGAATCCAGATCTGACAACCCTGTGTTGATATTTGGAGAGAGCCTGTTAGTTATATGTATGCCCTAGAGGCCATTACTGTACATAGGATGTATATTGTAGTGGATGCTGTGACATATATAGGGAGGACTTTCTTGCTCGACATGATAGTATGCTATCTGGTTGCTCTTTGCCTTAACGTGTATACTGATTGTCTCTCTGTTACATGTTGGTAAAGCCCCTAGGATGTGTACTTGACTACCTGGACTATGATGCGGATCATACTAGTGGGGACATGGTAGTCCATAAGTACACCCTTCAAAGTCCCTAGTCGTGGGTGTATCGAGACGGGGCATCGATATACCAGAGTAGACTAGCGTATACCTTCTCGACCCATACAGATGAGCGATGGATGATCCCATATCCATTGGTGTTTGACATCAGAGATGATATACGGGTGCTCAGTGGAGACTGGGTACACTGGATGGACTCGCCGAGAACTCCCAGATGGTATTATACCTTACGTCAGATGGCAGTTCTCTGGTGACACTGGTACAGAGTAGTCTGTTGACCCGAGATCGTCATAGAGTCTTGTGTGGTTCCCACTGTGCTTTGATTTCCACCTTACCACGTCTAAGAGGGCGTGCAAAACGGTGGTTTTTGGGTACAGTCCCGAGTCACATGGAGGCAATGAGCGATAGGAGGGGATTCGTCTCTCCCGGTATAGGGAGTTGATGTTGCGCTGTGTTCGATTGGCTATAACCGGAAATCCCTGGCCAGGGTTGCTGAGATTTACTGGTAAGTGTTACCAGTAGTTTCTCGAACTGTTATAGACCTCATATCGACACGACTTATCGAGCTATTGGGGTCTGACGTTTACCACCCCTAGGCGAGATATGCGACATATCAGATGATCAGACCGGACTGTACGGTAAGTGTTACTGGTTGGATTCACAGGAGTATGAGCGGGCTTGCTCGTCGATCTTCTGATCGCTCAATACCCGGGTGGCCGTTACGTTTAGCAGACCGCTTGCGGCTTGTGGGTGTTTGATATGATCAACACCTGCTGCCGGCGTATTGACGAGTCTTTAGAGTCCTACACAGAGGTTTCCTGGCTCAAGCGAAACGAAATAGGAGCGCATATGTGATATGTGCGGGACCGAGAATAATGCGTGTATGTGATACCGTATTCTATTCTCACGATGAATGCATCGAATGGTTATATGCGATATAACCTAGTTATCGAATCAAGTATTGATTCGATAAGCCGATACATAGGATACTAGTCGGTTATATGCGATATGACCGGATCGTTAAATCAAGTGTTGATTTAATGATTTAATGTATAATTATATATTTGATATATTACTTTGCATTAACTAGTATCGGTTCACTTTAAATGGATTTTCTCACTTGGATTGTGCACATTGTATATGTGATATACTTTTGTACGCAAGTTTGTATCATGTTTGATGATGCATGCTAACTTGGGTTTGTGTAAAGATTAAACCATGGTTGTGTAATGGTTAGGGTTTTTATTTTCTTATTCATTTATTTATTTATTTATTTATTCATTTTGGAAAATGAACAGTATAAAGAGAAAATGGTTGCTAACTTTGTTTGTATTATGAAGCTTCATGAAGCTTTGACTTAGTGACCATTTTGTCTCATGCTTAACCCTAACCATTCCACTTAACCCTAGTCTATTCTATACACTTTACCATGGTTGCATTATGATAAGTATTGATTTATTTTCCTTTTTGTATAATACCTATCATAATATTCATCTTCTTCTTCTTCTTCTTGACTTGAAGAAAGCTTGCTTCAACAATGGCAACTTGAGCAAATGAGTGAGAAATCCAATTCTAAAGTGAACCCACTTCCTATTTCTTCATCCTCTACCTCTTGCCAAGTAGTAGAGTGTGTTTTCTTCACAAGTTTCATGACTTGGTGAAGTTGGAGCTTGATCTAGCGATGCCTCGACGTAGATCATCTTCGGCATCGTCGTCGATGACCTAGCCCGCTTTTTCTCCGATGAAGCCGACGCTAGAGCCCAAGATCCGTTTTGTACAGTGAGGAGACATCATCGCGGAGCCATGGAGGTGGAGAACCGGATCTACAAAGGTTGTATTTCCGTTTACCATTTAGTTAAGCTGTTAACTAGTTTCTTTTTCCCCTAAACTTCTAGCCAACGATCCGTATTAGGGTTTCTCGGCACCGTAATTTTTGAAATTGGCATGGTTGATGCCTTGTGAGACCTCTTGAGAGTGCCTAGGAACGCTACAGTGGTATCAGAGCCTAGCTAGAGCCTTAGGCGAAATCTAGACGATGTTTGAAACCCGATCGAACCCGAAACCCTAAGTTTTACATGAGCTCTGGACTTTTTCTAAAAACTGGGTTTTTTCCGGATTAAAAATTTCTAAAAAATTCAGCAGGGTCCTATTAGAATTACTGTGAAATTCGGTGGGTCAATTCCTCAAGTGTGCGGCGGAACCGCGGCAGAAGCATGGCTTCTGCGGCGGTTCCGCGGCAGTATTATTAAATTGTCCAATACCTTTTGCACTGTAATTCATGTTTTCAGGTGCTGAATTTTCTGGGAATTTTTAATATTTATTCAAGAGTTGAATATTCTAGGTTGTTTTGGGGATTCGTTGTTTCGATCGGATTATCAAGCTTTGTCTATGTGTTCTTTCCGGATAAATTTTAGAATATGTTAAAAAGTTCGACCGGATATTAATACCCAATTTTTCCCCTGTTGGGAAATTTCCAAGTGTTGGATTTTCCCGTAGTTTAACGACGTTCTAAGTAGTGCAAGTAACGCGATGGACCCTCTAGAAGACAACAAACCTTAACTCGATTATGTGACCGTCTTGAACTGCCCTTTGAACCTTCGGGTTTGGGGCAGTACGGCGTGCCACATGTGAGGCGTTGGCTTGACCCTTCTACGGCTGGACCGTTGGTACTGAGGCATGAACTGAATGTTTTTAAAACTTATTTCAAGTGTTGATCTGTTTCGGGAAAACTTGGGTGTTCGATTGTTCGATCGGAAAGTTTAACATTTTCTATTTATCCGGAATGGGATACAATAATTGGAATTCATAAGAAGTTATGAGATAACTGTATGAATATTATAAACATAGCACTTTAGTCTCACTTGATCGGTTGCCACAGAATTTTGATGTGATCAAAAGTCCGTCGCAATCACGTAGCGTACGCGGATACTCGCCGGGTAAACTTAATAGACAGCCTCGCTCCATAGCCCCGACCAAGTGACTGTAGGAGAACCCCGTCGCCGAAAGCATCCGTTCGGGTGCTCGCGGCAGCGGTGTTCCGCCTTGGTTCACTTCGTCGATGGTATCAGGGGTGCAGCCGTCTACTGAAGTTTGCGACGAGCATTCGATCAGGATGTCGGGAATCTTGTTGAATTGCCCGACTTGATATTGAAAAGCGTTTTCGATTTTGAGACTAAAATACGGGGTTTATAATTGTTAGGCATGCGATGTCTAAGAAATTCATTTGGTCAGGCATGTGATGTCTGAGGTGGTTGCGGATTCCAACTGTTGTAGTTTTACACTTTCTTTTCTGTGACCGTAAGTGTAATATGTGATATCGCCGGTTTCGTTGCTATATGTCAAAGACAATTGGGATGCGCATATTTACTTACGTTGATGACATGTGATGTTATGTGTTGCTGGATATGTTATATTTGATCGTCGTGTTTGAATAGCCGGGGGTTTTTATGTGAGATGAGTGTTTTTCATTTTCATTCATGTAAAAACTTGTATGTAATATTCTTTTATTGGGGCACTTCCAGTTTGCGGAAGTTGTCACCTTTTGTATATTATTTACTTTTCCGCACTAGGATAGACCCAAGGTGGGGAGCACAAGTAACCGGGTTCTGGGGTCCAGTGGGAGACCAACTCGAGGAGTCGAGTCCGGGTCTCCTAACTCCAGAATTGGTAGGGTTGCTTGCCGCTCTCGTAGGGGTTTAGGGGTGTGGGTTTGGCTATTCATCGCAACCGTGGAATCCGTGTTTTATACTGGCTCGTATTGAAAACACGGACGCCCTAGTATATCCAATATTTCATATGATTCTTCTGCTGCGATATCTGTGATGTGATCATGTGATGTTCTGTGATAGATACTGTATATAGTATATATGATATATTATATAGGCGTTACTTATGTTTTACACCCGCGCTAGCCCTGCCCCGCTCTGCCGTTAGTTACCTAACCTAACGGTGCATGAGGGGACATCGAGGCGAATGCGGATGGCATAAGTGTACGTCGTATTTATCTGTGATGTTTAGGTACATAGTTGATGGGACTTCATTAATGTGATTAATGAAATAAAAGAAACCTAAAGATGTTGTAGAATCGAATTTAAAAATGAAAACAGGTAGCTACAGTTATTTCTTTGCACAGCGGTATATGTGATATATCCTGCACCTTATTCGATGAGGAAAGGACCGAGATCTCTTCATCGGGAGTGACTCCTTTAGCAATAACTGGCAGATGCTACACACTCGGTTTGCCTTTTGATTGCTTTTAAGAGTTTTTTCTTTGCACAGTGATATATATGATATATCCCGCACCTCATTCGACGAGGAAAGGACCGACGATCCCTTCACCGGGAGTGACTCCTTTAGCAAAACTAGAAAAGCATCAAAAGCACTCCATTTTAAAATCATTTGATTCTACAACGATATCAAGTTCATTACGCAATAGGTTTTCAGAAAAACCTGTCGTAGCCCTCCGTCATTTCAGATAAGTAGTAGTTAGTATTCGTGCTGCGTTTGTTGGCCTTTATCAAGGCGTAGTGTGCGGTAGCTAACTGGTGCTTATCTGCTTATGCATATGATGCAAGTTGGGTTAGGGTAGTCGTGCGACCTTGTTGGCTTTTATCAAGGGTCGTGCGGGTGGGTTTGATTCAATCAGGAAATGACGGGTTGAACTTGACTAGCATCCTATGGTTTGTTGGCTTTTGTCAAGGTCATAGGAGGTTAGGGGAAAAATATTATCGGGAATTTCAAGTGTTGAAATTTGCAATGAGATTGCATACCTTCTATGAGATAGTTGGATCCCGATACCCGTTGCGAGTAATTGTTACTCCTGGGAGAGTTTTACACATTACAATTAGCCGATCAAGTAGGTGTCTAGAAAGGTGTTAACGGGGTTACGCCTCTGGGAAAACGAGGTTTACATTAATTAGGTTCATGCGAAAGCACGGGGGACCTCCCTCAAAGTACCGACACTGGCCTGGCTGAAAGATTGGCGAACTTGTAGTGTGTAATTAATCCCGGCTAGTCTTTCCTTTTAGGGTTTGAAGGAAGATTTGATAAAAAGCAGTGGGAGCCATCCTGATTAGATAAAATAATAACCAATCTATTCTTGCAAGAGCGCACGCTGAGTGTTTTCTTCTCTCTCTCTCCAGGTAGCGACCATATCACGCCTTAATCAAGATAATAATACGGATATTTGACCGAACCCGCTTGTTATACTGAGCTGGCGAACGTTGGTCCCGCTCCAACTTATAATTGTTATAAGACAGAGCAGGAAATTGGGGATTACCAGAATTCCCGTGCCGCCCAAACGAAGAGAGTGCATGCTGATGCATCATCTTCGGGTGTGTTCATTACAAAGGACTGTTTCTCCGTATCCTCTACGTCCTGGGTATGTGATACCAGATCAGGATCCCAGATATGTAATCTGTTACATAGGGCTACAGATAGGTAGAGAACTGAGAACGGGTGATAAGTTTCATGAGACAGAAAACGGGGCAAGTGTTGCAGCCAAGTCTGTTAGTCACTGTCACCCTGTATTCCAAATACATTGATTCTGAACGAATGTTATTAGATACCGAACCTGATATACAAAATCATATCAGTCTCTTTATTAGTAAAGAAATGATAAAATTTTGTATTGTTGGATAATGTTTTGAACATTTCATATATCAAAAGTTGATCGGTTCAGGCACGTTATCTAAAAGCATTAATGTTCTAAATCAAACTACAGTTCTTAGTATACGGAACACACACAAGAGGAAGAGTCCAGAAATGAACGAATCCTTCTTGAGGCATTGTAGACTAGGTCATATCAATGCGATCCGACTGGCTGAAGTTACATTTTAGATGCATATTTTGTTAGTTATATGTATGCCCTAGAGGCCATTACTGTACATACGATGTATATTGTAGTGGATGCTAGGACATATATAAGGAGGACTTTCTCGCTCGACATGATAGTATGCTATCTGGTTTTACTTTATCTTAACATGTACTCTGATTGTCTCTATGTTACATGTTGATAAAGCCCTTAGGATATGTACTCGACTACTGGGAATGTGATGAGATCATACTAGTGAGGCCACGGTAGTCGACGAGTACATCCTATAACTGTTCCTAGTCGAGGGTGTATCGAGACAGGGCATCGATACACCAGAGTAGACTAGCATATACGCATCTTGACCCATATGATGGGCGATGGATGATCCCATATCTATCGGTGTTTGACATCAAGGATGGTGTACGGGTGCTCAGTGGAGACTGGGTACACTGGACGGACTCGCCGAGAACTCCCAGAAGGTATTATACCATACGTCTGATGGCAGTTCTCCGGTGACACTGGTACAGAGTAGTCTGTTGACCCGAGATCGTCATAGAGTCTTGTGTGATTCCCACTGTGCTTTGATTTCCATCATACCACGTCCAAGAGGGCGTGCAAAAAGGTGGCTTTTGGGTACAGTCCCGAATCATATGGAGGCAATGAGCGATAGGAGGGGATTCGTCTCTCCCGGTATAGGGAGTTGATGTTGTGCTGTGTTCGATTGGCTATAACCGGAAATCCCTGGCCAGGGTTGCTGAGATTTACTGGTAAGTGTTATCAGTAGTTTCTCGAACTATTATAGACCTCATATCGACATGACTTATCGAGCTACTGGGGTCTGACGTTCACCACCCCTAGGCGAGATATGCAACATATCAGACGACGAGACCGGACTGTACGGGAGTGTTACTGTTTGGATTCACAGGAGAATGTACAGGCTTGCTTGTTGATCTTCTGAGCACTCAATACCTGGGTAGCTGTTACGTTTAGCTGACCGCTTGCAGCTTGTGGGTGTTTGATATTATCATCACCTACTGCCGGCGTATTGACGATTCTTTAGAGTCCTACACAGAGGTTTCTTGGCTCAAGCAAAACGGAGTAGGAGAACATATGTGATATGTGCGGGACCGAGGATAATGCGATATGTGATACCGTATTATATTCTCGCGATATTTGATATCAGCCGGGTCATCGGATCAAGTGTTGATTCGATGAATCGGTACGGATAAATATTAGTCGGTTATATCCGATATAGCCGGATTGTCGAATCAAGTGTTGATTCGATAATTTAATGTATAATAATATATATGATATATTAAATTACATTTACTAATATTTGCTCACTAAAAGATTCTTTTTCTCACTCGGGTAATACATTGATATATATGCGATATATGTTAAATGTATTATTTTATTTTGTTACAATAAATATTATATATGTGATATATAATATTGTAACATGATATGATAACTAATGCAACTTGTTTAGTGGAGTTTAAACATGATTAGGGTTTGGATTAGGGTTAAGCTTTCTAGATGTTTCTAGAAGCTTTTCTTTTTGTCATGATAAAGATATTTTCAAGTGAGTCATGCTTTAACCCAACCCAAACCCTAACCCTAGTTAATTCTCTACAAAGGTTCACTTGACCATGGTTGCATAAATCTATCATATTATTCTTTTCCTATTCATCACAAAAGGATTCTAACATTGTTCATCTTCTTCCTCCTTCATTCTTTCATGAAAAAGCTTGTTTGATTTTTCCTAAGTGATGAATAAATATGAGAAAAAGATAAATAAAGAGAGCAAAAATCCTACTTCATCATCCTCATCTTCCCTTGCCATTTAGATGAGGGTGTTCACATCATTTCATGAGTGTTAGCTTGTGTTAAAGAAACATCAAGGTAGATCATCTTAGTATCGAAGATCGGAAGCAAAGGTTGCGTCTTTCTCTTCATGGAACCTCTCGAGAGTCCGGATCCCGATGATCGCAGCGAAGGGACCACAACACGGAGCATATGAAGTGAAGGACCGGATCTACAAAGGTTGTAATCCCTCTCACTTAGTGTTAAAGTGTTTAGCATGCTTGTTTTCGCCTAATCTCTAGTTTAAAGTTCTGTATTCGGGTTGTTCGGCACGGCTAATTTTTTAATCGGGCATGGTTGATGCCTCGTAGACCCTTGTGCGCGTGCCTAGCAACCCTACAGTGGTATCAGCGACAAGCTAGAGCTTTAGGCGAAGTCTAGACGAAATTTAAAGTCCGATCGAAACCCGAAACCCCGATAAAACCCGCTCTCTGGAATTTTTCTAAAAACTGGGATTTTTCCACATTAAAAATGCTTAAAAAATTCAGCAGGGAATTCTAAGAATTACATTACAAAAATTATTTGATGAACAGTACAAAACGCCGCGGAACCGCCGCATAAGGCATGCCTCTGCCGCGGTTCCGCCGCGCAATGATGACGTCATCAATTTCTGTTTGCACAGTAACTCCTATTTGATTATGCTGGATTTTCTGGGAATTTTTAATATTTATTCTCCTGTTGAGTTTTCTGGGGTTGTTTTGGGGATTCGATGTTTCGATCGGAGTATTAGATTTTGTCTATGTGGCTTTCCGGATAAATTTTAGAAACTGTTAAAAAGTTCGAACGGATATCAATAACTCACTTTTTCCCCTGTCGGAAAATTATTCAAAAGTTGGATTTTTCCTCGTGTTTAAGAATGTTCTAAGTCGTGCAAGTAACTCGATGGACCCTCTAGAAGACAACAAACCTTAACTCGATTATGTGACCGTCTTGAACTGCCTTTTGAACCTTAGGGTTAGGGGCAGTACGGCGTGCCACATGTGAGGCGTTGGCTTGACCCTTCTACGGCTGGACCATTGGTACTGTGGCATGTAATGGATGTTTTTAAACTGATTTCAAGTGTTGAGATATATTAGGGAAATCTTGGGTGCTTGATGATTCGATCGGAAAGTTTAACTTTTTCTATTTATCTGGAATGTGATACAATATTTGGAATCCACAGGTAGTTATGAGATAACTAATTTGAATATTATAAACATAGCACTTTAGTCTCAAATGATCGGTTGCCACGGAATTTTGATGTGATCAAAAGTCCGTCGCAATCACGTAGCGTACGCGGATACTCGCCGGGTAAACTTAATAGACAGCCTCACTCCATAGCCCCGACCAAGTGACTGTAGGAGAACCCCGTCGCCGAAAGCATCCGTTCGGGTGCTCCCGATAGCGGTGTTCCGCCTTGGTGCACTTCGTCGACAGTATCGGGGGTGCGGCCGTCTACTAAAGTTTGCGACGAGCATTCGATCAGGACGTCGGGAATCTTGTTGAATTGCCCGACTTGATATTGAAAAGAGTTTTCGATAATGAGACTAAAATGCGGGGTTTATAATTGTTAGGCATGCGATGTCTAAGGAATTCATTTGGTTAGGCATGCGATGTCTAAAGAGGTTGCGGATTCCAACTGTTGTAGTTTTACACTTTCTTTTCTGTGACCGTAAGCGTAGTATGTGGTGTATCGCCGGCTTCGTTGCTATACGTCAACGACAATCGGGATACGCATACTTGCTTACGTTGATGATATGTGATATTATGTGTTGTTGTGATATGTTATATTGGATCGTCGCGTTTTGAATAGCCGGGGGTTTTATGTGAGATGAGAGTTTTTTCTTTTTCATTCATGTAAAATTCATTTGTATGTAATATTCTTTTATTGGGGCACTTCCAGTTAGCGGAAGCTGTCACCGTTGTATATTATTTACTTTTCCGCATTAGGTAGACCCAAGGCGGGGAGCATAAGTAACCGGGTTCTAGGGTCCTGTGGGAGACCATCTCGAGGAGTCGAGACCGGGTCTCCTAACCCTAGAATTGGCAGTGTTACTTGCCGCTCTCGTAGGGGTCTAGGGATGTGGGTTTGGCTATTCATCGCGACCGTGGAATCCGTGTTTTATACAGGCTCGTATTGAAAACACGGACGTCCTAGTATATCCAATATTTCATATATGTTCTTCTGCTGCAATGTTCTGTGATGAGATCATATTACTGCCTGTGACGAATGTTTATATTATATATATGAGATATATGTTATATTGCAGATTTCGTTTCAAAAGAGATGCTTGTGAAGCATAATAAAATGGGACTTCATTAATGAGATTAATGAAATAAAAGAAACCTAAGATGTTGTAGAAACTTGTTTTAAAAACTGGTAGCTACGGTTCTTGCTTTGCATCGCGGTGTTCCTTATAGAACATCCAGCACCTTATTCGATAAGGAAAGGACCGAGATCCCTTCACCGGGAGTGACTCCTTTAGCAATAACTGGCAGATGCTACAAACTCATTTTGTCTTTTGATTGCTTCTATAGTTTTTGCTTTGCATAGTAGTATTTGTGAAATATCCTGCACCTTATTCGATGAGGAAAGGGCCGACGATCCCTTCACCGGGAGTGACCCCTTTAGCAAAACTAGAAAAGCCTAAAAAACACTCCATTTAAAATCACTCGATTCTACAACGATATCAAGTTCATTACGCAAAGGGTTTTCATAAAAACCTGTCGTAGCCCTTCGTCATTTCAGATAAGGACTATTTAGTATTCGTGCTGCGTTTGTTGGCCTTTGTCAAGACGTAGTGTGCGGTAGCTGAATAGTACTTATCTATTTATGCATATGATGCAGATTGGATTAGGGTAGTCGTGCGACCTTTTTGGCCTTTGTCAAGGGCCGTGCGGGTGGGTTTAATTCAATCAAGAAATGACGGGTTGAACTTGACTAGCAGCCTATAGTTTGTTGGCCTTTGTCAAGGTCATAGGACGCTAGGGGTAAAATATTATTGGGAATTTCAAGTGTTGAAATTTGCAATGAGATTGCATACCTTCTATAAGATAGTTGGATCCCGATACCCGCTGCGAGTAATTGTTACTCCTGGGAGAGTTTTACACATTACAATTAGCCGATCAAGTAGGTGTCTAGAAAGGTGTCAACGGGGTTACGCCTCTGGGAAAACGAGGTTTACTTTAATTAGGTTCGTGCGAAAGCACGGGGGGACCTCCCTCAAAGTACCGACACTGGCCTGGCTGAAAGATTGGCGAACTTGTAGCGTGTAATTAATCCCGGCTAGTCATTCCTTTTAGGGTTTGAAGGAAGATTTGATTAAAACAGTGGGAGACATCCTGATTAGATATATTAGATAACCAATCTAATCTTGCATGAGCATACGCTGAGTGTTTTCTTCTCTCTCTCTCCAGGTAGCGACCATATCACACCTTAATCAAGATAATAATACGGATATATTGACCGAACCCGCTTGTTATACTGAGCTGGGGAACGTTGGTCCCGCTCCAACCTATAATTGTTATAAGACAGAGCAGGAAATTGGGGAATACCAGATTTCCCGTGCCGCCCAAACGAAGAAAGTGCATGCTGATGCATCATCTTCGGGTGTGTTCATTACACAGAACTGTTTCTCAGTATCCTTTACGTCCTGGGTATGTGATACCGGATCAGGATCCTGCATATGTAATCTGTTACATGGGCTACAGATAGGTAGAGAACTGAAAACGGGTGATAAGTTTCATGAGACAGAAAACGGTGCAAGTGTTGCAGCCAAGTCTGTTGGTCACTATCACCCTGTATTACCTGAATACATTGATTCTGAACAAATGTTATTAGATACCGAACCTGATATACAAAATCATATCTGTCTCTTTATTAGTGAAGAAAGGATATAATTTTGTATTGTTGGATAATGTTTTGAACATTTCCTATATCAAGAGTTGATCGGTTCAGGCACGTTATCTAAAAGCATTGACGTTCTAAATCAAACCACAGTTCTTAGTATAAGGAACATACACAAGAGGAAGAGTTCAGAATTGAACGAATCCTTCTTGAGGTATTGTAGACTAGGTCATATCAATGCGACCCGACTAGCTAAGTTACATATAGATGCATATTTAAAATTAGTTTGAATTTACATCTTGTGAAACTTGCCGGTCATGTCACAAAGATAAGATGACCACAGCTCTGTTTATTGGAAACAGAGAAAGAGTTAGTGAACTCTTGGGATTGATACATGTTGATGTATGTAAGGTCCCCTGTCTACACATGCCAAGATCGGTTCTTTCTACTTCATTACATTCTCTGATAATCTCTCAAGATTCAGACATATGTTTCTGTTGAAACACAGGGCCGAAGCTTTTGAGATATTCACAGAATATAAGTTAGAAGTAGAGAACCAACAAATACGGGTAAAAGTATTATGTCCTTTGATGTGATCAAGGAGGAGAATACTTGAGCACGGAATTCCTGGACTATTCTAAAGGAGAATGAGATTCTCTCTCAGCATTACTCCTCCGTATACACCACAGTACGTCGGTGTATTGGGGCGGAGCAATAGCACCCTATGTTATATGGTGTGCTCTATGATGAGTACTACTGAGTTTCCTATTTCCTTTTGGGAGTTATGCACTTGAGAAGCTGCATACCTATTGAATAGGGTTCAAATCAAATCAGTTGCCTACCGCTTCATATGTGATATGGAAAGGGAAGAGCCCATATCTTAAGTTAGTTAAGATTTGGGGTTGTCCGGCCTATGTTTAAAAGCAAAATCCGGACAAGCTCGAGGCAAGGTCTGTTATGTAGAACTGGAATGGTTCCAGCCATACAAACTGCAGTTGATGATTTGGTAGAACCAAAGGGTTCAATAGTTTCCAACGAACCTCAGCCTCTCCGCCGATCTAGCAGGGTTCCTCACCCACCTGAGAGATACTTCGGTTTCTTTATGACAGTGGGAGCGAGGATTGCATCATGAGATGATGACCCAACTAGTTTCGAGCTGGCCATCAGGAGTGGGACTCTGTAAGAATGGCTGGGTGCTTATCGATCTGAGATGGAATCCTTATACACCAACAAAGTATGGACTTTGGTTGCTTTATCTGAAGGGTTAAATCCCCATCAGGAGCAAGTATATCTTGAGAAGATTACTTGGTGTACATGGAAAAGTTGAGACTTTCAAAGCTATGCTTAAGTCCATCCAGATATTACTTGCCACGGCTATATACCATGACTACGATATCTGGTGGTTGGGTGTCATGACTGCTTTTCTAAGTGATGTTTTAGAAGAGAACGTCTATAAGTACACAGCCAGAGGGCTTCGTAGACAGTGGGAGCAGCGGAAACGTGTGCAAGATGTTTTATATGATAAAACAGGCATCGCGGAGATGGAACATCTGTTTTGATGTGGTAGTCAATGACTTCATCAAAATGGTAGATGAAACTTGTATATACAAAAAGGTAGTAGAGAGTATGGCGGTGATCCTCGTAGAGTACGTAGATGACATACTCTTGATAGGGAAGGAGTTTCCTATGCTACGCTCGGTCAATCTCCGCTTATCATAAGGATTCTCCATATAGGATCAAAGTGATATCTCCTAAATCCGGGATTTTGGATCTATGAGATAGATCTAATTGGATGTTAGGATACTCACTAGTTGTAGTGAGATGGTATCAATCAATCCTGAGGAGAATCACTGGAAAGGTTCCAGGCTGATAAGGACGACTGAATGTCAGTCGAGGGCATTGTCTTTACCCTCAGTGGAGGGACGGTATGTTGGAAGAGTTCCAAGCTAGATACCGTGACATACTAGGTGATTAAAGGCAAAATACATCGTTACCAAGGATACTACCAAAGAGGCAGTCTGGATATATATAAGTTCATAAGATGAACTTCGTTCCTACCATTGTGTGACAATAGAGTTGTGGCTTTAGCCAAGGAACTACCGTCCCATCAGAAATCCAGATATAATTCTTAGGCAGTATCACCTGATCATGGAGATGGTTGATCTCCAGGAACATCGAGGTTAGGAGAGCAGACACAGAGGACGACGGCGCGGATCCATTCACAAAGGCCTTTTTCCCAGTAGAGACTTTTATGGGATGGTTGAGTATGAGATACTTCAACCGCAGCTAATTGTTGGGTATGTGATACCATAACAGATGGCCCTAGTGCAAGTGGGAGATTGTTAGTTATATGTATGCCCTAGAGGCCATTACTGTACATACGATGTATATTGTAGTGGATGCTAGGACATATATAAGGAGGACTTTCTTGCTCGACATGATAGTATGCTATCTGGTTTTACTTTATCTTTACATGTACTCTGATTGTCTCTATGTTACATGTTGATAAAGCCCTTAGGATATGTACTCGACTACTGGGACGATGATGAGATCATACTAGTGGGGCCACGGTAGTCGACGAGTACATCCTATAACTGTTCCTAGTCGAGGGTGTATCGAGACAGGGCATCGATACACCAGAGTAGACTAGCGTATACGCATCTTGACCCATATGATGGGCGATGGATGATCCCATATCTATCCGTGTTTGACATCAAGGATGGTGTACGGGTGCTCAGTGGAGACTGGGTACACTGGACGGACTCGCCGAGAACTCCCAGATGGTATTATACCATACGTCAGATGGCAATTCTCCGGTGACACTGGTACAGAGTAGTCTGTCGACCCGAGATCGTCATAGAGTCTTGTGTGATTCCTACTGTGTAAGTCCACGTTGCCCACCCCGGTGCTTACGGGGAGGCGGAAAACATAATAAAAATTGGATTTTTATCAACTATAGGCAACATGGACGAAGCTTTAAGGATCTTTGCTAAACAAAAACAAGCTAACCCTAACTAGTAACTAGCTAAGTGATGGAAAGGTTATACCTTGAGCTCAAAGTCCTTCTCTCCTTGCTCCTTGGAATGGTAGAAAGAGGTCACCTTGCTTGTCTTCTCCCGTCAAAGAAGGATCCACCCGAAAGCCTCGACCTTTAGCTTCAACTCCAAGCTAGGAGTAACTAGAGTGCAAGAAATGCTAAGACTTGAACCCTAGAAGAGAGTAGAGAAGATCAAGTGAGGGTTTTTCTCAAGCTTTTTGTTTCTCAACATATGAGAGGGAGAGAGCTTGAGGGAGAGGATGAGCAAGAGAGAGAAATGATATGAGAGAATGAATTATTAGTGAGCCATTCTCACTAATATGTGTGAATAATTTTAATTGAATAATTAGCTTGAAAATTGTCATGGTAAATCATGACATGACCATTATCATTTCAATTTGCAAAGATCAAAGAGTATCTTCCAAAAGAAATGATGATGGTCAAAGTGTCAACAAGGTCAACAAGTCAATGAAGTCAAATGGTCAACAACAACCACCATGCACAATTATTAAGCTAATTATCAATTAACTATAATACACACAAAAGCAATAGGGTTAATGAAATGACAATAGCCATTAACCCTAAACAAGGTCCTCTCCCTCAATCTCAAGCAACTGTTCATACGCACCCGCATTCGTGATCCGAGGAACACGAATACCCTGAGAAAAACCAATCTCAAATCATATACTAGGATCCGGCTTAAACCAAAGCCCGCTAGTATAATTTGTCCGGACAGCAAACGTGCACAAGTGCACGGATGCGAACGAACCCTGTCGCAAAACCATGCGACCTCTACTCATTTTGCCAAAAGGCGAATAGCTCTCTGTGTGGGACTCTAATGACTCGACACTACGCTGGCAGTGGGTTTAACCACAGACCGCAAGCGGCACTAGCTGTACGTAACGGTCCCCAGGTAGATGTCGATAAGAAGACTGACGAGGTGAACCCCATCTGCACTCCTACTGAGCCTGTATGTGACAGTCTCCGTACAGTCCGGTCTGTTCGTCCGATACATCGCATGGCGGGCCTAGGGGGCGGTGAACGTCAGTCCCCTAATAGCGGTACAAGTCGTGTCGGAGTGTAGCCCAGAACACCCTGAGATAACACTGGAAACCTACCAGTATATCTCGCTTGCCCTGGCTATGGACTACTCGTGTAATGGCTCTCCTGGACACAGCGCGATGTCAACCCCCAATACCGGGAGAGACGAATCCTGTCTAACCGTCACTGCCTCCAAGTGCTTCGGGACTGCACCCAAAAACTACCTGTTTGCACGACTCTTTTGAGCCGTGGTAGGGTAGTAATCAAAGTGCAGTGGGAACACACTCGAGGCGAAGTGACAGTGTCAAGTCAGCGGACTAAGCTGTACTCATGTCACCTGGGAACTGATAACTGACGATAGGTATATTACCAACCAACAGTTCCCGACGAGTCCTGTCCAGTGTACTCGTAACCTAACGAGCACCCGCATACTATCCCAAGTACGACGTACTAACGGCTGTGGGACAGACCGTCTCCCACACTGGGATGAGAAGCGCATACGCTAGTCTACTCCGGAGTATCGATGCCCTGTCTCGATAGTCCAACGACCAGGGACCTGTATAAGGATGTGCTTATAGATTACCCAGCTCCCACGAGTGCGAGCGCCATCACAATGCTGGTAATCAAGCAAAGATCCTAAGGGCTCTACTAATATGTATACCAGCAATATGCTAAAAGAAACGCATGCACATATTAAAGCAGAGACAAACCAAGTAGCATACTACCATTTCGAGCAAGATTGTATATACAACTGTGAATATCCCAAGCTTCCATTAAGTAATATACAAACCAGTATGATACAATAATGGCCTCTAGGGCATATACACTAACAATCTCCCACTTGCACTAAGGCCATGTACTGGCGTATTGAAGACCTATCATCTCGATCAGCCGCTCGAACTGAGTCTGGGGCAAGGCCTTGTTGAATGGATCTGCTATGTTATCCTCTGATGCGACTCTCCGGACCTCGATCTCCTGGCGATCCACGATCTCCCTGATCAGGTGATACCGCCTTAAGATGTGTCTGGATTTCTGATGGGACCTGGGTTCCTTCGCTAAAGCTATAGCCCCGTTGTTGTCGCAATACAGAGGTATTGGGTCAACAATGGACGGAACCACCTGAAGTTCTTTCAAGAACTTCCTCATCCAGACAGCTTCTTTTGCGGCATCAGATGCAGCGATGTATTCCGCTTCCATAGTCGAGTCAGCAACGGTTTCCTGTTTGGAGCTCTTCCAACACACCGCCCCTCCATTGAGGGTAAAGACAAAACCCGACATGGACTTGGAATCATCCTTGTCACTCTAGAAGCTGGAGTCAGCAAAGGCCTCAATCTGCAGGTCTTTTCCGCCATACACCAAGAACATCTCCTTAGTCCTTCTCAGGTACTTGAGAATGTTCTTTACTGCTATCCAATGTTTCTCCCCAGGGTTTGACTGATACCTGCTTACCACACTCAGTGCATAAGCCACATCCGGTCTGGTACACAACATCGCATACATTATAGAGCCTACCGCAGAAGCGTAGGGTATAATAGACATGCGATCCCTCTCCAAATCAGTCTTGGGAGACATCTCTTTAGAGAGGGTGATCCCGTGACAAGCCGGAAGATTACCGCGCTTGGAATCTTCCATACTGAATCTCTTCAGTATGGTGTCGATGTACCTGGACTGTGAGAGTCCTAATATCCTCTTGGATCTGTCACGGTAGATCCGGATACCCAGAATGTATGAGGCATCACCCAGGTCTTTCATGGAGAACCTGTGTGACAAGAACCCCTTGACAGATTGTAGCATAGGAATGTCATTTCCTATTAAGAGAATGTCATCTACGTATAAAATGAGGAATACTACAGTTCTCGCTACAAATCTACAATAGATGCATGGTTCATCTGGATTTTTGATAAAGCCAAATTCTTTGACCGTCTCATCAAAACAGATGTTCCAACTCCGCGATGCCTGCTTGAGTCCATAAATGGACTTGAGCAACTTGCACACCTTTCCACTGCTCCCACCCTGAATGAAACCCTCTGGCTGGTCCATATAGACACACTCCTCTAAATGACCATTTAGAAAAGCTGTCTTTACGTCCATCTGCCAAATCTCATAATCGTGGAAAGCAGCGATGGCAAGAAGGATCCGAATGGATTTCAGCATAGCTACTGGAGAAAAGGTTTCGTCATAGTCCAAACCAGGTCGCTGACGAAAACCCTTTGCTACCAGTCTAGCTTTATAGGTCTCAACCTGTCCATCTACACCAATCTTCCTTTTGAAGATCCACTTGCATCCTACGGGTTTTACCCCGTCTGGAGCAATGTCCAACGTCCATACTTTGTTGGTGTATATGGACTCCATCTCGGTCCGCATTGCATCCAGCCATTTTACCGAGTCGACGCTCTGAATGGCTTGCTGGAAGCTAGTAGGCTCATCATAATCTATGATGCAATCCTCTCTATCCCCGTCAATGAGAAAACCGTAGCACCTCTCGGGCGGATGAGACTGCCTACTACTCCTGCGGAGTGGCATGGGAATGTCTTGATCTTTTGAACCCTCTGGTTCTACTAAGGTTTCAGTAATAGCTTGCGGTTCTGGAATTTCTTCCAGTTCTATCGCGCTCCCACTTAATTCTTTTTCTATGAACCGATGTTCTCGAAAGTGGGCATGGCGAGAAACAAGGACTTTTTGTTCCTCTTCGCAATAGAAGTAATATCCCTTGGAGTTCTTTGGATATCCCACAAACTTGCACTGTACTGAGCGTGCCTCGAGCTTGTCCGCATGCTGCTTTTTTACAAAAGCTGGACATCCCCATGTCTTAATGTGATTAAGATAGGGTCTCTTCCTACACCACATTTGATATGGTGTAGTAGGCACAGTCTTAGTTGGAACTCGGTTCAAAAGGTATGCTGCTGATTCTAGCGCATATCCCCAGAACGATCGCGGTAACTCAGCGTTACTCATCATGGACCGTACCATATCCAATAGGGTCCGGTTCCGTCTCTCCGATACATCGTTATGTTGCGGACTGTATGGAGGAGTAAGCTGAGAGAGAATTCCATTCTCTTTTAAGTAGTTCAGGAATTCGGCACTTAAGTATTCTCCACCTCGATCCGATCTTAGAATCTTGATACTTTTGCCGGTTTGTTTTTCTACTTCATTCTTATATTCCTGGAATTTTTCAAAAGCCTCGGATTTATGTTTCATTAAGAAGACATAACCGTACCTTGAAAAATCATCCGTAAAAGTAATGAAGTAAGAATAACCGCTTCGCGCATGTGTAGACATTGGACCGCACACGTCGCTGTGTACGTGTCCCAAGAGCTCGCTCGCTCTTTCTCCGTGTCCAGAAAACGGAGCCTTTGTCATCTTTCCTTTAAGACAGGATTGACAAGTTGCATATGATTGATATTCGAACGGATCCAAATATCCTTCAGTATGTAACTTAGTCAATCTTCTCTCATTGATGTGACCCAGTCTACAATGCCATAAGAAAGTTTTATTAATTTCTGGAGACTTTCTTTTGTGTGTATTCTGGATATTGAAAATCTGTGGTTGGTTTAAAACGTATATACCGTTGTTCAATGTACCTGACCCAATCAAAACTTGATTAAGGTGAATGTTCACTACATTACTTACAAATGCAAATTCATAACCTTCTTTAGATAATAAAGATACAGAAATGATATTACAGGTTGCATTTGGTACATAATAACAACTACGCAAAACCAAAAAGTGTCCATCTGATAATCCCAGGTGATAGTCCCCCACGGCCTCAGCATCCATGCTAGCACCGTTCGCAACTCTGAGGGTCATGTCACCTGCCTTCAAAACTCTACGCTTTCTCAACGCCTGCAAAGAATTACAGATATGAGATCCTGATCCGGTATCCAATACCCAGGATGTAGAGTTTATTGATAGACAGTTTTCAATAACATACACACCTGAAGCTGAAGCTGCAACTCGCTTCAAATCCTGTGTTCTGGCTTTCCAAGCCTTGCAATCCTGTTTCCAGTGACCACTTTTGTGACAATAGAAGCATTCTTCCTTCCCCACCAGCTTCCCCGCTACTTTTGTTGCTTTACCCTTTCCCTTCGTATCCACTTTACCGACACCGCCTCTTGGTTTGGCGGGGGCTTTCTTCTTCTTGCCCTTGGCTTTCGCCCTGGACCTAGAAGAGGAAGATCCTCCTACAAACAAAGTGGATGTCTCCCTACCCTTCTGTAGGGTGCCCTCAGCAGTCTTCAACATGTTCAGAAGTTCGGCAAGTTCAACCTCCTTTCCTTGCATGTTGAAGTTAAGAATGAACTGGGCGTAAGTGGAAGGAAGGGACTGGAGAATCAAATCGGTATAGAGTTCATTCTCCAACGTGGTCTCAAGGTCCGCGAGCTCCTCTATGTAGCCGATCATCTTAACCACGTGGTCCGCTACCGATGATCTGACGGCCAACCTTGCCGAAAAAAGCTTCTTTGACACTTCGTATCTAGCGATACGAGACTGCTCTCCATACAGTTCTTTTGTATGGAGAAATATGGACTCTAGGTCCATATTCTCGTGCCTCCTCTGATGTTCGTTGTCCATCGAGGCTAGTACGAGGCATCTGGCCCTCGCGCAATCTATCTCCCATGTCTTACGGATTTCTACATCCGCGACGCTGGAGGTGGGACCTGGGACAGGGGGAGCTTTGGTGGTAAGTATATACCCCAGCTTGTCATAAGTGATAGCCATCTTGACATTCCTGAGCCAATCTTTGTAGTTTGGCCCTGTCAATATATTTTTATCTAATAGTAACTTAAGTCCGGTCATGTTGAATGGTCGCTGCAATTAAGAGAGAGAAAAGAAACACTTTAGCATGATGCTCTTGCAAGTTTAGAGTGGTTTTTAGTTTGTCTAAACTGGATGGCTCCTACTGTTTCTCGAATCCCTTCTCAAACCATAAATAAAAGGATTAGCCGGGATCATTCTCACCGTACAATACTTGCTTAACCGTTCAGCCAGGCCAGTGTCGGTACTTCGAGGGAGGTTTTCCAACGCTTTCGCGAAGTTCCTTAATTAAGTAACCTCTTTTCCCTGTGGGCGTAGCCCCGCTAATACCTTTCTAGGCACCTACTAGGTTTATAGCATTGATCGTTAAGTGAGAGTTTTCCCGAGGAGTAGCATATACTCACAGTAGGATCGGGATCCAAATATCATCGCGTGATAAAACCGAAGGAAACCTACCAGAATCATCATACTCTAAATGGTATGCAACGCTAGCAAGTTTCAGTACTTATGAAACTCCCGATGTGGATTTTTGCCCCATGCTCTTATGACCTTGACTTTGGCCAAAATATCATAAGTCACATGTCAAGTTCTACCCGTCATTCTCCTGGTTAATTTGGACCCACCCGTACCTACCCTTGACTTTGGCCAAAATGGCAGCACGACTGTCCCAAATCAACGCATCTATCTATGCTGCACATGAATACCCAAACGCTACCAATCACTATGCCTTGACTTTGGCCAAAATACATAGCTTGAATACTTTTGACCATTCATGTGGAATGACGGAGGGCTACGAATGGTTTTGGCGAAACCGTGAACGTAGTGAACTTGATATAATCGATGGAACGAGATAGCTTTTAAAAGGAGTGGTTCAAGCTCCGCGTTTAAAAGTTTAGTTTTGAAAAGAACCGAGTGGTTTTCAAAGTGTTCCAATCGACTTTTACTTGGTTTATTTCTTGCATTAGTTCTTTTAATGCGTCCCATCATTTAATCCTACCATTGCAGAAAACAACCAAAATATGACGTACGCTTATGCCATTCGCATTCGCCACGGGGCCTCGTCATCACCCGTTAGGTTACTTAACTAACGACAGAGCGGGGGCTGGGCTAGCGCGGCTGTAAAACATAAGCAACGCCTAAATAGTTATTATATATAAATATATAGCAATGATAGACATTACAGATCACAGATGAATACATTGGATATACTAGGAATCCGCAATGCGTTCGAGCCTGCAACGTAAAGCGGATTACACGGTCGCGGTGAATAGCCAATACCCCACCCAAGACCCCTACGGGTGCGGCAAACTACCCGCCAAGCACCCGAAGCGAAGCAACCTCCCTCACCACCGTGAGTAGGCCACTCGGCACTTCGAGATACCCTGTAGTTTGTGCACCCCCTCCATGGGTCTATCCTAGGAGCAAAAACAGTAAAAGAATTATACAATGACGGCTACAACCCCGACCCGGTTGTGCGGCCATACAAATAATATTATTACATCAATTTACATGTTACAAATGAATGAAAGAAAAATAACGCTCATCTCACATCCACCCCGGCTATTCACCCGCGACAATCCAATCCATTCATATCCACAAACCAATAACAATCACAGATCACAGAGATGTATAACCCCGACTAATCGACTTATAGCGATTAGCCGACGTTCAATACATACAAGCATCACAGATATAACCGATATAGTTAAAGTGTAGTGAAGTTCCGAAAAAAAATACGGATTTATAGGCCCCCAAAAGTAAATTTTAGTTCTGGAAAATCTGGGCAAATATAACATATCCTAAAAATCCCAAAACCAACACAGAAACACACTGCACCAAAATCCAAGCAGAGAGGGGACAACACGGCCGCGGTTCCGCGGCAATAGCTTCCTATTGCCGCGGATCCGCGGTCCTTTGGTCGCCTCTCTGGTTCGTCTTTGGTGGTTTTCTACACAAAACCCTGAGATAATTTTTGGTGTATAACAAATTTTATTTTGACCAGAAAAAAATTAACAGAAACTTGGGGTTTTGCGAGTTTGGTTTTTCGATTTTCCGGTTTTGAAACTTCGTTACACTTTACTACTTAGCTAGTTTATGTTTAGTTAGGCTCTGATACCACTGTAAGTCCACGTTGCCCACCCCGGTGCTTACGGGGAGGCGGAAAACATAATAATAATTGGATTTTTATCAACTATAGGCAACATGGACGAAGCTTTAAGGATCTTTGCTAAACAAAAACAAGCTAACCCTAACTAGTAACTAGCTAAGTGATGGAAAGGTTATACCTTGAGCTCAAAGTCCTTCTCTCCTTGCTCCTTGGAATGGTAGAAAGAGGTCACCTTGCTTGTCTTCTCCCGTCAAAGAAGGATCCACCCGAAAGCCTCGACCTTTAGCTTCAACTCCAAGCTAGGAGTAACTAGAGTGCAAGAAATGCTAAGACTTGAACCCTAGAAGAGAGTAGAGAAGATCAAGTGAGGGTTTTTCTCAAGCTTTTTGTTTCTCAACACATGAGAGGGAGAGAGCTTGAGGGAGAGGATGAGCAAGAGAGAGAAATGATATGAGAGAATGAATTATTAGTGAGCCATTCTCACTAATATGTGTGAATAATTTTAATTGAATAATTAGCTTGAAAATTGTCATGGTAAATCATGACATGACCATTATCATTTCAATTTGCAAAGATCAAAGAGCATCTTCCAAAAGAAATGATGATGGTCAAAGTGTCAACAAGGTCAACAAGTCAATGAAGTCAAATGGTCAACAACAACAACCATGCACAATTATTAAGCTAATTATCAATTAACTATAATACATACAAAAGCAATAGGGTTAATGAAATGACAATAGCCATTAACCCTAAACAAGGTCCTCTCCCTCAATCTCAAGCAACTGTGCATACGCACCCGCATTCGTGATCCGAGGAACACGAATACCCTGAGAAAAACCAATCTCAAATCATATACTAGGATCCGGCTTAAACCAAAGCCCGCTAGTATAAACTGTCCGGACAGCAAACGTGCACAAGTGCACGGATGCGAACGAACCCTGTCGCAAAACCATGCGACCTCTACTCATTTTGCCTAAAGGCGAATAGCTCTCTGTGTGGGACTCTAAAGACTCGACACTACGCTGGTAGTGGGTTTAACCACAGACCGCAAGCGGCACTAGCTGTACATAACGGTCCCCAGGTAGATGTCGATAAGAAGACCGACGAGGTGAACCCCATCTGCACTCCCACTGAGCCTGTATGTGACAGTCTCCGTACAGTCCGGTCTGTTCGTCTGATACATCGCATGGCGGGCCTAGGGGGGCGGTGAACGTCAGTCCCCTAATAGCGGTACAAGTCGTGTCGTAGTGTAGCCCAGAACACCCTGAGATAACACTGGAAACCTACCAGTATATCTCGCTTGCCCTGGCCAGGGACTACTCATGTAATGGCTCTCCTGGACACAGTGCGATGTCAACCCCCAATACCGGGAGAGACGAATTCTGTCTAACCGTCACTGCCTCCAAGTGCTTCGGGACTGCACCCAAAAACTACCTGTTTGCACGACTCCTTTGAGCCGTGGTAGGGTAGTAATCAAAGTGCAGTGGGAACACACTCGAGGCGAAGTGACAGTGTCAAGTCAGCGGACTAAGCTGTACTCATGTCACCTGGGAACTGATAACTGACGATAGGTATATTACCAACCAACAGTTCCCGACGAGTCCTGTCCAGTGTACTCGTAACCTAATGAGCACCCGCATACTATCCCAAGTACGACGTACTAACGGCTGTGGGACAGACCGTCTCCCACACTGGGATGAGAAGCGCATACGCTAGTCTACTCCGGAGTATCGATGCCCTGTCTCGATAGTCCAACGACCAGGGACCTGTATAAGGATGTGCTTATAGATTACCCAGCTCCCACGAGTGCGAGCGCCATCACAATGCTGGTAATCAAGCAAAGATCCTAAGGGCTCTACTAATATGTATACCAGCAATATGCTAAAAGAAACACATGCACATATTAAAGCAGAGACAAACCAAGTAGCATACTACCATTTCGAGCAAGATTGTATATACAACTGTGAATATCCCAAGCTTCCATTAAGTAATATACAAACCAGTATGATACAATAATGGCCTCTAGGGCATATACACTAACACACTGTGCTTTGATTTCCATCATACCACGTCCAAAAGGGGGTGCAAAAAGGTGGCTTTTGGGTACAGTCCCGAATCATATGGAGGCAATGAGCGATAGGAGGGGATTCGTCTCTCCCGGTATAGGGAGTTGATGTTGTGCTGTGTTCGATTGGCTATAACCGGAAATCCCTGGCCAGGGTTGCTGAGATTTACTGGTAAGTGTTATCGGTAGTTTCTCGAACTGTTATAGACCTCATATCGACACGACTTATCGAGCTACTGGGGTCTGACGTTCACCACCCCTAGGCGAGATATGCAACATATCAGACGACGAGACCGGACTGTACGGGAGTGTTACTGTTTGGATTTACAGGAGAATGTACATGCTTGCTTGTTGATCTTCTGAGCGCTCAATACCTGGGTAGCTGTTACGTTTAGCTGACCCCTTGCAGCTTGTGGGTGTTTGATATGATCATCACCTACTGCCGGCGTATTGACGATTCTTTAGAGTCCTACACAGAGGTTTCTTGGCTCAGGCAAAACGGAGTAGGAGCACATATGTGATATGTGCGGGACCGAGGATAATGCGATATGTGATACCGTATTATATTCTCGCGATATTTGATATCAGCCGGGTCATCGGATCAAGTGTTGATTCGATGAATCGGTACGGATAAATATTAGTCGGTTATATCCGATATAGCCGGATTGTCAGATCAAGTGTTTATTCGATAATTTAATGTATAATAATATATATGATATATTAAATTACATTAACTAATATTTGCTCACTAAAAGATTCATTTTCTCACTCGGGTAATACATTGATATATATGCGATATATGTTAAATGTATTATTTTATTTTGTTACGATAAATATTATATATGTGATATATAATATTGTAACATGATATGATAACTAATGCAACTTGTTTAGTGGAGTTTAAACATGATTAGGGTTTGGATTAGGGTTAAGCTTTCTAGATGTTTCTAGAAGCTTTTCTTTTTGTCATGATAAAGATATTTTCAAGTGAGTCATGCTTTAACCCAACCCAAACCCTAACCCTAGTTAATTCTCTACAAAGGTTCACTTGACCATGGTTGCATAAATCTATCATATTATTCTTTTCCTATTCATCACAAAAGGATTCTAACATTGTTCATCTTCTTCCTCCTTCATTCTTTCATGAAATAGCTTGCTTGATTTTCCCTAAGTGATGAATAAATATGAGAAAAAGATAAATAAAGAGAGAAAAAATCCTACTTCATCATCCTCATCTTCCCTTGCCATTTAGATGAGGGTGTTCACATCATTTCATGAGTGTTAGCTTGTGTTAAAGAAACTTCAAGGTAGATCATCTTAGTATCGAAGATCGGAAGCAAAGGTTGCGTCTTTCTTTTCGTGGAACCTCTCGAGAGTCCGGATCCCGATGATCGCAGCGAAGGGACCACAACATGGAGCATATGAAGTGAAGGACCGGATCTACAAAGATTGTAATCCCTCTCACTTAGTGTTAAAGTGTTTAGCATGCTTGTTTTCGCCTAATCTCTAGTTTAACGTTCCGTATTGGGGTTGTTCGGCACGGCTAATTTTTTAATCGGGCATGGTTGATGCCTCGTAGACCCTTGTGCTCGTGCCTAGCAACCCTACATATTTAAATCTGTTTGAATTTGCATCTTATGAAACTTTCCAGTCATGTCACAAAGATACGATGACCATAGCACTGTTTACTGGAAACAGAGAAAGAGTTAGTAAACTCTTTGGATGATACATGTTGATGTATGTCAGGTCCCCTGTCTACATATGCCAGGACTGGTTTTTTGTACTTCGTTACATTCTCTGATAATCTCTCATGATTCAGACATATGTTCCTGTTGAAACACAAGTCCGAACCTTTTGAGATATTCACAGAATATGATTTAGAAATAGAGAACCAAAATAAGGGTATAAGTATTATGTCCTTTGATGAGATCAAGGAGGAGAATACTTGAGCACGAAAATCCTGGATTATTCTAAAGGAGAATGAGATTCTCTCTCGGCATTACTCCTCCGTATACACCATAGCATGATGGTATATCGGGGTGGAGCAATAGCACCCTATGTGATATGGTGTGCTTTATGATGAGTACTACTGAGTTACCTATTTCCTTTAGGGAGTTATGCACTTGAGAAGCTGCATACCTATTGAATAAGGTTCAAATCAAATCAGTTGCCTACCACTTCATTTGTGATATGGAAAGGGAAGAGCCCATATCATAAGTTAGTTAAGATTTGGGGTTGTCCGGCCTATGTCTAAAAGCAAAATCCGGACAAGCTCGAGGCAAGGTCTGTAATGTAGAACTGGAAATGTTCCAGCCATACAAACTGCAGCTGATAGAACCAAAGAATTCTGTAAATTCCAACGAACCTCTGCCTCTCCGCCGATCTAATAGGGTTCCTCACCCACCTGAGAGATACTTTGGTTTCTCTATGACAGTGGGAGCGAGGATTGCATCATGAGATGATGACCCAACTAGTTTCGAGCTGGCCATCAGGAGTGGGACTCTGTAAGAATGGCTGGATGCTTAGTGATCTCAGATGGAATCCTTATACACCAACAAAGTATGGACTTTGGTTGCTATATCTGAAGGGTTAAATCCCCATCAGGAGCAAGTATATCTTGAGAAGATTACTTGGTGTAGATGGAAAAGTTGAGACTTTCAAAGCTAGACTTGTTAAAGCTTTTCGTCATTGACCAGGCGTGGATAATGATGAAACCTTTTCAAGTGGCTATGCTTAAGTCCATCCAGATCCTACTTGCCACGGCTACATACCATGACTACGATATCTGGATGTTTGGGTGTCATGACTGCTTTTCTAAATGATGTTTTAGAAGAGAACGTCTATAAGTACACAGCCAGAGGGCTTCGTAGACAGTGGGAGCAGCGGAAACGTGTACAAGATGCTTTATAGGATAAAGCAGGTATCGCGGAGTTGGAACATCTGTTTTGATGTAGTAGTCAAACAGTTTGACATCATCAAAATGGTAGATGAACCTTGTATAAACAAAAAGGTAGTAGGGAGTATGGTGACGATCCTCGTAGAGTACGTGGATGACATACTCTTGATAGGGAAGGAGTTTCCTATGCTACGCTCGGTCAATCTCCGCTTATCACAATGATTCTCCATATAGGATCAAAGTGATACCCCCTAAATCCTGGGTTTTGGATCTATGAGATAGATCTAATTGGATGTTAGGAATCTCACTAGTTGTAGTGAGATGGTATCAATCGATCCTGGGGAGAATCACTGGAAGGGTTCCAGGGTGATAAAGACGACAGAATGTCAGTCGCAGGCATTGTCTTTACCCTCAGTAAAGGGACGGTATGTTGGAAGAGTTCCAAGCTAGATACCGTGGCATACTAGATGATAAAAGCTCGATACATCGCTACTTAAGATACTACCAAAGAGGCAGTCTGGATGTATATTTGTTCATGAGATGAATTTAGTTCCTCCCATTGTATGACAATGGAGTTGTGGCTTATGCCAAGGAACACCAGTCCCATCAGTGATCCAGACATATTCTAAGGCAGTATCACTTGATCATGGAGATAGTTGATCTCCAGGGTGATCGAGGTTAGGAGAGTAGACTCAGAGGACAACACGGCGGATCCACTCACGAAGGCCTATTCCCAGAGAGAGATTTATATGGGATGGTTAAGTATGAGATACTGCAACCACTGCTACAGATGGCCCTAGTGCAAGTGGGAGATTGTTACTTATATGTATGCCCTAGAGGCCATTACTGTACATAGGATGTATATTGTAGTGGATGTTGGGACATATATAGGGAGGACTTTCTTGCTCGACATGATAGTATGCTATCTGGTTGCTCTTTACCTTAACGTGTATACTGATTGTCTCTCTGTTACATGTTGGTAAGGCCCCTAGGATGTGTACTTGACTACCTGGACTATGATGCGGATCATACTAGTGGGGACATGGTAGTCCATAAGTACATCCTTCAAAGTCCCTAGTCGTGGGTGTATCGAGACGGGGCATCGATATACCAGAGTAGACTAGCGTATACCTTCTCGACCCATACAGATGGGCGATGGATGATCCCATATCCATTGGTGTTTGACATCAGAGATGATATACGGGTGCTCAGTGGAGACTGGGTACACTGGACGGACTCGCCGAGAACTCCCAGATGGTATTATACCTTACGTTAGATGGCAGTTCTCTGGTGACACTGGTACAGAGTAGTCTGTTGACCCGAGATCGTCATAGAGTCTTGTGTGGTTCCCACTGTGCTTTGATTTCCACCTTACCACGTCCAAGAGGGCGTGCAAAACGGTGGTTTTTGGGTACAGTCCCGAGTCACATGGAGGCAATGAGCGATAGGAGGGGATTCGTCTCTCCCGGTATAGGGAGTTGATATTGCGCTGTGTTCGATTGGCTATAACCGGAAATCCCTGGCCAGGGTTGCTGAGATTTACTGGTAAGTGTTACCAGTAGTTTCTCGAACTGTTATAGACCTCATATCGACATGACTTATCGAGCTATTGGGTTCTGACGTTTACCACCCCTAGGCGAGATATGCGACATATCAGACGATCAGACCGGACTGTACGGTAAGTGTTACTGGTTGGATTCACAGGAGTATGAGCGGGCTTGCTCGTCGATCTTCTGATCGCTCAATACCCGGGTGGCCGTTACGTTTAGCAGACCGCTTGCGGCTTATGGGTGTTTGATATGATCAACACCTGCTGCCGGCGTATTGACGAGTCTTTAGAGTCCTACACAGAGGTTTCCTGGCTCAAGCGAAACGAAATTGGAGTGCATATGAGATATGTGCGGGACCGAGAATAATGCGTGTATGTGATACCGTATTCTATTCTCGCGATGAATGCATCGAATGGTTATATGCGATATAACCTAGTTATCGAATTAAGTATTGATTCGATAAGCCGATACATAGGATACTAGTGTAGGGTTCCTAGGCACTCTAGTGAGGTCTCTCAAGCCATCAACCATGGCAATTTCAAAAATTATGGTGCCTACAAACCCTAAACTACGGATCGATAACTAGATGTCTAGGCGAACAATGAACTAGTTAACACTTAACTATTGGGAATACGGAAATACAACCTTTGTAGATCCGGTCCTCCACCTCCACGGCTCCGTAACTAGGTCGTCTCCGCTGTCCAAATCAAATCTGGGCTCTAGGATCGGCTTCGTCGGAGAATGGGCAAGCTAGGTCGTCGATGTCCATGCCGAAGATGATCTACGTCGAGGCATCGCTAGATCAAGCTCACAACTTCACCAAGTCATGAAACTTGTGAAGTAAACACACTCTACTACTTGGCAAGAGGTAGAGGATGAAGAAATAGGAGTTGGGTTAACTTTAGAATTGGATTTCTCACTTGTTTGCTCAATTCACCATTGATGGAGGTGAAGCTTTTCTTCTTGAAGTCAAGGAAGAAGAAGAAGAAGCTTATGATAAGTTAAAAGAAAAGGAAAAGAATATGAATTCTTATCATAACTAAACCATGGTAAAGTGTAGAGATTGAACTAGGGTTAAAACAAATGGTTAGGTTAAGCATGAGATAAGAATGGTGGACAAAGTCAATGGTTCATGAATCTTCAACTACAATCCAAAACAAGCCACCATTATCCTCATTTCCTTTTTCAAAAAGAAAATAAATAAACAAATAAATAAATAGATAAACAAAGGAAATGAAACCCTAACCATTCTTTTAACCATGGTTTAAATCTTTGCACTTAACCAAGTAAACATGTATCATCAAACATGATACAATCAAATGCACAAAATCATATCGCATATGTAATGCGCACATCCGAGTGAGAAAATCCATCTTAAGTAAACCGATACTAGTTGATGCAAAGTAATATATCAAATATATAAATATGGATTAAATCATTAAATCAACACTTGATTCAATGATCCGGTTATGTCGCACACAACCGACTAGTATACAATATATCGGCTTATCGAATCAACGCTTGAATCGATAACTAGGTTATATCGCATACAACCATTCGATACATTTATCGCGAGAATAGAATACGGTATCACATACTCGTATTATTCTCGGTCCCGCACATATCTCATATGCGCTCCTATTTCGTTTCGCTTGAGCCAGGAAACCTCTGTGTAGGACTCTAAAGACTCGTCAATACGCCGGCAGCAGATGATGATCATATCAAACACCCACAAGCCGCAAGCGGTCTGCTAAACGTAACGGCCACCCGGGTATTGAGCGATCTGAAGATCGACGAGCAAGCCCGCTTACACTCCAGTGAATCCGACCAGTAACACTAGCGTACAGTCCGGTCTGATCGTCTGATATGTCGCATATCTCGCCTAGGGGTGGTAAACGTCAGACCCCAATAGCTCAATAAGTCGTGTCGATATGAGGTCTATAACAGTTCGAGAAACTACTGGTAACACTTACCAGTAAATCTCAGCAACCCTGGCCAGGGATTTCCTGTTATAGCCAATCGAACACAGCGCAACATCAACCCCCTATACCGGGAGAGACGAATCCCCTCCTATCGTTCATTGCCTCCATGTGACTCGGGACTGTACCCAAAAACCACCGTTTTGCACGCCCTCTTGGACGTGGTAAGATGGAAATCAAAGCACAGTGGGAACCACACAAGACTCTATGACGATCTCGGGTCAACAGACTACTCTGTACCAGTGTCACCAGAGAACTGCCATCTGACGTGAGGTATAATACCATCTGGGAGTTCTCGGCGAGTCCGTCCAGTGTACCCATCTCTACTGAACACCCGTATATCATCTCTGATGTCAAACACCAATGGATATGGGATCATCCATCGCCCATCTGTATGGGTCGAGAAGGTATACGCTAGTCTACTCTGGTATATCGATGCCCCGTCTCGATACACCCACGACTAGGGACTTTGAAGGATGTACTTATGGACCACCATGTCCCCACTAGTATGATCCGCATCATAGTCGAGGTAGTCAAGTACAGATCCTAAGGGCTTTACCAACATGTAACAGAGAGACAATCAGTATACACGTTAAGGTAAAGATCAACCAGATAGCATACTATCATGTCGAGCAAGAAAGTCCTCCCTATATATGTCCCAGCATCCACTACAATATACATCCTATGTATAGTAATGGCCTCTAGGGCATACATATAACTAACAATCTCCCACTTGCACTAGGGCCATCTGTAGCAGTGGTTTGAAGTATCTCATACTCAACCATCCCATAAAAGTGTCTCTCTCTGGGAACAGGCCTTTGTGAGTGGATCCGCTGTGTTGTCCTCTGAGTCTACTCTCCAAACCTCGATCACCCTGGAGATCAACCATCTCCATGATCAAGTGATACTGCCTTAGAATATGTCTGGATCACTGATGGGACCGGCGTTCCTTGGCATATGCCACAACTCCATTGTCTCACAATGGTAGGAACATAGTTCATCTCATGAACCAATATACACCCAAACAGCCTTTTTGGTAGTATCTTAAGTAGCGATATATCATGCCTTTATCGTCTAGTATGTCACGGTATCTAGCTTGGAACTCTTCCAACATACCGTCCCTTTACTGAGGGTATAGACAATGCCTGCGACTGACATTCAGTCGTGTTTATCACCTTGGAACCCTTCCAGTGATTCTCCTCAGGATCGATTGACACCACCTCACTACATCTAGTGAGTTTCCTAACATCCATTTAGATCTATCTCATAGATCCAAAATCCAGGATTTAGTAGGTATCACTTTGATCCTATATAGAGAATCATTGTGATAAGCGGAGATTGATCGAGCGTAGCATAGGAAACTCCTTTCATATCAAGAGTATGTCATCCACGTACTCTACGAGGATCGTCACCATACTTCCTACTACCCTTTTGTTTATACAAGGTTCATCTACCATTTTGATGATGTCAAACTGTTTGACTAACACATCAAAACAGATGTTCCAACTCCGCGACGCCTGCTTTATCCTATAAAGCATCTTGCACACGTTTCCGCTGCTCCCACTGTCTACGAAGCCCTCTGGCTATGTACTTATAGACGCTCTCTTCTAAATCATCATTTAGAAAAGCAGTCAAGACACCCAACCACCAGATATCGCAGTCATGGTATGTAGCCGTGACAAGTAGGATCTGGATGGACTTAAGCATAGCTACTGGAAAAGGTTTCATCATTATCCACGCCTGGTCGATGACAAAAACCTTTAACAATTCTAGCTTTGAAAGTCTCAACTTTTCCATGTACACCAAGTAATCTTCTCAAGATATACTTGCTCCTGATGGGGATTTAACCCTTCAGATATAGCAACCAAAGTCCATACTTTGTTGGTGTATAAGGATTCCATCTCAGATCGCTAAACATCCAGCCATTCTTACAGAGTCTTACTCCTGATGGCCAGCTCGAAACTAGTTGGGTCATCATCTCATGATGCAATCCTCGCTCCCACTGTCATAGAGAAACCGAAGTATCTCTCTGGTGGGTGAGGAACCCTACTAGTTCGGCGGAGAGGCTGAGGTTCGTTGGAATCTACTGAATTCTTTGGTTCTATCAAATCATGTGCTGTAGTTTGTATAGCTGGAACATTTCCAGTTCTACATTACAGACCTTGCCTCGAGCTTGTCCGGATTTTGCTTTTAGACATAGGCCGGACAACCCCAAATCTTAACTAACTTAAGACATGGGCTCTTCCCTTTCCATATCGCATACGAAGCGGTAGGCAACTGATATGATTAGAACCCTATTCAATAGGTATGCAGCTTCTCAAGTGCATAACTCCCTAAAAGGAAATAGGTAACTCAGTAGTACTCATCATAGAGCACACCTTATCATATAGGGTGTGATTGCTCCGCCCCGATATACCATCGTGCTATGGTGTATTCGGAGGAGTAATGCTGAGAGAGAATCTCATTCTCCTTTAGAATAGTCCAGTATTTCCGTGCTTAAGTATTCTCCTCCTTGATCTCATCATTGGACATAATACTTATACCCGTATTTTGGTTCTCTACTTCTAACTTATATTCTGTGAATATCTCAAAAGGTTCAGACTTGTGTTTCAACAGGAACATATGTCTGAATCTTGAGAGATTATCAGAGAATGTAATGCAGTACAAAGAACCTGTCTTGGCATGTGTAGACTGGGGACCTACATACATCAACATGTATCATCCCAAGAGTTCACTAACTCTTTCTCTGATTCCAATAAACAGAGCTGGTGTCATTATATCTTTGTGACATGACTAGCGAGTTTCACAAGATGTAAATTCAAACTGATTTAAATATGCATCTTTATGTAACTCTAGCCAGTCGGGTCGCATTGATCTGACCTAGTCTACAATACCTTAAGAAGAATTCGTTCATTTCTGAACTCTTCCTCTTGTGTGTGTTCTGTATACTAAGAACTGTAGTTTGATTTAGAACATCAATGCTTTTAGATAACGTGCCTGAACCGATCAACTTTTGATATAGGAAATGTTCAAAACATTATCCAACAATACAAAATTTTATCATTTCTTTACTAATAAAGAGACTGATATGATTTTGTATATCAGGTTCGGTATCTAATAACATTCGTTCAGAATCAATGTATTGATAATACAGGGTGACAATGACCAACAGACTTGGCTGCAACATTTGCCCCGTTTTCTGCCTCATGAAACTTATCACCCGTTCTCAGTTCTCTACCTTTCTGTAGCCCTATGTAACAGATTACATATCTGGGATCCTGATCTGGTATCACATACCCAGGACGCGGAGGATACTGAGAAACAGTTCTGTATAATGAACACACCCGAAGATGATGCATCAGCATGCACTCTCTTCGTTTGGACGGCACGGGAATTCTGGTATTCCCCAATTTCCTGCTCTGTCTTATAACAATTATAAGTTGGAGCGGGACCAACGTTCCCTAGCTCAGTATAACAAGCGGGTTCGGTCAATATTCCGTTTTATTATCTTGATTAAGGCGTGATATGGTCGCTACCTGGAGAGAGAGAGAAGAAAACACTCAGCGTGCGCTCTGTCAAGAATAGATTGGTTATTATTTTATCTAATCAGGATGGCTCCCACTGCTTTTTATCAAATCTTCCTTCAAACCCTAAAAGGAAAGACTAGCCGGGATTAATTACACACTACAAGTTCGCCAATCTTTCAGCCAGGCCAGTGTCGGTACTTTGAGGGAGGTCCCCCGTGCTTTCGCACGAACATAATTAATGTAAACCTCGTTTTACCAGAGGCGTAACCTCGTTAACACCTTTCTAGACACCTACTTGATCGGCTAATTGTAATGTATAAAACTCTCCCAGGAGTAACTCTTACTCGCAGCGGGTATCGGGATCCAACTATCTCATAGAAGGTATGCAATCTCATTGCAAATTTCAACACTTGAAATTCCCGATAATATTTTGCCCCTAGCAGCTTATGACCTTGGCTAAGGTCAACAAATCATAAGTGCTAGCCAAGTTCA
This sequence comes from Agapanthus africanus, assembly GCA_030015575.1. Taxonomy (NCBI): domain Eukaryota; kingdom Viridiplantae; phylum Streptophyta; class Magnoliopsida; order Asparagales; family Amaryllidaceae; genus Agapanthus; species Agapanthus africanus. Next base: position 403,019,874 of record CM057337.1, on the reverse strand, counting down.
ACCCGTCATTTCCCGATTGAATTAAACCCACCCGCACGACCCTTGGCTAAGGTCAACAAAGTCGCACGACTACCCTAACTCAATCGCATCATATGCTTATACAGAAAAGCACTAATCAGCTACCGCACACTACGCCTTGGCTAAGGTCAACAAACGTAGCACGAATACTAACCAGTACTTATCTGAAATGACGGAGGGCTACGACAGGTTTTTCTGAAAACCTATTGCGTAATGAACTTGATATCGTTGTAGGATCGAATGATTTTAAAATGGAGTGCTTTTGAGGCTTTTCTAGTTTTGCTAAAGGAGTCACTCCCGGTGAGGGGATCGTCGGTCCTTTCCTCGTCGAATGAGGTGCGGGATATATCATATATATCACTGTGCAAAGCAAAAACTCTTAAAAGCAATCAAAAGACAAACCGAGTGTGTAGCATCTGCCAGTTATTGCTAAAGGAGTCACTCCCGGTGAAGGGATCTCGGTCCTTTCCTCATCGAATAAGGTGCAGGATATATCATATATACCGCTGTGCAAAGCAAGAACTGTAGCTACCTGTTTTTATTTTGAAATTCGATTCTACAACATCTTAGGTTTCTTTTATTTCATTAATCACATTAATGAAGTCCCATCAATTATGTACCTAAACATCACAGATAGATATGACATACACTTATGCCATCCGCATTCGCCTCGATGTCCCCTCGTGCACCGTTAGGTTAGGTAACTAACGACAGAGCAGGGCAGGGCTAGCACGGGTGTAAAACATAAGTAACGTCTATATAATATATCATATATACTATATACTATATCTATCACAGAACATCACATGATCACATCACAGATATCGCAGCAGAAGAATCATATGAAATATTGGATATACTAGGACGTCCGTGTTTTCAACACGAGCCAGTATAAAACACGGATTCCATGGTCGTGATGAATAGCCTGTAAGTGCACGGCGGCGCCCCGGCCGTCAATCCGACGCCGGAATGCGGAAGCGGTGAATAACTTAAATTTTTGCGGACTTAGCAAACCGGCACCACCGCGCACTTTAACCCGGATCGAACCATTAACTAGTCTAAGCTATCTACAAGAATGGGAATAGAGATATATACCGACGATCCAAGTCCTCCGGTCTTCATCTCCACTCCGATCTCCTCGCAGGATCTCCGTCCATCTCCTCCTCGTCGGAAAGGGCACCACGAAGCCGGGTACTTTTACGGGCTCCCACCTCAATACCGAGGCAACTCGCGCATGAAGCCGGCAACTCGACATGCTCAAGATATGCTGTAGGAAGTGTAGTGTAGAGTGCATGTCTCACTTTGGGGTTTGTTGCCATTTGTAGATGATGGAGGAATCAAGAAAAATGGTGCTTGCATTTTTCTTGGCATGAAAAGAGATCAAGAAAGAAACTCTCAAGAATGAAGCTCTCTCTTCTTCTTCCTCTCTTTCTTTTTCTTCTTCTTCTTTTCTAATGAAAAACTTATTCTCTTAGAAAAAGGGTGGAGGATTGAATATGAAGCATAACAATAGAAGGAAGGTGAGTGTAGGAGAATGGTGGAGGTAACCACATCAAGAGACAAATAAACATACAACCATGCTTCACACTATTCAACCCATAACCTTTCAAATCTCTCAATTCAAAAGCATGGAGCAAAAGAAACAAAACTATCATAATCAATATATATGCAATAAAACCCTCCACAAAATGTTATTTGCAAAACTGCAAATAACACCCTCCATCGGAAAAGTCCGGCCGGGAAAGAACAAAGGAAAACCGGCCGGAACGGAATGCAAACTGGCAACTCCAGAAAAATGGTCCCGTAATAAATTACAGGAAAACCCCGATACTGTGCATACACACCCGCATCTGTATTCCGTCCGGATACAAATGCAATGAGACAAAATCTACACTGTACTAAACTAAGACCAGCTTAAGCCAAAGCCGGCTAGTTAAATCCGTTCGATCCTGATCCGTGCAATACCGCACGTATCAGATCAAACCCTGCCATATAACTATACGGCCACTAGTACAAAACTGTCCGATCCTGATCCGTGCAATACCGCACGTATCTGATCGGACCTTGCCATATCTCCATACGGCCTCTACAGCGTTTCGCCCGAAACTTGAGTAACTGAAAGTGTGGTGGACTCTAAAGACTCGTCAATACTATGGCTGTGGATTTAACCACTAGCCCGTCAGAGGTATAAGCCAATACGTAACGGGCCACCAGCTATTGACCAAATGGGACGTCGATGAGGAAGCTCACCCCGACACCCAACTGAGCCTGTCAGTGACAATATCCGTGCAGTCCGGTCCGTTCGTCTATGAGTATCGCATGGCGGGCCTAGGGGGTTGGTAAAAGTCAGACCCCCAAAAGCGGTACAAGTCGTGTCGGAGTGTAGCCCAGAACACCCTGAGATACTACTGGAATACCTACCAGTAAATCTCCTTGCCTTGGCCAAGAACTTTGTGTAATGGCTCTCCTAGACACAGCACGACCTCACCCCCAATACCGGGAGAGACGAACCCCTGAAGATACGCTCACTGCCTCCATGTGGCTCGGGACTGTACCCAACTAAAACCTGTTTGCACGACTCCTTTGAGCCGTGGTAGGGTAGTAATCAAAGTACAGTGGGAACTCACACGAGACAAATGACGATCCCCAGGTCGATGAACTAACCTGCACACATGTCACCAGGGAACTGCCATCTGACGTCTGGTATATGACCAACTAGCATGTTCTCGGCGAGTCCTGTCCGGTGTACTCATAACCCAATGAGCACCTGTATACATCTTAGGTGATCCAACTGACACCAGTGGCTTGTGAGACCGGCCACCGCCCCTCGTCGGGGTCTCGACTGTATACACTAGTCTACTAATGGAGTATCGATGCCCGGTCTCGAAACTCCCACGACTAGGGACCTTTTAAGGATATGCTTGTAGACCCCCAGCTCCCACTTATATGATCGCCCTCATACTGCTGGTGGTCAAGCAAGAATCCTAGGGGCTCTATCAACGTGTAATAGCGACGTGTCATGTCACCTAAAGCAGTACACGATGATAAAGGTAAACCAGATAGCATACTATCATCTCGAGTAAGACTGTCCTACCGGGATAGGTCCTCCCTCAATCATTACAATCACGTACCTGTGACCTAATAATTGACTCTGAGGGCACTATCTCCAACAATCTCCCACTTGCACTCAAGGCTAATTATTGCGATGTCGCATACTCACAGCCCGTGTGATACCGAACATCCAACTCCTCTACTAGTCAGTCTCACAAAGCTCGTTTGCGGAACTATTGCGTTCGAGGAATAGCCTCAGTGAGTGGATCCGCTTAGTTGTTTCTTTCTATGTCTCTCTATATCTCAAGTTCGCGGAGAAAGCCATCTCCCGAAATGAGCAAAATCAGTCTTAGAATATGTCTGGATGTCTGATGGGACGTAGCTCATAAATGAACTCCAAATCCAAACTTCTTAGACTGTATTGACAACTGAACTTAATCAGTGTCCTGCGCGCCATGCCTCCCTCAGTATTGCCTTGGACCACCTGTCCAAAATACTGCCCCTCATCAGAAGGAAAAACTATAACTCTGACAACCTCCTTGTCGTCCATGTCACCTTGGAAGCCTGGAATGATAACCGTCTCCTGAATGAGGCTGTCGTTATCATATCCCTAGAACATCCACTTATGTTCTAAAACTGCTTCCGACTGTTTCTCCAGGATTGGATTAATGTCAACTTATTGCATCTAGTGCAAGAACAACATCTGGTGTGGTACTTGACATCTCATGATTGACTCACTTGCCTAAGCAAGTGATCTGCCAATCATGCACGTCCCTCTCCCCTTTAGTCTGTAAGACACCTTTAGAGAGGGTGACTCCATTACCTGCAGGTACACTACCGTGCCAGGAGTCGTCCATCCTAAATACTCTTAGAATGCTGTCAAGTACCCTGATTGGGAAACCACCCAAATCTAGATCTAAAACCATAGATCTAGTAACCAGTATGTCTGATAAAATCCATTTCCTTTTTGGAGAAACCACTGTGTAACGACCAAAGTATAACCGATTGTAGTATAGGAGTTTCTTTTCCTATTCTGTGTATGTCATCCAGATACCAGGACATCACACCCTACTATCTTCTCAACAGATCCATCCCCTATTCTGATGAAGTCAAACTCATGACTGTCACGTCAGAAATAGATGATCTATCTCCGCTACATCTGCTCTAGTCTATAAATAGACATAAGCAACCTGTCCACCAATGCTTCCGCTGCTCCCACTGACTACGACAACCCTCTGGCAGAGTCATATAGACGTCCACTTCTAAAGCTGGTTTAGAACGACGCTATACTCATCCTCCCGCCGGGTCTCGTAACCTGGAACAACAGCAATGGCAATTGTGGGTAAACAAGAACTTCCCTGTCACCGTCCTTGAGGCTACCGTAGTACCTCTCGGTGCCTGAAGTTACCCACCTTATCTGCGGAGTGGCCAATGGAATGTCAATCCAGATTGAATCTTTAGGTTCCTTATCAAATCTTCAGTAATCGTTTGTGGTTCTGGAATTACTTCCAGTTCTACCATACTCCCACTACTGTTTTCTGAAAAAATCCATTTTTAATAAAACTGTGGCGAGTCTAGAACAATATTGCTATTGTTCATCCAGATGGTAGAAAGTCAACCCTCGTCATAGCCTGGGTCAACCCACAAACAGCCATTACAGAAACGTGCCTTGAATTGTCCAGTGTCTGGTTTTAATCATAAACCGGACAACTCCCCGTACCTTAACATCGTTAAGATATGAACTGTTCTATATCCAATATAGAAACAGAGGCACTGATTTAATTGAACCAGATTCAAATCATGCAGCTGTCCCCAGCGCATATCAACTAAATGGAAGGAGGCCGATCAGCGTTACTCAACTTAGGAGAGCTTCCAATTATGAGTAACCTGAAAGAGAAGCAAGATCTCTTTATCATTACTATCAACTGAATACCATACACAAGTATTTACATCTTCGATCTCTTTGAAGAATCCCGATACTTGCTACGCCTGGTTCTCTACTCCATTCAAATACCTGTAACTTCTCAAAATTCGGACCCTGTGTTTCCACGAAACACCGGTCTAAAAACTAGAGAAGTCATAAGTAAACCGAATATAGTACGAGGACCTACCCCTCTGTCCTGATGGACCCTGGACAACATACAATACTCTGTATAAGTCCCTTGAGTCTGATAACTCATTCACTGTGTGCCGTAGGTTGAAAACTGTACTTATGGTTAAGAAGAATTACACCGCTGTTTAATGCTCCTTACCTAACCATCCACTGATATAGGTAAATGTCGTAGACATAATTTCAGAAAGGTATATCTCACTCTATGAAAATAGACGTACAGATATATCAATTTGAAATTGGTGCATAACAGCAGATATTCAAAACCAAATATTTGCCGACCGGCAAACAGCCCAGGTGATCTCCTCAAATATCACCGATTACAACGAATCCCGATAAAATGAGGATAATCACCTAATTCCCAATAACTTACTCCCACTCATCATCTGTAAAACTATACAGATGTGAGAATCAAACTTGGTAAATACATACCCTGGAGTAAGTATCTAATCGGGAAATCAGTTTTCCTTTAACATTACACAGTGAAACTGAAACATTGAAATGTTCCGATGGGGTAATCTGGTATTCCTAGTAATGCCTCTTCCAGATTCACGACTGTAACCGTATAATTCTTTGCCACCTCTCCAAATCCCTTCATATGTCTTTAGTCTTTACCTTCTGCACACCCCTTAGGCCAAATGGTTTTCTTCCTTCCCTACCGTTCGGCACCAGCCTATGGTTTGGAAGAAGACTATCCAATAAGCATAAAGGGTGTACTGTCCTAATCCTAGGAGCACTCGCAACGCGAGAGAAGGTGAAGATAAAAGACACCTGAATGTACTTTATTCCTATTTCTCCTGGACCAGAATCCATCCCCGAACTGGAACAAGTTCCATTCGAGTTCGTATATAACCATACGATGGAGTATCCAAATAAACTGTGGATCTTCGTAGTGATACGGAGTGTCCTGGAGAAATACAAAGGTGATGTGGGAGTGGTAACGAAATATTTGGTTTGGTCGTGAATATCTGTTGCAATTTACTTTGCCCTCTTACTAATCCCTTGCTTTGTCTGAACTTAATACCTTCTGCACACCATCGTTATGCTAATTGGTTTTCTTCATTCCCTACCGTTCGGCACCAGCCTAAGGTTTGGAAGAAGACAATCCAATTTGCATAATAGGTGTGCTACCCCTAAACCAAGGAGTACTCGTAACCTGAGAGAGGGTAGAAGGAAAAGACAACTGAATAATCCTATCCGTTTTCTCCAGAACCGGAAACCATCCTCGAATCCCTTCGAGTTCGTATCTAACCATACGATGGTTTTGTCCAATGGAAGTGGACGTTCGTAGTAATACGGGGTGTCCTGGAGAAAAGGGTAAAAGTAGGAGTGGCAATGAGGTCTGCAACTATGACAATCCAAAAACCAGTGTTAAGAAGGTTCGGTCAATTTGGTCACTGAGTCAAAGTCTTAGGGTCGGGTCAATGGTCGCTGCCAAAGAGAGAGAGAAAAGAAACACTCAGCGTGCACTCTAACCTAGATCAGAATGGTTACCAATTTATCTAATCAGGAAACCTCCCACTGTACCTCAAATTCTCCTCCAAACCTGAAAGAAGAATTAGTCGGGGTCACCCGAGGAGTAAACTAACTCATCAGTGGGAATCGGGATCCAACTATCATCGCATGATAACGTGACGGAATCCGCTCACGGTATCACACTCCAGAAGGTATGCGCATATCTGGCAAGTTTCAGTACTTTTGAAACTCCCGATGTGATTTCTGCCCCATGCTCTTATGACCTTGACTTTGGCCAACATATCATAAGTCACATGTCAAGTTCTACCCGTCATTCTCCAGGTTAATTTGAGTCCACCCGCACATACCCTTGACTTTGGCCAAAATGGCAGTACGGCTGTCCCAAACCAACGCATCTATCTATGCTGCATATGAATAACCAACAGCTACCAAACACTGTGCCTTGACTTTGGCCAACATACACAGCTTGAATACTATTGACTACCCATATGAAACGACGGAGGGCTACGAATGGTTTCTGGCGAAAACCTTTAACGTAATGAACTTGATATCGTTGAAGGAACTGATAGCTTTTAAAAATATAGTGACGAAAACCATTGCTAAAGAGGTCACTCCCGGTGAAGGGATCTCGGCTCTTTCCCCGTAGAATGAGGTGCAGGATATTCCAACTGAATACCACGGTGCAAAGCAAAAGTAATCGGCTATAGTGAAGTCATTGCCCTGACGCAAACTTTTTGTCCAAGGGGTCACTCCCGGTGAAGGGATCTCGGCCCTTGCCTCGTCGACTGAGGAGCAGGATATTCCAATGAATACCACGATGCAAAACAAAAGTAAACGTCCTTGCAATAACAGCTTTTTGAAAAGTGTTCCAACAACATCAGATTAGGTTTGTTTTTAACTTGCATTGATCCGAATCAATGCAGTCCCATCAATTGATCACACCAAAAAGAACGAAAATATACTGATGTACGTATATGCCATCCGCATTCGCCACTGGGTCCCGTCATTACCCGTTAGGTTAGCTAACTAACGACAGAGCGTGGACTGGACTAGCGCGGATGTAAAACATATACAACATCTACTAATATATATACCAATATATAGTATTTCGCTCAAGGCGTGAATGAAAATGCAACATCACAGAGAATGAACAGCATCACAGAAACAAACAGATATCTGGGATCCCCGGGTTTCACAGAGCCACTACTGAAACCCGACGTTCCCCTGGTCGTGTGGATAGCCTGTGCAATGAAAACCTAGACCCCTACGGGCGCGGCAAGTCACCCGCCAAAACCTGAAGCGAGGCAGCCCCCTTCAGCGCCGTGAATGGACCACCCAGCACTTCACGGAATCCGGCAACTTGGGCACCCCTCCTGGGTCAAACTGTACCGCCTACGAGTGCGGCGGATAGCCAGCCAATCCTGGAGTGAAGCCCCCTCCGTCCCAATGCCATGAGATGCGGGCTTGTTGCCCTCCAGAACCCGGCTATCCGTGCACCCCTCCGCGGGGCAATCCTAGTACAGAAAGTAAAATATACATACACCGGGTACATCGACCGCAACCAGGTCATGCCCCAAAAGAATAATACAAACAGGCAGTGACGGCAGTCCACATGTCGGACGCTCGCCCCGCAATATCAAATGTACATTATACAACCAAAACTGTACTAGCATTGCATCCAGGCTATCCCCCACGACCGATCCGCAACATCACAGCAAATACATAGAACATCAACGTGAAAGTCACGTTCGCAAATCCGTCTAACCGGGCTATAGCAGTTAGACCGAATTTACCGATCGAGTGACATTCACGGTCGCAGATATAATGTAAATACTGTGAAAAATGTGTTTAAAATTTTCCGATTGATCAAACAATTAACAAGTGGGCCCCAAAGAAAACTGTAGCACTCACAGAAACAATTGGCCCAACTTTAATATTCCAAAGCCCATATTTTAAGCCCATAAGGCCTCTGTAAAAAAATGGTGAAGTGATGTGAATAGTGCGCGGCGGAAGGGCCGCACAAAGGGGGTTTTCGCGGCGGTTCCGCGCTCGAACTGTGGAGTTACTTCATCAAATTTTTACAGAACTCTTATATTTTGCAGTACATCAATATTTTACAACCTGAAAAATTTTTCGAGACCAAAAAATTTCAACAGAAACTGTCGTGGGCAAATACGGGTTTTTGGACATTTCGATCGATCGGAACTGAAAAACACATTACACAAAGCTAGACTAAGTTAATGGCGAGGCTCTGATACCACTGTAAGTGCACGGCGGCGCCCCGGCCGTCAATCCGACGCCGGAATGCGGAAGCGGTGAATAACTTAAATTTTTGCGGACTTAGCAAACCGGCACCACCGCGCACTTTAACCCGGATCGAACCATTAACTAGTCTAAGCTATCTACAAGAATGGGAATAGAGATATATACCGACGATCCAAGTCCTCCGGTCTTCATCTCCACTCCGATCTCCTCGCAGGATCTCCGTCCATCTCCTCCTCGTCGGAAAGGGCACCACGAAGCCGGGTACTTTTACGGGCTCCCACCTCAATACCGAGGCAACTCGCGCATGAAGCCGGCAACTCGACATGCTCAAGATATGCTGTAGGAAGTGTAGTGTAGAGTGCATGTCTCACTTTGGGGTTTGTTGCCATTTGTAGATGATGGAGGAATCAAGAAAAATGGTGCTTGCATTTTTCTTGGCATGAAAAGAGATCAAGAAAGAAACTCTCAAGAATGAAGCTCTCTCTTCTTCTTCCTCTCTTTCTTTTTCTTCTTCTTCTTTTCTAATGAAAAACTTATTCTCTTAGAAAAAGGGTGGAGGATTGAATATGAAGCATAACAATAGAAGGAAGGTGAGTGTAGGAGAATGGTGGAGGTAACCACATCAAGAGACAAATAAACATACAACCATGCTTCACACTATTCAACCCATAACCTTTCAAATCTCTCAATTCAAAAGAATGGAGCAAAAGAAACAAAACTATCATAATCAATATATATGCAATAAAACCCTCCACAAAATGTTATTTGCAAAACTGCAAATAACACCCTCCATCGGAAAAGTCCGGCCGGGAAAGAACAAAGGAAAACCGGCCGGAACGGAATGCAAACTGGCAACTCCAGAAAAATGGTCCCGTAATAAATTACAGGAAAACCCCGATACTGTGCATACACACCCGCATCTGTATTCCGTCCGGATACAAATGCAATGAGACAAAATCTACACTGTACTAAACTAAGACCAGCTTAAGCCAAAGCCGGCTAGTTAAATCCGTTCGATCCTGATCCGTGCAATACCGCACGTATCAGATCAAACCCTGCCATATAACTATACGGCCACTAGTACAAAACTGTCCGATCCTGATCCGTGCAATACCGCACGTATCTGATCGGACCTTGCCATATCTCCATACGGCCTCTACAGCGTTTCGCCCGAAACTTGAGTAACTGAAAGTGTGGTGGACTCTAAAGACTCGTCAATACTATGGCTGTGGATTTAACCACTAGCCCGTCAGAGGTATAAGCCAATACGTAACGGGCCACCAGCTATTGACCAAATGGGACGTCGATAAGGAAGCTCACCCCGACACCCAACTGAGCCTGTCAGTGACAATATCCGTGCAGTCCGGTCCGTTCGTCTATGAGTATCGCATGGCGGGCCTAGGGGGTTGGTAAAAGTCAGACCCCCAAAAGCGGTACAAGTCGTGTCGGAGTGTAGCCCAGAACACCCTGAGATACTACTGGAATACCTACCAGTAAATCTCCTTGCCTTGGCCAAGGACTTTGTGTAATGGCTCTCCTAGACACAGCACGACCTCACCCCCAATACCGGGAGAGACGAACCCCTGAAGATACGCTCACTGCCTCCATGTGGCTCGGGACTGTACCCAACTAAAACCTGTTTGCACGACTCCTTTGAGCCGTGGTAGGGTAGTAATCAAAGTACAGTGGGAACTCACACGAGACAAATGACGATCCCCAGGTCGATGAACTAACCTGCACACATGTCACCAGGGAACTGCCATCTGACGTCTGGTATATGACCAACTAGCATGTTCTCGGCGAGTCCTGTCCGGTGTACTCATAACCCAATGAGCACCTGTATACATCTTAGGTGATCCAACTGACACCAGTGGCTTGTGAGACCGGCCACCGCCCCTCGTCGGGGTCTCGACTGTATACACTAGTCTACTAATGGAGTATCGATGCCCGGTCTCGAAACTCCCACGACTAGGGACCTTTTAAGGATATGCTTGTAGACCCCCAGCTCCCACTTATATGATCGCCCTCATACTGCTGGTGGTCAAGCAAGAATCCTAGGGGCTCTATCAACGTGTAATAGCGACGTGTCATGTCACCTAAAGCAGTACACGATGATAAAGGTAAACCAGATAGCATACTATCATCTCGAGTAAGACTGTCCTACCGGGATAGGTCCTCCCTCAATCATTACAATCACGTACCTGTGACCTAATAATTGACTCTGAGGGCACTATCTCCAACATAGCCAAACCCACACCCCTAGACCCCTACGAGAGCGGCAAGCAACCCTGCCAATTCTAGAGTTAGGAGACCCGGACTCGACTCCTCGAGTTGGTCTCCCACTGGACTCCAGAACCCGGTTACTTGTGCTCCCCTCCTTGGGTCTATCCTAGTGCGGAAAAGTAAATAATATACAACAGGTGACAACTCCCGCAACCTGGAAGCGCCCCAATAAAAGAATATTACATACAAGTTTTTACATGAATGAAAATGAAAAACACTCATCTCACATAAAAACCCCCGGCTATTCAAACACGACGATCCAATATAACATATCCAGCAAAACATAACATCGCATGTCATCAACGTAAGTAAATATACGCATCCCAATTGTCGTTGACATATAGCAACGAAACCGGCGACATCACATATTACACTTACGGTCACAGAAAAGAAAGTGTAAAACTACAACAGTTGGAATCCGCAACCACCTCAGACATCGCATGCCTGACCAAATGAATTACTTAGACATCACATGCCTAACAATTATAAACCCCGCATTTTAGTCTCAAAATCGAAAACACTTTTCAGTATCAAGTCGGGTAATTCAACAAGATTCCCGACATCCTGATCGAATACTCATCGCAAACTTCAGTAGACGGTCGCACCCCCGATACCGTCGACGAAGTGCACCAAGGCGGAACACCGCTACCGCGAGCACCCGGACGGATGCTTTCGACGACGGGGTTCTCCTACAGTCACTTGGTCTGGGCTATGGAGTGAGGCTGTCTATTAAGTTTACCCGGCGAGTATCCGCGTACGCTACGTGATTGCGACAGACTTTTGATCACATCAAAATTCCGTGGCAACCGATCAAGTGAGACTAAATTGCTAGATTTACAACATTCATTTAGTTATCACATAACTGTTTGTGAATTCCAATTATTGTATCACATTCCAGATAAATAGAAAATGTTAAACTTTCCGATCGAACAATCTAACACCCAAGTTTTCCCGATACAGATCAACACATGAAATAAGTCTAACAACATTCAGTTCGTACCTCAGTACCGACGGTCCAGCCGTAGAAGGGTCAAGCCAACGCCTCACATGTGGCATGCCGTACTGCCCCAAACCCGAAGGTTCAAAGGGCAGTTCAAGACGGTCACATAATCGAGTTAAGGTTTGTGTCTTCTAGAGGGACCATCGCGTTACTTGCACTACTTAGAACGTCGTCAAACTACGGAAAAATCCAACACTTGGAAATTTCCCGACAGGGGAAAAATTGGGTATTTATATCCGGTCGAACTTTTTAGCATATTCTAAAATTTATCCGGAAAGCCACACAGAGAAAATTTGATATTCCGATCGAAACTCCGAAACCCCAAAACCACCTCTGAGAATTCAAGTCTTGAAAAATTATTAAAAATTCCCAGAAAAAGAAGCACTGGAAATAAAGAATTACTGTGCAAATAAAATAAAATAATTCGGCCGTACCGACGCGGAACCGCCGCACGAGCCTTGCTCGTGCCGCGGAACCGCGGCAGTTTGAAGGAGATAGGGGCACGAATTTCACAGTTTTTCTTATATTCACCTGCTTATTATTCTGAATATTTTTAATGTTGAAAAAACCACTGTTTTCAAAAAAGGACAGAGAGCATATTTGTTTCGGGGTTCCGGGTTCGTTCGGACTTCGAATTCCGTCTGGACTTCGCCTAAGGCTCTAGCTAGGCTCTGATACCACTGTAGGGTTCCTAGGCACTCTAGTGAGGTCTCTCAAGCCATCAAACATGGCAATTTCAAAAATTATGGTGCCTACAAACCCTAAACTACGGATCGATAACTAGATGTCTAGGCGAACAATGAACTAGTTAACACTTAACTATTGGGAATACGGAAATACAACCTTTGTAGATCCGGTCCTCCACCTCCACGGCACCGTAACGAGGTCGTCTCCGCTGTCCAAATCAAATCCGGGCTCTAGGATCGGCTTCGCCGGAGAATGGGCAAGCTAGGTCGTCGATGTCCATGCCGAAGATGATCTACGTCGAGGCATCGCTAGATCAAGCTCACAACTTCACCAAGTCATGAAACTTGTGAAGTAAACACACTCTACTACTTGGCAAGAGGTAGAGGATGAAGAAATAGGAGTTGGGTTAACTTTAGAATTGGATTTCTCACTTGTTTGCTCAATTCACCATTGATGGAGGTGAAGCTTTTCTTCTTGAAGTCAAGGAAGAAGAAGAAGAAGCTTATGATAAGTTAAAAGAAAAAGAAAAGAATATGAATTCTTATCATAACTAAACCATGGTAAAGTGTAGAGATTGAACTAGGGTTAAAACAAATGGTTAGGTTAAGCATGAGATAAGAATGGTGGACAAAGTCAATGGTTCATGAATCTTCAACTACAATCCAAAACAAGCCACCATTATCCTCATTTCCTTTTTCAAAAAGAAAATAAATAAACAAATAAATAAATAGATAAACAAAGGAAATGAAACCCTAACCATTCTTTTAACCATGGTTTAAATCTTTGCACTTAACCAAGTAAACATGTATCATCAAACATGATACAATCAAATGCACAAAATCATATCGCATATGTAATGCGCACATCCGAGTGAGAAAATCCATCTTAAGTAAACCGATACTAGTTGATGCAAAGTAATATATCAAATATATAAATATGCATTAAATCATTAAATCAACACTTGATTCAATGATCCGGTTATGTCGCACACAACCGACTAGTATACAATATATCGGCTTATCGAATCAACGCTTGAATCGATAACTAGGTTATATCGCATACAACCATTCGATACATTTATCGCGAGAATAGAATACGGTATCACATACTCGTATTATTCTCGGTCCCGCACATATCTCATTTGCGCTCCTATTTCATTTCGCTTGAGCCAGGAAACCTCTGTGTAGGACTCTAAAGACTCGTCAATACGCCGGCAGCAGATGATGATCATATCAAACACCCACAAGCCGCAAGCGGTCTGCTAAACGTAACGGCCACCCGGGTATTGAGCGATCTGAAGATCGATGAGCAAGCCCGCTCACACTCCAGTGAATCCGACCAGTAACACTAGCGTACAGTCCGGTCTGATCGTCTGATATGTCGCATATCTCGCCTAGGGGTGGTAAACGTCAGACCCTAATAGCTCAATAAGTCGTGTCGATATGAGGTCTATAGCTGTTCGAGAAACTACTGGTAACTCTTACCAGTAAATCTCAGCAACCCTGGCCAGGGATTTCCTGTTATAGCCAATCGAACACAGCGCAACATCAACCCCCTATACCGGGAGAGACGAATCCCCTCCTATCGTTCATTGCCTCCATGTGACTCGGGACTGTACCCAAAAACCACCGTTTTGCATGCCCTCTTGGACGTGGTAAGATGGAAATCAAAGCACAGTGGGAACCACACAAGACTCTATGACGATCTCGGGTCAACAGACTACTCTGTACCAGTGTCACCAGAGAACTGCCATCTGACGTGAGGTATAATACCATCTGGGAGTTCTCGGCGAGTCCGTCCAGTGTACCCAGTCTCTACTGAGCACCCGTATATCATCTCTGATGTCAAACACCAATGGATATGGGATCATCCATCGCCCATCTGTATGGGTCGAGAAGGTATACGCTAGTCTACTCTGGTATATCGATGCCCCGTCTCGATACACCCATGACTAGGGACTTTGAAGGATGTACTTATGGACCACCATGTCCCCACTAGTATGATCCGCATCATAGTCGAGGTAGTCAAGTACAGATCCTAAGGGCTTTACCAACATGTAACAGAGAGACAATCAGTATACACGTTAAGGTAAAGATCAACCAGATAGCATACTATCATGTCGCGCAAGAAAGTCCTCCCTATATATGTCCCAGCATCCACTACAATATACATCCTATGTATAGTAATGGCCTCTAGGGCATACATATAACTAACAACTAGTCGGTTATATGCGATATGACCGGATCGTTAAATCAAGTGTTGATTTAATGATTTAATGTATAATTATATATTTGATATATTACTTTACATTAACTAGTATCGGTTCACTTTAAATGGATTTTCTCACTTGGATTGTGCACATTGTATATGTGATATACTTTTGTACACAAGTTTGTATCATGTTTGATGATGCATGCTAACTTGGGTTTGTGTAAAGATTAAACCATGGTTGTGTAATGGTTAGGGTTTTTATTTTCTTATTCATTTATTTATTTATTTATTCATTTTGGAAAATGAAAAGCATAAAGAGAAAATGGTTGCTAACTTTGTTTGTATTATGAAGCTTCATGAAGCTTTGACTTAGTGACCATTTTGTCTCATGCTTAACCCTAACCATTCCACTTAACCCTAGTCTATTCTCTACACTTTACCATGGTTGCATTATGATAAGTATTGATTTATTTTCCTTTTTGTATAATACTTATCATAACATTCATCTTCTTCTTCTTCTTCTTCTTGACTTGAAGAAAGCTTGCTTCAACAATGGCAACTTGAGCAAATGAGTGAGAAATCCAATTCTAAAGTGAACCCACTTCCTATTTCTTCATCCTCTACCTCTTGCCAAGTAGTAGAGTGTGTTTTCTTCACAAGTTTCATGACTTGGTGAAGTTGGAGCTTGATCTAGCGATGCCTCGACGTAGATCATCTTCGGCATCGTCGTCGTTGACCTAGCCCGCTTTTTCTCCGATGAAGCCGACGCTAGAGCCTAAGATCCATTTTATACAGCGAGTAGACATCATCGCGGAGCCATGGAGGTGGAGAACCGGATCTACAAAGGTTGTATTTCCGTTTACCATTTACTTAAGCTGTTAACTAGTTTCTTTTTCGCCTAAACTTCTAGCCAACGATCCGTATTAGGGTTTCTCGGCACCGTAATTTTTGAAATTGGCATGGTTGATGCCTTGTGAGACCTCTTGAGAGTGCCTAGAAACCCTACAGTGGTATCAGAGCCTAGCTAGAGCCTTAGGCGAAATCTAGACGATGTTTGAAACCCGATCGAACCCGAAACCCTAAGTTTTACATGCTCTCTGGACTTTTTCTAAAAACTGGGTTTTTTCCAGATTAAAAATTTCTAAAAAATTCAGCAGGGTCCTATTAGAATTACTGTGAAATTTAGTGGGCCAATTCCTCAAGTGTGCGGCGGAACCGCGGCAGAAGCATGGCTTCTGCGGCGGTTCCGCGGCAGTATTATTAAATTGTCCAATACTTTTTGCACAGTAATTCATGTTTTCAGGTGCTGGATTTTCTGGGAATTTTTAATATTTATTCAAGAGTTGAATATTCTGGGTTGTTTTGGGGATTCGTTGTTTCGATCGGATTATCAAGCTTTGTCTATGTGTTCTTTCCGGATAAATTTTAGAATATGTTAAAAAGTTCGACCGGATATTAATACCCAATTTTTCCCCTGTCGGGAAATTTCCAAGTGTTGGATTTTCCCGTAGTTTAACGACGTTCTAAGTAGTTCAAGTAACGCGATGGACCCTCTAGAAGACAACAAACCTTAACTCGATTATGTGACCGTCTTGAACTGCCCTTTGAACCTTCGGGTTTGGGGCAGTACGGCGTGCCACATGTGAGGCGTTGGCTTGACCCTTCTACGGCTGGACCGTTGGTACTGAGGTATGAACTGAATGTTTTTAAAACTTATTTCAAGTGTTGATCTGTTTCGGGAAAACTTGGGTGTTCGATCGGAAAGTTTAACATTTTTTATTTATCCGGAATGGGATACAATAATTGGAATTCACAAGAAGTTATGAGATAACTGTATGAATGTTATAAACATAGCACTTTAGTCTCACTTGATCGGTTGCCACAGAATTTTGATGTGATCAAAAGTCCGTCGCAATCACGTAGCGTACGCGGATGCTCGTCGGGTAAACTTAATAGACAGCCTCGCTCCATAGCCCCGACCAAGTGACTGTAGGAGAACCCCGTCGCCGAAAGCATCCGTTCGGGTGCTCGCGGCAGCGGTGTTCCGCCTTGGTTCACTTCGTCGATGGTATCAGGGGTGCAGCCGTCTACTGAAGTTTGCGACGAGCATTCGATCAGGATGTCGGGAATCTTGTTGAATTTCCCGACTTGATATTGAAAAGTGTTTTCGGTTTTGAGACTAAAATGCAGGGTCTATAATTGTTAGGCATGCGATGTCTAAGAAATTCATTTGGTCAGGCATGTGATGTCTGAGGTGGTTGCGGATTCCAACTGTTGTAGTTTTACACTTTCTTTTCTGTGACCGTAAGTGTAATATGTGATATCGCCGATTTCGTTTCTATATGTCAACGACAATTGGGATGCGCATATTTACTTACGTTGATGACATGTGATGTTATGTGTTGCTGGATATGTTATATTGGATCGTCGTGTTTGAATAGCCGGGTTTTTTTATGTGAGATGAGTGTTTTTCATTTTCATTCATGTAAAAACTTGTATGTAATATTCTTTTATTGGGGCACTTCCAGGTTGCGGAAGTTGTCAACTTTTGTATATTATTTACTTTTCCGCACTAGGATAGACCCAAGGAGGGGAGCACAAGTAACCGGGTTCTGGGGTCCAGTGGGAGACCAACTCGAGGAGTCGAGTCCGGGTCTCCTAACTCCAGAATTGGTAGGGTTGCTTGCCGCTCTCGTAGGGGTCTAGGGATGTGGGTTTGGCTATTCATCTCGACCGTGGAATCCGTGTTTTATACTGGCTCGTATTGAAAACACGGACGTCCTAGTATATCCAATATTTCATATGATTCTTCTGCTGCGATATATGTGATGTGATCATGTGATGTTCTGTGATAGATATTGTATATACTATATATGATATATTATATAGGCGTTACTTATGTTTTACACCCGCGCTAGCCCTGCCCCGCTCTGCCGTTAGTTACCTAACCTAACGGTGCACGAGGGGACATCGAGGCGAATGCGGATGGCATAAGTGTACGTCGTATTTATCTGTGATGTTTAGGTACATAATTGATGGGACTTCATTAATGTGATTAATGAAATAAAAGAAACCTAAAGATGTTGTAGAATCGAATTTCAAAATAAAAACAGGTAGCTACAGTTCTTGCTTTGCACAGCGGTATATGTGATATATCCTGCACCTTATTCGATGAGGAAAGGACCGTGAAAAATGCCATTTCATGGTCCAAGAGGGAATTGTGCTTGGACATGTTATTTCACGGAAAGGTATTGAGGTTGACAAAGCCAAAATAGATGTCATTCAAAACCTTGCTCATCCCAAATGCGTCAAGGATATCCGATCCTTTCTTGGTCATGAAGGCTTTCACAGGAGATTCATTAAGGATTTTAGCAAAATTGTTAGACCTTTAACTCTTCTCTTGGCCAAGGACACAACCTTTCACTTTGACTCGGATTGTGAGGCAGCATTCGACTCACTCAAACACTATCTCACTACAGCCCTAGTTCTATCATCTCTAGATTAAAACCACCCTTTTGAGCTTATGTGTGATGCATCAGATTTTGCAGTTGGTGCAGTCTTAGGATAGTACATTGAAAAGATGCCACACGTGATCTATTATGCAAGTAAGATCCTGAATGATGCTCAAATTAATTATACATCTACCGAAAAAGAACTTTTGGCAGTTGTATTTGCATTAGAAAAATGCAGGCCTTACTTGATTGGCTCACCTATTGTTGTGTACACTGACCACTCCGTCTTGAAACATCTTTTGGCAAAGAAAGAAGCTAATACGTTGGATCCTTCTATTACAAGAATTTTATCTTGTTATTAAAGATAAGAAAGGATGTGAAAACATTGTAGCCGACCATCTTTCGCGCATCTCTTCTTCACCAGTGACCCTGCCGATCAATGATTCTTTTCCGGACGAACAACTCCTGAATGTATCCGATGAACCTTGGTTCAGGGATATTGTGAACTATCTTGCTACGGGACTTATTCCCCGCGAATGGTCAAAACAGGACAAACATCAATTTCTATCCCAAGTAAAACACTTTTACTGGGATGAACCATATCTGTTTAAGTATTGTCCTGACTAGATCATTCGCTGGTGTGTCCCTAATGATGAATTCAAGAGTGTTCTATCTTTTTGTCATGATCAGTCATGTGGGGGTCATTTCGGTCCTAGAAAGACGGCGGAGAAGGTTTTGCATTGCGGTTTTTATAAGCCGACTTTGTTCAAAAATGCATTTGATCATTGCAAAACCTGTGTACAGTGTCAACACACGGGTAGGATTTCCCGGAGAAATGAGATGCCACAGCAACCAATCTTAGTAGTTGAAATTTTCGACCTTTGGGGCATTGACTTTATGGATCCTTTTCCCAACTCCTTTGGGAATCTGTACATATTGCTTGCGGTTGATTACGTCTCGAAATGGGTTGAAGCTATTCCTTGTCGCACTAATGACAAAAAAGTTGTCATTAAGTTCTTAAAAGAAAACATCTTTTCGCGATTTGGACACCCACGCGCTATCATTAGCGATAACGGGATACATTTCTGCAATAGGTCTTTCGAGACTTTGATGCGGAAATATGCAATCAACCACAAACTTTACACACCCTATCATCCCCAAATGAGCGGGCATGCTGAGGTTTCCAACAGAGAAATCAAACAAATTCTGGAGAAAACTGTTTCTAAAAATCGAAAAGATTGGTCAACCAAATTGACGGATGCTATTTGGGCATTCCGAACTGCATATAAAACCGATCTAGGGATGTCTCCATACAGACTAGTGTTTAGGAAGGCTTGTCACCTTCCAGTCGAGATTGAGCACAAAGCAAAGTGGGCCATTAGAGAAATCAACTTTGACTTAAATCAAGACTGCACCTTTCGGAAGCTGCAATTAAACGAGCTAAGCGAACTCCGCGATGAAGCTTATGCTTGCTGTAATTGTAATGAACCGGACTAAGGTATTTCACGATACAAAAATTTTGAGAAAAATTTTACACCTGGTCAACATGTACTTCTTTATGATTCACGACTCCATCTTCATGCTGGTAAGCCACGATCTCGGTGGAAAGGACATTTTGTTGTGCGGTCTATATACCCGCACGGAGCAGTTGAGGTTGAAAATGTTGAAAACGGTATATTTTTCAAAGTAAATGGACATAGATTAAAACCGTATTTTTCTACTGACCCCACGGAGGAGATCCTGTTTTTACAGGAGCCAATTTATCTTGATTAAAATTCCTCCGTCTCACGTCCATGTCCTGTAAATTACCGGATCATCTTTAGAATGGAGATGAGTGAAATGAATAAATTTGGGGGAGGATTTTCACGATCATATATATTGCCTCCATTAATAAATTTCCTCCCAAGTTTACAGGTTTTTGTTATCTAGCGGATGGCAACAGTGATGACACTGTTGAAAACAAGTTTGGGGGAGGTTTGTGCTTATTTACGCATATTTGCATATCATTTTGCATAAGCACAAAACTTTTAAAACATATAAAAATAAAAATTAATTTTTTTTTTCAAAAGATAAAAATATTTAATATTTAATTATGTAATAAAAGATTAGATAGTGAAAAATTACATCCAAAAGATTGGAAAAATTTAATAAAACCAAGAAAATTAGAAGTTTTCTTAAACGAACTAGTAATAAGTAGTTATGAGCCGTTGTCCCAAGGGTTAGTAAGATGAAGAAAGTCACTAATCTAAGGATAAAAATAAGTCTAAAAAATAGTTCTTATTCTGGAAGCCAAACATTTGAACTTTGATACTCTACTATACGCACTTACACACGTCTTGAAACTCGGGGTAGTAGAGGATACCTTGAAATGCTCTTGTCTAAAAGCCAAAGTATGAAGGAAATAAAAAATTGAATAAAAGATAAAATGGTGAAGAAAAATGAACACTGGTTTTGTTATCGCCAAGGCAGCAATAAAAAATATTGCGAGGGTGCTTTATCTCCTAGTGCTTTAGACCAACTGGTCTGGGAGTCACTCCTAAGCCTTAGGTGGTGCAAGACGAGGAAAATACCAATACACCTAATAAGCAAGTACATGAGTAATTTGTTAGGTCCACGTTACCCACCCCGGTTCTTTCGGGGAGGCGGAATAGGTAAAAATCAAAATTTTCTCGCAAGATAACATGGACCAACCATGAAGGATCTTTGCTAAACAAAAACTAACATACTAACAACAAGTTCTAGCTACTCGGTTAGAAGGTTATACCTAGATCTTGAACCCCTTCTCTTCTTGTTGTGGTTCTCCTTTTAGCTTGCTCCTTATAGTGGCGTAGACGGCTCCTCCTCGTCGTCTTCTCTTTATCGAAGATAGATCCACCCGAGGGCCTCTACCTTGAGCTCCTACCTCAACCTAGAGGTAGCTAGAGTGCTTGGTTTGCTAGACAAAGAACTCTAGAAAGAGTAGAGAGATGCTTTGATGGTTTAGTCTCAAAAGCTTATGATTTTCAACATATGAAACACTTAAGCTTTGAGAGAGGAAGAGGGAGAGCTTTTTCATGATAGAGAAAGAGCATGAGAGAATGAGAGAAAAACTGACAACCAACTCTCATATGAGAGAAATAATAATAATAATTATTAAGGAAAATATGATGGTTAGTTTGGAATGACCATTATCATTTCATAATAAATGCAATTTGCAAGAATCAAGAAGCATCTTTCAAACGAAATGATGATGGTCAAAATGTCAACAAAAGTCAACCGGTCAACCAAAGTCAAAAGGTCAACAAAATTCAAATGGTCAACCTAACCATGGCACAATTATCCTTAATTAATATCATTAATCATATCTCTCATTCTCATTAGGGTTTGAAAAAAGTCAACGGTCAACAACCCAAATGAGAATCCTCTGCTTCTGTCAACTGTGCATACACACCCGCTTCCATGTTCCGAGGAACACGAATACAATGAGACAAAACAAATCCCAAAACAATTACTACGATCTGGCTTAAACCAAAGCCCGCTAGTAATAACCGCCCGGACACCAAACGTGCACAAGTGTGCGGATGTGAACGAACCCCGTCGCAAAACCATGCGATCTCTACTCTGTTTTGCTCAAAGGCGAATAACCATCTTTGTAGGACTCTAAAGACTCGACACTACGCCGGCAGTGGGTTTAACCACAGGCTGCAAGTGGTACTAGCTGTATGTAACGGTCCCCAGGTAGATGCCGATAAGAAGACCGACGAGGTGAACCCATCCGAACTCCTACTGAGCCTCAACATAACAATCTCCGTATAGTCCGGTCTGTTCTTCTGAGAGTATCGCATGGCTGGCCTAGATGGCGGTAAACGTCAGTCCCCTAATAGCGGTACAAGTCGTGTCGGAGTGTAGCCCAGAACACCCTGAGATAACACTGGAAACGCTACCATTATATCTCGCTTGCCCTGGTCAGGGACGACTATGTGTAATGGCTCTCCTAGACACAGCGCGATATCAACTCCTAATACCGGGAGAGACGAATCCTGTCTAACCGTCACTGCCTCCAAATGCTTCGGGACTGCACCCAACTAGTACCTGTTTGCACGACTCAATAGAGCCGTGGTAGGGTAGTAATCTAAGTACAGTGGGAACACACTCGAGGCCAAGTGACAGTGTCAAGTCAACGGACTAAGCTATACTCATGTCACCTTGGAACTGTTAACTGACGATAGGTATAATACCAACCAACAGTTCCCGACGAGTCCTGTCTAGTGTACTCGTAACCTAACGAGCACCTGCATACTATCTCCAGTACGACGTACTAATGGCTGTGGGACAGACCATCTCCCCTGCTGGGATAAGAAGCATATGCACCAGTCTACTCTGGAGTATCGATGTCCTGTCTCGATAATCCTACGACTAGGGACCAAAATAATGATGTGCTTATAGACTACCCAGTCCCCACCAGTGTGATCGCCATCACAACGCCGGTAGTCAAGCAAAGATCCTAATGGCTCTATCAATATGTATTAGTGATATTTTAAAAGAAACACACACACATATTAAGATTGAAACAAACCGAGTAGCATACTACTATGTCGAGCAAGACTGTCGTAAAATCCGTGTATATATCCCAAGCTTCCAAAATGTATTATACAAACTAGTACTATACAATAATGGCCTCTAGGGCATACATATCCAACATAATCGGTCGGTTAGTACCTCAAGAAGTATTAACGGTCGCATGAAAAATGTGTGAGCAAATCCATCTAAATATTCATCAAATTAAAAAGTACTGAGGTGATGGACAAGAGTATGATAGCTTGAATTGAATTCTCCGAGTGTAGGTATGTATTCTATACACACGTAGGGGTATATGATCAATGTTTAGAAGAAAGATAGGAATGAAGAATAAAGACGATCTTTTATTGAGGGATGATCTGATTTCTAACATCTTTTCATGCCTATTAAGATGGGGCTCATGACAACCAAAAGCTAGTATTGTTGGAAACTCTAATTTTCAAAGTCTTTCTTTTACAATTCTTATCTTTATTTGTAACTTTCACGGTCTTCCTTTTATTGTTGGAATTTGTGCGTGCAATCCGCTGAAAACCCTCAGGAGACAACACTCCTCCTACTAGGGACACCTAGAGGTTTAAAGGCTTGTTGCACGTGCTCAGGGCAATCGTGTTGCTTACGAAAGTGTGCTAGTTAGGTTTTCTTTTTCTTTATTTTCTCCTTCTCTTTCTAATAAAAGATGTTTGCTCGAGACGACCAAAAATTAAGTTTGGGGGAATTTGATCAGTAGAAAATAGTGCATTTGTAACACATCAATTTCCCTATTATTTGCAATCATCTAAAGGTGTTCGGTATGTATATAGCACATATTAGCAATTTGTCTGTAAAATACCAAATAATATGTGTTATACATTATAATCCGCATTTTGAGGGAAATTGAGTGTTTATTATTGCACACATGATCTTTGTATATCGCAACCCTTGTCTCAAGATTGTTTGCAGGAAATTCCAGGTAAAAGAGCCGAAACTGCTAAAAGTGATGATAAAAATATGCCAAGTCCAAGACTTGTGATCTGGCAATAAACAAGAAAGATTTATGAGATTCCAGACATCAGGAAACAGCCCTAAAGCCAACACAAATAAACCCTGGAAAAATCATGCAGCAAACCCATCATATGGCCGCGGATCCGCGGCCGAATGGGCCTGTTGGCGGCGGATCCGCGGCCACGATGACACGTCAGCGGCAGTTTGACTTCTCAGAGTTCTCCGTCCAAGATCAAAACTTCTTCAATACACTTCGGTCTCCAGATATCTCCAGAAGCTTCATTCCTAACAGCCAAGCTTCTTGTACAAGCCTAATACCTACCAAGCTTCTCAAGCAAGCTAGCTAACTACCTTAACCTAGAAGCTTCTTCTCATAACAATCAAGCTTCTCTTATAAGCTACATAACTAACTCATTCTAGAAGCATCTACTCAACTACCAAGCTTTCAAGAGAAGTTAAACCTAGCTTAACTTCTAAAAGAAGCTAAACCTAATCAAGCTTCTAGGGGAAGCTAAAGGAGAGGACTCTATAAAGGGACCTAAGGGCATCATTACAAGGTTGTTCAACAATTCACCCACAAGTTGAGTGACACAACTTGTGCATCCAAACCCTAGCTCAAATACAATTCAAAAATCCAAATCAAGATCACCGAGCACAAAATCAAGCAAGAAGCCATCAAGCCTTTTTGGAGCAACGCCGATCTTCATCCGAGCAAGTGATCCAAGACGGTCCGCAACTCACGAAGACGATGTGAAGCTAGTTCGACGATCGAGTTCTCTCCTCAATTCTTATAGTCTTTGAGTGAATTGTAACGAGATGTTGAATAATGAAAGGTGAAAATTCTTGATCTTGTTTTTCTTTACTTTTGAGCATTATGATAAGTTCTCAATTCTTGATTGTTTTCTTTGTCATGATGTTTGAGTGAAAACTCCGCTCGTGTAAGAATCGAGAAAATAGATAGATGACGATGATTAAATTCTTGAACGATTCTTAAGTATTATGAGTTTTGTAAACCTTAGGAAATTGAATCATCGACAACCTAGTATCGAGCGAGATGCTTTCTTGAATGTTTTCGCTCCTAATTAGAGATCAACGATTGATGATCGAAAATCCTAGAAGCTAGAATTTGAATGCTAATCAACGAAAGGACAAGGGATGTGATGAAGAAACCCTACTTTCTTTGCTAGATCCTTAATTCTTGTTGATCGTCATCGATCTAGCAACAAATCATCAATAGATAAGAATTTGTAAACCTAATTCTTCATCATCACTATCGATTGGATCGATTCCTACGAGCCTCATTACAAATCTTGATAACTCATTCAATTTGGACGATTCTTGATTCTTGATTCTTGATCGTTATTTTCTCTTGATTCTTGAAACTAAAATTCATAAATCTTGAATCAAATTTTCTTTTCTCTTCTAATTTCAACTCAACTAAAATAATTACGATCAAATCTCACTTTCCCTGTAGACGATCCGCACTCGCTAACGAACCTACAATTGACACCGTTATTGATTGCTGTTTACAAATTTCTTTGGTTGTGATCTTTAAATTTTTCTACCTTCACACGAAGAAAATGATCAATCACCATGGTAGTCCATAAGTTCATCCTTTAACGTTCCTAGTCGTGGGTGTATCGAAACAGGGCATCGATATACCAGAGTAGACTAGCGTATACGCTTCTCGACCCATGAGATGGGCGATGGATGATCCCATATCCATTGGTGTTTGACATCAGATATGGTATGCGGGTGCTCAGTGGATACTGGGTAGACTGGACGGACTCGCCGAGAACTCCCAGATGGTATTATACCTCACGTCAGATGGCAGTTCTCTGGTGACACTTGTACAGGTTAGTCTGTAGACCCGAGATCGTCATAGAGTCTTGTGTGATTCCCACTGTGCTTTGATTTCCACCTTACCACGTCAAAGAGGGCATGCAAAACGGTGGTTTTTGGGTACAGTACCGTGTCACATGGAGGCAATGAGCGAAAGGAGGGGTTTCGTCTCTCCCGGTATTGGGGGTTGATGTTGTGCTTTGGTTGATTGGCCATAACAGGGAAGTCCCTGGTCAGGGCTGTTTTAGAGATTTACTAGTATGTGTTACCAGTATTTTCTCGACCCGTTATGAGCCTCCCATCGGCATGACTTATCGGTTATTCGGGTCTGACGTTTACCACCCCTAGACTCGACATATCAGACGAAGAGACCGGACTGTACGGCAAGTGTTACCGTTAGGCTTTTGCAGGATTTGGAGCAGGCTTGCTTCCTGATCTTCTGATCTCTCAATACCCGAGTAGTCGTTACGTCCAGCAAGTACCGCTGACGGATTGTGGGTGCTTAATGTGATCATCACATACTGCCGGTGTATTGACATGTCTTTAGAGTCCTACATAGAGGTTTTACTGGCTCAGGAAAAACGAAATAGGAGCGCATATGTGATATGTGCGGGACTGAGAATAATGCGAGTATGTGATACCGTATTCTATTCTCGCGACTTTTGTATCAGCCGGTTATATGTGATATAGCCGGGTTATCGGATCAAGTGCTGATTCGATAAGTTGGTACATTTTGTGTTAGTCGGTTATATGTGATATAACCGGATTATTAAGTCAAGTGTTAATTTAATAATTTAGTGTATAATTGTATATGTGATATACTAATTTACATTAACTAACATTGGTTTACTTAAGCATTTGTTTTTCTCATTCATGCACAACTTAATATATATATATATGATATATTTTAATTTGTGTTTCGATTTTTGTATCTTGGTTGTTGATACAACTTTCATGGGTGTACAAGACTTACACCATGCTAATTATCATGATGGGTTTAGTATTTAAAGTAATTACAAAATTAGTGGAAAATTGGAAAAATGCAAGAAGCTAGTTGAAGCTTGTGGATGCATTGACTAAGTCCACTAGGTTTGTTTTACATTAGATATTTGTTAACCCAACCATGTTAATTACCCATGGTTATATCTCTACATGAGTTAGTATATGATACTCACTCACCATGGTTCATTCTCTCACTTGATCATTATCCTCATCTCATTTTTATTCATCTTCTTTCTTGAGCTCAAAAGCTCTCTATGTTTTGATTAAGTGAGAAAGTAAAGTGAGAAAAGAAATTCTAAAGTGAGCCCACTTCCTTTTTCTCCATCCTCTACTAGATTAGCACTTTAGTATAGGGTGTTTGCTTCACCAATCCTTTAGTTAGTGAAGTAGTAGCTTGAGTTGGCATCCTCTCGATGTAGATCATCTTCGGCCTCAAAGACTTCAAGCATGGTCGCTCATTTTGCCCCGTGAAGCCATCCAAGAGTCCGGGAAAACCACGGTCGCAGCGAAGGGACAACTTCAAGGAGCATTTGAAGTAAAGGACCGATCTACAAAGGTTGTATTTCGCTTTCACTTAGTTGTAAATGGTTTACATGTGTTTCCGTATTGTATTGTAGCTAACGATTCTAATTTAGAGTTCCTTTTAACGACATTTTTTTTAAAATGGCATGGAAAATGCCTCCCAAAACCTCGCCGCCGTCGAGAGGATCCCTACAGTGGTATCAGAGCCTAGCAAGGAAATTATACGGATAACGTTAGATTATGAAGACGAAACAAACTTCGAACTTGAAACCCAAAAATTCATGTTTCTGTCGAATTTAAAACGAGCCCTAAATTTTTTTTAAACATTTAAAGAATCATAAATATATGATAACATGAACACTGACGAAATTTGGAGACATTTGGCCACTTTTGGGCCGTCGAGACTCCCCCATACCGGTCCAATCCGAGCAACCCCTCCAAATTTTTCCACTGTTCTGTTACATGGGTTTTTGTGCTTCAGGTGCTGTTTATTTTTGCTAAATTGTCATGTGATGTTAATTTACTATAATAACAACTCGGAGTGTTTCGTAGTCGTATTTTAACTGTTTTTAGGTAACTTTGGACGCTGTTAAAAAGTTCAATCGGATGTCAAATACCAACTTTAACCCTTGTCGGGAAAATTTCCAAGTGTTGGACTTTTCCCGTAGTTAAAAAGCTTTCAAAGATCATGCAAGTTATTCGATGGACCCTCTAGAAGAACAAAACCTTAACTCGATTATGTGATCGTCAAAACCGCTACTGAACCCTCGGGTTTGTGGTGGTTCAGCGGTGCCACATGTGAGGCGTTGGTTTGGCCCTTCTAAGGCTGGTTCATTGGTGCTGTGGCGTGTGCTGAATTACTTTAAACTACGCTCAAGTGTTGAGTTTTTTGGGTAATCTTGGGTGTTCGATGATTCGATTGGATTGTTTAACATCGTCTATTTTTTCTGTGCTGTGATGACATGTGATGTTATGTACTGCTGGATATGTTATATTGGATCGTCGCGTTTTGGATAGCCGTGGGTTTTATGTGAAATGAGAGTTTTTATTTTCATTCATGTAAAATTAAATGTATATAATATTCTTTTATTAGGGCACTACCGGGTTGAGGTGGATGTCACCATTGATGTATATTATTTACTTTTCCGCATTAGGATAGACCTAAGGAGGTGAGCATAAGTAATCGGGTTATAGGGTCCAGTGGGAGACCAACTCGAGGAGTCGAGTCCGGGTCTCCTAACTCTATAATTGGTAGGGTTGCTTGCCGCTCTCGTAGGGGTCTAGGATTGTGGGTTTGGCTATTCATCGCGATCGTGGAATCCGTGTTTTACAGAGACTCAAAATAAAACACGGACCTCCTAGTATATCAAATATTTCATATGTTTCTTCTGCTGCGATATCTGTGATGTGATCATTTGATATGTTGTGATAGATACTGTATCTAGTATATAGTGATATATTATATAGATGTTACTTATGTTTTACACCCACGCTAGCCCTGCCCTGCTCTGCCGTTACTTACCTAACCTAACGGTGCATGACGGGACATCGAGGCGAATGCGGATGGCATAAGTGTACGTCGTATTTATTTGTGATGTTTAGGTGACTTAAATGATGTGACTTCATTAATATGATTAATGAAAGAAAAGAAACCTAAAAGATGTTGTAGAATCAAATTTTCAAAATGGGTAGCTACAGTTTTTCCTTTGCATTGTGATATATGATATATCCCGCACCTTATTCGATGAGGAAAGAGACGAGATCTCTTCACCGGGAATGGCCTCTTTAGCAAAACTGGTAGATGCTACAACACTCGGTTTGTCTTTTGATTGGAGTTTTGCTTTGCATAGTGATATATATGATATATCCTGCACCTTATTCGATGAGGAAAGAGCCGAGATCCCTTCACTGGGAATGACCTCTTTAGCAAAACTAGTGAAAGCCTCAAAATCACTCCATTTCCAAATTCACTCGATTCTACAATGATATCAAGTTCATTACGCAATAGGTTTTCAGAAAAACCTGTCGTAGCCCTCCATCATTTCAGATAAGTAGTATATAGTATTCGTGCTACATTTGTTGGCTTTCGTTACGGTGTAGTGTGCGATAGCTATATGCTGCTTATCTGCTGCATATGATGCGATTGGATTAGGGTAGTCGTACGGCTTTGCTGGCTTTCGTCAAGGGTCGTGCGGGTGGGTTTGATTCAATCAAGAAATGTACGGGTTGAACTAGACTAACGGGCTATGGTTTATTGGCTTTTGTCAAGGTCATAGCACGTTAGGGGAAAAATATTATCAGGAATTTCAAGTATTGAAATCTGCAATGAGATTGCATACCTTCTATGAGATAGTTGGATCCTGATACCCACTGCGAGTAATTGTTACTCCTGGAAGAGTTTTACACAGGACAATTAGCCGATCAAGTAGGTGTCTAGAAAGGTGTCAACGAGGTTATGCCTCTGGGAAAACGAGGTTTATTTTAATTAGGTCCATACGAAAGCACGGGGAACCTCCCTCAAAGTACCGACACTGGCCTGGCTGAAGGATTGGCGAAATTGTATGGTGTAATTAATCCCGTCTAGTCTTTCCTTTTAGGGTTTGAAAGAAGATTTGATAAAAATAGTGGGAGCCATCCTGATTAGATAAAATAATAACCAATCTGATCTTGCAAGGGCATACGCTAAAGTGTTTTCTTCTCTCTCTCTCTCCAGGTAGTGACCATATCATGCCTTAATAAAGATAATAATATGGATGTATTGACCGAACCCCCATATTATACTGTGCTGAGGAACGTTGGTTCCGTTCTTTCTTATAAAAGTTATAAGACTGAACAGGATATAGGGGAATACAAGGATTCCCATGCCACCCGAATAAAGAAAGTACATGTTAATGCATTTTCTTCGGGTGTGTTTGTTACAGAAAATTGTTTCTCCATCTGCTCTACGTCCTGGGTATTAGATACCGGGTCAGCATCCCATATATGTAATCTGTTACATGGGCTTAGAAAAGATAGAGAACATGGAGAAGGTGATAAAGACATAAGGGTTGGTAATGGTGCAATTGTTGCGGCTAAATCCGTCGGGGAATATCACCTGGTATTACCAACTGGTAATACATTGATTCTGAAGGAATGCTATTACATGCCGAACCTGATATGCAACATTATATCGGTTTCTTTATTGTCAAAAGAGGGATATAATTTTGTATTACAGGATAATGTTATGAACATATTCCTGAACAAAAAGTTGGTTGGATCAGGCACGTTGTGCAATGGCATTTATGTTCTAAATCAATCAACAATTCTGAACATAACAAACACACACAAGAGGAAGAGTTCAGAAATGAATGAATCCTTCTTGTGGGATTGTAGACTTGGTCATATCAATGCGGCACGGCTAGCTAAGTTGCATAAAGATGGATATTTGAAACCGTTCGAGTTTTCATCTTATGACACTTGCCAGTCATGTCTCAAAGGCAAGATGACCAAAACTCTGTTTACGGGAAACGGAGAAAGAGTTACTGAACTTTTGGGACTGATACATAGTGATGTATGCGGTCCCATGTCTACACATACCAGGGTTGGGTCTTCTTACTTCATTACATTCACTGACGATCTCTCAAGATACGGACATGTGTTCTTGATAAAACACAAGTCTGAAGCTTTTGAGAAATTTAGAGAATATAAACAAGAAGTCGAGAACCAAACCGGAAAAGTATTAAAATCCTTTGATCTGATCGAGGAGGTGAATACTTGACCAATGAATTCCTGGACTTCCTAAAAGAGAATAGGATTCTCTCTCAGCTGACTCCTCCATATACACCACAGCAGAACAGTGTATCGGAATGGAGGAACCGCACCCTATTAGATATGGTGCGCTCTATGATGAGCACAACTGAGTTACCTATTTCCTTCTGGGGGTATGCGCTAGAAACAGCCATACATCTATTGAATATGGCCCCCACCAAATCTGTGCCTACCACTCTACATAAGATATGGAAAGGGAAGAGACCATGTCTTAATTATGTTAAGATATGGGGTTGTCCAGCCTATGTCAGACGACAAAATCTGGACAAAATCGAGGCACGGTCTGTTCTATGCATATTTGTAGGATATCCCAAGAATTCACAAGGGTATATCTTCTACCACACTGAGGAACAAAGGGTGTTTGTTTGTCGGCATGCCACCTTTTTAGAAAAGGAATTTCTTGCAAAAGAGATTAGTGGACATGAGGTAGAACTGGAAGAGGTTCCAGCTACAAAAGCTGCAACAGAAGATTTGGTGGAACCAGAGTATTCGGTAGTTCCCAACGAACCCCAGCCACTCCGACGATCTAGTAGGGCTCCTCACCCCACCTGAGAGATACTACAGTTTTCTCATGGATGGTAGGAGCGAGGATTGCATCATGGAGGATGATGACCCAACTAGCTTCGAGCAGGCCATCACGAGTGGAGACTCGGTGAAATGGCTGGATGCAATGCGGTCCGAGATGGAATCCATATACACCAACAAAGTATGGACTTTGGAAGATGCTCCTGAAGGGGTAAAACCCATTGGGAGCAAGTGGATCTTCAAGAAAAAACTTGGTGTAGATAGGAAAGTAGATACTTTTAAAGCTAGACTTGTTGCAAAGGGTCTTCGTCAACGACCAGGTGTGGATTATGACGAAACCTTTTCTCCAATGGCTATGCTTAAATCCATCCGGATCATGCTTGCCATCGCTGCATATCATGACTACGAAATCTGGAAAATGGATGTTAAGACCGCCTTTCTAAATGGTGATTTAGAAGAGAGCAAGTACATGACTCAGCCGGAAGGCTTTGTAGCTAGTGGGAGCAGCGGGAAGGTGTGTAGGTGCTTAAATCCATTTATGGATTAAAGCAAGCATCGCGGAGTTGGAACATCTGCTTTGACGTCGTTATCAAAGGGTTGATTTTGTCAAAAATATAGATGAACCTTGTATATACAAGAAGGTAGCAGAGAGTAAGGTTGTTTTCCTCGTATTCTACGTGGACGACATACTCTTGATAGGAAATGATATTCCTATGCTGCAATCGGTCAAGCTCTTCTTATCACAACGATTCTCAATGAAAGATCTAAGGGATGCCTCCTACATCTTGGGGATTAAGATCTATAGAGATAGATCTAAACGGATACTGGGATTGTCCCAATCCAGGTACATTGACACCATACTAAAGCGGTTTAGTATGGAAGAATCCAAGCGTGGGTTTTTACCCACGATCTCTGGGCTCACTCTCTCTAAAGAGATGTCTCCCAAGACTGATTTGGAGAGAGCTCGCATGCAAGGGATACCCTATGCTTCGGCAGTAGGCTCTATCATGTACGTGATGCTATGTACCAGACCCGATTTAGCACACTCACTAAGTGTAGTGAGTAGGTATCAAGCTGATCCTGGAGAGAGTCACTGGACAGCAGTGAAGAGCATTCTCAAGTACTTACGAAAGACTAAAGAGATGCTCTTGGTGTATGGTAACGGAGAACTCCATGTGGAGTTCTTTACCGATTCAAGCTTCCAGAGTGATAAGGACGACTCTAAGTCGCACTCGGGATTTGTCTTTACCCTCTACGGAGGGGCGGTATGCTGGAAGAGTTCCAAGCAGGAAACCGTGGCAGACTCGACGATGGAGGCTAAATACATCGCTGCCAACGATGCTGCCAAAGAGGCTGTCTGGATCAAGAAATTCATAACTGAACTTGGAGTAGTTCCATCCATTAAGGATCCAATACCTTTGTATTGTGATAACAATGGAGAGGTGGCTCTGGCCAAGGAACCCAGTTCCCATCAGCGATCCAAGCATATTCTTAGGCGGTATCACCTGATCCGGGAGATAGTTGATCGCCAGGAGATCGAGGTCAGGAGAGTTGACATGAAGAACAACACAGTGGATCCACTCACGAAGGCCATTCCCCAGATATAGATTGAGAGACTCTTCGGGATGCTTGGTATGCGATACTAAAGTAGCTGGCC
Source organism: Agapanthus africanus (assembly GCA_030015575.1). Taxonomy (NCBI): domain Eukaryota; kingdom Viridiplantae; phylum Streptophyta; class Magnoliopsida; order Asparagales; family Amaryllidaceae; genus Agapanthus; species Agapanthus africanus. The sequence goes on along the minus strand of CM057337.1, from coordinate 402,986,428 downwards.
CAAGTGCAAGTGGGAGATTTTTAGTTGTATGTATGCCCTAGAGGCCAGTATTATACAGATGATGTATATTATATTAGATGCTTGGACATATATAGAGAGGACTTTCTTGCTCGATATGATAATATGCTATCTGGTTGCTCTTTATCTTAACATGTATACTAGTCTCTTGATACTGTCTTATGGTTACATGTTGGTAAAGCCCTTAGGATGTGTACTTGACTACTAGGACTATGATGCAGATCATACTAGTGACGCCACGGTAGTCCATAAGTTCATCCTTTAACGTTCCTAGTCATGGGTGTATCGAGACAGCGCATCGATATACCAGAGTAGACTAGCGTATACGCTTCTCAACCTATGAGATGGGCGATGGATGATCCCATATCCATTGGTGTTTGACATCAGAGATGGTATGTGGGTGCTCAGTGGAGACTGGGTAGACTGGACGGACTCGCCGAGAACTCCCTGATGGTATTATACCTCACGTCATATGGCAGTTCTCTGGTGACACTTGTACAGGTTAGTCTGTAGACCCAAGATCGTCATAGTCTTGTGTGATTTCCACCTTACCACGTCCAAGAGGGCGTGCAAAATGGTGGTTTTTGGGTACAGTCCCGAGTCACATAGAGGCAATGAGCAATAGGTGGGATTTCGTCTCTCCCGGTATTGGGGGTTGATGTTGCGCTGTGCTCGATTGGCCATAACAGGGAAATCCCTGGCCAGGGCTGTTTTATAGATTTACTGGTAAGTGTTACCAGTAGTTTCTCGACCCGTTATGAGCCTCACATCGGCATGACTTATCGGTTATTGGGTTCTGACGTTTACCACCCCTAAACTTGATATGCAACAAATCAAACGAGGAGACCGGACTGTATGACAAGTGTTACCGTTAGGCTTTTGCAGGAATTGGAGCGGGCTTGCTTTCTGATCTTCTGATCGCTCAATACCCGGGTAGCCGTTACGTCCATATAGTGCCGCTGACGGCTTGTGGTTGCTTGATGTGATCATCAACTACTGCCGGCGTATTTACGAGTCTTTAGAGTCCTACATAGAGGTTTTACTGGCTCAGGAAAAACGAAATAGTAGCGCATATATGATATGTGCGGGACCGAGAATAATGCGAGTATGTGATACCGTATTCTATTCTCGCGACTTTTGTATCAGCTGGTTATATGTGGTATAGCCGGGTTATCGGATCGAGTGCTGATTCGATAAGTTGGTACATTTTGTGTTAGTCGGTTATATGTGATATAACCGGATTATTAAGTCAAGTGTTGATTTAATAATTTAGTGTATAATTGTATATGTGATATACTAATTTACATTAACTAACATTGGTTCACTTAAGCATTTGTTTTTCTCACTCATGCACAACTTAATATATTTGTGATATATATTAATTTGTGTTTTGATTTTTGTGTCATGGTTGTTGATACAACTTTCATGGGTGTACAAGACTTACACCATGCTAATTATCATGTTGGGTTTAGTATTTAATGTAATTACAAAATTAGTGGAAAAATGGAAAAACGTATGAAGCTAGTAGAAGCTTGTGGATGCATTGACTAAGTCCACTAGGTTTGTTTTACATTAGATATTTGTTAACCCAACCATGTTAATTAGCCATGGTTATGTCTCTACATGAGTTAGTATATGATACTCACTCACCATGGTTCATTCTCTCACTTGATCATTATCCTCATCTCATTTTTATTCATCTTCTTCCTTGAGCTTAAAAGCTCTCTAGGTTTTGATTAAGTGAGAAAGTAATGTGAGAAAAGAAATTCTAAAGTGAGTCCACTTCCTTTTTCTCTATCCTCTACTAGATTAGCACTTTAGTATAGGGTGTTTGCTTCACCAATCCTTTAGTTAGTGAAGTAGTAGCTTGAGTTGGCATCCCCTCGACTAAGATCATCTTCGGCCTCGAAGACTTCAAGTATGGTCGCTCCTTTAGCCTCGTGAAGCCATGCAAGAGTCTGGGAGAACCACGATCGCAGCGAAGGGACTACTTCAAGGGGCATTTGAAGTGAAGGACCGATCTACAAAGGTTGTATTTCGTTTTCACTTAGTTGTAAATGGTTTACATGTGTTTCCATATTGTATTCTAGCTAAAGATTCTAGTTTAGAGTTCCTTTTAACGACAAATTTTTTAAAATGGCATGGACAATGCCTCCCGAAACCTCACTGCCGTCGAGAGGCTCCCTACAGCTCTCTCCTTCTTCCTCTCTCAAACCTTAGTGTATCATGTGTTGATAATCAAGGGTTAATGAGACTTAGCTACTCTAAATTACACTCTACTCACTCTAGTCTACTTAGATTAGCAAGCTTAGTATTCTAGTTACCTCAAGTTGGAGGTTTAGCTTAAGGTAGGAACTTTCGGGTCGATCATCGTTGACACAAGGAGGCCGAAGTTCAAGCACGATCCATACTTCCATCGAGGAGCTTAAGGAGAGGATCGAAGACCCGAAGGACTTGTTTTCTTTAGGTAAACATTATATCATAGTAGATAGAACCCTAATATGCTAACTAGGTTTATAGTTAAAGATCCGGTTTAGGTTTATTCTAGCGCCAAGTTTTGTATCGTAGTAAAAATTTTGTTATGCATTTGGCCACGAAAGTTGGCCAGGGCGCTAGCGTAACCGTTCAGGTTTTGTGTACAAATTGGGGACTACAGAGAATCTGGGATGACCTGGAACGTTTACTAGAAAAAACTAGCAACTCCAGAGACCTAGTTAGATCCATAGGAGACCACCCTGAGGAAACGAACACCAACAGAGAAGGTTAGGCCGAGCTGGCCGGATTTTTAGGCAGTGTGGCTGCCACGACTCGAATTTAGTTCATGACCGGCATTTAAATCACGCAACGTCGAAAGGCGCAACGTAAATTAAGTAAGCCGAAATCCAGAAATCTAAACCTTTTTAAGAAATTGGAAGAGATGAAGTTTTGAAATAAAGGTATAATGAACCATGTTTTGTCTTTTAAAATTTCGGGCAGCACCTCCCTCGTATATTATGATCCAAAAGCACATATCCATGATAATATAAAAGGCGTCCCCAAGCGAGAGCTAGCTCTTCGCCAATCGGCGGATCACGACCACGCAAGACAGAAAATAAGTATACGATGCCCAACGGCGATGATCAACACAAGGAATAAAGTACAGCAAGACATCAAATCGACCAAGCGAACATATAACCCATCGCTCAAGTCTCGCAACTACAAGTCTTGCTAAATCTTATTACTTACACAAATACTAGTTTTTTATTTGATGGAGTTGACTAGATACAATAGGAATAATAATACAAGAGTGGCACGATCCAACATGTACCACCTATAAAAGAAAATCTCCCGCAAGAAAGCTGTGTGCCGGTGATGCCGCTACTGATCCAAGCGGTCAACCTGGAAGAACTGTGGCACAACGGGGGTGAGTTGCCAACTCGTGAGTAGAAAACATCATCAGGTAAAAATCGAAATAAACAACGATTCCTAGGTCAACTATATCATAAAGGTAATACAATAATATCTAGGATGACCGTATCTGCATATGTGCCAACAAAAAAAATCAATGCCTATCAGCAAGTGGATATCATCTAACCATATAATCAATGCCTTTATGGATGTGGATCCCGTCGACGTGTCAACCAATGACACAACAACATCATGCATGTAAATATCATAAAAGTATATGCATGAAAGTATGAGTATATAATCAACATGTGTCCCTCGCGACATATCAAAATCATGGAACCTGAGTGTCCAACATCGACACTCGAAACATCATGAAACCCGTGTCCAGCATCGACACGTAAATCCTCATATCTCGGGCTCCGTCAGTCTGCGGGATCGACCCTCGGGCTCCGGCAGTATGGATCGGCCCATATCCATCTCGACTCCGGTCGGTATTCTCGAGATATATAACGCCTTGAAAAGTCATTTAGGTATTTTCCCGATAATCGGTAAATAATTGGTATTTTTCTGTAAATTGTCATTATAATTATTTTTCGGTATAGGCCTAATTATGCCTAATTTGGATAGGTAATTGCTAGTATTTAGTATCTAATGAGTCACTTATAAATTTCTAGTTGTTTAAAAAATTTTCCCTAATTTATTATTTTTAATATTATTTTAAGCTGTTAAAAATACATTAAATTAGTGATAAATACAAATTAGAAAGGGCTAATTACATACTTAAGAACCATGACAACTAAAATCTAGTTTGTAATATAAATTTTTAGTATGTTATTTCTGTAAGTGCACGGCGGCGCCCCGGCCTCCATCCCGAGGCCAAATGCGGAAGAGATGGTTAACTTTAATTTTCTTGAACCGGCACCACCGCGCACTAAAACCCGGATCGGGCCATTAACTAGTTCTAGCTAACTACAAGACGGGTTAGAGATATACCGACTGATCCGAGTCCTCCGGTCTTCTCGTCGTCGTCCCGATCTCCTGCGGAAACTCCGGTCGTCGCCTCCTTGCCGGAAGGGCACCACATCGTCTGCGTCATTTACGGGCTCCCGCCTCTATACCGAGGCAACTCGGGCACGAAGCTGGCAAGTCGACGTGCCCAAGATTTGCTGTAGAATGTGTAGTAAGCTATTTGTGTCTCTAGGGGTTTAGGGAGTTGCCATTGGTGGAGGAAAAAGGATATGAGCTTTTGGAGATGAATCATATCATTTTTGCAAGCCAAATGAGAGTATTTCTTCCTTCACCAAATTGGGACAGCCCACTCCTCATAGTGGCCGGCCATATGAGGTGAAGAGAGAGGAGAGAATGAGGGAGTGAGTGTAACAAAACAATGAGGGTCTCTCATAATCCAAGAGAGAGAAAAACAAGATGATGAGAAGAAATCATCACAAGGAATAACCAACACTCAACCAACCAATCAATCCAAAAGGTCAAGCCATCATCATCAAGCATGATGACTTCAAAAAGTCAAGCCATCATGAAGAAGGAAAGTCAAGTGACGGTGAGCCATCATGATCCAACAAAATACAAAGAACACCCTCCACAAATACTTATTTGCACAAATGCAAATAAGCCCTCCTCCACCAATCTTCGGCCAATGAAGGATACAAAGAAATTGGCCGAAACGGAAAGCAAACTGGCAACTCCAGAAAACTGGTCCCGTAATAAATTACAGGAAAACCCCGATACTGTGTATACACGCCCGCATCTGTATTCCGACCGAAATACAAATGCAATGAGACAAAATCTACACTGTACTATACTAGGATCCGGCTTAAACCAAAGCCGGCTAGTATTATCCGTCCGATCCTGATCCGTGCAATACCGCACGTATCTGATCGAACCCTGCCATATCTCCATACGGCCTCTACAGCGTTTCGCCCGAAAGCTGAGTAACTGAATGTGGGGGACTCTAAAGACTCGTCAACACCTTGGTTGTGGATTTAACCACTAGCACGTCAGAGGTATAAGCCAATACGTAACGGGCTACCAGGTATTGACCAAAAGGGACGTCGATGAGCGAACTCATCCTGACACCCTACTGAGCCTGTCAGTGACAATATTCGTACTGTCCGGTCCGTTCGTCTATGAGCATCGCATGGCGGGCCTAGGGGGTTGGTAAAAGTCAGACCCCCAAAAGCGGTACAAGTCGTGTCGGAGTGTAGCCCAGAACACCCTGAGATACTACTGGAATACCTACCAGAAATTTCCTGCCTCGGCCGAGGGCTTTGTGTAATGGATCTCATAGACACAGCGCGACCTCACCCCCAATACCGGGAGAGACGAACCCCTGAAGATCCGCTCACTGCCTCCATGTGGCTCGGGACTGTACCCACCTAAAACCTGTTTGCACGTCTCCTTTGAGCGTGGTAGGGTAGTAATCAAAGTACAGTAGGAACTCACACGAGACAAATGAAGATCCCCAGGTCGATGAACTAACCTGTACACATGTCACCAGGGAACTGCCATCTGACGTCAGGTATAAGACCAACTAGCATGTTCCCAGCGAGTCCTGTCCAGTGTACTCATATCACAATGAGCAACTGTATACATCTTAGGTGAACCAACTGACACCAGTGGCTTATGAGACCGGCCACCACCCCTCGTCGGGTCTCGACTGTATACACTAGTCTACTATGGAGTATCGATGCCCTGTCTCGAAACTCCCACGACTAGGGACCTTTTAAGGATATGCTTATAGACCCCAGCTCCTACTTATATGATCGCCCTCATACTGCTGGTGGTCAAGCAAGAATCCTAAGGGCTCTATCAACGTGTAATAGCGACATGTCAGGTCACCTCAAGCAGTACACGATGATAAAGATAAACCAGATAGCATACTATCATCTCGAGTAAGACTGTCCTACTGGGACAGGTCCTCCCTCAATCATTGCAATCACGTGCCTGTGATCCAATAATTGATTCTGAGGGCACTATCTCCAACAATCTCCCACTTGCACTCAAGTCTAATTATTGCGATGTCGCATACTCATAGCCCGTGTGATACCGAACACCCAACTCCTCTACTAGTCAGTCTCACAAAGCTCGTTTGCGAAACTATTGCGTTCGAGGAATATCCTCAGTGAGTGGATCCGCCTTGATGTTTCTTTCTATGTCTCTCTATATCTCAAGTTCGCGGAGAAAGCCATCTCCCGAAAAGAGCAATACCTGTCTTAGAATGTGTCTGGATGTCTGATGGGACCTAGCTCATAAATGAACTCCAAATCCAAACTTCTTAGACTGTATCGTCAACTGAACTTAATCAGTATCCTGCGCCATGCCTTCCTCAGTATTGCCTTGGACTATCTGTCCAAAATACTGCCCCTCATCAGAAGGAAAACTATAACTCTGACAACCTCCTTGTCGTCCATGTCACCTTGGAAGCCTGGAATGATAACTGTCTCCCGCATGAGGCTGTCGTTATCATATCCCTAGAACATCCACTTATGTTCTAAAACTGCTTCCGACTGTTTCTCCCGGATTGGATCAATGTCAACTTATTGTATCTAGTGTAAGAGCAACATCTGGTTTGGTACTTGACATCTCATGATTGACTCAATTGCCTAAACAAGTGATCTGCCAATCATGCACATCCCTCTCTACTTTAGTCTGTAAGACACCTTTAGAGAGGGTGACTCCATCACCTGCAGGTACACTACCGTGCCAGGAGTCGTCCATTCTAAATACTCTTAGAATGCTGTCTAAGTACCCTTAATTGGGAAACCACCCAAATCTAGATCTACAACCATATATCTAGTAACCAGTATGTCTGATATAATGTCCAAGTCCCGTGTGGAGAAACCACTGTGTGACGACCAAAGTGTAACCGATCGTAGTATAGGAGTTTCTTTTCCTACTCTGTGTATGCTATCCAAATACCAGGACGTCACACTCTACTACCTTCTTAACAGATCCATCCCTTATTCTGATGAAGTCAAACTCATGATTGTCACATCAGAAATAGATGATCTATCTCCGCTATATTTGCTTTAGTCTATAAATAGACATAAGCCACCTGTCCACCAATGCTTCCGCTGCTCCCATTGACTATGACAACCCTCTGGCAGAGTCATATAGACGTACATTTCTAAAGCAAGTTTAGAACGACGCTATACTCATCCTCCTGCCGGATCTCACAGTCTGGAACAACAGCAATGGCAAGTGTGGGTAAACAAGAACTTCCCTGTCACCGTCCTTGAGGCTACCGGAGTACCTCTCGGGTGCCTGAAGTTACCCACCTTATCTGCGGAGTGGCCAATGGAATGTCAAGCCAGATTGAATCTTTAGGTTCCTATGAAATCTTCAGTAATCGTTTGTGGTTCTGGGATTACTTCCAGTTCTACCATACTCCCACTACTGTTTTCTTAAAAAAAAATCCATGTTTATTAAAACTGTGGCGAGTTTAGAACAATATCACTTTTGATCTTCCAGATGGTAGAAAGTCAACCCTCGTCATAGCCTGGGTCAACCCACAAACAACCATTACAGAAACATGTCTTGAGTTATTCAGAGTCTGGTTTTCAAGCATATGCCAGACAACTCCCCGTACCTTAACATCGTTAAGATACGAACTGTTCTATATCCAATATAGGACCAGAGGCACTGATTTAATTGAACCAGATTCAAATCATGCAGCTGTTTCCAGTGCATGTCTACTAAATGGAAGGAGTCCGATCAGCGTTACTCAACTTAGGAATGCTTCCAATTATGAGTAACCTGAAAAAGAAGCAAGTTCTCTTTATCATTACTATCAACTGAATACCATACATAAGTATCTACATTTTCGATCACTTTGAAGAATCCCGATACTTGCTACACCTGGTTCTCTACTCTATTCAATTACCTATAACTTCTCAAAATTCGTACCGTGTGTTTCCACGAAACACCTGTCTAAAAACTAGAGAAGTCATAAGTAAACCGAATATAGTGCGAGGACCAACCCCTCTGTCCTGATGGACCATGGACAACATACAATACTCTGTATAAGTCCCTTGAGTCTGAAAACTCATTCACTGTGTGTCGTAGGTTGAAAACTGTACTTATGGTTAAGAAGAATTACACCGCTGTTTAATGCTCCTTACCTAACCATCCACTGATATAGGTAAATGTCGTAGACATAATTTCAAAAAGGTATATCTCACTCTATGAAAATAGACGTATAGATATATCAATTTGAAATTGGTGCATGACAGCGGATATTCAAAACCAAATATTTGCCGATCGGCAAACACTCCAGGTGACTTCCTCAAATATCACCGATTACAACGAATCCCGATCCAATGAGGATGATCACCCAATTTCCAATAACTTACTCCTACTCAACATCTGTAAAACCATACAGATGTGAGAATCATACCTGGTAAATACATACCCTGAAGTAAGGACTAATTGGGAAATCAGTTTTCCTTTAACAGTACACAGTAAAACTGAAACATTGAAATGTTTCGACGGGGTATCCCGGTATTCCTAGTAATGCTTCTTCCAGATTCACGACTGTAACCGTATAATTCTTTGCCACCTCTCCAAATCCCTTTATATGTCATTAGTCATTACCTTCTGCACACCACTTTAGGCCAAATGGTTTTCTTCCTTCCCTACCGTTCGGCACCAGCCTATGGTTTGGAAGAAGACTATCCAATAAGCATAATGGGTGTACTGTCCTAATCCTAGGAGCACTCGCAATGCGAGAGAAGGTGAAGATAAAAGACAACCTGAATAAATCTTATTCCTATTTCTCCTGAACCAGAATCCATCCCCGAACTGGAACAAGTTCCTTTCGAGTTCGTATATAACCATACGATGGAATATCCAATAAACTGTGGATCTTCGTAGTGATACGGAGTGTCCTGGAGAAATACAAAGGTGAAGTGGGAGTGGTAAAGAAATACTTGGTTTGGTCGTGAATATCAGTCGCAATTTACTTTGCCCTCTTACTAATCCCTTGCTTTGTCTTAACTTAATACCTTCTGTACACCATCGTTATGCTAATTGGTTTTCTTCATTCCCCACGGTTCGGCACCAGCCTAAGCTTTGGAAGAAGACTATCCAATTTGCGTAATAGGTGTACTATCTCCTAAACCAAGGAGTACTCGCAACCTGAGAGAAGGTAAAAGGAAAAGACAACTGAATAGTCCTATCCGTTTTCTCCAGAACTAGAAACCATCCTCGAATAAATTCTTTTGAGTTCGTATATAACCATACGATGGTTTTGTCCAATGGAAGTGGACGTTCGTAGTAATACGGGGTGTCCTGGAGAAAAGGGTAAAAGTAGGAGTGGCAATGAGGTATGCAACTCTGACAATCCAAAAGCCAGTGTTTAAGAAGGTTCGGTCAACTTGGTTACTGAGTCATAGTCTTAGGGTCGGGTCAATGGTCGCTGCCAAAGAGAGAGAGAAAAGAAACACTCAGCGTGCACTCTAACTTTGATCAGAATGGTTACCAATTTATCTAATCAGGAAACCTCCCACTGTACAGTCAAATTCTCCTCCAAACCTAAAAGAAGAATTAGTCGGGACCACCCGAGGAGTAAACCAACTCATCAGTGGGAATCAGGATCCAACTATCATCGCATGATAACGTGATGGAATCCGCTCACGATGTCACACTCCAGAAGGTATGCGCATATCTGGCAAGTTTCAGTTCTTTTGAAACTCCCGATGTGATTTTTACCCCATGCTCTTATGACCTTGACTTTAGCCAACATATCATAAGTCACATGTCAAGTTCTACCCATCATTCTCCCGGTTAATTTGAATCCACCCGTACCTACCCTTGACTTTGGCCAAAATGGCAGTACGACTGTCCCAAACCAATGCATCTATCTATGCTACATATGAATACCCCAATAGCTACCAATCACTGTGCCTTGACTTTGGCCAACATACACAGCTTGAATACTATTGACTATCCATATGAAACGACGGAGGGCTACGAATGGTTTCTGGCGAAAACCTTTAACGTAATGAACTTGATATCGTTGAAGGAACGGATAGCTTTTAAAAATATAGTGACGAAAAACTTTGCTAAAGAGGTCACTCCCGGTGAAGGGATCTCGGCTCTTTCCCCGTAGAATGAGGTGCAGGATATTCCAACTGATTACCACGATGCAAAGCAAAAGTAATCGGCTATAGTGAAGTTATTGCCCTGACGCAAACTTTTGTCCAAGGGGTCACTCTCGGTTAAGGGATCTCGGCCCTTGCCTCGTCGACTGAGGAGCAGGATATTCCAACTGAATACCACGATGCAAAATAAAAGCGAACGTCCTTGCAATAACAGCGTTTTGAAAAGTGTTCCAACAACATCAGATTAGGTTTGTTTTAACTTCCTTTGATCCGAATCAACGCAGTCCCATCAATTGATCACACCACAAAGAACGAAAATATACTGATGTAGGTATATGCCATCCGCATTCGCCACTGGGTCCCGTCATTACCCGTTAGGTTAGCTAACTAACGACAGAGCGGGGACTGGACTAGCGCGGATGCAAAACATATACAACATCTACTAATATATATACCAATATATTATGTTTCGCTCAAGGCGTGATAAAAATGCAACATCACAGAAATGTACAGTATCACAGAACAATACAGATATCTGGGATCCCCGGGTTTCACAGAGCCACTAATGAAACCCGACGTTCCCCTGGTCGTGTGGATAGCCTGTGCAATGAAATCCTAGACCCCTACGGGAGAGGCAACTTACCCGCCAAAACCTGAAGCGAGGCAGCCCCCTTCAGCGACGTGAATGGACCACCCGGCACTTCACGGAATCCGGCAACTTGGGCACCCCTCCTGGGTCAACCTGTACCCCCTACGAGTGCGGCGAATAGCCCGCCAATCCTAGAGTGAAGCCCCCCTCCGTCTCAATGCCATGAGATGCGGGCTCGTTGCCCTCTAGAACCCGGCTATCCGTGCACCCCTCCGCGGGGCAATCCTAGTACAGAAAGTAAAATATACATACAACGGGTACATCGACCGCAACCTGGTCATGCCCCAAAATAATAATACTAACAGGCAGCGACGGCAGACCACATGTCGGACGCTCATCCCGCAATATCAAATGTACATAATACAACAAAAACTGTACTAGCATTGCATCCAGGCTATCCCACACGACCGATCCGCAACATCACAGCAATACACAGAACATCAACGTGAAGGTCACGTTCGCAAATCCGTCTAACCGGGCTATAGCAGTTAGACTGGATTTACCGATCAAGTGACATTCACGGTCGCAGATATAATGTAAATACTGTGAACTAATGTGTTTAAAATGTCCGATCGATCAAAAATTACCAAGTGGGCCCCCAAGTACTACTGTAGCACATCAAGAAATTCTGGGCCCAAAAATAATATTCCAGAAACCCTATTTTCACTCCACAAGCCCACTGGAAAAAGTTGAAGCATTGATCCCTCCATACTGCGGCGGAACCGCGGCGCCAAGTAGGGTTTGGCCGCCGTTCCGCGCTCTCCTTGAAAGATCGATGTCTCGAATTTGTCCAGAATTCTTAGGACTTCCAGTACATCAGTTTTCTACAACCCGAAAAATTTTTAGAGCAAGAAAAAATTCGACAGAAAACTGATGCATGTGTTATTGGGTTTTCGGAACATTTGTTCGACCGGAATTGTAAAACACATTAGACAAAGCTAGACTAGGTTAATGGCAAGGCTCTGATACCACTGTAAGTGCACGGCGGCGTCCCGGCCTCCATCCCGAGGCCAAATGCGGAAGAGATGATTAACTTTAATTTTCTTGAACCGGCACCACCGCGCACTAAAACCCGGATCGGGCCATTAACTAGTTCTAGCTAACTACAAGACGGGTTAGAGATATACCGACTGATCCGAGTCCTCCGGTCTTCTCGTCGTCGTCCCGATCTCCTGCGGAAACTCCGGTCGTCGCCTCCTTACCGGAAGGGCACCACATCGTCTGCGTCTTTTACGGGCTCCCTCCTCTATACCGAGGCAACTCGGGCACGAAGCTGGCAAGTCGACGTGCCCAAGATTTGCTGTAGAATGTGTAGTGAGCTATTTGTGTCTCTAAGGGTTTAGGGAGTTGCCATTGGTGGAGGAAAAAGGATATGAGCTTTTGGAGATGAATCATATCATTATTGCAAGCCAAATGAGAGTATTTCTTCCTTCACCAAATTGGGACAGCCCACTCCTCATAGTGGCCGGCCATATGAGGTGAAGAGAGAGGAGAGAATGAGGGAGTGAGTGTAACAAAACAATGAGGGTCTCTCAAAATCCAAGAGAGAGAAAAACAAGATGATGAGAAGAAATCATCACAAGGAATAACCAACACTCAACCAACCAATCAATCCAAAAGGTCAAGCCATCATCATCAAGCATGATGACTTCAAAAAGTCAAGCCATCATGAAGAAGGAAAGTCAAGTGATGGTGAGCCATCATGATCCAACAAAATGCAAAGAACACCCTCCACAAATACTTATTTGCACAAATGCAAATAAGCCCTCCTCCACCAATCTTCGGCCAATGAAGGATACAAAGAAATTGGCCGAAACGGAAAGCAAACTGGCAACTCCAGAAAACTGGTCCCGTAATAAATTACAGGAAAACCCCGATACTGTGTATACACACCCGCATCTGTATTCCGACCGAAATACAAATGCAATGAGAAAAAATCTACACTGTACTATACTAGGATCCGGCTTAAACCAAAGCCGGTTAGTATTATCCGTCCGATCCGGATCCGTGCATTACCGCACGTATCTGATCGAACCCTGCCATATCTCCATACGGCCTCTACATCGTTTCGCCCGAAAGCTGAGTAACTGAATGTGGGGGACTCTAAAGACTCGTCAACACCTTGGTTGTGGATTTTACCACTAGCACGTCAGAGGTATAAGCCAATACGTACCGGGCTACCAGGTATTGACCAAAGAGGACGTCGATGAGCGAACTCATCCTGACACCCTACTGAGCCTGTCAGTGACAATATCCGTACAGTCCGGTCCGTTCGTCTATGGGCATCGCATGGCGGGCCTAAGGGGTTGGTAAAAGTCAGACCCCCAAAAGCGGTATAAGTCGTGTCGGAGTGTAGCCCAGAACACCCTGAGATACTACTGGAATACCTACCAGTAAATCTCCTGTCTCGGCCGAGGACTTTGTGTAATGGCTCTCATAGACACAGCGCGACCTCACCCCCAATACCGGGAGAGACGAACCCCTGAAGATCCGCTCACTGCTTCCATGTGGCTCGGGACTGTACCCAACTAAAACCTGTTTGCACGTCTCCTTTGAGCGTGGTAGGGTAGTAATCAAAGTACAGTGGGAACTCACACGAGACAAATGACGATCCCCAGGTCGATGAACTAACCTGTACACATGTCACTAGGGAACTGCCATCTAACGTCAGGTATAAGACCAACTAGCATGTTCCCGGCTAGTCCTGTCCGGTGTACTCATATCCTAATGAGCACCTGTATACATCTTAGGTGAACCAACTGACACCAGTGGCTTGTGAGACCGGCCACCGCCCCTCGTCGGGGTCTCGACTGTATACACTAGTCTACTCTGGAATATCGATGCCCTGTCTCGAAACTCCCACGACTAGGGACCTTTTAAGGATGTGCTTATAGACCCCAGCTCCCACTTATATGATCGCCCTCATATTGCTGGTGGTCAAGCAAGAATCCTAGGGGCTCTATCAATGTGTAATAGCGACATGTCAGGTCACCTAAAGCCGTACCCGATGATAAAGATAAACCAGATAGCATATGTAACGTTTTGAAAATCGTTTCGGTGAAATTTCGAAAAAACGGTAAAATAAGGGGGTTTTCTGTAAAAAGTCAAAATACAAATATCTTATTGTAAAAATTAAATTTACATATTCTAGCTATGTAATAGCTAGTATTTGGTATTTATTGAGCCACTGGTGAAATTTCAAACTTTCTGAAAAAAATTATTTTATTATTATTTTAAGCCGTCACTAATACATTTAATTAGGGAAAATTACAAATTGGAATGAGTTGAAACAAATTTTGTGCATCATAAAACTTTAAATAAAATTTTATCATGTGGTTTTTGAAATGAAAACGTTTGCAAAAACGGTTTAGAAATTATCGAAGAAAAATGCTTTTTTCGGTGAAATTAGTGTAAAGTGAAATTGGGTATAGTATTTATCTTTTTTTCCCCTCACCCACACTCACACGCCCTCATTTCTACTCCTATTTTCTGCTGAAATCAGCAGCCCTCCCCAAAACTTTTCCCCACTTCTTTTGATTAAAGAAAAGAAAATGAAAGAAAAGGAAATAATAGAAAATTGAAGCATGGTCTTGTGTTGACTTGGGTTCCTTCTCTCTCCTTGACTTCACACACACCAACCACACTCAATCCCTCATAATTCCTGGCCGAATCTGGACAGTCGTCCCCTCTCTTGAATCCTCACTTTCTTCACATCAAAAATCCTCCAAAATTTGCTTCAAAATCCACATAAAAACATCACTAATCCCAAATCCAACTCCTACCCATTATTTCTTTCCTATCTAGCATGGATCTAGGAGCATGGAAACTACTTTTGGAGGCTAGGATTTGCATGCTAGATTCTTAATCTTGTGATGTATAAATCAAGATCTTTTGTTAAATTGTTGTTTGAATACCTTAAATCAAGCATTATTAGTTTTTAATTTGGGTTTAATTGTATGTTTGGAAAAATTTAGTAAGGGTTTATGAAATTCAAGTTAGGTTTTTTTTTATTATGTAATTGTGGTTGCAATTGTAGTTCTTCATATTGTGAAATGAAAACCTAATCAAATTTCTAGTTTGCAAATTGTTAGTTTGGAATTGTAATAATTAAGCTATATTGCTAGCTAGATTTTTGTAAACCATGAATTTGATTATGAGAAAAATATAATTAGGGTATTCATGGCATTATTAACATTTTAAAGTGTAGTTTAATACTTTAGTTCATGAAAATCCAAGCTAGATTGTAGTTTGTGCATTTTTGCTATAAAATTGTTATAATTTAGGTATTTTGTAAACTAGAATTTTAGGGTTTTTGGAATTTAATGAGATTAAATTATGGGAATTGTTTTTATAACTTATTTAAGATATTTAGTGAATATTGTAGCCGCTAGATTCCTTTATACATCGAGTTTTGTACTAAAACGGTGATTTGTGCTTGCTAGATTTTCGGAAAAAATGACTTTTTAAGTGAAATTGGGGTTTTTGGGAATTTTAAGCTATTTTATATTATAATTAGTGCTTGTAATTGTACAAATGAGTGTGTTGGGAGCTTTCTCGATGGTTTGGCGTTTGTACGCCGACGTCGAGGGTTTTTGGGTCGATTTGTGAAAGCAACCTTAGGTTTTGACCTATGTGGGATTCGTGCGTCGTTTTGGTCATGAGTCGGATTTTAATGCGATATGGTGCGTTATGATATGTAGGTACCCCATGTGGACTTCGAGACGACCAGCAAACGCATGGCGACGTCGGCACCGGCGAGCGAGGACCAGGTGAGTAGATTTATATCTACGGGGAGAAGTCGGGTGGATGGCGTATAGCACCCCCGCAGTTCGTGGTGATGTATACGGACACGTATACACACATATATATATTGTTTATATATTGTTTGAGTTATTGATGATAAATATGGATATTTGGTGTTCTTGGACATTGAGTGTCGCGAAACCCTAGAGTAGCGGTCGCACCACACTTGCATACACCCACCCATACTTGCATACTTTATTCTTTCTTTTGTGCTTATTCGGGAATATATAGTTATGTGTTCACATAGGTATGGGACTGTGTGTTCACATACGGATTTGAGGATAGTACTTGGGATTTATGATGAGTCGATGAGATTTGATTTGAAGCCGTGAGATCGGTGATATAGCAGGGTTCGTATTTGGGATACGACATGACGTTGTAGCGGGTCCTTGGCGTAGTGTTTTACACACGTGCATGCATACTTAGGCGATATCAGTATTGTACTAGACGTAGATCAGTACCCGATCATGATATTTGATAAAGAGGATAGCAGGTGAATAGTATGATGAATGTGATATTGACCCGTACCCAGAATTGGGGATGCCGTACGACGGATTTACGTACGAGCTATATCTTGATGATTGATCCGCACTCTTGACTTGGGATGTCTGATTATAGATATGGTATCGGATATGATATTATTGAGGCGGGATCACCGACTAATATATATACAGCTATGTATATGTATCGACTCAGATGTTAGGCGGTTTCCTTACCTGTAGTCCAGCTTGTTAGCTTAGCCCTTTAGTTTAGTTTAGTTGTTAGATTAGATTCGATTCTTACCTATTTCAAAGCTTACGAATCATGCGTATTTTAAAAGACAGGTCAAGGGATTCTACGGATATTTCAAAAACGTATCTTTTCTTAAAAACACCGTAGCCCCTATTTTCAAAACCCCATGATTCGTGTTATTTCAAAAGGCACCATTTGTAGGACTTATATTAGATTAGTGCAGATTAGTTATAGTTGCGTCTAGTATTCAGCTCCCGCGCATTTTTACTGTTCGCTCCGCATCGCATACTTATATTATAATTTCTTATTGCATTATTAATATCATGCTGTTAGGACACCAGCACCATTACCGATGGCGCGTATGTACCACGTACACTTACTTGCTGGCTCACACACATCATCATCGGTAATTGCCATGTCACGAACACTTTAGAAAATACTATTTCATTTGACATAGGTTGTTAGCTAATAGTTTAGACATGATATTAGTGTACTTGCCTTATATGCTAGTTAGACATTGTAGTTATTGCCTACTACTTCATGCATGTTATTATTCACTGTTGTGTCGCATTCATGGATTCTCATGCCTATATTCACTGTTTACATGCTATTGATGACTTGGATTCGGATTTCATGAGATTTCTTTTTGGAGGAAAACCGCAAAAACATAAATAAACCTTTTCTCTCTTTTAAAATAAAAAGCGCGGTTTTCCCATGATGTATGAGTCGTCCACCATGAGTTTGCTGATGGATTTCGAGACCCGATTCGAGGAGTGGAGGAACCGTTTCGGGTACATGGTGGGCCCGGTGCGGTACCCCGGGGCAAGAGGAATGTGTTGTTGACGTTGAGCCCGGCAGGGGAGCACTACCGACCGGTGATATTACCCGACGCGTCGGATATCCGGAGGATACCGTCGTGGTCTTGAGATGGATGGTAGGGGCCGGTCTGGATTGACGGCGCCCTAGATATTGTGATTTGAGATATTGAGGTACAGCGATTGTGATACAGAGATATCGAGATATTTGGACACTTGTTTTGTGTCGATGCTGGGCACTGTTTTATGCTGATTTCATTTATGGTACCTCACTTTTAAAATACAGAAATCTCACTGATTTATGAAAGCAGTTTTCGTCAGTACATGCATTCTGTTCCATGCATTCATACCTCATTCATATGATATATTGCTACCTGAGGCACTGACACGGGCACATGAGATCACACTCGGGTTAGATATTACCCTAGCCATTGTTATAGGCTGCATGTCATTCATATATTTGAGGATATATTCTGATCATTGACCTAGGTTGCGTTATTTATGCGATTTCTTTCCGTAGATGTTTTTCTATTCACGAGTTGGCAACTCACCACCGTTGTGCCCCAGTTTCTTGCAGGTTTGCCGTACAGGTTTCATTACGGCTTTGCGGGCATTGTTTCATTCCGGTGATTTGCTAGTATGTGGGTTTACTTGTATCGTACCCCCATTATATATCGTGTATATCATTATTCTGTTGTATCTAGAAGTTCCATCAACCAAACATGTATTTATTTTGAGATAGAGACCAGTAATGTTATTCCTTCGACTTTAGAGTCGCGCGTTATATTTCTGTGGTTTTCTTATGGTTTTGAGTTTCCTTTTGAATTTTGATCCTCGCCGTTGGCGTTGTATATTATATTGCTTGTGTGGTTGTGACCGTCGATTGACAAAGAGCTAGCTCCCGCTTGAGGATGCCTTTTTATTGATTTCGTATACTATTCATGTTGTATCCCGTTTGGGAGCCAGTATTTACAATGGAGACTCTGCCGAAATTTTCAGGAAATTTTTGATGTTTTTAAAAAAACCGTATAACTCGGCTTATGCTATTAAAACTACTTAATTTTAAATTGGTTTTCCTTCACTCTACTACTTTTCTTGGTTTGGATTTCTGGGTTTTCGGCTTACTTAGATTACGTACGCCTCGAGACGTTTCGTAGTTTAAGTGCCGGTCATGTTCCGTACTTTCGAGTCGTGACAGCATACTATCATCTCGAGTAAGACTGTCCTACTGGGACAGGTCCTCCCTCAATCATTGCAATCACGTGCCTGTGATCCAATAATTGATTCTGAGGGCACTATCTCCAACAATTTCCAAGTTCTAATTGGTTATAATCAAAAGAAAATTTAAATTTAAATAAATTAAACTAAAACTTGCAATTATGAACTTATGGGGGGTCTTTTTGCATGGAATTTTTTTGTAATCACTCACACTTCCTCACCCTCATCCCAGGCCGAGCCCACCTCAGGAAACCCCCTCTTTTTGGTCTTCAACTCTTGTGAATGAAATGATATGGATAGGATTTAAATATATTAATTTGGGTATGGTGTACTTTGGAGATGGGAGAGAGTTGACTTGGGGAAAATTCGACAAATCCCACACACTTCTTCCCTATCCTTCCCCTGGCCCGAGAGCTGCTGCTGCTCCCTCCCCCAAATCTCCATCTCTTTTTCCTTCCAAATTCATCACAAATTGCTTCAAAAATCCAATTTTTACCTCACAATTTCAAGCTCATTCTTCATCCTTTCTCCTTAGCCATTCTTGCATGGATCTTGGTTGCTAGGAGGCCATCTTTGGAGGCAAATCATCTTGCTAGATCTCTAGAAATTGAGGTATAACCTTGACCCACTTAATACTTGTGGTTAATTTCCTTAAGCTAAGTTGATTTAGTGTTAATTTTAGTGCTAATTTCTAATCTAGGTTTTTAAAGAGAGTGGTTTGAGTTGAACTAGGATTTTAAAACACCATTACTAGGTTAATTAAGTTTATTTTGTTATCTAGTTGTTATACAAAACTAATCTAAGAGGTTACTTTGCTTATGTGGCCTTCAAATTATGCTAAATTAGTTTATCTCAAGTGTGAAATTTAGTTTTAATTGCTAGTTTATAAAAATCAAGAGAAGGGTTGATTTTAGAATTGGGATTTGAAGCATTGCAAAAAGGTTAAATTTAATTGTAGTGGCTATCTAGTGGTTTAACTTAGATGATTAATTGTGAATGTGGCCATTAAGTCGCTAATCTGCGACGGTTACGCCAAATTGCAAATTTTGGTGCTTACTAGGTTTTTGATACAATTAGGAGGTGAATTAATTTGGTTATCTTGAGTATATTATTAGCTTCTACTACGGTATTTAGGGTGTATGAATGCGTATTGGTTTGTTCGGATCTTGGTTTTGACGGTTGATCCGAACGACGATTCTAGTAAGGGTTGTAGTGATTTTCGTGTGTGTTCCGCGCACCAAGTGCACAATATGCCTAACTCGTAAACGTTGACCCTTTCATTTTGTGACTTGGTGTCGTTTCAGAATATGAAATCTTATGTTTTGTGTTTTGCAAATTCCAGGATCGGTCGCGGTGTCATCGGACGCGGCACGAAAAGGGAAAACGGTGATTGGACAAAGCTAGCTGGGGATTTCCGGTGAGTAGATGTATACATCTACGGGGGAAATCATTTGGATGGCGCGAGGCGCCCGATAGTTTAGAATTTCTAGTAATACTAGCTTGTTGCATGTAGTTCCTAGTTACCTGTTTTACTGTATTGCATAACCCTTATATCCATATATGTGTTAATTCATCCTATAGAAACCCTTGAACCATTAAAAATAGATATGTGACACAAGAAATATTTGGCTTGCTTAGTTCATTATATATAATTATGCAATGTCATCTCATAGGACACTTGCACCATTACCAGGGTTTTATGCAGCACGAGCACTATTCATGCGGACACACACTCCTTGGTAATTGCTATGCCACAAACAGTAGATAACTTGTTTAAATCGGAATTTAGAATAATTTCACCATATAAGATGTATAAACCAGTACTAATATATTAAATTCCGCAAGATGAACATGTAGAATTGTTAGTCATATGCATGTACCTCATTACACCATTCGATCATACATAGTGTTTTAGTCATATATCGCAGTTCGCATTGTTGATACCATAGGCATTCATCATCATTGACATGTGTACTTATGGTACCTTCTTTCTTGAGGATTCCAGCATTTGAGATTTATGAGATTTTGGAGAAACCGCAAGGATTTAATAAAACTGATATCATTTTAAATATTGCAAGTTGCGGTTTTCTCGTGATATGATACCTGTGTCGTCCGCCATGAGTTTTTTGTTAGTTTTCAAGACCCGTTTCGAGGAGTAGGATGAACCGTCTCGGGTACATGGTGGGCCCGGTAAGGTACCCTGGGGCAAGAAGTTCGAGAAGTAGACGATGGGCCTGTCAGGGGCAGACTACCTACCGGTGATTGTTGGCGCGGCGGATATCCGGAGTATACCGACCGTGGTCATGAGATATTGAGATATTGATACTTAAGATGGGCCAGTCCGGTTTGCCGGAGCCCGAGATACCTATACTTTGGGACACTGAGATATGCATTTGAGGTGTCGATGCTTGACACGGATTTCTGTTGATTTAATTGATATTACTTCAGATATATCAAAAAGAGTTTTCTAAGATGAAAATAATGATTTCCTCATATCAGCATATTCAGATCACGTGTTAAATTGCATTCATGTCGCATATATGCTAGTACAACATACCATATCAATATTGTAGAATTGTGACAATTTGCGTATATGCTTACGAAAGTCTTTATAGGTATTACATATTACTCACGAGTTGGCAACTCACCCCCGTTGTGCTACAGCCTTTTTACAGGTCCGATCCGTCAGCACTGTACCGGCGGACGCGCTTCCTCCTTTTGCTTGGATTTGAGACTTTTTGCTCGTAGGTGGGTTGTGTCATTATTTTGTTTCCACCTTGTATATTCATTGTATCTAGTGTACTCCATCTACTGTATCATCTACCAGTACTGATGTATATTGACTTAAAGACGAGACAGTGAGATTTGTGGGCATGTATGTTGTTTCTTTGGGTCGCGCTCACTTGAGCCGACGTGTTGCTTATTACTTGTGCCTTTTTATGCTTATTTTGCTCATTGATGATTTATATTGCATGGGATTTGAGTCCGCCTTAGGGCGAAGAGCTAGCTCCCGCTTGGGGATGCCTTATTTCATGTTATTCATATATATTCCTGTTGTACCCGTTTGGGGGCCAGTATTTACAAAGGAGACTCTGCCGAAATTTTCAGAAAAATGGATGTTGCTTTTAAAAAGCTTGACGTGACTTATTGGATAAAAATCGCTTTAAATAAATTAGTTTTCCTTCACTCTACTGCTTATTTGGTTTTGATTTTTGGGTTTTGGCTTACTTAGATTACGTACAACTCGAGATGTTTCGTAATTTAAGTGCCAGTCATGCTCCGTACTTTTCGGGTCGTGACAAAGTTTGTATCAATGCGATAGGTTTTACCTTTCTGAGTGTAGGATGACCCTTGGTAGATGGAGTAAGTGACTTAAGCAGGGTAACGTAGCGTGTGTATGTCCGCGGCATACTTACGATACGGTACTTCGCCTAAGTGACTTTTGTAAGTGCACGGCGGCGCCCCGGCCGTCAATCCGACGGCCAAATGCGGAAGCGGTGATAAACTTTAATTTTTCATGAACTGGCACCACCGCGCACTAATACCCGGATCGAACCATTAACTAGTCCTAGCTAACTATAAGATAGGGAAGAGAAGTATACCGACTGATCCAAGTCCTCCGGTCTTCTCGTCGTCGTCCCGATCTGCTGCGGAAACTCCGGTCTCCACCTCGTCGCCGGAAGTGCACCACATCGCCTACTTCTTTTACGGGCTCCCACCTCAATGCCGAGGCAACTCGGGCACGAAGCTGGCTAGTCGTCGTGCCCAAGATGTGCTGTAGAATGTTGTGTAGAACTTGTGTCTCATTTTGGGGTAGTGGAGGTTGCCATTGGTGGAGGGATTGAACTTGGAGCTTTTGAGATTGATCTTGTGGGAATTTTGCAACATGAAATGAGCCAAAAAACCCACACTCAAAATTTGGACAGCCTCCATGCATAGTGGCCGGCCATGACAATGAGGGGAGAGTGAGAAAATGAGAGAGCCATCCAATAATACAATGGAGAGAGAGAGAAGGCTATCATGCAAAAAGAATCATCACAAAATCAAACCCACACTCAACCAAAAACATCATCAACCATCATGTCCTACAAAAGTCAAGGCATGATGAAGCTAGAAGTCAAGGTCAAGGAAAAGCTATCATGATACAAATATATGCAAAGACCCCCTCCACAAATGCTTATTTGCAACAATGCAAATAAGCCCTCCTCCACCAAACTTCGGCCAATGAACGATACAAAGGAAATTGGCCGAAACGGAAAACAAACTGGCAACTCCAGAAAACTGGTCTTGTAATAAATTACAGGAAAACGCCGATACTGTGCATACACACCCGCATTCGTATTCCGACTGAAATACAAATGGAATGAGACAAAATCTACACTGTACTATACTAGGACCCGGCTTAAACCAAAGCCGGCCAGTAATATCCGTTCGATCCTGATCCGTGCAATACCGCACATATCTGATCGAACCCTGCCATATACCCATACGGCCAATAGTACAAACTGTCCGATCCTGATCCGTGCAATACCGCACGTATCCGATCGGACCCTGCCATATCTCCATACGGCCTCTACAGCTTTTCGCCCGAAAGCTTGAGTAACTGAATGTGGGGGACTCTAAAGACTCGTCAACACCATGGTTGTGGATTTAACCACTAGCACGTCAGAGGTATAAGCCAATACGTAACGGGCTGCCAGGTATTGACCAAAAGCGACGTCGATGATCGAACTCATCCTGACACCTTACTGAGCCTGTCAGTGACAATATCCGTACAGTCCGGTCCGTTCGTCTATGAGCATCGCATGGCGGGCCTAGGGGGTTGGTAAAAGTCAGACCCCGAAAAGCGGTACAAGTCGTGTCGGAGTGTAGCCCAGAACACCCTGAGATACTACTGGAATACCTACCAGTAAATCTCCTTGCCTCGGCCGAGGACTTCGTGTAATGGCTCTCCTAGACACAGCGCGACCTCACCCCCAATACCGGGAGAGACGAACCCGTGAAGATACGCTCACTGCCTCCATGTGGCTCGGGACTGTACCCAACTAAAACCTGTTTGCACGACTCCTTTGAGCCGTGGTAGGGTAGTAATCAAAGTACAGTGGGAACTCACACAAGACAAATGACGATCCCCAGGTCGATGAACTAACCTGTACACATGTCACCTGGGAACTGCCATCTGACGTCTGGTATATGACCAACTGGCATGTTCCCGGCGAGTCTTGTCCGGTGTACTCATAACCCATTGAGCACCTGTATACATCTTAGGTGATCCAACTAACACCAGTGGCTTGTGAGACCGGCCACCGCCCCTCGTCGGGGTCTCGACTGTATACACTAGTCTACTCTGGAGTATCGATGCCCTGTCTCGAAACTCCCACGACTAGGGACCTTTTAAGGATGTGCTTATAGACCCCAGCTCCCACTTATATGATCGCCCTCATACTGCTGGTGGTCAAGCAAGAATCCTAGGGGCTCTATCAACGTGTAATAGCGACATGTCAGGTCACCTAAAGCAGTACACGATGATAAAGATAAACCAGATAGCATACTATCATCTCGAGTAAGACTGTCCTACTGGGACAGGTCCTCCCTCAATCGTTGTAATCACGTGCCTGTGATCCAATAATTGACTCTGAGGGCACTATCTCCAACAATCTCCCACTTGCACTCAAGGCTAATTATTGCGATGTCGCATACTCACAGCCCGTGTGATACCGAGCACCCAACTCCTCTACTAGTCAGTCTCACAAAACTCGTTTGCGAAACTATTGCGTTCGAGGAATAGCCTCAGTGAGTGGATCCGCTTTGATGTTTCTTTCTATGTCTCTCTATATCTCAAGTTCGCGGAGAAAGCCATCTCCCGAAATGAGCAATACCTGTCTTAGAATGTGTCTGGATGTCTGATGGGACTTAGCTCATAAATGAACTCCAAATCCAAAATTCTTAGACTGTATCGTCAACTGAACTTAATCAGTATCCTGCGCCATGCCTCCCTCAGTATTGCCTTGGACCACCTGTCCAAAATACTGCCCCTCGTCAGAAGGAAAACTATAACTCTGACAACCACCCTGTCGTCCAGGTCACCTTGGAAGCCTGGAATGATAACTGTCTCCTGAATGAGGCTGTCGTTATCATATCCCTAGAACATCCACTTATGTTCTAAAACTGCATCCGACTGTTTCTCCAGGATAGGATCAATGTCAACTTATTGCATGTAGTGCAAGAACAACATCTGGTGTGTTACTTGACATCTCATGATTGACTCAATTGCCTAAGCAAGTGATCTGCCAATCATGCATATCCCTCTCTACTTTAGTCTATAAGACACCTTTAGAGAGGGTGACTCCATTACCTGCAGGTACACTACCGTGCCAGGAGTCGTCCATTCTAAATACTCTTAGAATGCTGTCTAAGTACCCTGATTGGGAAACCACCCAAATCTAGATCCAGTAACCAGTATGTCTGATATAATATCCAAGTCCCATGTGGAGAAACCACTGTGTGACGACCAAAGTATAACCGATCGTAGTATAGGAGTTTCTTTTCCTACTCTGTGTATGTCATCCAAATACCATGACATCATACCCTACTACCTTCTCAACAGATCCATCCCCTATTCTGATGAAGTCAAACCTATGACTGTCACATCAGAAATGGATGATCTATCTCCGCTATATCTGCTTTAGTCTATAAATAGATATTAGCCACCTGTCCACCAATGCTTCCGCTGCTCCCACTGACTACGACAACCCTCTGGCAGAGTCATATAGACGTACACTTCTAAAGCTAGTTCAGAAAGACGCTATACTCAACCTCCTGCCGGGTCTCACAGCCTGGAACAACAGCAATGGTAAGTGTGGGTAAACAAGAACTTCCTTGTCACCGTCCTTGAGGCTACCGGAGCACCTCTTGGGTGCCTGAAGTTACCCACCTTATCTGCGGAGTGGCCAAATGGAATGTCAAACCGGATTGAATCTTTAGGTTCCTTATCAAAACTTCAGTAATCGTTTGTGGTTCTGGAATCACTTCCAGTTCTACCATACTCCCACTACTGTTTTCTGAAAAAATCCATTTTTATTAAAACTGTGGCGAGTCTAGAACAATATTGCTATTGTTCATCCAGATGGTAGAAAGTCAACCCTCGTCATAGCCTGGGTCAACCCACAAACAGCCATTACAGAAACGTGCCTTGAGTTATCCAGAGTCTGGTTTTAAGCATAAACCGGACAACTCCCCGTACCTTAACATCGTTAAGATATGAACTGTTCTATATCCAATATAGAAACAGAGGCACTGATTTAATTGAACCAGATCCAAAACATACAACTGTCTCCAGTGCATGTCAACTAAATGGAAGGAGGCCGATCAGCGTTACTCAACTTAGGAATGCTTCCAATTATGAGTAACCTGAAAGAGAAGCAAGATCTTTTTATCATTACTATCAACTGAATACCATGCACAAGTGTCTACATCTTCGATTTCTTTGAAGAATCCCGATACTTGCTACACCTGGTTCTCTACTCTATTCAAATACCTATACCTTCTCAAAATTCAGATCCTGTGTTTCTGCGAAACACCTGTCTAAAAACTAGAGAAGTCATAAGTAAACAGAATATAGTTCGAGGACCAACCCCTCTGTCCTGATGGACCCTGGACAACATACAATACTCTGTATAAGTCCCTTGAGTCTGATAACTCATTCACTGTGTGTCGTAGGTTGAAAACTGTACTTATGGTTAAGAAGAATTACACCGCTGTTCAATGTTCCTTACCTAACCATCCACTGATATAGGTAAATGTCACAGACATAATTTCAAAAGGTATATCTCACTCTATGAAAATAGACGTACAGATATATCAATTTGAAATTGGTGCATAACAGAGGATATTCAAAACCAAATATTTGCCGTCCGGCAAACAACCCAGGTGACTTCCTCAAATATCACCGATTACAACGAATCCCGGTATAATGAGGATGATCACCCAATTCCCACTAACCTACTCCCACTCATCATCTGTAAAACAATACAGATGTGAGAATCATACCTGGTAAATACATACCCTGGAATAAGGACTAATTGGGAAATCAGTTTTCTTTTAACAGTACACAGTGAAACTGAAACATTGAAATGTTTCGTAGGGGTATCCCGGTATTCCTAGTAATGCCTCTTCCAGATTCACGACTGTAACCGTATAATT
Organism: Agapanthus africanus; assembly: GCA_030015575.1. NCBI lineage: Eukaryota > Viridiplantae > Streptophyta > Magnoliopsida > Asparagales > Amaryllidaceae > Agapanthus > Agapanthus africanus. The sequence goes on along the minus strand of CM057337.1, from coordinate 402,959,486 downwards.
CTTTGCCACCTCTCCAAATCCCTTCATATGGCTTTAGTTTTTACCTTCTGCACACCCCTTAGGCCAAATGGTTTTCTTCCTTCCCTACCGTTCGGCACCAGCCTATGGTTTGGAAGAAGACTATCCAATAAGTATAATGGGTGTACTGTCCTAATCCTAGGAGCACTCGCAATGAGAGAAGGTGAAGATAAAAGACAACCGAATAAACCTTATTCCTATTTCTCCTGAACCAGAATCCATCCCCGAACTGGAACAAGTTCCTTTCGAGTTCGTATATAACCATACGATGGAGTATCCAATAAACTGTGGATCTTCGTAGTGATACGGAGTGTCCTGGAGAAATACAAAGGTGATTTAGGATTGGCGAAGGAATACTTGGTTTGGTCGTGAATATTAGTCGCAATTTACTTTGCCCTCTTACTAATCCCTTGCTTTGTCTTAACTTAATACCTTCTGTACACCATCGTTAGGCTAATTGGTTTACATCATTCCCTACCGGTCGGCACCAGCCTAAGGTTTGGAAGAAGACTATCCAATTTGCGTAATAGGTGTACTATCTCCTAAACCAAGGAGTACTCGCAACCTGAGAGAAGGTAAAAGGAAAAGACAACTGAATAGTCCTATCCGTTTTCTCTAGAACCGGAAACCATCCTCGAATAAATTCTTTCGAGTTCGTATCTAACCATACGATGGTTTTGTCCAATGGAAGTGGACGTTCGCAATAAAATGGGGTGTCCTGGAGAAAAGGGTAAAAGTAGGAGTGGCAATGAGGTTTGCAACTCTGACAATCCAAAAGCCTGTGTTTAAGAAGGTTCGGTCAACTTGGTCACTGAGTCATAGTCTTAGGGTCGGGTCAATGGTCGCTGCCAAAGTGAGAGAGAAAAGAAACACTCATCGTGCACTCTAACCTAGATCAGAATGGTTACCAATTTATCTAATCTGGAAACCTTCCACTGTACAGTCAAATTCTCCTCCAAACCTGAAAGAAGAATTAGTCGGGGTCACCCGAGGAGTAAACTAACTCATCAGTGGGAATCGGGATCCAACTATCACCGCATGATAACGTGACGGAATCCGCTCACGGTATCACACTCCAGAAGGTATGTGCATATCTGGCAAGTTTCAGTTCTTTTGAAACTCCCGATGTGATTTTTGCCCCATGCTCTTATGACCTTGACGAAGGCCAACAAATCAAAAGTCACATGTCAAGTTCTACCCGTCATTCTCCAGGTTGATTTGAACCCACCCGCACAAGCCCTTGACGAAGGCCAACAAGGCTATACGACTGTCCCAAACCAACGCATCTATCTATGCTTCAGAAAGGCAACAAGCAGCTACCATACACTATGCCTTGACGAAGGCCAACAAATATAGCATGAATACTACGTGCTACCCGTCTGAAACGACGGAGGGCTACGAATGGTTTCTGGCGAAAACCTTTAACGTAATGAACTTGATATCGTTGAAGGAACGGATAGCTTTTAAAAATATAGTGACGAAAACCATTGCTAAAGAGGTCACTCCCGGTGAAGGGATCTCGGCTTTTTCCCCGTAGAATGAGGTGCAGGATATTTGAACTGAATACCACGGTGTAAAGCAAAAGTAATCGGCTATAGTGAAGTTATTGCCCTGACGCAAACTTTTTGTCCAAGGGGTCACTCCCGGTGAAGGGATCTCGGCCCTTGCCTCGTCGACTGAGGAGCAGGATATTCCAGCTGAATATCACGATGCAAAACAAAAGTGAACGTCCTTGCAATAACAGCATTTTGAAAAGTGTTCCAACAACATCAGATTAGGTTTGATTTTAACTTGCATTGATCCGAATCAACGCAGTCCCATCAATTGATCACACCACAAAAAACGAAAATATACTGATGTACGTATATGCCATCTGCATTCGCCACTGGGTCCCGTCATTACCCGTTAGGTTAGCTAACTAACGACAGAGCGGGGACTGGACTAGTGCGGATGTAAAACATATACAACATCTACTAATATATATACCAATATATTATATTCGCTCAAGGCGTGAAAGAAATGCAACATCACAGAAATGTACAGCATCACAGAACAATACAAATATCTGGGATCCCCGGGTTTCACAGAGCCACTACTGAAACCCGACGTTCCCGTGGTCATGTGGATAGCCTGTGCAATGAAATCCTAGACCCCTAAGGGCACGGCAAGTTACCCGCCAAAACCTGAAGCGAGGCAGCCCCCTTCAGCAACGTGAATGGACCACCCAGCACTTCACGGAATCCGGTAACTTGGGCACCCCTCCTGGATCAACCTGTACCCTCTACGAGTGCGGCGAATAGCCCGTTAATCCTAGAGTGAAGCCCCTTCCGTCCCAATGCCATGAGATGCGGGCTTGTTGCCCTCTAGAACCCGGCTATCCGTGCACCCCTCCGCGGGGTAATCCTAGTACAGAAAATAAAATATACATACAACCGGTACATCGACCGCAACCTGGCCGTGCCTAAAATAATAATACAAACAGGCAGTGACGGCAGTCCACATGTCGGACGCTCGCCCCGCAATATCAAATGTACATAATACAACCACAACTATACTAGCATTGCATCTAGGCTATCCCCCACGACCGATCCGCAACATCACAGCAATACATAGAACATCAACGTTAAAGTGACGTTCGCAAATCCGTCTAACCGGGCTATAGCAGTTAGACAGGATTTACCGATCGAGTGACATTCACGGTCGCAGATATAATGTAAATACTGTGAAATAATGTGTTTAAAAATATCCGACCGATCAAATTTTAACAAGTGGGCCCCAAAGCATTACTGTAGCAGATCAGGAAATTCTGGGCCCAATGTTATTATTCCAAAAACCCAATTTTCACCCCAGAAAGATACTGTAGAAATTTGGTGCAGGGAACCCAAAATAGTGCGGCGGAACCGCGGCCCAAAGGGGTGTTTGGCCGCGGTTCCGCGCTCCTACAGTGGAGTTGCTGCATCGAATTTTCACAGAATTCTTATTTTTTCTAGTAGATCACTTTTCTGTAACCTGAAAAAAATTTCGACACCAAAAATTTTCAACAGAAAACTGATGTGAATTAAAATGCAGATTTTGGAATTTTGGTCGATCGGAAATGTAAACACATTGCACAAAGCTAGACTAGGTTAATGGCGAGGCTCTGATACCACTGTAAGTGCACGGCGGCGGCCCGGCCGTCAATCCGACGGCCAAATGCGGAAGCGGTGGTAAACTTTAATTTTTCATGAACTGGCACCACCGCGCACTAATACCCGGATCGAACCATTAACTAGTCCTAGCTAACTATAAGATAGGGAAGAGAAGTATACCGACTGATCCAAGTCCTCCGGTCCTCTCGTCGTCGTCCCGATCTGCTGTGGAAACTCCGGTCTCAACCTCGTCGCCGGAAGTGCACCACATCGCCTACTTCTTTTACGGGCTCCCACCTCAATGCCGAGGCAACTCGGGCACGAAGCTGGCTAGTCGACGTGCCCAAGATGTGTTGTAGAATGTTGTGTAGAACTTGTGTCTCATTTTGGGGTAGTGGAGGTTGCCATTGGTGGAGGGATTGAACTTGGAGCTTTTGAGATTGATCTTGTGGGAATTTTGCAACATGAAATGAGCCAAAAAACCCACACTCAAAATTTGGACAGCCTCCATGCATAGTGGCCGGCCATGACAATGAGGGGAGAGTGAGAAAATGAGAGAGCCATCCAATAATACAATGGAGAGAGAGAGAAGGCTATCATGCAAAAAGAATCATCACAAAATCAAACCCACACTCAACCAAAAACATCATCAACCATCATGTCCTACAAAAGTCAAGGCATGATGAAGCTAGAAGTCAAGGTCAAGGAAAAGCTATCATGATACAAATATATGCAAAGACCCCCTCCACAAATGCTTATTTGCAACAATGCAAATAAGCCCTCCTCCACCAAACTTCGGCCAATGAACGATACAAAGGAAATTGGCCGAAACGGAAAACAAACTGGCAACTCCAGAAAACTGGTCCTGTAATAAATTACAGGAAAACCCCGATACTGTGCATACACACCCGCATTCGTATTCCGACTGAAATACAAATGCAATGAGACAAAATCTACACTGTACTATACTAGGACCCGGCTTAAACCAAAGCCGGCCAGTAATATCCGTTCGATCCTGATCCATACAATACCGCACATATCTGATCGAACCCTGCCATATACCCATATGGCCAATAGTACAAACTGTCCGATCCTGATCCGTGCAATACCGCACGTATCCGATCGAACCCTGCCATATCTCCATACGGCCTCTACAACTTTTCGCCCGAAAGCTTGAGTAACTGAATGTGGGGGACTCTAAAGACTCGTCAACACCATGGTTGTGGATTTAACCACTAGCACGTCAGAGGTATAAGCCAATACATAACGGGCTGCCAGGTATTGACCAAAAGGGACGTCGATGAGCGAACTCATCCTGACACCTTACTGAGCCGGTCAGTGACAATATCCGTACAGTCCGGTCCGTTCGTCTATGAGCATCGCATGGTGGGCCTAGGGGGTTGGTAAAAGTCAGACCCCCAAAAGCGGTACAAGTCGTGTCGGAGTGTAGCCCAGAAAACCTTGAGATACTACTGGAATACCTACCAGTAAATCTCCTTGCCTCGGCCGAGGACTTCGTGTAATGGCTCTCCTAGACACAGCGCGACCTCACCCCCAATACCGGGAGAGACGAACCCCTAAAGATACGCTCACTGCCTCCATGTGGGTCGGGACTGTACCCAACTAAAACCTGTTTGCACGACTCCTTTGAGCCGTGGTAGGGTAGTAATCAAAGTACAGTGGGAACTCACACAAGACAAATGACGATCCCCAGGTCGATGAACTAACCTGTACACATGTCACCTGGGAACTGCCATCTGATGTCTGGTATATGACCAACTGGCATGTTCCCGGCGAGTCCTGTCCGGTGTACTCATAACCCAATGAGCACCTGTATACATCTTAGGTGATCCAACTAACACCAGTGGCTTGTGAGACCGGCTACCGCCCCTCATCGGGGTCTCGACTGTATACACTAGTCTACTCTGGAGTATCGATGCCCTGTCTCGAAACTCCCACGACTAGGGACCTTTTAAGGATGTGCTTATAGACCCCAGCTCCTACTTATATGATCGCCCTCATACTGCTGGTGGTCAAGCAAGAATCCTAGGGGCTCTATCAACGTGTAATAGCGACATGTCAGGTCACCTAAAGTAGTACACGATGATAAAGATAAACCAGATAGCATACTATCATCTCGAGTAAGACTGTCCTACTGGGACAGGTCCTCCCTCAATCATTGTAATCACGTGCCTGTGATCCAATAATTGACTCTGAGGGCACTATCTCCAACAACTTTAGGATATACTTGCTTGAAAATTCCTTCTTCAATTCCGTGTATCCTATGATTTTATTGCACTGTTCTAATTATCCTGTTTCCTGTACCATCCACTATACCGCAGAAGGCTACGAGAGCGCAGAGGGCTGCCGCCCGAGATGATATCCGAGCAGGCTCATCCGAGATGAGGACCGAGTAGGGTGGCGTACCTACGCCTTAGAGACAGACTGATCCGCCTTCCCCAGGCCCCATGGATAGGCTAGAGTCTTGTATGGAAGAGTTACGACAGATGATGGGAGGTATGCAGGAGTTACGACAGATGGTGGGATCCTTAGTAGAGGCCAGTCGTGCACCGAGATCGGAGGACGTACCTATCCTAGCACAGACTACGATAGTACCTGCTGCCCATACAGTTGCTCCTCCTACTACCGTGGCTATTCCAGTATCACTATAGGATTTCATTAGACTGAGCCCTCCAGTCTTCACCGGCACCGATGCAGCCGAGGATCCGCAGACATTCCTTGACAATTTAGCTTGGATTTGCCGTTCGCTCAGATGTTCCGACGATATATGGGTTGAGCTTACGAGTTTCTGCCTGGAGGGCCTTGCGCAGACATGGTGGGAGTCAGTTGAGGGAGGTCGAGTTGCAGGTCTACCTCCTATGACTTGGGCCGAGTTCAAAGCAGTATTTCTAGCCCGTTTCCTTCCAAAGAGCGTTCATGATGCTCGAGCTCGTAGATTTGAGGCTTTGATCAAGACTCCAGGGATGACAGTGTCCGAGTATGATGTCCAGTTTACTCAGTTGTCCCGATATGCTCCGTACTTGGTTAATACTGAAGAGAAAAGGGTAAAGAGGTTTGTGCAGGGACTCGACACACAGTTATTTCTTGCCATCGGCGCCCAGCACTTTGACACTTATGCAGATGTTATGGACATGGCCTTACGAATCGAGGCGCGCAATTCAGAGACTTCGGCCGTTTCTGGGCCGAAGAGGGTTCGTACCGATATGCCAGCTTAGAGGCATTGTGACAGATTCTTTCCGAGAGATGGTGGCGGCAGAGGAGTTAGACAGGGTGAGCTATTTGGTTCTTATCCGTAGGGCCAGCAGGCATCGCCGGGATGTTTTAGGTGCGGGAGTCCATACCATCGTATCAGAGACTTATTGTTGTAGGGCTACTAGGCACACTCAAGAGGTTCCACAAGGCATCAACCATGCAAAACTCAAAAAATTCATATGCCGAGAAACCCTAAACTAGATCGATGACTAGAGGTAAAGGCGAAAACTAAACAAGTTAACAACTTAACTACTGAGTGAATGGAAATACAACCTTTGTAGATCCGGTCCACCACTTCTTTAGCTCCGTGATGACGTCGCTTCGCTGCGATCACCGGGATCCCGAACTCTTGCGATGGTTTCGTTGGAGAAATGAGCGGGCTAGGTCGTTGACTTCGATGCCGAAGATGATCTACGTCGAGGCAACTCTAACTCAAGCTCCATCTTCACTTGGTCATGAAACTTGTGAAGATAACACACTCTACTACATGGCAAATGGTAGAGGATGAAGAAATAGGAAGTGGGTTCACTTTGGAATTGGATTTCTCACTTGGATTCATCACTTAGAAATTTTCAAGAAGAGTTTTCTTTTCTTCATGAAGATGAAGAAGAAGATGAAAGAAAAAGAATTATTTTAAAATGAAAATCCAACTGATTCTTATCATGTAGCAACCATGGGTGAGTTAACAAGTGTAGAGAATAAACTAGGGTTTAGGTAAATGGTTAGGTTAAGCATAAAAACAAAATGGTAGACTTATTCAAAGCTTCATGAAGCTTCAACAATAAAACAAAGCAAGCCACCATTTCCTTTTTTGCCAAAAATGAATTAAAGAAAATAAATAAACCAAATAAAATCCTAACCATTAACCTAAATATGGTTTAAAACATAAACACACCCAAGTTTGCATGTATCATCAAACATGATACAAACTAGTGCACAAAACTATATCATATATACAATGTGCACATCAAGTGAGAAAATCCATCTTAAGTGAACCAATACTAGTTAATACAAAGTAATATATCAAATATATAATTATACATTAAATCATTAAATCAACACTTGATTTAATGATCCGGTCATACTGCATATAACCGACTAATATCTAGTGTATCAATGTATCGAATCAACACTTGATTCGGTAACCCGGCTATATCATATATAACCGTCCAATGATACAAACCGCGAGAATAGAATACAGTATCACATAGTGGTATTATTCTCGGTCCCGCACATATCTCATATGCGCTCCTATTTTGTTTCGCTTGAGCCAGGAAACCTCTGTGTAGGACTCTAAAGACTCGTCAATACGCCGGCAGCAGGTGATGATCATATCAAACACCCACAAGCCGCAAGCGGTCTGCTAAACGTAACGGCCACCCGGGTATTGAGCGATCAGAAGATCAACGAGCAAGCCCGCTCACACTCCTGTGAATCCAACCAGTAACACATACCGTACAGTCCGGTCTGTTCGTCTGATATGTCGCATATCTCGCCTAGGGGTGGTAAACGTCAGACCCCAATAGCTCGATAAGTCGTGTCGATATGAGGTCTATAACAGTTTGAGAAACTACTGGTAACACTTACCAGTAAATCTCAGCAATTCTGGCCAAGGATTTCCGGTTATAGCCAATCGAACACAGCGCAACATCAACTCCCTATACCGGGAGAGACGAATCCCCTCCTATCGCTCATTGCCTCCATGTGATTGGGGAATGTACCAAAAAACCGCCATTTTGCACGCCCTCTTGGACGTGGTAAGGTGGAAATCAAAGCACAGTGGGAATCACACAAGACTCTATGATGATCTCGGGTCAACAGACTACTCTGTACCAGTGTCACCAGGGAACTGCCATCTGACTTAAGGTATAATACCATCTGGGAGTTCTCGGCGAGTCCGTCCAGTGTACCCAGTCTCCACTGAGCACCCGTATATCATATCTGATGTCAAACACCAATGGATATGGGATCATCCATCGCCCATCTGTATGGGTCGAGAAGGTATACGCTAGTCTACTCTGGTATATCGATGCCCCGTCTCGATACACCCACGACTAGGGACCTTGAACGATATACTTATAGACTACCATGTCCCCACTAGTATGATCCGCATCATAGTCCAGGTAGTCAAGTACACATCCTAAGGGCTTTACCAACATGTAACAGAGAGACAATCAGTGTGCACGTTAAGGTAAAGAGCAACCAGATAGCATACTATCATGTCGAGCAAGAAAGTCCTCACTATATATGTCCAAGCATCCACTAAAATATACATCCTATGTATAGCAATGGCCTCTAGGGCATACATATAACTAACAATCTCCCACTTGCACTAGGGCCATCTGATAGCAGTGGTTGTAGTATCTCATACTCAACCATCCCTTAAAAGTCTCTCTCTGGGAAAAGGCCTTTGTGAGTGGATCCGCCGTGTTGTCCTCTGAGTCTACTCTCCTAACCTTGATCTCCTTGGAGATCAACCATCTCCATGATCAGGTGATGCTGCCTTAGAATACGTCTGGGTCACTGATGGGACCGGGGTTCCCGGGCCAAAGCCACACTTCCATTGTCACACAATGGTAGGAACCTAGTTCATCTCATGAACCTTTATACACCCAAACAGCCTCTTTGGTAGCATCTTAAGTAGCGATATATCCTACCTTTATTGTCTAGTAAGCCACGGTATTTAGCTTGGAACTCTTCCAACATACCGTCCCACCACTGAGGGTAAAAACAATGCCTGTGACTGACATTCAGTCGTCCTTATCACCCTGGAACCTTTCCAGTGATTCTCCCCAGGATCGATTGATACCAACTCACTACAACTAGTGAGAATCCTAACATCCAGTTAGATCTATCTCATCGATCCAAAACTTAGGATTTAGGAGGTATCACTTTGATCCTATATGGAGAATCCTTGTGTTAGGCAGAGATTGACCGAGCGTAGCATAGGAAACTCCTTTCCCATCAAGAGTATGTCATCCATGTACTCTACGAGGATCACCACCATACTCCCTACTATCTTTTTTGTATACACAAGGTTCATCTACCATTTTGATGATGTCAAACTCTTTGACTATCTCATCAAAACAGATGTTCCAACTCCGCGATGCCTGCTTTAATCTTATAAAGCATCTTGTACACGTTTCCGCTGCTCCCACTGTCTACGAAGCCCTCTGGCTGTGTACTTACATACGCTCTCTTTTAAAACATCATTTTAGAAAGGCAGTCATGACACCCAACCGCCAGATATCGTAGTCATGGTATGTAGCCGTGGCAAGTAGGATCGGATGGACTTAAGCATAGCCACTGAAAAAGGTTTCATCATTAGCCACAACTGGTCTACGATGCAAACCTTTAACAAGTCTAGCTTTGAAAGTCTCAACTTTTCCATTTACACCAAGTAATCTTCTCAAGATATACTTGCTCCTGATGGGGATTTAACCCTTCAGATAAAGCAACCAAAGTCCGTACTTTGTTGGTGTATAAGAATTCCATCTCAGATCAGTAAGCATCCAGCCATTCTTACAGAGTCCCTCTCCTGATGGCCTGCTCGAAACTAGTTGGGTCATCATCTCATGATGCAATCCTTGCTCCCACTGTCATAGAGAAACAAAAGTATCTCTCAGGTGGATGAGGAACCCTACTAGATCGGCGGAGAGGCTAAGGTTCGTTGGAATCTACTGAATCCTTTGGTTCTATCGAATCATCAGCTGCAGTTTGTATAGCCGAAACATTTCCAGTTCTACATAATAGACCTTGCCTCGAGCTTGTCCGGATTTTGCTTTTAGACATAGGCCGGTCAACCCCAAATATTAACTAGCTTAAGACATGGGCTCTTCCCATACCATATCTCATATGGAGTGGTAGGCTGTGATCTGATTCGAACCTAATTCAATAGGTATGCAGCTTCTCAAGTGCATAACCCCTAAAAGGAAATTGGAAACTCAGTAGTACTCATCATAGAGCACACCATATCACATAGGGTGTTATTGCTCCGCCCCGATATACCATCGTGCTATGGTGTATACGGAGGAGTAATGCTGAGATAGAATCTCATTCTCCTTTAGAATAGTCCAGGAATTCTATTCACAAGTATTCTCCTCCTTGATCTCATCAAAGGACATAATACTTATACCCGTATTGGTACTCTACTTCTAACTTATATTCTGTGAATATCTTAAAAGGTTCGGACTTGTGTTTCAACAGGAACATATGACTGAATCTTGAGAGATCATCAGAGAATGTAATGAAGTACAAAGAACCGGTCTTGGCATGTGTAGACAAGAGACCTACATACATCAACATGTATCAACCCAAGGGTTCACTAACTCTTTCTCTGTTTCCAGTAAACGGAGCTATGGTTATCTTATCTTTGTGACATGACTGGCAAGTTTCACAAGATGTAAATTCAAACTAATTTAAATATGCATCTAAAATGTAACTTAAGCTAGTCGGGTCACATTGATATGACCTAGTCTACAAAACCTCTTGAAGGATCCGTTCATATCTGAACTCTTCCTCTTTTGTGTGTTTCGTATACTAAGAACTGTAGTTTGATTTAGAACATCAATGCTTTTAGATAACGTGCCTGAACCGATCAACTTTTGATATAGGAAATGTTCAAAACATTATCCAACAATACAAAATTTTATCATTTCTTTACTAATAAAGAGATTGATATGATTTTGTATATCAGGTTCAGTATCTAATAGCATTTGTTCAGAATCAATGTATTTGGAAATATAGGATGACAGTGACCAACAGACTTGGCTGCAACACTTGCACCGTTTTCTGTCTCATGAAACTTATCACCCGTTCTCAGTTCTCTACCTTTCTGTAGCCCATGTAATGGATTACATATCTGGGATCCTGATCCGGTATAAAATACCCAGGACGTAGAGCTTACAGGGAAACAGTTCTTTGTAATGAACACACTCGAAGGAGATGCATCACATGCACTTTCTTTGTTTGGGCGGCATGAGAATCCTGGTATTCCCCTATTTCCTGCTCTGTCTTATAACAATTATAAGTTGGAGCGGGACCAACATTCCCCAGCTCAGTATAGCAAGCAGGTTCGGTCAATACATCTGTATTATTATCTTGATTAAGGCGTGATATGATCGCTACCTGGAGAGAGAGAGAAGAAAACACTCAGCGTATGCTCTTGCAAGATTAGATTGGTTATATATTTTATCTAATCAGGATGGCTCCCACTGTTTTTATCAAATCTTCTTTCAAATCCTAAAAGGAAAGACTAGCCGGGATTAATTACACGCTACAAGTTCGCCAATCTTTCAGCCAGGCCAGTGTCAGTACTTTGAGGGAGGTCCCCCGTGCTGTCGCACGAACCTAATTAATATAAACCTCGTTTTCACATAGGCGTAACCCCGTTGACACCTTTCTAGACACCTACTTGATCAGCTAATTGTAATTTGTAAAACTCTCCCAGGAGTAACTCTTACTCGTAGTGGGTATCGGGATCCAACTATCTCATAGAAGGTATGCAATCTCATTGCAAATTTCAACACTTGAAATTCCCGATAATTTTACCCCTAATGTGCTATGACCTTGACGAAAGCCAACAAACCATAGCCCGCTAGTCAAGTTCAACCCGTACATTTCTTGACTGAATTAAACCCACCCGCACGACCCTTGACGAAAGCCAACAAAGCCGTACGACTACCCTAATCCAATCGCATCGTATGCAGCAGATAAGCAGCATATAGCTACTGCACACTGCACCTTGACGAAAGCCAACAAATGCAGCACGAATACTATATACAAATTATCTGAAATGACGGAGGGCTACGACAGGTTTTTCTGAAAACCTATTGCGTAAAGAACTTGATATCGTTGTAGAATTAAATGATTTTAAAATGGAGTGTTTTTGAGGCTTTTCTAGTTTTGCTAAAGGGGTCACTCCTAGTGAAGGGATCGTCGGCCCTTTCCTCGTCGAATGAGGTGCGGGATATATCATATACATCACTGTGTAAAGCAGAAACTATAGAAGCAATCAAAAGACAAACCGAGTGTGTAGCATCTGCCAGTTATTGCTAAAGGGGTCACTCCCGGTGAAGGGATCTCGGCCCTTTCCTCATCGAATAAGGTGCAGGATGTTCTACAAGGAACACCGCGATGCAAAGCAAGAACTGTAGCTACCTATTTTTGAGAAATTCGATTCCACAAAATCTTTTAGGTTTCTTTTCTTTCATTAATCATATTAATGAAGTCCCATCATTTAAGTCACCTAAACATCACAGATAAATATAACGTACGCTTATGCCATCCGCATTCGCCTCGATGTCCCGTCTGCACCGTTAGGTTAGGTAACTAACGGCAGAGCGAGGCAGGGCTAGCGCGGGTGTAAAACATAAGCAACGTTTATATAATATATCATATATACTATATACAATATCTATCTGAACAAATCACATGATCACATCACAGATAACACAGCAGAAAATATCAAATGAAACATTGGATATACTAGGACGTCCGTGTTTTCAATACGAGCCAGTATAAAACACGGATTCCACGGGCGCGATGAATAGCCAAACCCACACCCCTAGACCCCTAAGAGAGCGGCAAGCAACCCTACCAATTCTAGAGTTAGGAGACCCGGACTCGACTCCTCGAGTTGGTCTCCCACTGGACTCCAGAACCCGGTTACTTGTTCTCCCCTCCTTGGGTCTATCCTAGTGCGGAAAAGTAAATAATATGCAAAGGTGACATCTTCCGCAACCTGGAAGTGCCCTAATAAAAGAATTTTACATACAAGTTTTTACATGAATGAAAATGAAAAACACTCATCTCACATAAAACCCTACCGGCTATTCAAACACGACGATCCAAAATAACATATCCAGCAACACATAACATCACATGTCATCAACGTAAGTAAACATGCGTATCCCAATTGTCGTTGACATATAGCAACGAAACCGGCAATATCACATATTACACTTACGGTCGCAGAAAAGAAAGTGTAAAACTACAACAGTTGGAATCCGCAAACTCTTTAGACACCGCATGCCTAATCAAATGAATTCCTTAGACATCGCATGCCTAACAATTATAAACCCCGCATTTTAGTCTCATTATCGAAAACACTTTTCAATATCAAATCGGGCAATTCAACAAGATTCCCGACATCCTGATCGAATGCTCGTCGCAAACTTTAGTAGACGGCCGCACCCCCGATACCGTCGACGAAGTGCACCAAGGCGGAACAGCGCTACCGCGAGCACCCGAACGGATGCTTTCGGCGACGGGGTTCTCCTAAAGTCACTTGGTCGGGGCTAAGGGGTGTAGCTGTCTATTAAGTTTATCCGGCGAGTATTCGCGTACGCTACGTGATTGCGACGGACTTTTGATCACATCAAAATTCCGTGGCAACCGATCAAGTGAGACTAGACTGCTAGATTTATAACATTCAAATGTTGTTGATTCCAATTATTGTATCACATTCCAGATAAATAGAAAATATTAAACTTTCCGATCGAACAATCAAACACCCAAGTTTTCCCGGAACAGCTCAACACATGAAATAAGTTTAAAAACATTCACTTCATGCCTCAGTACAAACGGTCCAGCCGTAGAAGGGTCAAGCCAACGCCTCACATATGGCACGCCGTACTGCCCCAAACCCTAAGGTTCAAAGGGCAGTTCAAGATGGTCACATAATCGAGTTAAGGTATTGTCTTCTAGAGGGTCCATCACGTTACTTGCACTACTTAGAATGTTCTTAAACCACGGAAAGATCCGACACTTGTAAATTTCCCGACGGGGGAAAAAGTGGGTACTTATATCCGGTCGAACTTTTCAACATTTTCTAAAATTATCCGGAAAAACACGGACGAAGTTAAACTTCCCGATCGAAACACCGAGTCCCCAATACAACCCAGAAAACACAACTCTTGAGTAAATATTAAAAATTCCCAGAAAATACAGCACTTTCAGATAGACATTACTGTGCAAATCACGTGCCATAAATCATCATTATGGCCGCGGAACCGCCGCGAAACCCATGGTGGCGTCGCGGTTCCGCGGCTCTTTAAATGATTTGTGGGCACGTGAAGCACAGTAATTCCTAGAACAGCCTTCTGAATTTTTTGGATATTTTTAATATAGAAAAATACACTGTTTTAAAAAATGTACAGAGAAGGGGTCGGATTAGGGTTTCGTGTTTCGATCGGACTTAAAATATCGTCAACAGTTCGCCTAAACCTCTAGCTAGGCTCTGATACCACTGTAGGGCTACTAGGCACACTCAAGATGTTCCACAAGGCTTCAACCATGCCAAACTCAAAAAATTCATATGCCGAGAAACCCTAAACTAGATCGATGACTAGAGGTAAAGGCGAAAACTAAACAAGTTAACAACTTAACTACTAAGTGAATGGAAATACAACCTTTGTAGATCCGGTCCACCACTTCTTTAGCTCCATGATGACGTCCCTTCGCTGCGATCACCGGGATCCCGGACTCTTGCGATGGTTTCGTCGGAGAAATGAGCGGGCTAGGTCGTTGACTTCGATACCGAAGATGATCTACGTCGAGGCAACTCTAAATCAAGCTCCATCTTCACTTGGTCATGAAACATGTGAAGATAACACACTCTACTACATGGCAAGTGGTAGAGGATGAAGAAATAGGAAGTGGGTTCACTTTGGAATTGGATTTCTCACTTGGATTCATCACTTAGAAATTTTCAAGAAGAGTTTTCTTTTCTTCATGAAGAAGAAGAAGAAGATGAAAGAAAAAGAATTATTTTAAAATGAAAATCCAAGTGATTCTTATCATGTAGCAACCATGGGTGAGTTAACAAGTGTAAAGAATAAACTAGGGTTTAGGTAAATGGTTAGGTTAAGCATAAAAACAAAATGGTAGACTTATTCAAAGCTTCATGAAGCTTCAACAATAAAACAAAGCAAGCCACCATTTCCTTTTTTTCCAAAAATGAATTAAAGAAAATAAATAAACCAAATAAAATCCTAACCATTAACCTAAATATGGTTTAAAACATACACACACCCAAGTTTGCATGTATCATCAAACATGATACAAACTAGTGCACAAAACTATATCATATATACAATGTGCACATCAAGTGAGAAAATCCATCTTAAGTGAACCAATACTAGTTAATGCAAAGTAATATATCAAACATATAATTATACATTAAATCATTAAATCAACACTTAATTTAATGATCCGGTCATACTGCATATAACCGACTAATATCTAGTGTATCAATGTATGGAATCAACACTTGATTCGGTAACCAGGCTATATCATATATAACCGTCCAATGATACAAATCGCGAGAATAGAATACAGTATCACATACTGGTATTATTCTCGGTCCCGCACATATCTCATATGCGCTCCTATTTCGTTTCGCTTGAGCCTGGAAACCTCTGTGTAGGACTCTAAAGACTCGTCAATATGCCGGCTGCAGGTGATGATCATATCAAACACCTACAAGCCGCAAGCGGTCTGCTAAACGTAACGGCCACCCGGGTATTGAGCGATCAGAAGATCAACGAGCAACCCCGCTCACACTCCTATGAATTCAACCGGTAACACTTACCGTACAGTCCGGTCTGTTCGTCTGATATGTCGCATATCTCGCCTAAAGGTGGTAAACGCCAGACCCCAATAGCTCTATAAGTCGTGTCGATATGAGGTCTATAACAGTTTGAGAAACTACTGGTAACACTTACCAGTAAATCTCAGCAACCCTAGCCAAGGATTTCCGGTTATAGCCAATCGAACACAGCGCAACATCAACTCCCTATACCGGGAGAGACGAATCCCCTCCTATCGCTCATTGCCTCCATGTGATTCGGGACTGTACCCAAAAACAACCGTTTTGCACGCCCTCTTGGACGTGGTAAGGTGGAAATCAAAGCACAGTGGGAATTACACAAGACTCTATGACGTTCTCGGGTCAACAGACTACTATGTACCAGTGTCACCAGAGAACTGCCATCTGACGTAAGGTATAATACCATCTGGGAGTTCTCGGCGAGTCCGTCCAGTGTACCCAATCTCCACTGAGCACCCGTATATCATCTCTGATGTCAAACACCAATGGATATGGGATCATCCATCGCCCATCTGTATATCGATGCCCCATCTCGATACACCCACGACAAGGGACCTTGAAGGATGTACTTATGGACTACCATGTCCCCACTAGTATGATCTGCATCATAGTCCAGGTAGTGAAGTACACATCCTAAGGGCTTTACCAACATGTAACAGAGAGACAATCAGTGTACACGTTAAGGTAAAGAGCAACCAGATAGCATACTATCATGTCGAGCAAGAAATTCCTCCCTATATATGTCCAAGCATCCACTACAATATACATCCTATGTATAGCAATGGCCTCTAGGGCATACATATAACTAACAATGGTGAGACGACAGGGAGCGGCGACGGTTCCACACGTGACTTTACCACCTTCACCACCTCCTCAGAGAGCTCTACTTGCTACCCCCGTGTTAGTTATATGTATGCCCTAGAGGCCATTACTGTACATATGATGTATATTGTAGTGGATGCTAGGACGTATATAGGGAGGACTTTCTTGCTCGACATGATAGTATGCTATCTGGTTGATCTTTACCTTAACGTGTATGCTGATTGTCTCTCTGTTACATGTTGGTAAAGCCCTTAGGATCTGTACTTGACTACCTGGAATATGATGCGGATCATACTAGTGGGGATATGGTAGTCCATAAGTACATCCTTCAAAGTCCCTAGTCGTGGGTGTATCGAGACGGGGCATCGATATACCAGAGTAGACTAGCGTATATCTTCTCGACCCATACAGATGGGCGATGGATGATCCCATATCCATTGGTGTTTGACATCGGAGATGATATACGGGTGCTCAGTAGAGACTGGGTACACTGGACGGACTCGCCGAGAACTCCCAGATGGTATTATACCTCACGTCAGATGGCAGTTCTCTGGTGACACTGGTACAGAGTAGTCTGTTGACCCGAGATCGTCATAGAGTCTTGTGTGGTTCCCACTGTGCTTTGATTTCCATCTTACCACGTCCAAGAGGGCGTGCAAAACGGTGGTTTTTGGGTACAGTCCCGAGTCACATGGAGGCAATGAGCGATAGGAGGGGATTCGTCTCTCCCGGTATAGGGGGTTGATGTTGCGCTGTGTTCGATTGGCTATAACAGGAAATCCCTGGCCAGGGTTGCTGAGATTTACTGGTAAGTGTTACCAGTAGTTTCTCGAATAGTTATAGACCTCATATCGACACGACTTATCGAGCTATTGGGGTCTGACGTTTACCACCCCTAGGCGAGATATGCGACAGATCAGACGATCAGACCGGACTGTACGGTAGTGTTACTGGTCGGATTCACTGGAGTGTGAGCAGGCTTGCTCGTCGATCTTCAGATCGTTCAATACCCGGGTGGCCGTTACGTTTAGCAGACCGCTTGCGGCTTGTGGGTGTTTGATATGATCATCATCTGCTGCCGGCGTATTGACGAGTCTTTAGAGTCCTACACAGAGGTTTCCTGGCTCAAGCGAAACGAAATAGGAGCGCATATGAGATATGTGCGGGACCGAGAATGATGCGTGTATGTGATACTGCATTCCATTATTGCGATGAATGTATCGGAAAGGTTGTATGCGATATAACCTAGTTATCGATTCAAGCGTTGATTCGATAAGCCGATACATTGAATACTAGTCGGTTGTGTGCGACATGACCGGATCATTGAATCAAGTGTTGATTTAATGATTTAATGCATAATTATATATTTGATATGTTACTTTGCACTAACTAGTATTGGTTCACTTTAAACGGATTTTCTCACTTGGATTGTGCACATTGTATATGTGATATATTTTTGTGCACTTGTATGTATCATATTTGATGATGCATGCTAACTTGTGTTTTGTGTAAAGTTTAAACCATGGTTATGTAATGGTTAGGATTATTCATTTATTCATTTGTTTTTATTTTTGGAAAATGATAAACATAAAGCAAAATGGTGGCTTTATTTGGAAGCTTGTTGAAGCTTCATGAAGACTTTGACCAAAGTGACCATTTTGTCTCATGTTTAACCCTAACCACTCCATTAACCCTAGTTTAATCTCTACACTTGACCATGGTTGTTGATGATAAGTATTCTTTGATTTTCTATTTTCTAATTAACTTATCATAATACTTATCTTCTTCTTGCTCTTCTTATTCATTCTTCTTTGAAGAAAACCAAGCTCCATCAATGGTGATTGTTGGAAAAGAGTGAGAAATCCAATTCTAAAGTCTACCCACTTCCTATTTCTTCATCCTCTACCTCTTGCCAAGTAGTAGAGTGTGTTTCCTTCACAAGTTTCATGACTTGGTGAAGGTGGAGCTTGATTCATCAATGCCTCGACGTAGATCATCTTCGGCTTGGACATCGACGACCTAGCCCGCCCATTCTCCGACGAAGACGACGCTAGAGCCCGGATTCCTTTTGGACAGCGGAGACGACTTCGTTGCGGAGCTATGGAGGTGGAGCACCGGATCTACAAAGGTTGTATTTCCGTATTCTCATTAGTTAATTTGTTAACTAGTTCTTTTTCGCCTAGACATCTAGTTATCGATCCGTAGTCGGGTCTCTCGGCACCGTTAAAATTTTAATTTGGCATGGTTGATGCCTTGTGAGACCTTCATAGGGTGCCTAGGAACCCTACAGTGGTATCAAAGCCTAACTAGAGCCTTAGGCGATGCGTAGACGGAGTTAGAAGTCCGATCGACCCGAAACCCCGACTTTGAAATGCTCTCTGGACATTTTTGTAAAATGTGGATTTTTGAAAATTAAAAATATGCAGAAAAACATGCAGGTAAATCTAAGAATCACGATGCAAAAATTACCTAATGATCTTTCTAAAGTGCGGCGGAACCGCGGCATTAGCGTGCTAATGCGGCCCTTCCGCCGCACTTTTATCTTATCTGCCATTGAATTTTGCACAGTAACTCCTATTTTTCAGTGCTGGTTTTCCTGGGTATTTTTAATCTGAAATCAAGAGTTGAGTATTTTGGGTTGTATTGGGAGTTCATACATTCGATCGGATTGTCAAACTTTGTCTATGTGTCGTTCCGGATAATTTTTTGAATATGTTAAAAAGTTCGACCGGATATAAATACCCAATTTTTCCCCTGTCGGGAAATTTCCAAGTGTTGGATATTTCTGCAGTTTAACGACGTTCTAAGTAGTGCAAGTAACGCGATGGTCCCTCTAGAAGACAACAAACCTTAACTCGATTATGTGACCGTCTTGAACTGCCCTTTGAACCTTCGGGTTTGGGGCAGTACGGCGTGCCACATGTGAGGCGTTGGCTTGACCCTTCTACGGCTGGACCGTTGCTACTGAGGCACGAACTGAATGTTGTTAGACTTATTTCATGTGTTGATCTGTATCGGGAAAACTTGGGTGTTCGATTGTTCGATCGGAAAGTTTAACATTTTCTGTTTATCTGGAATGTGATACAAAAATTGGAATTCACAAGAAGTTATGAGATAACTGAATGAATGTTATAAACGTAGCAGTTTAGTCTCACTTGATCGGTTACCACGGAATTTTGATGTGATCAAAAGTCCGTCGCGATCACGTAGCGTACGCGGATACTTGCCGGGTAAACTTAATAGACAGCCTCGCTCCATTGCCCCGACCAAGTGACTGTAGGAGAACCCCGTCGCCGAAAGCATCCGTTCGGGTGCTCGCGGCAGCGGTGTTCCGCCTTGGTGCACTTCGTCGACGGCATCGGGGGTGCGGCCGCCTACTAAAGTTTGCGACGAGCATTCGATCAGGTTGTCGGGAATCTTGTTGAATTGCCCGACTTGATATTGAAAAGAGTTTTCGATAATGAGACTAAAATGCGGGGTTTATAATTGTTAGGCATGTGATGTCTAAGTAATTCATTTGATTAGGCTTGCGATGTCTATGCAGGTTGCGGATTCCAACTGTTGTAGTTTTACACTTTCTTTTCTGTGACCGTAAGTGTAATATGTGATATCGCCGGTTTGGTTGCTATATGTCAACGACAATTGGGATGCGCATATTTACTTACGTTGATGACATGTGATGTTATGTGTTGCTGGATATGTTATATTGGATCGTCGTGTTTGAATAGCCGGGGGTTTTTATGTGAGATGAGTGTTTTTCGTTTTCATTCATGTAAAAACTTGTATGTAATATTCTTTTATTGGGGCACTTCCAGGTTGCGGAAGTCGTCACCCGTTGTATATTATTTACTTTTCTGCACTAGGATAGACCCAAGGAGGGGAGCACAAGTAACCGGGTTCTGGGGTCCAGTAGGAGACCAACTCGAGGAGTCGAGTCTGGGTCTCCTAACCCTAGAATTGGTAGGGTTGCTTGCCGCTCTCGTAGGGGTCTAGGGGTGTGGGATTGGCTATTCATCACGACCGTGGAATCCGTGTTTTATACTGGCTCGTATTGAAAACACGGACGTCCTAGTATATCCAATATTTCATATGTTTCTTCTACTGTGTTTTATCTGTGATCATGCGATGTTCTGTGCTCTGTGACAGATATTATAGTATATATGATATATTATATAGACGTTACTTATGTTTTACACCCGCGCTAGCCCTGCCCCGCTCTGCCGTTAGTTACCTAACCTAACGGTGCACGAGGGGACATCGAGGCGAATGCGGATGGCATAAGTGTACGTCATATCTATCTGTGATGTTTAGGTAACTTAAATGATGGGAATTCATTAATGTGATTAATGAAATAAAAGAAACCTAAGATGTTGTAGAATCGAATTTCAAAATAAAACAGGTAGCTACAGTTCTTGCTTTGCACAGCGGTATATGTGATATATCCTGCACCTTATTCGATGAGGAAAGGACCGAGGTCCCTTTACCGGGAGTGACTCCTTTAGCAATAACTGGCAGATGCTACAACCCTCGGTTTGTCTTTTGATTGCTTTTAAGAGTTTTTGCTTTGCACAGCGATATATATGATATATCCCGCACCTCATTCGACGAGGAAAGGACCGACGATCCCTTCACCGGGAGTGACTCCTTTAGCAAAACTAGAAAAGCCTCAAAAACACTCCATTTCAAAATTCATTTGATTCTACAACGATATCAAGTTCATTACGCAATAGGTTTTCATAAAAACCTGTCGTAGCCCTCCGTCATTTCAGATAATTAGTAGTTAGTATTCGTGCTGCGTTTGTTGGCCTTTGTCAAGGCGCAGTGTGCGGTAGCTGACTGGTGGTTATCTGCTTATGCATATGATGCAGATTGAGTTAGGGTAGTCGTGCGACCTTGTTGGCCTTTGTCAAGGGCCGTGCGGGTGGGTTTAATTCAATCAGGAAATGACGGGTTGAACTTGACTAGCATCCTATGGTTTGTTGGCCTTTGTCAAGGTCATAGGAGGTTAGGGGCAAAATATTATCGGGAATTTCAAGTGTTGAAATTTGCAATGAGATTGCATACCTTCTATGAGATAGTTGGATCCCGATACCCGCTGCGAGTAAGAGTTACTCCTGGGAGAGTTTTATACATTACAATTAGCCGATCAAGTAGGTGTCTAGAAAGGTGTCAACGAGGTTACGCCTCTGGGAAAACGAGGTTTACATTAATAAGGTTCGTGCGAAAGCACGGGGGACCTCCCTCAAAGTACCGATACTGGCCTGGCTGAAAGATTGGCGAACTTGTAGTGTGTAATTAATCCCGGCTAGTCTTTCCTTTTAGGGTTTGAAGGAAGATTTGATAAAAAGCAGTGGGAGCCATCCTGATTAGATAAAATAATAACCAATCTATTCTTAACAGAGCGCACGCTGAGTGTTTTCTTCTCTCTCTCTCCAGGTAGCGACCATATCACGCCTTAATCAAAATAATAATACGGATTATTGACCGAACCCGCTTGTTATACTGAGCTGGGGAACGTTGGTCCCGCTCCAACTTATAATTGTTATAAGACAGAGCAAGAAATTAGGGGATTACCAGAATTCCCATGCCGCCCAAACGAAGAGAGTGCATGCTGATGCATCATCATCGGGTGTGTTCATTACAGAGAACTGTTTCTCAGTATCCATTACGTCCTGGGTATGTGTTACCGGATCAGGATCCCAGATATGTAATTAGTTACATAGGGCTACAGAAAGGTAGAGAACTGAGAACGGGTGATAAGTTTCATGAGGCAGAAAACGGGGCAAGAGTTGCAGCCAAGTCTGTTGGTCACTGTCACCCTGTATTACAATACATTGATTCTGAACGAATGTTATTAGATACCGAACCTGATATACAAAATCATATCAGTCTCTTTATTAGTAAAGAAATGATAAAATTTTGTATTGTTGGATAATGTTTTGAACATTTCCTATATCAAAAGTTGATCGGTTCAGGCACGTTATCTAAAAGCATTAATGTTCTAAATCAAACCACAGTTCTTAGTATACGGAACACACACAAGAGGAAGAGTTCAGAAATGAACGAATCCTTCTTGAGGCATTGTAGACTAGGTCATATTAATGCGACCTGACTAGCTGAAGTTACATTTAGATGCATATTTAAATTAGTTTGAATTTACATCTTGTGAAACTCGCCAGTCATGTCACAAAGATAAGATGACCACAGCTCTGTTTATTGGAAACAGAGAAAGAGTTAGAAAACTCTTGAGATGATACATGTTGATGTATGTAAGGTCCCCTGTCTACACATGCCAGGACAGGTTCTTTGTACTTCATTACATTCTCTGATGATCTTTCGAGTTTCAGACCTATGTTCCTGTTGAAACACACGTCCGAACCTTTTGAGATATTCACAGAATATAAGTTAGAAGTAGAGAACCAATACGGTTATAAGTATTATGTCCTTTGATGAGATCAAGGAGGAGAATACTTGAGCACGGAATTCCTGGACTTTTCAAAAGGGGAATGAGATTCTCTCTCAGCATTACTCCTCTGTATACACCATAGCACGATGGTATATCAGGGCGGAGCTATAACACCCTATATGATAAGGTGTGCTCTATGATGAGTACTACTGAGTTACCTGTTTCCTTTTTGGGAGTTATGCGCTTGAGAAGCTGCATACCTATTGAATATGGTTCCAATCAAATCAATTGCCTACCACTTCATATGTGATATGGAAAGGGAAGAGCCCATATCTTAAGTTAGTTAAGATTTGAGGATTGTCCGGCCTATGTCTAAAAGCAAAATCCGGACAAGTTCGAGGCAAGGTCTGTTATATAGAACTGGAAATGTTCCAGCTATACAAAACTGCAGCAGATGATTTGGTGGAACCAAAGGATTCAGTAGATACCAACGAACCTCAGCCTCTCCGCCGATCTAGTAGGGTTCCTCACCCACCTGAGTGATACTTCGGTTTCTCTATGACAGTGGGAGCGAGGATTGCATCATGAGATGATGACCCAACTAGCTTCGAGCTGGCCATCGAGAGTAGGGACTCTGTAAGAATGGCTGGATGCTTAGCGATCTAAGATGGAATCCATGTACACCAACAAAGTATGGACTTTGGTTGCAATATCTGAAGGGTTAAATCCCCATCAGGAGCAAGTATATCTTGAGAAGATTACTTGGTGTAGATAGAAAGGTTAAGACTTTCAAAGCTAGACTTGTTAAAGCTTTTCGTCATCGACCAGGCGTGGATCATGATGAAACTTTTTCAAGTGACTATGCTTAAGTCCATCCAGATCCTACTTGCCACGGCTACATACCATGACTACGATATCTGGTGGTTGGGTGTCATGACTGCTTTTCTAAATGATGTTTTAGAAGAGTGCGTCTATAAGTACACAGCCAGAGGGCTTCGTAGACAGTGGGAGCAGCGGAAACGTGTGCAAGATGCTTTATATGATGAAGCAGGCATCGCGGAGATGGAACATCTATTTTGATGGATAGGTCAAAGAAGTTGACATCATCAAAATGGTAGATGAACCTTGTATAAACAAAAGGGTAGTAGGGAGTATGGTGGTGATCCTCGTAGAGTACGTGGATGACATACTCTTGATAAGGAAAGAGTTTCCTATGCTACGCTCGGTCAATCTCCGTTTATCACAATGACTCTCCACATAGGATCAAAATGATACCTCCTAAATCCTGAGTTTTGGATCTATGAGATAGATCTAATTGGATGTTAGCACTCTCACTAGTTGTAGTGAGACGGTATCAATCGATCCTGGGGAGAATCACTGGAAGGGTTCCAGGGTGATAAAGACGACTGAATGTCAGTCACAGGCATTGTCTTTACCCTCAGTGGAGGGACGGTATGTTGGAAGAGTTCCAAGCTAGATACCGTGGCATACTAGAAGATAAAGGCGGGATACATCGCTACTAAAGATGCTACCAAAGAGGCTGTTTGGGTGTGTATTGGTTCATGAGATGAACTATGTTTCTCCCATTGTGTGACAATGGAGTTGTGGCTTATGCCAAGGAACACCGGTCCCATCAGTAATCCAGACATATTCTAAGGCAGTATCACCTGATCATAGAGATAGTTGATCTCCAGGGTGATCGAGGTTTGGAGAGTAGATTCAGAGGACAACACAGCGGATCCACTCACAAAGGCCTGTTCCCAGAGAGAGATTTTTATGGGATGGTTGAGTATGAGATACTACAACCACTGCTATCAGATGGCCCTAGTGCAAGTGGGAGATTGTTAGTTATATGTATGCCCTAGAGGCCATTACTGTACATATGATGTATATTGTAGTGGATGCTAGGACGTATATAGGGAGGACTTTCTTGCTTGACATGATAGTATGCTATCTGGTTGATCTTTACCTTAACGTGTATGCTGATTGTCTCTCTGTTACATGTTGGTAAAGCCCTTAGGATCTGTACTTGACTACCTGGACTATGATGCGGATCATACTAGTGGGGATATGGTAGTCCATAAGTACATCCTTCAAAGTCCCTAGTCGTGGGTGTATCGAGACGGGGCATCGATATACCAGAGTAGACTAGCGTATACCTTCTCGACCCATACAGATGGGCGATGGATGATCCCATATCCATTGGTGTTTGACATCGGAGATGATATACGGGTGCTCAGTAGAGACTGGGTACACTGGACGGACTCGCCGAGAACTCCCAGATGGTATTATACCTCACGTCAGATGGCAGTTCTCTGGTGACACTGGTACAGAGTAGTCTGTTGACCCGAGATCGTCATAGAGTCTTGTGTGGTTCCCACTATGCTTTGATTTCCATCTTACCACGTCCAAGAGGGCGTGCAAAACGGTGGTTTTTGGGTACAGTCCCGAGTCACATGGAGGCAATGAGCGATAGGAGGGGATTCGTCTCTCCCGGTATAGGGGGTTGATGTTGCGCTGTGTTCGATTGGCTATAACAGGAAATCCCTGGCCAGGGTTGCTGAGATTTACTGGTAAGTGTTACCAGTAGTTTCTCGAATAGTTATAGACCTCATATCGACACGACTTATCGAGCTATTGGGGTCTGACGTTTACCACCCCTAGGCGAGATATGCGACAGATCAGACGATCAGACCGGACTGTACGGTAGTGTTACTGGTCGGATTCACTGGAGTGTGAGCGGGCTTGCTCGTCGATCTTCAGATCGTTCAATAACCGGGTGGACGTTACGTTTAGCAGACCGCTTGCGGCTTGTGGGTGTTTGATATGATCATCATCTGCTGCCGGCGTATTGACGAGTCTTTAGAGTCCTACACAGAGGTTTCCTGGCTCAAGCGAAACGAAATAGGAGCGCATATGAGATATGTGCGGGACCGAGAATGATGCTTGTATGTGATACCGCATTCCATTCTTGCGATGAATGTATCGGAAAGGTTGTATGCGATATAACCTAGTTATCGATTCAAGCATTGATTCGATAAGCCGATACATTGAATACTAGTCGGTTGTGTGCGACATGACCGGATCATTGAATCAAGTGTTGATTTAATGATTTAATGCATAATTATATATTTGATATGTTACTTTGCACTAACTAGTATTGGTTCACTTTAAACGGATTTTCTCACTTGGATTGTGCACATTGTATATGTGATATATTTTTGTGCACTTGTATGTATCATATTTGATGATGCATGCTAACTTGTGTTTTGTGTAAAGTTTAAACCATGGTTATGTAATGGTTAGGATTATTCATTTATTCATTTGTTTTTATTTTTGGAAAATGATAAACATAAAGCAAAATGGTGGCTTTATTTGGAAGCTTGTTGAAGCTTCATGAAGACTTTGACCAAAGTGACCATTTTGTCTCATGTTTAACCCTAACCACTCCATTAACCCTAGTTTAATCTCTACACTTGACCATGGTTGTTGATGATAAGTATTCTTTGATTTTCTATTTTCTAATTAACTTAGCATAATACTTATCTTCTTCTTGCTCTTCTTCTTCTTCATTCTTCTTTGAAGAAAACCAAGCTCCATCAATGGTGATTGTTGGAAAAGAGTGAGAAATCCAATTCTAAAGTCTACCCACTTCCTATTTCTTCATCCTCTACCTCTTGCCAAGTAGTAGAGTGTGTTTCCTTCACAAGTTTCATGACTTGGTGAAGGTGGAGCTTGATTCATCGATGCCTCGACGTAGATCATCTTCGGCTTGGACATCGACGACCTAGCCCGCCCATTCTCCGACGAAGACGACGCTAGAGCCCGGATTCCTTTTGGACAGCGGAGACGACTTCGTTGCGGAGCTATGGAGGTGGAGCACCGGATCTACAAAGGTTGTATTTCCGTATTCTCATTAGTTAATTTGTTAACTAGTTCTTTTTCGCCTAGACATCTAGTTATCGATCCGTAGTCGGGTCTCTCGGCACCGTCAAAATTTTAATTTGGCATGGTTGATGCCTTGTGAGACCTTCATAGGGTGCCTAGGAACCCTACACCCCGGTGACGCTCTACGTCAGTTAGGCGCCCCCAGAGGCCGTGGACGTGGCAGTCCTATTCATAGAGGATGAGGAGGCCGAAGCCGAGGCCGAGGGCAGCCAGCTATTAGTGGGTGACAGCCCCGAGTGTTCGCTTTGACTCTGCAGGATGCGCAGGCATCCAATGCCGTTGTGACAGGTACCTTTCCAATATGTTCTTTCGACGCGCGAGTATTATTCGACCCAGGTTTCACACATTCGTATGTATCCACACACTTTGCACCGATGTTGGGCCGTGAGTCATCATCGTTAGATCAGCAGCTTGTTGTTATTACACCGGTAGGCGAGTCGTTTGTCGCTCGTTTTTTGTTTCGATTGTGTTCCGTTCATATCGGGGAGAGGGATTTGTCGGTTGATTTGATTCTCCTCGATATGTTGGACTTTGATGTGCTTCTGGGCATGGAGTAGCTGGCCACTTTTTATGCATCTGTGGACTGCCGTGAGAAGGCAATCAGATTTAGCTTTCTGGGAAAGCCAGTCCTTGTTATTCAGGGAGCCGCAACGTCACCCTTCCCAGCTTAATTTCGTCTCTTTGCACCGGTCAGCTATTGCGGAAGGGATGTCAGGAATTCTTAGCGTATGTTTATGATACTCGAGCTGCAGTGGTTCCTTTAGACCAGGTCCCGATTGTTAGTGAGTTCCCTGATGTTTTCCCTAACGAGCTGCCTGGGTTACCTCCTGAGCGCGATGTTGAGTTCTGCATCGATTTGATTCCCGGCTCGGGGCCTATTTCCATACCGCCTTATCAGATGGCCCCGGCGGAGCTTAGAGAGCTGAAGGATCAGTTGTAGGATTTGTTAGATAAAGGGCTTTTTCGACCTAGTGTGTCTCCGTGGGGTGCTCCTGTCCTGTTCGTCAAGAAGAAAGACGGCAGTTTGCGCTTGTGTATTGATTACTGCCAGTTGAACAGGGTTACCGTACAGAACAGATATCCTTTACCATGTATCGATGATTTGTTTGACCAGCTTCAGGGTGCGAGATACTTTTCGAGGATTGACTTGCGATCGGGTTACCATCAGTTGCGGGTGCGGCAGGAGGATATTCCGAGGATGGCTTTTCGCACACGTTACAGGCACTATGAGTTTTTGGTAATGTCGTTCGAACTCACCAATGCACCAGCCGCATTTATGGACTTGATGAACCACATTTTCAGTCCGTATCTAGATCTCTTCATCATCGTGTTTATTGATGACATTTTGGTTTATTCCCGGAGCCGAGAGGAGTACGAGCAACACTTGCGGATCACGTTACAGACTTTGCGGGAGCACCAGCTGTTCGCGAAATTTTCCAAGTGCGCGTTTTAGCTTGACAGCATTGATTTCTTGGGTCACGTGATTATGAGAGATGGCATATGTGTGGACCCGAAGAAGATTGAGGACGTTCAGCATTGGCCCAGACCAGCATGAGTTACAGAGATCCGCAGCTTCCTAGGCCTGGCTGGCTACTACCGACGATTTGTTCAGGACTTCTCCCGTATTGCTGCACCGTTGACCGGGTTGACTCGGAAGGTAGTTCCTTTTGATTGGACCGAGGAATGGGAGCATTGTTAGGTTTGCTTAGCACCCTATAATGAGTTTTGAAGCAGCACATGTGTCAAAGTTTGGATTTTGATGGTGCTAAACAAGCATGCAAAGGAATCGATCCTAGAAAATTAGGGTTAAGAAACTTAAAGCGAACAAAACTAGGGTTTCGAGACTACAACCTTTGTAGTTCCCTTGCGCTGGACTCCTTGGTGTCTTGGGTGTTGGAAGAAGGTCCTCTTGAAGTCCTCATACATCCACGACGATCCACCCGGAGTTCGCCATCCAAGCTCGCAACTTCGAGAATCGAAGAGAACACTCTAAACAAGTTGGCTAAACTTGTATAGAATGATGTTGTGGTTTAGAATCTCACTTCAAAAACCTTTCTTTATGTGTATATTACTCACTAGAAGAAACTAGAGAGCAAATATGAAGGAGGAAGAAGATGGTGGCAATATTTTAACAAGAGATGAAGTAAATGATAACCATTGTTAAGAAAAAAGAAATATATCATTATATGTTTTATCTCTTCTCACTATGAACCATGGTTAAAATGATGGAGACATTATTTAACTTGAGTTTTAGAACACAAAGAGAAGGATAACTCAAGGTTAGTGGTAGGTGAGAATTGTTAGGTTAAAAGAAGAATGTAGAAGCTTGAAAGAATTATCCTTTTCTTTTCAATTTTGATTTTAAATATAAAATCAAATAATAATCCATCACTTAATCCATGGTGTGAGTCTTATATTGCCACCATTTTCATGTGTTAACAACCATGATAAATGGGTGTATGTATGTATGTATCTATGCACATCCATATGTGCATGAAACTAGAAAGAAAGAAGAAAATCATACATGCATGCATACATCCATCATATACTAGAAAGGTTTCAAGTGAGAAAAACTAATGGTTAGATGATAAATCAACACTTGATTTATCAATCCGGTCATATCTCATATGACCCCACCAAAAGCAGGCCGCCCGATCAATCTTCGGTATCATATACGCACATTTTAATCGGGTGCATGCGCGTATCGCATACGCGCACCACAACGTTTCGCCTGGACTGGGTAACTCCTTTGTGGGACTCTAAGACTCGTCAATACGCCGGCAGAGGGTGATGATCATATCAGGAACCCCCAAGCCGCAAGCGGTCAGCTAAACGTAACGGCCAACCGGGTATTGAGCGATCAGAAGAAGACAAGCGAACCTGCTACAACCCCCGTCGAGCCAACCGGCAACACTACCGTACAATCCGGTCTCTTCGTCAGATATGCTGCATATTGAGCCAAGCGATGGTCACGTCGACCCTAATAACTCAATAAGTCGTGCCGGTGTATGGTCTATAACAGATCGAGAAACTACTGATAACGCTTATTAGTAAATCTCAGCAGCCCTGGCCAGGGACTTACTGATATAACCAGTCGGGCACAGTACAGCATCAACTCCCAATACCGGGAGAGACGAAACCCCTCCTATCGCTCATTGCCTTCGTGTGTCTCGGGACTGTACCCAACGGCCACCCGTTTGCACGACTCAGTAGAGCCATGGTAGGGTGGCAATCAAAGTACAGTGGGAGAACACACAAGACTCCATGACGATCTCGGGTCTACAGACTAACCTGTACCAGTGTCACCTGAGAACTGCTATCCGACGATAGATATAATTCCATATAGGAGTTCTCGGTGAGTCCGTCCAGTGTACCCAGTCTGCACTGAGCACCCGTATATGATCTTGTTGTCAAACATCGATGAAAGTGGGAACATCCATCGCCCATCGTATGGGTCTAGTATCATATACGCTAGTCTACGCTGGTATATCAATGCCCCGTCTCGATATACCTACGACTAGGGACTTTCCAGGAAATGCTTATAGACTACAGATGTCCCACTAGTATGATCTCAATCATAATCAGAGTAATCAAGCCGATATCCTCAGGGCTTTATCAGCATGTATGAATGAATAAAAGCATGATCAAATCATCATGTCAGATAAAGAAGAACCAGATAGCATACTATCATGTCGAGCAAGAATGCATACTGAATATATATACATGTATAGATATATCCACTATCATATAATGGCCTCTAGGGCATACATATATCCTACAATCTCCCACTTGCACTAAGGCCAGTTATTGGCGTATCTCATACCCAACATCTCAAAAAGTCGCTCATGCTGCGGCTGAGGGAGGGCCTTGGTGAATGGATCCGCGGCGTTATTCTTTCTGTCTACCCTCCTAATCTCGTTCTCGCGGCGATCTACAATCTCCCGGATCAAATGAAAGCGCCTTAGGATGTGTCTGGACCGCTGATGGGATCTGGGCTCCTTGGCTAACGCCATAGCCCCATTATTGTCACAATACAAAGGTATTGGATCAATAATGGTTGGAACTACTCCTAGCTCCGAGACGAATTTCTTCATCCAAACGGCTTCCTTGGCGGCATCATTTGCAGCAATGTACTCAGCTTCCAACGCAGAGTCTGCAACGGTATCTTGTTTGGAACTCTTCCAACTCACCGCCCCTCCATTAAGGGTAAATACAAACCCAGAGATAGATTTGCTGTCGTCCTTATCGCTCTGGAAGCTCGAATCGGTAACGGCCTCCATTTAGAGATCTCCATTACCATACACCAAGAATAATTCTTTAGTTCTTCGCAAGTACTTAAGAATGTTCTTCACAGCTGTCCAGTGATTCTCCCCTGGGTTGGATTGATACTTGCTTACAACACTGAGTGCATAAGCTACATCTGGGCGTGTACATAACATCGCATACATTATAGATCCTACTGCCGAAGCATAGGGTACAATACTCATGCGAGCTCTCTCTTCATCGGTCTTTGGGCAGGAATCCTTGGAGAGAGTGACCCCATGGCAAGCGGGTAAGGCACCCTGCTTGGAGTCTTCCATACTAAACCTTTTTAGGATGGTGTCAATGTACCTAGTTTGGGACAATCCCAATAACCTTTTGGATCTATCCCTATAGATCCTTATGCCCAGGATGTATGTGGCATCACCCAGGTCCTTCATGGAGAACCTCAGTGATAAGAAAGATTTGACCGACTGTAGCATAGGAATATCATTTCCTATCAGAAGAATGTCGTCCACGTACAATACGAGGAATGTGACAGCTCTCCCTACAGCCTTCTTATAAAAACAAGGTTCATCTGGATTTTTGATGAAATCAAACTCTTTGATGACATCATCGAAACAGATGTTCCAACTCCGTGATGCCTGCTTTAACCCATATATGGATTTAAGCAATTTACATGCTTTCCCGCTGCTCCCACTATCAATGAAGCCCTCTGGCTGATCCATATAAACGCATTCTTCTAAATTTCCATTTAGAAATGCGGTTTTAACGTCCATCTGCCAGATTTCATAGTCGTAGTGAGCAGCAATAGCAAGTAGGATCCGAATGGATTTAAGCATGGCTACATGAGAAAAAGTCTCGTCATAGTCCAAACCTGGTCTTTGACGAAAGCCTTTCGCTACAACTCTTGACTTATAGGTCTCCACCTGCCCATCTACACCAATCTTTCTTTTAAAGATCCATTTGCACCCCACAGGTTTTACCCCAGGGGGTACAACGTCCAAATTCCATACTTTGTTGGTGTACATAGACTCCATTTCGGATCTCATGGCATCCAGCCACTTCACAGAGTCTTTACTCGTGATAGCTTGCTGAAAACCGGTAGGATCATCATCATCCATGATGCAATCTTCTCCGTTACCATCAATGAGGAAACCGTAGTACCTCTCTGGTGGGCGAGAAGTCCTACCAGACCTACAGAGTGGCCGAGGTTCTTCAGTTTCTGTTGCAACAGCCGGTTCAACCAAATCGCCATTTATAGTTTGTGTCTCTAGAACCTACTCTAGATCCACCACCTTGCCATCATCTTTATCTGTGAAAAACTCTTTTTCTAAGAATGTGGCATACTGAGAAACAAACACTTTTTGTTCCTCTTTGTCATAGAATAGATATCTATAAGAATTCTTTGGATATCCTACAAAATTACACATGACTGACCGTGTCTCTTGTTTGTCCGGATTCTGCTTTTTAACATAGGCCGGGCAACCCCAAATCTTAATTCTCTTAAGAGATGGTCTCTTCCCATGCCATATCTCATATGGTGTGGTAGACACGGTTTTGGTTGGAACCCTGTTTAGCAGAAACGCTGCAGTCTCCATTGCATGCCCCCAAAACGAGACTGGTAACTCAGCGTCACTCATCATGGACCGGACCATATCTAATAGGGTCTTATTCCGTCATTCTGACACACCGTTGTGCTGTGGTGTGTAAGGAGGAGTGAGCTGAGAGAGAATCCCATTCTCTTTTAGGAAGTTTGCAAATTCTGTACTGAGATACTCACCACCTCGATCTGATCGAGGCATTTTGATACTCAAGCCGGTTTGTTTTTCTACTTCTTGTTTATATTCAATGAATTTCTCGAAAGCTTCGGACTTGTGCTTTAATAAAAATACATGACCGAATCTTGAGAGATCGTCAGTGAATGTAATGAAGTATGAAAAACCGCCTCTAGCCTGTGTAGACATTGGCCCACATACATCACTATGTATGAGGCCTAGGAGCTGAGTAGCTCTTTCTCCGTATCCGGTAAACGGAGTTTTGGTCATTTTACCCTTGATACAAGACTGGCAAGTCGCATAAGATTTATATTCAAAAGAATTTAAATATCCATCTTTGTGTAACTTGTTTAATCTTGTTTCGTTAATATGACCAAGTCTACAGTGCCAAAGAAAAGCTTCATTTAATTCTGAAAGTTTTCTTTTATTAGTGTGTTGTATACTGAAAACTGTGTGTTGATTTAGGACATATATTCCGTTGTTAAGCGTACCATACCCAACCAACATTTGATTCAGATGAATGTTCATAACATTGTTCTGCAATACAAAATTATATCCTTCATTGTCCAACAAAGAAACGGATATTATATTACATAGCATACTTGGTACAAAATAACATGGATTCAAAACCAAAATACATCCAGATGGCAACCCCAAGTGATACTCTCCCACTGCGACTGTATGTACATTGGAACCATTTCCAACGCGGAGAGTATGGTCACCTGTCTTCAAAACTTTGCTATTTCTCAGTCCCTGCATAGAATTGCAAATGTGAGAACCTGAACCGGTATCTAATACCCAGGAAGCAGAGTTTATTGAAAAACAGTTTTCTGTTACAAACGCACCTGAAGCAGAAGCATCACCATGCTTCTTCTTGAGACTTAAGTACTCCGTGCAATTGCGCTTCCAATGTCCTGTCTTGTGGCAATGAAAACACTCGCCCTTCCCCGAGTCTCCAACCTTGGACTTTCCTTTTCCCTTCACCTTTTTAACTCCGCCCTTAGGATTAGTGGGTTTCTTCTTTTTCTTTCCCTTGGGCTTGGCTTTCGGGTGAGAAGAGGAAGACTGTCCAATAGTCATAACGGGAGTTTTTGCTAATTTCATAGTGCTCTCTGCACTCCTTAACATGTTAAGGAGTTCAGGGAGTTCCTTCTCCATGCCATGCATGTTGAAGTTCACTATGAACTGAGCAAAGGTGGAGGGGAGGGACTGCAGAATAATATCTATATATTGTTCATTGTCCATCGTCCATCCAAGGTCTTCAAGCTCTTCTATAAGAGCTATCATCTTCAAAATATGGTCTCCTACTGGTGTGCCAGGGGCCATTCGCATCTGAAACAATTTCCTTGATGCTTCATATCGTAATACGCGGGATTGCTCCCCATACAATTCCTTTGTATGGAGCAATATACCGTGAATGTCCATGTCCTCGTGCTGCTTTTGATGTGTATTGTCCATCGATGCAAGCGCGAGGCATTTGGCTGTGGCACAGTAAGCGTCCCATGTCTTGCGGACTTCAATATCCGCAACTGAGGATTTTGGACCAGGGACGGGCGGAGCTGAAGCCGTGAGGACATATGATACTTTATCATAAGTCATGGCGATTTTCAGATTCCTTAGCCAGTCTTTATAGTTGGTCCCATTTAGTTTGTTTTTATCTAGTAGAAGCTTGAGTCCAGTCATGGGTATCTGCTATTAAGAGAGAGAAAAGAATACACTCAGCGAAAGCTCTTGTATACATCAGATTGGTTATTATCTTGTCTAATCGATGTTTCCCACTGCTTTTATCGAGTTTTTCTTTCAAACCTTAAAAAGAAAAAACTAGCCAGGATTAATTACAGTCTACAACTTCGCTAACTGTTCAGCCAGGCCAGTGTCAGTACTTCAGGGAGGTTCCCCGTGCTTTCGCACGGACCTAATTAGAATAAACCTCGTTTTCCCAGAGGAGGAGCCCTGTTAACACCTTTCTAGACACCTAATGAGTTAGCTAAATGTAAACTGTAAAACTCTCCTAGGAGCAACTATTGCCCACAGTGGGATCAAGATCCAACCATCATATGGAAGGTATGCAATCTCATTGCAAATTTCAACTATTGAAATTCCCGATGTGGTTTTTACCCTAGCACTTATGACCTTAACTAAGGTCAACAAATCAAAAGTACCAGTCAAGTTCTACCCGTCATTTCTTGATTAATTAGACCCACTCATATGACCCTTAACTAAGGTCAACAAAGTCATAAGAATGTCCTAATTAATCTGCATCATATGCAATGTAGGAAGACATCACTTAGCTACCGTACACTACGCCTTAACTATAGTCAACAAACGTAGCACGAATACTAAGTACTCTACTTCCTAAAATGACGGAGGGTTGCGGATGATTTTTAAGAAAATCTTTAACGCTTTGAACTTGATATCGTTGTAGAATCAAATGGTTTTCAAAAGGAGTGGCTTAAGCTCCGCAGTTTTGAAATATAGCTTTTTTTCATAAACAGCCGAGTGATTTTCAAATCCGATTCTACAACATCTTTTTAGGTTTATTTTCTTTACATTAATCACATTAATGTAATCCCATAACTTAAGTCCTTAAGCCAATCACAGAAAAGAAACGAAAATAACACGTACGCTTATGCCATCCGCATTCGCCGCAATGTTCCGTTATGCACCGTTAGGTTACTTAACTAACGGCATACCGGAACGGGACTAGCACGGATGTAAAACATAAGCAACGTCTACTATATATCATATATATGATATGTCATTCGTCTCAGATATCACAGAACACAGGCAGCAGAAACATAGATATAACGTGGGATATACTAGGACGTCCGTATTTAGTATTTAGCCAGAATAGAAAATACGGATTCCACAGTCGCGATGAATAGCCAAGCCCACACCCTGGACCCCTACGAGAGCGGCAAATGACCCTACCAATTCTGGAGTTTAGGAGACCCGGTCTCGACTGCTCGAGATGGCCTCCCACTGAACCCCAGAACCCGGTCACCTGTGCTCCCCTCCTTGGGTCCATCCTAATGCGGAAAAGTAAATAATATAGAACACTGGTGGCAGCAACCTCAACCCGGAACTGCCCCAGATAAAATAATATTACATTACATTTGAATTTACATGAATGAAAATATAAAACTCTCATCTCACATAAAACCCCCCGGCTATTCAATCGCGACAATCCTGCACATCATATCTCAGCAACACATAATATCTCATATCATCAACGTAAGTAAGTATGCATACACCGATTGTCGTCGACGTATAGCAACGACAATCGGCAATAACACTACATACTACACTTACGGTCACAGAAAAGAAAGTGTAAAACTGCAATATCTGGAATCCACATTCTCTTTAGACATCGCAAATGCGAAATATCACATATTCCGTATTTCATGTCTAGTAATATGAATTCCACACATTGCATCACATTCCGGATAAACAGACAGTATTGAAGTTTTCGAAATGAACGATCAAATACCCAGGATTTACTAAAGCTCAACACTTGAGCAGAGTTCAAAAACCCGGAGTGTGACACAGTAGTAGCGGTCCAGCCGTAGAAGGGTCAAGACAACGCCTCACATGTGGCATGCCGTACTGCCCCAAACCCTAAGGTTCAAAGGGCAGTTCAAGACAGTCACATAATCGAGTTAAGGTTTGTTGTCTTCTAGAAGGACCACCAAAAAAAGACTTGCACGTATCTCCAATGTACTTAAACCCCGTGAATAGTGAGCAAATGATACTCGTTCAAACACTTCAATACTTTCTAATTTACCCCGAAAAACTACGAAATGAAAATACCGATCGAATCTTTGTGTCCAAAACCATCTCCAGAAAATACAGTACTATATTCAGATTAAACATACCTAAAACACTGTACAAGCAGACATAAGAATTATAGTGCAATTTTCATGAAATGATACCACTGTACGGCCGCGGAGCCGCGGCCTAAGCAAGGAATTGCCGCGGTTCCGCGGCCATATTAACTGTTCATGGCATTGTATTTCACCATAATTCTTAGTTTTCCCTGATGTATTTTTTAAGTATTTTTAATTCTGAAAAAGGTCAGATTTTAGAATTTGTCCAGAGAGGGTCCAATAAAGTCGTATTTTTGTCCGATCGGGATTTTTACTTCGTAAAAGCGTCGCCTAATGTTCTAGGTCGGCTCTGATACCAATGTTAGGTTTGCTTAGCACCCTATAATGAGTTTTGAAGTGGCACATATGTCAAAGTTTGGATTTTGATGCTGCTAAACAAGCATGCAAAGGAATCGATCCTAGAAAATTAGGGTTAAGAAACTTAAAGCGAACAAAACTAGGGTTTCGAGACTACAACCTTTGTAGTTCCCTTTCGCTGGACTCCTTGGTGTCTTGGGTATTGGAAGAAGGTCCTCTTGAAGTCCTCTTACGTCCACGACGATCCACCCGGAGTTCGCCGTCCAAGCTCGCAACTTCGAGAATCGAAAAGAACACTCTAAACAAGTTGGCTAAACTTGTGTACAATGATGTTGTGGTTTAGAATCTCACTTCAAAAACCTTTCTTTATGTGTATATTACTCACTAGAAGAAACTAGAGAGCAAATATGAAGGAGGAAGAAGATGGTGGCAATATTTTAACAAGAGATGAAGAAAATGATAACCATTGTTAAGAAAAAAGAAATATATCATTATATATTTTATCTCTTCTCACTATGAACCATGGTTAAAATGATGGAGACATTATTTAACTTGAGTTTTAGAACACAAAGAGAAGGATAACTCAAGGTTAGAGGTAGGTGAGAATGGTTAGGTTAAAAGAAGAATGTAGAAGCTTGAAAGAATTATCCTTTTCTTTTTAATTTTGATTTTAAATATAAAATCAAATAATAATCCATCACTTAATCCATGATGTGAGTCTTATATTGCCATCATTTTCATGTGTTAACAACCATGATAGATGGGTGTATGTATGTATGTATCTATGCACATCCATATGAGCATGAAACTAGAAAGAAAGAAGAAAATCATACATGCATGCATACATCCATCATATACTAGAAAGGTTTCAAGTGAGAAAAACTAATGGTTAGATGATAAATCAACACTTGATTTATCAATCCGGTTATATCTCATATGACCCCACCAAAAGCAGGCCGCCCGATCAATGTTCGGTATCATATACGCACATTTTAATCGGGTGCATGCGCATATCGCATACGCGCACCACAACGTTTCGCCTGGACTGGGTAACTCCTTTGTGGGACTCTAAGACTCGTCAATACGCCGGCAGAGGGTGATGATCATATCAGGCACCCCCAAGCCGCAAGCGGTCAGCTAAACGTAACGGCCACCCGGGTATTGAGCGATCAGAAGAAGACAAATGAACCTGCTACAACCCCCGTCGAGCCAACCGGCAACACTACCGTACAATCCGGTCTCTTCGTCAGATATGCTGTATATTGAGCCTAGGGATGGTCACATCGACCCTAATAACTCAATAAGTCGTGCCGGTGTATGGTTTATAACAGATCGAGAAACTACTGATAACGCTTATCAGTAAATCTCAGCAGCCCTGGCCAGGGACTTACTGATATAACCAGTCGGGCACAGTACAGCATCAACTCCCAATACCGGGAGAGACGAAACCCCTCCTATCGCTCATTGCCTTCGTGTGTCTCGGGACTGCACCCAACGGCCACCCGTTTGCACGACTCAGTAGAGCCGTGGTAGGGTGGCAATCAAAGTACAGTGGGAGAACACACAAGACTCCATGACGATCTCGGGTCTACAGACTAACCTATACCAGTGTCACCTGAGAACTTCTATCCGACGATAGATATAATTCCATACAAGAGTTCTCGGTGAGTCCGTCCAACGTACCCAGTCTGCACTGAGCACCCGTATATGATCTTGATGTCAAACATCGATGAATGTGGGAACATCCATCGCCCATCGTATGGGTCTAGTATCATATACACTAGTCTACGCTGGTATATCAATGCCCCGTCTCGATATACCTACGACTAGGGACTTTCCAGGATATGCTTATAGACTACAGATGTCCCACTAGTATGATCTCCATCATAATCAGAGTAGTCAAGCCGATATCCTCAGGGCTTTATCAGCATGTATGAATGAATAAAAGCATGATCAAATCATCATGTCAGATAAAGAAGAACCAGATAGCATACTATCATGTCGAGTAAGAATGCATACTGAATATATATACATGTATAGATACATCCACTATCATATAATGGCCTCTAGGGCATACATATATCCTACAGGCATAGCATCCAGCAGTTGAAGACTCGTCTGACTACTGCACCAGTGTTGTCATTGCCTTCAGGATCGGGCAGATTCGTGGTTTATTGCGACGCTTCTCGAGTGGGACTAGGTTGCGTGTTGATGCAGCACGACAGGGTTATTGCGTATGCTTCTCGGCAGCTGAAGACACATGAACAGAACTATCCTACGCATGATTTGGAGATGGCTGCAGTGGTGTTTGCACTCAAGATCTGGAGACATTACCTATACGGCGAGTCGTGCCGGATATTTACGGACTACAAGAGCTTGAAGTACATATTTCAGCTGTGAGGCCTGAATCTGAGACAACGCCGTTGGATGGAGCTGGTGAAAGACTATGATTGCGAGATCCTTTAACATCCGGGCAAGGCGAACATGGTGGCAGATGCTTTGAGTCGGAGGCCCGGAGGTAGTTTATCCTGTTTGAGCGCCATGCAGAGGCAGTCGTCAGCAGATTGGCAGATTCTATGCGACAGCCAAATGCAGTTCGAGTTCACTCCGATAGAGGGACAGCTGGCGCATATTCGTGCACATCCGTAGTTGCTTGACCATATTCGAGAGGCACAGCCCAGTGATGATCGTCTTTTAGAGATCATAGAGCAGGTTCGGCAGGGCAGATTTCCGAGTTCATGATCGATGATCAAGGGGTATTGAAATTTGGGACTCGATTGTGCGTACCAGATTCCGAGGGACTGCGGCGTGAGATTCTTGAGGAGGCCCATAGATCGTGGTATAGCATTCATTCCGGTTCCACCAAGATATACCACGATGTGCGAGATGTTTATTGGTGGGACGGAATGAAGGCCCGTGGGAGAGTTGCAGCCTTTGCCCATTGCGGAGTGGAAATGGGAGCAGATTTTTATGGACTTCATTGTGGGTCTACCCAGGACCAGTCGAGGGTACGACTCCATTTGGGTGATCGTGGATCGTTTGACGAAAGAGGCTCACTTCCTGCCAGTGAAGACCACTTTCGGATTTGCTCAGTATGCCCAGATTT
This sequence comes from Agapanthus africanus, assembly GCA_030015575.1. Classification (NCBI taxonomy): domain Eukaryota; kingdom Viridiplantae; phylum Streptophyta; class Magnoliopsida; order Asparagales; family Amaryllidaceae; genus Agapanthus; species Agapanthus africanus. The sequence continues at coordinate 402,918,953 of CM057337.1, read as the reverse complement.
ACATTGACGAGATTATATGGTTGCATGGCGTCCCGACTTGTATCGTGTCCGACCGAGGCACCCAGTTTACCAGCTGACTATGGCAGAGACTTCAGGAGTCGTTGGGCACCCATTTGAGTTTCAGCACAGCATTTCATCCGCAGACCGACGGCCAGTCAGAGCGGACTATTCAGACTCTTGAGGACATGCTCCGAGCGTGCGTTTTAGATTTCGGTGGTAGCTGGGATCATCATTTACCCTTAGTGGAGTTCTCCTACAACAACAGCTTCCAGGATACTATTCAGATGGCACCTTTCGAGGCCTTGAATGGGAGGAGATGCAGATCGCCCGTCTGTTGGACAGAGCTCAGCGAGAGCAGTATTTTGGGGCCGCAGATCGTGCAAGAGACGACCAAGAAGATACAGTTGATTCGAGATCGGATGAGAGCGGCTCAGAGCAGGCAGAAATCGTATGCGGACAGAAGCCGTCGCAGATTAGAGTTCGCAGTTGGCGATCATATTTTTTTGAGGGTCTCTCCAATGAAGTGTGTGATGAGGTTTGGGCGAAAAGGAAAGCTTAGTCCCAGATTTGTGGGTCCCTTCGAGATCCTCAAGTGTGTCGGCGCAGTTGCTTATCGTTTGGCTCTTCCACCCAGCTTTTCTGATGTTCACCCCGTCTTCCATGTTTCGATGCTCCGCAAGTACCTTCACGACCCTTCTCATGCGATTCAGCACCCGACGATCCAGCTGGAGCGTGACCTATCTTTTTCAGAGCAGCCGGTGGTCATCCTGGATCGGCAGGTGAAGAAATTGAGATCGAAGGTTATACCGACCGTCAAGGTCCTTTGGCGTGGCCCGAGCAGCGAAGAGGTCACCTGGAAGACCGAGGACGAGATAAGGAAGAAATATCCCCATCTTTTTGAAGGTACGCGTAGCTAGATTTTTAAATTCGGGGACAGAATTTCTTTAACGGGGGAAGATTGTAACGCCTTGAAAAGTCATTTAGGTATTTTCCCGGTAATCGGTAAATAATTGGTATTTTTCCGTAAATTGTCATTATAATTATTTTTCAGTATAGGCCTAATTATACCTAATTTGGATAGGTAATTGCTAGTATTTAGTAGCTAATGAGTCACTTATAAATTTCTAGTTGTTTAAATATTTTTCCCCAATTTATTATTTTTAATATTATTTTAAGCTGTTAAAAATAAATTAAATGAGTGATAAATACAAATTTGAATAGGCTAATTACATAATTATGAACCATGACATTAAAATCTAGTTTGTAATATAAATTTTTAGTATGTTATTTCCAAGTTCTAATTGGTTATAATCAAAGGAAAATTAAAATTTAAATAAATTAAACTAAAACTTGTAATTATGAACTTATGGGGGGGTCTTTTTGCATGGAATTTTTTTTGTAATCACTCACACTTCCTCACAATCATCCCAGGCCGAGCCCACCTCAGGAAACCCCCCCCCCCTTTTTGTTCTTCAACTCTTGTGAATGAAATGATATGGATAGGATTTAAATATATTAATTTTGGTATGGTGTACTTTGGAGATGGGAGAGAGTTGACTTGGGGAAAATTCCAAAAATACCACACTCTTTTCCCCCATCCCTCCCCTAGCCCGAGAGCTACTGTGCTCTCTCCCCAAAATTCTCCTTCTATTTTTCCTTCAAAATGCATCACAAATTGCTTCAAAAATCTAACTTTTACCTCAGAATTTCAAGCTCATTCTTCATCATCCCTTCTCCTTAGCCATTCTTGCATGGATCTTGGATGCTAGGAGGCCATCTTTGGAGGCAAATTATCTTACTAGATCTCTAGAAATTGAGGTATAATCTTGACCCACTTAATACTTGTGGTTAATTTCCTTAAGCTAAGTTGATTTAGTGTTAATTTTAGTGCTAATTTCTAATCTAGGTTCTTAAAGAGAGTGGTTTGAGTTGAACTAGGGTTTTAAAACACTATTACTAGGTTAATTAAGTTTATTTTGTTATCTAGTTGTTATACAAACCTAATCTAAGAGGTTACTTTGCTTATGTGGGCTTCAAATTGTGGTAAATTAGTTTATCTCAAGTGTGAAATTTGGTTTTAATTGCTAGTTTATGAAAATCAAGAGAAGGGTTGATTTGGAATTGGGGTTTGAAGCATTGCAAATAGGTTAAATTTAATTGTAGTGGCTATCTAGTGGTTTAACTTAGATGATTAATTGTTAATGCGGCCATTAAGTCGCTAATCTGTGACGGTTATGCCAAATTGCAAATTTTTGTGCTTACTAGGTTTTTGATACAATTAGGAGGTGAATTAATTTGGTTATCTTGAGTATATTATTAGCTTCTACTACGGTATTTAGGGTGTGTGAATGTGTATTGGTTTGTTCGGATCTTCGTTTTGACGGTTGTTCTGAACGACGATTCTAGTAAGGGTTGTAGTGATTTTCGTGTGTATTCCGCGCACCAAGTGCACAATGTGCCTAACTCATAGACGTTGACCCTTTCATTTTGTGACTTGGCGTCATTTTAGAATATGTGATCTTATGTTTTGTGTTGTGCAAATTCCAGGATCAGTCGCGGAGACTTCGAACGCGGCACGAAAAGGGAAAGCGGTGATTGGACCAAGCTAGCTGGGGATTTCCGGTGAGTAGATTTATACATCTACGGGGAAAATCGTTTGGATGGTGCGAGGCGCCCGATAGTTTAGAATTTCTAGTAATACTAGCTTGTTGCATGTAGTTCCTAGTTACCTGTTTTACTGTATTGCAAGACCCTTCTATCCATATATGTGTTAATTCATCGTATAGAAACCCTTGAACCATTAAAATGAGATATGCGACATAAGAAATATTTGTCTTGCTTAGTTCATTATATATAATTGTGCAACATCATCTCATAGGACACTTGCACCATTACCAGGGTTTTATACAGCACGAGCACTATTCATGTGGATACACGCGCCTTGGTAATTGCTATGCCACAAACACTAGATAACTTGTTTAAACCAGAATTTAGAATAATTTCACCATATAAGATGTATAAACCAGTACTAATATATTAAATTCCGCAAGATGAACATGTAAAATTGCTAGTCATATGCATGTACCTCATTACACCATTCGATCATACATAGTCTTTTAGTCATATATCGCAGTTCGCATTGTTGATACCATAGGCATTCATCATCATTGACATGTGTACTTATGGTACCTTCTTTCTTAAGGATTTCAGCAATTGAGATTTATGAGATTTTGGAGAAACCGTAAGGATTTAATAAAACTGATATCATTTTAAATATTGCAAGTTGCGGTTTTCTCGTGATATGATACTTGTGTCGTCCACTTTGTGTTTTCTGTTAGTTTTCGAGACCCGTTTCGAGGAGTAGGATGAACCGTCTCGGATACATGGTGGGCCCGGTAAGGTACCCCGGGGCAAGAATTTCGAGTAGTAGACGATGATCCTGACAGGGGCAGACTACCTACCGGTGATTGTTGGCGCGGCGGATATCCGGAGTATACCGACCGTGGTCGTGAGATATTGATACTTGAGATGGGCCAGTCCGGATTGCCGGAGCCCGAGACTTTTGAGATACCTATACTCTAGGACACTGAGATATTCATTTGAGGTGTCGATGCTTGACACGGATTTCTGTTGATTTTATTGATATTACTTCAGATATTTCAAAAAGAGTTTTCTAAGATGAAAATAATGATTTCCTTATATCAGCATATTAAAATCACGTGTTAAATTGCATTCATGTCGCATACATGCTAGTACATCATACCATATCAATATTGTAGAATTATGACACTTTGCGTACATGCTTACGATAGTCTTTATAAATATTACATATTACTCACGAGTTGGCAACTCAACCCTATTGTGCCACGGCCTTTTTACAGTTCTGATCCGTCAGCACTATACCGGTGGACGCACTTCCTCCTTTTGCTTGGATTTAAGGCTTTTTGCTCGTAGGTAGGTTGTGTCATTATTTTGTTTCAACCTTGTATATTCATTGTATCTAGTGTACTCCATCTACTGTATCATCTACCAGTACTGATGTATATTGACTTAGAGACGAGACAGTGAGATTTGTGGCCATGTATGTTGTTTCTTTAGGTCGTGCTCACTTGAGCCGACATGTTGCTTATTACTTGGCCTTTTTATGCTTATTTTGCTCATTGATGATTTATATTGCGTGGGATTTGAGTCCGCCTTGAGGCGAAGAGCTAGCTCCCGTTTGGGGATGCCTTATTTCATGTTATTCATATATATTCCTGTTGTATCCGTTTGGGGGCAAGTATTTACAAAGAAGACTCTGCCGAAATTTTCGGAAAAATTGATGTTGCTTTTAAAAAGCTTGACGTGACTTATTGGATTAAAATCTCATTCAATAAATTGGTTCTCCTTAACTCTACTGCTTATTTGGTTTTGATTTCTGGGTTTTGGCTTACTTAGATTACGTACGCCTCGAGATGTTTCGTAATTTAAGTGCCAGTAATGCTCCGTACTTTTCGGGTCGTGACAAGATATCCGAAGAGTCCAAATTCTATCACTGGTAGGTAGTGCTCCCTCTGCCAGGCTGATCGGCTAATCCATCAACATACCTTTCTTGCCCCGGGATACCATACCGGTCCACCATGTACCCGCAGATGGTGCCTACCGCTTCTCGAATCAAGTTTCACCTGCCAATCTCAGAACCGAGAAAAACGCATGGTGGACGCACTGAAATATCATATCAAGAGAAACTTGGTTTTTAAAACAATACAAACTTTCATTTGAAATAACCACGGTTCTCAAATACAGAAGTCTCATGAAAGCAGCATATCTCAATGCGTATAATCGTAAAGCATGATGTATACCAACATATAACTGAAATATGAGCATATCCGCATATCATGCAACATATCGTAATGATGTAAACATAGCAAGTATATCATGCAACATAGCATAGTGATGTGAGTTTAGCAAGTATATCATGCAACATAACATAGTGATGTGAGCATAGCAATATATATCATAGCATGATGTAGCAATTCTACTGTGTAAGTTACATAGCAATTATCGATGATGAAGGTGTGTGAGCCGGCCAATCTGTGCAAGTGTAACATATGCATCATTAATAATGGTGTAGGTGTACTAGCACAGGTATATGAAATGCAATACGAATATCATGGAAGTAGCATAAAGTACATCATAAGCGAAACGCTACAAGGTATACGTGTCTACAATATATCCGAGTCGGTGAATCTATCAATCGGCATCCAGCCTCACAACATCACGTACGGTACAATCCATCGTATGGCATATCACTCAAGATTCACAACATAATATATATCTATATACCTATATCTTAGGTCACATCCGTATCAATATTATATCATGGGACCGACAAAGGTATCAACTATCTTATATCGACTCGCATCCATATAACGACATATCACACCAAGTCATCATATCGCATCGTATACTTGTTCATCACGTTAATATCTTAGATCAAGTCATCTTACGTACACATTCTATCTAATAAATCTCATGTCATGCTATTCTAAATCTCATACGTATCAATTCTATCATATCATGTCACACTAAACAATACACAAATCTTAAGTCGTGGTATATCTTGTTTCCTACAAATCCTTTAACCATATCCATAACATTCTAACATGGTTTCCTTAACCATATTCTATATATATATATATATATATATATATATATATATAGGTTCCCATAACAACTTGCGCGGGTGCAATACGCCATCCACCCAACTTCCCTCGTAGATATAAATCTACTCACCTACTAAACTCCTCGCTTAGCTGAAGTCGATGTACTTCGTCGTCTCGGAATCTACGCGAAGGTAACTATAATCAATATCCAATAGCAAAGATATTAACATCAAGTTCCAAAATCCAATACGGCACGCGGTGCGCTCATATGTTAGAACCTATAGTCTACGCATTCAAAACAAACAAAACAACCCTCGTCGTTGACGTACAAACATCCAACGACCCAATACAATATCAAATACTAAAACCAAGAATTCCAAAATATGGAAAACATCACCAAAACCACTCACGATAGCTCCCAGATTTTGGTTACCAAGTATAGGTGTAGTATATGGAGTATTTGAGCTACTGGCCAAATCTAGACCCAAATTCCCTCAATGAGGCCGGCCACATTGCCTAAAATTCTGGTGAGCTCGACCCGTTCTGCTCCGTTTAGGTCCGTCTTCTCAATGTGGTCTCCTAGTGTCTTAAATAGGTCTCTGGTGTTGTTTTTTTTCCTCATAAACTTCCTAGGTCATCCCAGATTCCCTGTAGGCCATAAGGTTTCACAAAACCGACACGGAATGATTATAACTTCGTGTATCGGGTTCTAAACTCAATTCCAGGCCTCTAAATCAATCTCTAAGGTCTTGTATACACTCCCTACACCTCAATTAGCCACTTGACAGCAACTTATAATTTTCCAAGATCACAAACCTATTTAACTCAATTTCTAACTACAAAATACGATATTTAACGCAGATACGATTCTAAAGTGAATGGATTACCTTAATAGCAACCAAGGAACTTTCTTGAGTTGCCCAAGTCTCCAAAATCCAAACTTGGTTGGTCCAATGTGTTGAGCATAAGACTGTGCATGTTTTTAATGAAGGGTGCATAGGGTTTTAGCAAGGAAAATGAGATGGTGCATGGATGTAGCGAGGGTATTGAAGGAGATGAAGAATGATGGATAAAACAATGGAGGAGATGAAGGATTAGGGCAGCCAAGTTAGTCCTTAGGCTCACTCTCTCACCATAATATCTCCCCTTCACTCACTCTCTCTCACAAATATCTAATTTGCCCATGGCATCTATTTTTATTCCATTCACACTACACTCTTTCTTTTCTTATCTTTTCTTATCTTTTTCTTTCTCTTTCTCCTTATTACTCTAACTCTCAAAACTCCCAAGTCACAACCTAACATGCACATGACACGGTACACAAGTCACGGAAAAATGTAAAAACACGGATTTTACCAAAAATCCGATAAATATCATTAAAATAAATAAATCACTTTAATCTCCGATAAATTTCCAAATATTGGTATATACTTATACCACTTTACGAAAACCCCAATTTCGCAAATCGGTTAGTTTTCGCGAAATATATTATTTTAATATTAAATTTCCAAAAAAATAATATTATATATTTCTGAAATGTTACAATCTTCCCCCCTTAAATAAATTCGGTCTCCGAATTTAAATTTAACTCCATATTAAAACATTTCAATAATCAGCTCAAATCAACAGGGCTCCGAAATCACGGAAGATACAGAAATACCACAGCGCATCACGTGCACCTGAAAACGAGTATGAAACTCAAAATCAAACTCCGTCAAGCGTCACACAAAGCATCAGATTTGTACGCATATCATCGGAGTTACAATAGAGTTACAGTTCTCGAAATCCACTACTGAAATCCAATATGCACTAGTCAAATACTATAATACGTGTATAGTACACATCCTTGGAAAAGAAAAAAAGCTCTTAATAAAAAATATGCAAAAATCTTTTCTGAATCGCCGTGTGATACATAACCCACGGTACAAGTGACGGACGCTCAATTATACGTTCCTCCGTTTTGAAACATCCCAAACGATTTTCCTTTGTAAACGTTTGCGTCGCTCGCGGACACGTAAGAAATAGCTAGACTATAGCTCCTTTTCGAAAACCTCTTGTTGAATTATTTATGCATGCAAAATACTTAGGCACTGTCCTTAGATCAGTCCTGTTCGGCTATTACATAATATAGTGCCCATCATTAAAGTAAAGTGCTCAAGAGAAAAATCAGCCTCAAAAGGCCTATCCAATAATCATGTGCGTCTGGTGCGCACGGAAATCAAATCCAATACAAGTGCCACAATATGCACAAAAGCAAAACTAAGTGGAACGGGTGTGCACGAAAGCATCTGTCCAATGCAACGGATGTACATGACAACAACATCTAATGCATCTATAGTGCACGAAAATCTCAATCCAGTGCAACTAGCATGTACGAAAGAAAATCCCAATCGAGTGCATCCGGTATGCAAAAATCACATCTCATATCATGCGCACAACATGCGCAAAATCCAAATCAAGTTCATCCGTTGTGCATGAATAAAACATAAATCAAGTACATCCAACATGCGCGAATGAAATCGCATCCAATATGCACGGATAAAAATCTAAATTAAGGGCATCCAACATGAATGAATAAAATCTCACTCAAGTGCATCCGATGCGGACAAAATCCAGTACCAAGCGCCAAATATGCACAAAAATCCGACCCAAGCGCGTCAGGTCCGTATAAAACATCTGGTGCAGTAGTATGCACGACAACAAATATAAAGTGCAAGCGCGCACAAAAACAAAAATCTGGTAACACAATGCTTAAAGACATAAATCGGGTGGAACCAAGGCACGGAGTATAAATCCGGTGCAACCAGTGCACGAAATACAAATCGGGTGCATCCAGTGCACGAAATACAAATCCAGTATATCCAGTACACGAAATACCAATCTAGTGCAACAAATTCACGGAAACTCATCAGTAACTCAAATGCGTATGAAAACTACACCGAGTGTACCAAGGTGTATAAAAATCATAAACGTGTTCAACTGCGTGCAAAAAACACGTATCAATGCACTGCAAGCATATGTGAGCTATACCGAGTGCAGAAACCAATTGAGTGCGCACCACATGCACAAAATCAAATCAACCGTTCGAAATCCACGAAATCATAAACACGTGCAGCCAAGGCACAAAACCGATTTCAAGTGCAATAACTATGCACAAAATTTAAATACCCAGTAGGTTCAGCCATGGTGCATGAAAACAAATTCATGAAACTTAAATCCAAGCGATATAAGCATGATACTCGGATCCCCAACGTAAATCGCAACAAATGACATTGAGGTACACCTCCTACAATGTCGAAAAATGCCGATGCGCCCAAAACTGTAAGAGAAAGAACATCTGCTTGCCTCCTGCTCACGGTCTGGCATCTTCTGTTTCTGGGTCCTCATTTTCTCTTCGAATTACCAATCTCACAATACATCGGCTCATTGGCCCGGTCAGGTGTGCTAACGGAAACGATTCCGCTCTGGCACTCCTCTGGTCATCTCTCGGCCAATTAGCATGACCACTCATAAAGCAGCACGTCACTGGCGTCGGCCTCTGGCCCTCTGAATACACATAACACAACTGATCCTCGGTGCAAATCTTATCGCCGCAGTGTCCTGGAAGGCTCCTGCTCAAAGTCTCTTCCAATCTCGCCTATGCCGAACAATACGGAGGCTGGTACTCTTACATAATCTTTTCTCGTTTTCTGGACATCTGTGTTCTTAGCACAGCATTTCCTCGGGAACTGGTCGTATCCCAATGCCTCTGTATGCATATCCGATCTCTAATCTCGACGGGGAATAACAGCAGCTCGTAAGCATCTCGCACGAACCTCTAGTTCCATTCGTCCTTATTATCGTCCATTTCAACGTCACCTCATGCTATCTGCGTACTGCAAATGTTCTCGGCTACAGTTAATCCGGAATCTCTCACACGGACTAGAAATCACGAACTCGGTATCTTTATCACTTTGTAGAATATCTCTAGCCGAACACATCCTCGGGAACTCGTCCCAACCATCGGAGGAATACTCTATATTCGTCCGTTCTCGATCAACTCACAACGCGTCTGGGTGAGGTCCTCTATCCGATGCTGGTCCACTTACTGATCTCCTACTGGATCATCCAACGAAGAACGTCATCTCTGGATTGATCTACTCTAGATCTGAATAAGAAACTCCCCACTGGAAATCTTCAACTCAACTGGGCCTGCGTTGGCGCATCAAATCTGACGAATCACTTTCGTCTCTCAACTCAAGATAGACTAGCTATCTCCTGTCGCATCTCTGCCTGAAAGATCTAGCGATCTCAGTTCATAAGCTCTGGAAGCGACATCACATCAATCTCAGTAACAGCTGGGTCATCTGCCTGTACGGTAGATGACATCAGAATCTCTGAGGTATGTTGTTGATTGATAATCGATTTCCGTGTCGTGTTTTGAAAAGTGTAAAGATCACAACCAAAGAAATTTATAAACCGCAATCAATAACGGTGTCTTTTGTAGGTTCGTCGGTGAATGCGGATCGTCCACAGGGAAAGTGTGATTTGCTCGATCTTGTTTTAGTTGAGTTGAAAGTTAAAAGATAAAAGAAAATTGATTCAAGATTTATGAAATTTAGTTTCAAGAATCATCGGAAACTAGATCTAAAATCAAGAATTAATAAAGTTCAAGATGATATCCAAATCGAATGAATTATCAAGATTTGTAAAGAGGCTTCTAGGAATCGACCCAATCGATAATGATGATGAAGAATTATGATTACAAATTCTTATCTATTGATGTTTTATTGCTAGATCGATGATGATCAACGAGGTTTACGGATCTATTGAAGAAACTAAGGTTTCTCCATCATCATCCCTTGTCCTTTCGTTGATTATCATTCAAATTCTAGCCTCTACGAAATTCAATCATCGATCGTTGATCTTTAATTTGGAGCGAAAACATTCAAGAAAGCATTTCGCTCGAAACTAGGTTATCGTTGATTCAATTTCCTAAAGTTTACAAAACTCATAAGACTTAAGAATCGTTCAAGAATTTAGTCATCATCATCTATCTATTTTCTCGATTCCTCCACAAGCGGAGTTTTCACTCAAATATCATGAAAAAGAAAACAATCAAGAATTGGTAACTCATCATAATGCTCAAATGTAAAGAAAAGAAAGATCAAGAATTTTCACCTTTTGTTATTCGATATTTCGTTACAATTCACTCAAAGACTACAAGATTTGAGGAGAGAACTCAATCGTTGAAACTAGCTTCGCATCGTCTTCATGAGTCGCGGATCATCATGGATCACTTGCTCGGATGAAGATCGGCGTTGCTTCAAAAGGCTCATTGAATTCTTTCTTGAATCGGTACTCGATGAATCATGATTTGGATCAAATTGTGTCACTCAATTTGTGTGGATTTTGATTTGGATCTTGCTACAACTAATCAACTACCGAACAACCTTTGTAATGATGCCCTAGGTCCCTTTTTATAATGTTTCCCTTAAGCTTCACCTAGAAGCTAAGTTTAGCTTCCTTTAGAAGCTAAGCTAGGTTTAGCTTCCCTTGTAAGCATGGTAGTTGAGAAGAAGCTTCTAGATTAAGGTAGTTAGCTAGCTTACTTGAGAAGCTTGGTGGGTATTAGGCTTGTAGAAGAAGCTTGGCTGTTAGAAAGGAAGCTTCTAGAGATCTCTAGGGACTAAAGTGTCTTGAAGAAGTTTAGCTATTGAACGGAGACCTCTGAGATAATATTCTGCCGATGATGAGTCGCCGCGGCCATGGATCCGCGGCGGGTAGGCCAACTCGGCCGCGGATCCGCAGCCGTTTGGAGGGCTTGGTGCATGGAATCTTCAGGGTACTCTTGTGTTGGCTTTAGGGATGTTTTTTGATGTCTGGAATCTTTTTATACTTTCTTGTTTACTACCAGATCACAAGTTTTAGACTTGACGTATTTTATCTGCACTTTTAGCAGTTCTGGCTCTTTACCTGGAGAATTTTCTGCACACAATCTCGAGACAAGTGTTGTGATATACAAAGATCATGCGTGCAATAATAAAACACAATTTCGCTTAAATTGCCGGTTATAATGTATAACACATGTTATTTAGTATTTTACAGACAAATTGCTAATATGTGCTATATTCATACCGAACATTTTTAGATGATTGCAAATAGTAGGGAAATTGATGTGTTAAAAATGCAATATTTTCGACTGATCAAATTCCCCCAAACTTAATTTTGGTCGTCTCGAGCAAACTTGTTTTATTAGACAGAGAAGGAGAAAATAAAGAAAAAGAAAAACTAACTAGCACACTTTCGTAGGCAACACGATTGCATTGAGCACGTGCAACAAGCCTTTAAATCTCTAAGTGTCCCTAGTAGGAGGAGTGTTGTCTCCTGAGGGTTTTCAGCGGATTGCACCCACAAAATCCCATAATAAAAGGAAGACCGTGAAAGTTACATATAAAGATAAGAATTGTAAAAGAAAAGCTTTGAAAATTAGAGTATCCAACTACACTAGCTTTTCGGTTGTCATGAGCCCTTTCTTAATAGTCATGAAAAAATGTTAGAACTCACATCATCCCTCAATAAAACATCGCCTTTATTCTTCATTTCTACCTTTCTTCCAAACACCGATCATATACCTCTACGTGTGTGTAATAGACATCCCTACACTCGGAGAATTCAATTCAAGCTATCATACTCTTGTCCATCACCTCAGTACTTTTTAATCAATGAATATTTAGATGGATTTGCTCACACATTTTTCATGCGACTGTTAATACTTCTTAAGGTACTAACCGACTGATTACTCATGTGCTTACTTATTAGGCGTATTAGTATTTTCCTCGTCTTGCAACACCTAAGGCTTAGCAGTGACTCCTAAACCAGTTGGTCTAAGGCACCAGGTGATGAAACACCATCGCTATATTTTTTTATTGCTGCCTTGGCGATAACAAAACCAGTGTTCATTTTTTCCTTAAGACCATTTTATCTTTTATTCATTTATAATTTCCTTCATACTTTGGCTTTTAGACAAGAGCATTTCAAGGTATCCTCTACTATCCCGAGTTTCAAGACGTGTGCAAGTGCGTATAGTAGGGTATCAACATTCAAATGTTTGGCTTCCAGAATAGGAACTATTTTTTAGACTTTTTTTTATCCTCAGATTAGTGACTTCCTTCATCTTACTAACCCTTGGGACAACGGCTCATAACTACTTATTACTAGTTTCGTTTAAGAAAACTTCTAACTTTCTTGGTTTTCTTAAATTTTTCCAATCTTTTGGATGTAGTTTTTCACTATCTAATCTTTTATTATAAAATGAAATATTAAATATTTTTATCTTTTGAATTTTTTTTAAATTTTATATGTTTTATATGCTTTGTGCTTATGCAAAGTGATATGCAAATGATGCGAAAATAAGCACAAACCTCCCCCAAACTTGTTTTCAACAGTGTCCTCACTGTTTCCAACCGCTGGATCACAAAAACCTGTAAGCCTGGGAGGAAATTTATTAATGGGGGCAATAAATATGATCGTGAAAAATCCTCCCCCAAACTTATTCTTTGTAAAATATTTTAATTTTTTCTAAAATGTATGTACAAGTTGACTCACCTCTATTCTAAAGATGCGACAAAATTACCAAGTCATGGAGGTGAGGTGGAGGAAAATCAGTCTTTATAATGTGGCTCCTATAAAAACAGGAGCTCCTCCGAGCGGTCGGTGGAAAAATACGGTTTTAGTCTATGTCCATTTACATTGAAAATTGTACCGTTTTCAACATTTTCAACCTCAACTGCCCCGTGCGGGTATACATACTGCACAACTAAAGGTCTTTTCCACCGAGATCGTAGCATACCCGTAAGAAGATGGAGTCGGGAATCATAAAGAAGGACTTGTTGACCAGGTGTAAAAGTTTTTCTCAAAATATTTTTATCGTGAAATACCTTAGTCCGATTCTTTACAATCACAGCATTATCATAAGTTTCATCGCGAAGTTCTCTTAGCTCGTTTAATTGCAAATTCCGAAAGTTGCAGGCTTGATTTAAGTCAAAGTTAATTTCTCTAATGGCCTACATTGCTTTGTGCTCAATCTCGACCGGAACGTGATAAGCCTTCCCAAACACTAGTCTGTAAGGAGACATACCTAGATCAGTTTTAAATGCATTCTGGAACGCCCAAAGAGCATCCGTCAATTTGGTTGACCAATCCTTTCGATTTTTAGAAACAGTCTTCTCCAAATTTTTTTTAATTTGTCTGTTTGAAAGCTCAGCTTGCCCACTCATTTGGGGATGATAGGGTGTAGAAAGTTTGTGGTTGATTGCATATTTCCGCATCAAAGTCTCGGAAGACCGATTGCAGAAATGTGTCCCGTTATCGCTAATGATAGCGCGTGAGTGTCCAAATCATGAAAAGATGTTTTCTTTTAAGAACCTAATGACAACCTTCTTGTCATTAGTGCGACAAGGAATAGCTTCAACCCACTTCGAGACGTAATCAACTGCAAGCAATATGTACAGATTCCCAAAAGAGTTGGGAAAAGGATCCATAAAGTCACTACCCCAAACGTCAAAAATTTCAACCACTAAGATGGGTTGAAGTGGCATTTCATTTCTCCGGGAAATCCTACCCATGTGTTGACACTGTGCACAGGTTTTGCAATGATCAAATGCATCTTTGAACAAAGTCGGCCAATAAAAACATCATTGCAAAACCTTCTCCGCCGTCTTTCGAGGATCGAAATGACCCCCACATGCCTGATCATGACAAAAAGATAGAACACTCTTGAATTCATCATTAGGGACACACCTGCGAATGATCTGGTCAGGACAATATTTAAACAGATATGGTTCATCTCAGTAAAAGTGTTTTACCTGGGATAGAAATCGATATTTGTCATATTTTGACCATTCACAGGGAATATGTCCCGTAGCAAGATAATTCACAATATCCCTGAACCAAGGTTCATCGGATACATTCAAGAGTTGATCGTCTGGAAAAGAATCATTGATCGGCAGGGTCACAGGTGAAGAAGAGATGCATGATAGATGGTCGGCTACAACGTTTTCACATCCTTTCTTATCTTTAATAACAAGATCAAATTCTTGTAAAAGAAGGATCCAACATATTAGCCTACCTTTAGCATCCTTCTTCGCCAAAAGATGTTTCAAGGCGGAGTGGTCAGTGTACACAACAATTGGTGAGCCAATCAAGTAAGGCCTAAATTTTTCTAATGCAAATACAACTGCCAAAATTTCTTTCTCAGTAGTTGTATAATTAATTTGAGCATCATTCAGGGTCTTGCTTGCATAATAGATCATGTGTGGCATCTTTTCAATGTGCTGTCCTAAGACTGCACCAACTGCAAAATCTGATGCATCACACATAAGCTCAAAAGGGTGGTCCCAATCTGGAGATGATAGAACGGGGGCTGTAGTGAGAGAGTGTTTTAGTGAGTCGAACGCTGCCTCACAATCCGAGCCAAAGTGAAAGGTTGTGTCCTTGGCCAAGAGAAGAGTTAAAGGTCTAGCAATTTTGCTAAAATCCTTAATGAATCTCCTGTAAAAGCCTGCATGGCCAAGAAAAGATCATATATCCTTGACGCATTTAGGATGATGAAGGTTTTGAATGACATCTATTTTGGCGTTGTCAACCTCAATGCATTTCCGTGAAATCACATGTCCAAGCACAATTCCCTCTTGGACCATGAAATGGCATTTTTCCCAATTCAAGGTTAAGTTCTTCTCTTTACAACAAGTAAGAACTGCGTCAAGATGTGATAGGCAGTCAGCAAAAGAATCTACAAATATCGAGAAATCGTCCATGAAAATCTCCAGAAAATTCTCGACCATGTCGAAGAATATCCCCATCATACACCTCTGAAATGTAGCGGGAGCATTGCATAACCCAAAGGGCATGCGTTTATAAGCAAAAGTACCAAATGGACAAGTAAATGTGGTTTTGTTTTGATCCTTTTTGGCAATAGGGACATTGTTGTAGCCAGAGTATCCGTCCATGAAGCAGTAATAATCTCGTCCAGCTAAGCGTTCTAGCATCTGGTCAATAAAAAGTAGAGTAAAGTGGTCTTTCCTTGTTGCGGCATTGAGTTTTCTATAATCAATACATACACGCCACCCAGTTTGAGCGTGTGTCTGGATTAACTCATTAGCCTCATTTGTTATGACCGTGATGTTAGATTTCTTAGGGACTACATGAATTGGACTTACCCATTGGCTATCGGAGATTGGGTAAATGATACCATTGTCAAGTCATTTGACGATTTCTTTATTCACCGCATCCTTCATTATGGGGTTTAACCGTCTATGTGGTTTCTCGGGTTGGCTTGGATTCATCCATCAGATATATATGATGTTTAACTATCAAGGGACTAATCCCTTTGATATCAGCCATTGTCCAACCAAACGCCTGTCTATTAGATCTCAATAACGTCAAAAGTGCGTTCTCTTTCTCTGAGGCTAGAGAAGCGGATATGATCACCGGTAAAGACTTATTCTCACCTAAATATGCATATTTAAGATAAGAAGGTAAAAGTTTGAGATCTAATGCTGGGGGAGAAACTATAGAAGGTGGGGTCATCAAATGATTTTCGGAGTCATAAAGAAGCTCGTAGCCTGCAAAAGATACAGACTCGGAAGGTGATGAGTCAAGAGTGTCAGACTCAAGCGTGGAAAATGTGTCCTCACTAAGATGTGAAAGATCAAACATTGATGTGCTAGTGTCGTCGAGATCTTCAAAGCAAAGTTCATCAACTTTACAACTTTCGGGAGAAATCTCGTGGACAGAACAGACATCAAGTACGTGAGCAGAGGGTTCAGATGGCTGACTTCCAATTTTATAGATGTTCATTTCAATTGTCATTTTTCCAACAGATAGGTTCATTGAACTATTTCGACAGTTAATGACAGCATTGGAAGTGGCAAGGAATGGTCGACCCAAAATCACCGGAATTTGGTTCTGTGGGTTTGCTACAGGTTGTGTATCGAGAACAATAAAGTCCACAGGGAATTTGAATTCCCCGACTTTAATCAACACATCCTCCAGTTCACCCCTAAGTTTGGTGATTGAACGGTTTGCCATTTGGAGAGTGCAATGAGCTGGTTTTAACTCTCCAATCCCTAACTTCTCATAAACAGAATATGGAAGCAGGTTAACACTTGCGCCAAGGTCAAGTAAAGCACGGTTGATGTTTTTACCCCCAATAGAAATCGAGATTGTAGGACATCCTGGGTCCTTACGTTTCTTTGGTAACTGTGGGGTAAAAGCAGTGGTAACATTATTAGTCATGAAGACCTTTTTGGGCACTTGAGTTTTCCTCTTCCTAGTGCACAAGTCTTTGAGAATTTTCGCATAAGCGGGGTCTTGCTGAATAGTATCTAGGAGAGGGATGTTGATGTTAACCTGTTTGAACATTTCCATAATTTTCTCCATATACGGACTCGATTGGTTTCCCCTTAACCGATTCGGATAAGGAGTTTGAGCAATAAGAGCTGGGTCTAACATTGGAGAAGGTGATGTGTGTGGAAGTGATCCCAGAATAGGAATGGGGATCATCTTTGGTGGACTAGAAGATGTATGCTGAGGTGTAGGGAAAACGAAGAATAGGCTCGCAAGAAAATGGTGGGATAGATAAAGTAGGATTAGAAGTAGAAGTGTGTGTGGAAGGAAAAATCTCAGCCGAGGTGTTATTGATAAATTTTTCATTATCATCAATCTTTTCCTCAATGTGATTATTCAGCACTCTTCCTGATCTCAACGTTGTGATTGCATTCACATTGTACTGTTGTGAATGTCCAGGATTCGGTAAGGCTTGAGACGGAAGTTTCCCTTTCTCTCTTTCACTCATTTTGGCTTTTAATTGGGCAATTTGAGGTTTCATCGATTTTAAGCTCTCAGCTTGGAGGTCAGTGTTTTTCTGGAATTTATCAAGGGAAGACCTAAATTCAGCCGACATTTGTTTCATGTACATTTCAAAAGTTCGTTCGAGTGAAGAGGAAATATCAGTACTGGTCAACTGCAAAGGATTATACGGTGCAGGTGTGTTGACTGGATTTTGAAAGTTTTGTGATTGATAGGGGTACTGAGTCAGTTGAAATGGCTGTTGTTGTGGTGGAGGAGCCCTTTTGAAAATTATTTTGATTTGGAACCGTGTTTTGAGTTTGTTGTTGGTTCTAAGCAAAGTTAGGGTGATTCCTCCAACCCTGATTATAAGTGGAAGAATACGGATTATTTCTAGGTCTTTGTTGGAAAGCAGCATTGGTACACTCTTGACCTTGAAACAGAGAATTTAAAGGACATTCTTCCGTAAGATGAAATGGATCAGAACAGCATCTACAGACAGTTTTGGGGAGTGACATCGGATTTAGGGAGGCTGCAAAAAATTTATGTTCCATAACTTCGAGTTTCTTTTGCATTGCTGCCATTTCAGCTCTAACTCCTATGGAAACATCAATTTGGTGAATGCCACACCTAGACGATGACTGGTTTACACTTTCCCACTGTAAAGATTTTTCAGTGAAAGCTTCTAAGAATCTCCAGGTTTCACCATCATCTTTAGTCATGAAAGTGCCTTGACACATGGATTCAAGGTTCTGTTTCATTGTGGGATTAATGCCCTCATATATGATTCTGCACAGATCCCATCTAGGGATTCCATGATGTGGACATTGAACTAACAGATCCTTGAAGCATTCAAAACACCTCGAGAATGGTTCATTTGGAAGTTGGGTAAATTGATTTATTTCACTACGGACTCGAGCTGTTTTATGATTGGGGTAGAATTTCTTTAGGAAAGCTGCGACGAATTCATCCCAGTTCGAAATAGAATGTGCGGCTGTGTTATAAAGCCACTTCTCGGAAATATCGCACAGAGTAAATTGGAGAAGACGTAGAAACATAGCATCCACAGAAAGCTGTGAAGTACCCATCATAGCGCATACATTTTCAAATTTGGTAATAAAGACATATGTGTCTTCAGACTCGAGACCGTGATATTTGGGTAGAAGATTAATGTATTGGGGTTTTATTTCAAAATTGTCCGCATTGGCTGGTGGAATGGTAAGACAGGTCGAAAGAGGACCTCTCATAGGATAACATCTCTCTTGGAGAGAGATGCGGGGTGGATTCTGCGCACCTGTGGACGGTGGCAGAGTAGTGTTAAAGAAGTTTGATGAAGAATTGTCCATCGTGTTAGTTATGTATATGCCCTAGAGGCCATTGTTGTACATATGATGTATATTATAATGGATGCTTGGATATATATAGAGAGGACTTTCTTGTTCCTCATGATAGTATGCTATATGGTTTCACTTTATCTTAACATGTTGACTTATATTAGTTTACTGTCTTACTCTCACATGTTGATAAAGCCCTTAGGATCTGTACTCGTCTACTAGGACTATGATGAGATCATACTAGTGGGGCCACGGTAGTCGATGAGTACATCCTATAACTGTTCCTAGTCGAGGGTGTATCGAGACAGGGCATCGATACACCAGAGTAGACTAGCGTATACGCATCTTGACCCTATGATGGGCAATGGATGATCCCATATCCATCGGTGTTTGACATCAAGGATGGTGTACGGGTGCTCAGTGGAGACTGGGTACACTGGACGGACTCGCCGAGAACACCCAGATGGTATTATACCTCACGTCAGATGGCAGTTCTCTGGTGACACTGGTATAGGATAGTCTGTAGACCCGAGATCGTCATAGAGTCTTGTGTGATTCCCACTTTTCTTTGATTTCCACCTTACCACGTCCAAGAGGGCGTGCAAAACGGTGTCTTTTGGGTACAATCCCGATTCACATGGAGGCAATGAGCGATAGGAGGGGATTCGTCTCTCCCGGTATAGGGAGTTGATGTTGTGCTGTGTTCGATTGGCTATAAATGGAAGTCCCTAGGCAGGGCGGATATTGAGTAGTACTGGTAAGTGTTACCGGTAGTTTCTCGACCTGTTATGAGCCTCACATCGACACGACTTATCGGTTACTGGGGTCTGACGTATACCACCCCTAGACTAGATATGCAACATATCAGACGAAGAGACCGGACTGTACGGGAGTGTTACTGATTGGATTCATAGGAGAATGTACAGGCTTGCTTGTTGATCTTTTGATCGCTCAATACCTGGGTGGCTGTTACGTTTAGCTGACCGCTTGCAGCTTATGGGTGTTTGATATGATCATCACCTACTGCCGGCGTATTGACGATTCTTTAGAGTTCTACACAGATGTTTATTGACTCAGGCAAAACGGAGTAGGAGCACATATGTGATATGTGCAGGACCGAGGATAATACGATATGAGATACCGTATTATATTCTCGCGATATTTTGATTTGAGCCGGGTTATCGGATCAAGTGTTGATTCGATGAATCGGTACATGATATATTAGTCCGTTATATTCGATATAGCCGGATTGTCGGATCAAGTGTTGATTCGATAATTTAATGTATAATTATAAATGTGATATATTACATTACATTATCTAATATTGGCACGCTTTATTAATTCATTTTCTCACCGGATACTACATTGATATATATGCAATATATGTTAATTGTATTGTTTTCTTTTGTTACAAATATATATTATATATGTGATATATAATATTGTAACATGATATGATTACTAATCCAACATGTTTAGTGGAGATTAAACAAGGTTTGGGTTTGATTTGGGTTAGTTCTTTCTTGATGCTTCTAGAAGGTTTTACTTTGTTTCTAGCAAAGATATTTTGTTTGATATTTCTATCCCAACCCAAACCCTTCACCCTAGGTTAAATCTGTACATGAGTTAGCCTCTTCATATTCAACCATGGTTGCATTATTAATCATTATGATATTTTTTATTATTCATCACAAAAGGATTTTCCTTCTTCTTCCTTGAGCTTCACAAAAGCTTTCTAGGTTTTCTTTATATGATGTTTTAGTGTGAGAATTTAATAATAAAAGAGAGCATAAATCCTACTTCATCATCCTCATCTAATCTAGCCAATTAGATTAGGGTGTTCACCTCATTAGAGAGAGAGAGCTTGTGTTATAGAAACTTTGAGGTAGTTCATCGGAGAAAAGGAAGACTACAAGCTAGCATGGATCGTTCGGGTTGTGGAGCCTCTCTTGAATCCGGGAGATCATGGATCACGGCGAAGGGACTTCTACTCGGAGCTTATGAAGCGAAGGAGCGGACTACAAAGGTTGTAATCCCTCACTCTTAGTTGTAAAGATGTTTACTTGCATGTAAAACCCTAATTATCTAGCAAAGATCCCGGCTTTGGGTTGTTCGGCATGTATAAATTTTGAATCGGGCATGGTTCATGCCTTATAGACCCTTGTATGAGTGCTTAGGAACACTACAGTGGTATCAGAGACTAGCTAGAGCATTAGGCGATGTGTATACGAAATTAAAACTCCGATCGAACCTCGAAACATCGAACGCGACCCCCTCTCTGGAAATTTTTGTAAAAATGTGATTTTTCTGCATTAAAAATACTCAAAAAAATCAGCAAGGAATTATAAGATATACTATGAAAAATGAGCATGTAATTCGTACAAACCGCTATGGTACCACGGCAATACCATGCTTGCGCTGTGGATCCGCGGCCGTACTGGAGAATTGGGCTTTGGTTTTGGCACTGTAATATCCGTAGCTGTTTCTGCATATTTCTGGGTGTTTTTAATCTTACTCAAGTGTTGAGTATTCTGCGGATTATTTTGTATTCGTTGATTCGATCGGAAAATTTAATTTCGTTTTGTTTTCCGGATATTTTAGAAACGGTTAAAATGTTCGAACGGATATCATTAACTCACTTTTTCCTGACACGAAAAACTTTCAGGTGTTGAATTTTTCTTATGTTTAAATCTTTTGGAAAAACGTGCAAGTAACGCGGTGGACCCTCTAAAAGAACACAAACCTGTCACGACCCGAAGGTACGGAACGTAACTGGCACTTAGATTACAAGACGTCTAAAGGCGTACCGTAACCTAAGTCAGCCAAAGCCCAGAAGAATCTAAACCAAAATCAAAAGAGAGTGAAGGAAAACCTTACATGAAAGCAATTTTTAAATCAATTAAGTTGCATAGAATCACTTTTTTAAAAACATCAAAAATTTCCGAAAATTTCGGCAGAGTCTCCCCTGTAATTCTATCCCCCAAAATGGGTACAACAAGATATATATAACCTGTTATCATAAAATGGCATCCCCAAGCGGGAGCTAGCTCTTCGCCCAACGCGGATCACAACCACACGCAATATATAAGTAATGTCAAGAAAAAGAGCATAAAAGAAATGCAAAATATCAGAAAACACACGTCGGCTCAAGTGAGCTCGACCCAAAAGAAACCACATATATACAAATCTCTCAATCTCATCACTAGGTCGCATATACAAATAGAAAGTGGTAGATGGAGAATACTAGATACAATGATAGAGCAAAGGAAATAAAGTGTGCTCGCAACCCATCTACGGGCGATGTCGCGAGTCTGAGCAAAATGAGCTGATGATAAGATAGCCCGCCGCTACAAGGATGGCGGGTCCGACCTGCAAGACACTGTGGCACAACGGGGGTGAGTTGCCAGCTCGTGAGTAGAATATAACATCTAATAAGGCAATCGTAAGAATGCACGCAAATGCGTCACAACATGTATGTTCAAATGTGATATAATACCTCTAGTATGCATGCACATGTATGCAATGTCATTACTAAATCTTTAAGTGTTTTAAATGTTAAGAGTTCTGCATTCTTAAATTTAGAAAAAGGAATATCTGTATAATAGCTAAATACCATCAAGAAATCATCTAAAAACCGTGTCAAGTATCGACACCAAATATGAAATCACCTCTGTCTCAATGTCTCACTGTATCAATGTCTCAAAATATCGGGCTCCGTCAGTCCGGGTCGGCCCATGTCGTCAAATCTCACGACAACGGTCGGTATCCTCCGGATATCCGCCGCGCCAGACATCACCGGTAGATAGTCTCCCCCTGCCAGGCTCATCGTCTACAAGTCGATCTTCTTGCCCCGGGTACCATACCGGGCCCACCATGTACCCGAGACGGTTCATCCACTCCTCGAATCGGGTCTCGAAATATAACAGAAAACATGAAAACTCATGGTGGACGACACATACAACACGAGAAAACCGCAAATTTGTTTTAAAAATGATAAATATAAGCTTTTGTTAAATTCTTGCGGTTTTCCCCAAAAAAATTCAGAAATTGCAGCAATACTGAAATCCTCAAGAAAATCATAATGTCCACATGTTATATATGATAAATGTCTATGATATCAATGTATACGATGTGAATTTTGGCTAGAAATCTATGTAAATATAATGATAATGCGAGGTATATGCATGGTATGCAATTTCATATATCATGTTTGAATGCAAGTGGCGATACTAAGTTAAACAGGTTCTATAGTGCACGTGGCATGGCAATTACCAAAGGCGTGTGTGTCACATGAATAGTGCGCGTGCAGCAGATGCCAATGGTAATGGTGTTCGTGTCCTACGAAGTGATATCGCATATATGTATATGAATATCCGTACAATCTAGTATACGGTTAGCTATAAGGGTATGCAATGTAAATAAAGGGGTAAGCTAACTAGCAATACAAGTCTTGCAAGAAATAAGGCAATTCTAACTAGGGGGCGCATCGCGCCATCCAGACGATTCCCCCATAGATGAATACATCTACTCACCTGAAAACCTCGCTAATCCGATCCGACCACCGCCTTGCCTTTACACGCCGTGTCCGATGTTTCCCCGACCGATCCTATATTTGCACAACACCAAGCATAAGATTACATATCCTAAAACGATGCAAGTCACAATATACAAATATCGACACTCTCGAATTAAACATAACGTGCACTCGGTGCGCGGGAAAACACACGAAAATCGCTAAATCTTAACTAGAATCGTTATTTCGGGGCAATCGACAAAACTAAAACCCGGCTAGGCAAAACCCCGCATTCGCGCACACTAATAGTCGTATGTGAAGCTAATTATATCGCTAATATAATGCAATTTGATCACCTCCTAATTTACATAAAAACCTAGAACGTATTTGCATACCGATTCGATGCAAATATCGCAATTTATCGATCTAGCGAGCGCAACATCGCACAATTAACCACTCTAACCAATTAGATAACCAAACCCTAACTTAACTCCATCAACCATGCTACAAACCCTAATCCACAATCAAATCCCTTTCTTGAATTTCATAAACAAGCAATTTCTATTAAATTAATACATCAAAGTTCAATTTTAGCACATTTAAACTACAATTTAACAACTAGTTTAGAATTTCACCTCACAAGTTGAACCCTAGTTTGCTCAAGCCACCAAAGATGCCTCTTTTCTTCAAGTTTTGAACTAAATTTGGTTTGAGGAGAGATGGGATTAGGATTTTGCTTTGAATTTGAGATGGAATTTGTGAATTTTCAATGGATTTTGCTATGAAAATGAAGCAAGAAGAAGTGAGAAAAATGGGGAATGGCAGCAGCTCATCTCGGCCAGCAGGTGGGGAAAGGGAATGGGGGTTTTGTGTAGAGGATTCTAGGTCAAAAAACCCCTTAAGTTCTCATTTAATGCATTTCACATCAACCTTTTTTTAAAAAAAACCCTTTTTACTTCATTTTTTTCATAAATTTCAAGCCATAAAACTAAAATCTTACAAAGTCATGATACAATTTATTAACACTCTATTTTAGTTTATAAAGATTCCTAATTATGAGATTTACCTAATTAAATTTGTATTTATCACTAATTTAATATATTTTTAAAAGCTTAAAATAATGTTAAAAATAATCAATTACGAATTTTTTTTTTAACTAGAAAATTTTAAGTAACATTTTAGTGACCAATTTATAGTAATATCCTATCTAAATTTTGTATAATTAGGTCTACAATGAAAAATACCTATTTTGAATTTTTACGGAAAAAGCTGAAAATTTAGCCGATTACCGAAAAACTGCCTAAGCGATTTTTGAAGGGTTACAATCTTCCCCCCTTAAAGAAATTCGGTCCCCGAATTTAGAATTTAACTACGCGTACCTTCAAAAAGATGGGGATATCTCTTCCTCATCTCGACCTCGGTCTCCCAAGTGACCTCCTCGCTGTTCGGGCCACGCCAAAGGACCTGATGGACGGTATAACCTTCGACCTCAATTTCTTCACCTGCCGATCCAGAATGACCATAGGATGCTCGGTGAAAGAAAGATCACGCTCTAGCTGGATCGTCTGGTGCTGAATCGCCTGGGAAGGATCATGAAGGTACTTGCGGAGCATCGAGACATGGAATACGGGGTGAAGATCGGGGAAGCTGGACGGAAGAGCTAACCGATAAGCGACTGGACCAACACGCTCTAGGATCTCGAAAGGACCAACATATCTAGGCTCAGTTTCCCTTTCCGCCCAAAACTCATCACACCTTTCATCGGAGAGACCTTCAGGAAAACATGATCGCTAACAGCGAACTCGAGTCGGCGACGGCGCCTGTCAGCATATGATTTCTGCCTGCTCTGAGCCGCTCTCATCCTGTCCCGAATCAGCTGTATCTTCTCGGTCGTCTCCTGTACAATCTGCGGCCCCAAAATACTGCTCTCTCTGAGCTCTGTCCAACATACAGGCGATCGACATCTCCTCCCATATAAAGCCTCAAAAGGTACCATCTGAATTGTCTCCTGGAAGCTATTATTGTAGGAAAACTCGATCAAAGGCAAATGACGATCCCAGCTACCAACGAAAACTAAAACACAAGCTCTGAGCATGTCCTCAAGAGTCTGAATAGTACGCTCCGACTGACCGTCAGTCTGCGGATGAAAGGCTGTGCTAAAACTTAATCGGGTGCCCAATGCTTCCTGTAGTTTCTGCCACAATCGGCTGGTAAACTGGGTGCCCCGGTCGGACACGATGCAAGTCGGAACGCCATGCAGTCGCACTATCTCATCAATATAAACCTGGGCGTACTGAGAAAATCCAAAAGTGGTCTTCACTGGCAGAAAGTGAGCCGCTTTCGTCAGTCGATCCACAATCACCCAAATAGAGTCATACCCTCGACTGGTCCTGGGTAGACCCACAATGAAGTCCATGGAGACCTGCTCCCACTTCCACTCAGGGATGGGCAAAGGCTGTAACTCGCCGGCTGGCCTCTGGTGCTCGGCCTTGACTTGCTGACAAGTCAGGCATCTCGACACAAAGTCTGTAATATCCTTCTTCATCCCGTCCCACCAGTAAACCTCTCTCAAATCACGGTACATCTTGGTGGAACCTGGATGCACACTGTATACTGATCTATGTGCCTCCTCGAGAATATCACGCCTCAGTTCCTCTGAAACTGGCACGCACAGTCAAGTCCCAAATAGAAGTATCCCCTGATCATCAATCACGAACTCGGAAACTCTGCCCTGCCGAATCTGCTCAATAATCTCTAATATACGGGCATCGCCGGACTGTGCTTGCGGATACGGTCAAGTAACTGTGGGCGTGATCTGAAATGGGCCAGTTGTCCCCCTGTAGGAGTAAACTCGAACTGCACTCTGCTGTCACATAACACCTGCCAATCCGCCGTCGACTGCATCTGCACTGTGCTCAAACAAGATAAGCTACCTCCGGGCCTTCTACTCAAAGTATCTGCCACCACATTCGCCTTGCCGGGATGGTATAGAATCTCGCAGTCATAATCCTTCACCAACTCCATCCAACGGCGCTGTCTCAGGTTCAGATCTCGCTGTTGGAAGATATACTTCAAACTCTTGTGGTCAGTGAATATCTGGCACGACTCACCGTATAGGTAATATCTCCAGATCTTAAGTGCAAATACCACTGCAACCATCTCTAAATCATGGGTAGGGTAGTTCTGTTCGTGTTTCCTCAGCTGCCGAGAAGCAAACGTGATAACTCTGTCGTGCTGCATCAATACACAGCCCAGCCCCACTCGAGAAGCATCACAATATACCACGAACCCGCTTGATCCTGAAGGCAATGCTAACACTGGTGCAGTAGTCAGACGAGTCTTCAACTGCTGGAAACTATCCTCACATGCCTGGGTCCAATCAAAAGGAACCCCCTTCCGGGTCAATCCGGTCAACGGTGCAGCAATGCGGGAGAAATCCTGGACAAAACGTCGATAGTAGCCAGCCAGACCTAGAAAACTGCGAACCTCTGTAACTGATACTGGTCTAGGCCAATGCTGAACTGCCTCGATCTTCTTCGGGTCAACACAAATACCATCTCTCGTCACTACATGACCCAAGAAGTCGACACTGTCTAACCAGAATGCGCACTTGGAAAATTTGGCGAACAGCTGATGCTCCCTCAAAGTCTGCAATGTGATACGTAAGTTCTGCTCATGCTCCTCCTGGCTCCGAGAATAAACCAAGATGTCGTCAATGAACACAATAATGAACTGATCGAGATACGGCCTGAATACACGGTTCATCAAATCCATAAATGCTGCCGGGGCATTGGTGAGCCCGAATGACATCACCAAGAACTCATAATGACTATAACGAGTACGGAAAGCGGTCTTCGGAATATCCTCCTTCCGAACCCGCAACTGGTGATAACCTGACCGTAAATCAACCTTCGAGAAAAACCCTGCACCCTGGATCTGATCGAATAAGTCATCAATGCGGGGTAGGGGATATGTGTTCCGCACAGTAACCCTGTTCAGCTGACGATAATCAATGCATAAACGCATACTCCCGTCCTTCTTCTTAACAAACAAGACGGAAGCACCCCAAGGTGACACACTCGGTCGGATAAGCCCTTTGTCCAGCAAGTCCTGTAACTGATCCTTTAGCTCTCTCAGCTCCGCCGGGGCTATCCGATAAGGCGGTATAGAGATAGGCCCCGTGCCGGGGATTAGGTCGATGCAGAACTCAATCTCGCGCTCTGGTGGCAGACCAGGCAGCTCGTCAGGAAATACATCAGGAAACTCTCTCACAACAGGGACCTGGTCCAACGGAACCTCTGTGGAGCTAGTATCACAAACATAGGCTAAGAATCCCTGACACCCTTTCCTTAAGAGCTGACCAGCGCGAAGAGAAGAAATCAAGCTGGGAAGGGTAGCGCTACGATCTCCCTGAATAACAAGAACCGACTCACCAGGAAAACTGAATTTGACTGCGTTCTCACGGCAGTCCACGGATGCATAACAGGTGGCTAGCCAGTCCATACCAAGAAGAACGTCAAAGTCTAACATATCGAGGAGAATCAAATCAACTGAAGAATCTCTCTCCCCGATACGAACGGAACACGATCGGTACACAAAACGGGCAACAAAAGACTCGCCTACCGGTGTAATAACGACAAGCGGCTGATATAACGGAGAAGACTCTCGGCCCAACCTCGGTGCAAAGTACGTGGATACATAGGAATGTGTGGAGCCTGGATCAAATAATACCCGTGCATCAAAAGAACATACTGGCAGAGTACCTGTCACGACGGCATTGGATGCCTGTTCATCCTGAGGAGTCAACGCGAACACTCGAGCCTGTCCACCACTAATAGCTGGCTGTCCTCTGCCTCTACCTCGGCCTCTGCCTCTGTCGCCTCGTCCTCTCTGAACCGGACCGCCACGCCCACGGCCTCTAGAAGCATCTGGCTGGCGTGGAGCATCATCAGGTGTCGGAAGTAGAGCTCTCTGAGGAGGTTGTGAGGGTGGTAAGGTCACATGAGGGACTGTCGCCGCTCCCTGACGTCCTATGGTACAGTCTCTGATACGGTGGTACTGACTCCCGCACCGAAAACATCCTGGCGACGACTGCTGGGTCTGTTGGAGATAGTGCCCTCAGAGTCAATTATTGGATCACAGGCACGTGATTGCAATGATTGAGGGGAGGACCTGTCCCAGTAGGACAGTCTTACTCGAGATGATAGTATGCTATCTGGTTTATCTTTATCATCGTGTACTGCTTTAGGTGACCTTTCGAGTCGCTATTACACGTTGATAAAGCCCTTAGGATTCTTGCTTGACTTCCAGCAGTATGAGGGCGATCATATAAGTGGGAGCTGGGGTCTACAAGCACATCCTTAAAAGGTCCCTAGTCATGGGAGATTCGAGACAGGGCATCGATTCTCCACAGTAGACTAGTGTATACAGTCGAGACCCCGACGAGGGGCGGTGGCCGGTCTCACAAGCCACTGGTGTCAGTTGGTTCACCTAAGATGTATACAGGTGCTCATTGGGTTATGAGTACACCGGACAGGACTCGCCGGGAACCTGCTAGTTGGGATATACCAGACGTCAGATAGCAGTTCCCAGGTGACATGTGTACAGGTTAGTTCATCGACCTGGGATCGTCATTTGTCTCGTGTGAGTTCCCACTGCACTTTGATTACTACCCTACCACGGCTCAAAGGAGTCGTGCAAACAGGTTTTAGTTGGGTACAGTCCCGAGCCACATGGAGGCAGTGAGCGGATCTGCAGGGGTTCGTCTCTCCCGGTATTGGGGGTGAGGTCGTGCTGTGTCTAGGAGAGCCAGAACATGAAAAGTCCTTGGCCAAGGCAGGAGATTTGCTGGTAGGTATTCCAGTAGTATCTCAGGGTGTTCTGGGCTACACTCCGACACGACTTGTACCGCTTTTGGGGGTCTGACTTTTACCAACCCCCTAGGCCCGCCATGCGATGCTCATAGACGAACGGACCGGACTGTACGGATATTGTCACTGACAGGCTCAGTAGGGTGTCAGGATGAGTTCGCTCATCGACGTCCCTTTTGGTCAATAGCTGGTGGCCCGTCACGTATGGCTAATACCTCTGACGTGCTAGTGGTTAAATCCACAGCCATAGTATTGACGAGTCTTTAGAGTCCACCACACAGACAGTTACTCAAGTTTCGGGCGAAACGCTGTAGAGGCCGTATGGAGATATGGCAGGGTTCGATCAGATACGTGCGGTATTGCACGGATCGTGATCGGACAGATTTTACTAGCCGGCTTTGGCTTAAGCCGGATTCTAGTTTTAGATAGTGTAGTTTTGTCTCTTTGCATTTGTGTTCAGTGGGAATACAAATGCGGGCATGTATTTGCAGTAGTGGGGTTTTCCTGTAATTTATTACGGGATCGGTTTTCTGAAGTTGCCAGTTTGCATTCCGTTCCGACCGGTTTTCCTTCATTCCTTCTCGGTCGGACTTTCTTGATGGAGGGTGTTAATTGCAAGTTTGCAATTAACACTTAGTGGAGGGGCTTTCTTGCTTATTTGTGGCATGATGAGACTTGCTTCATGATGAGATTCTTTTTTAATCTCATCACTTGCTTTTCTTGTGATAGGTTGTGAAGGGATTGAAATGAGAAATGAGTTTGACCATTTTCCATATTGTTGATATATTCTTTCTTTCTTGCATTTTTCTCTCTCCAATCTAATTCTATGGAGAGGGGGGGCCGGCCACTTTGAAAAAAGAGAGAGGATCATTTCTTTTTGAGTGAGAAAAATGCTTCATATCTTTTTCCATGCTACCAAGTTCATAAGCACCTTTTTTTTGAGTTGCTTTCTTTACCTCCACCATTTCATGGCAACCTCAAAAACCCCAAGAGACAAGCTTCTACACTATTTCTATAGCAAGCCTTGGACGCGTCGGCTAGCCAACTTCGCGCCCGAGTTGCCTCGGTCAAGAGGCGGGAGCCCGTAAAAGATTCCGGCTACGTGGTGCCCTTTCCGACGAGCGAGGAGGTGACGGAGATTCCGCGGGAGATCGGAGTGGAGACGAAGACCGAAAGACACGGATCGCTTGGTATAGCATCTCTACTCTTTTCTTGTTTGCTAGCTAGCTAGGTTAATGGCCCGATCCGGGTAAAAAGTCCGCGGTGGTGCCGTTTTGCAAAGTTCGCAAAGTTTTTATTTTCCGCGTTTCCGGCGTCGGATCGACGGCCGGGGCGCCCCCGCGGGCTTACAATGGTATCAGAGCCACGCCATAAACCTTGCCTAGCTTGCTCTAGCGCGTTTAGAACCCGATCGAACAAAATCCCCAAAAACCGTATTTTTGTGCACATGTGTTCTCTGTTGAAATTTTTTGAGCTCCTAAAATTTTTCAGGTTGTTGCAGAGGCATGTACAAGCAATTATAAGAAATCTGGGAAAATACGATCCACCAATTCCTCAGTTCCACCGCGGAAGCGCGGCCAAAACCCTGGTTTGGCCGCGCTTGCGCGGCGAATAAGAGGAATTGTGGCACCAAATTTTCCCAGTAAGCTTGTGGTATAGAAATAGGGCTTTTGGGATATTTTATTTGGGCCCAGGTTTTCTGTAAGTGCTACAGTTCTCTTTGGGGGCCCACTTTGATAAATTTGTTCGATCGGATATTTTAAACATGCTAGTTCACAGTTTTTACATTATATCTGCGACCGTGAATGTCACTTGATCGGTAAATCCCGTCTAACTGCTATAGCCCTGTTAGACGGATTTGCGAACGTGATTTTCACGTTGATGTTCTGTGATTGTACTGTGTTGTTGCGGATCGGTCGTGGGGATAGCCTGGTTGCAGTGGTAGTACAGTTCTGTTTTATATGTACATTTGATATTGCGGGGCGAGCGTCCGACATGTGGACTGCCGTCACTGCCTGTTTGTATTATTATTTTGGGGCACGACCTGGTTGCGGTCGATGTACCCGTTGTATGTATATTTTACTTTCTGTACTAGGATTACCCCGCGGAGGAGTGCACGGATAGCCGGATTCTGGAGGGCAACAAGCCCGCATCTCATGGCGTTGAGACGGAGGGGGCTTCACTCTAGAATTGGCGGGCTATTCGCCGCACTCGTAGGGGGTACAGGTTGACCCAGGAGGGGTGCCCAAGTTACCGGATTCCGTGAAGTGCTGGGTGGTCCATTCACGGTGCTGAAGGGGGCTGCCTCGCTTCAGGTTTTGGCGGGTGACTTGCAGCGCCCGTAGGGGTCTAGGATTTCATTGCACAGGCTATCCACACGACCAGGGGAACGTCGGGTTTCAGCGGCTCTGTGAAACCCGGGGATCCCAGATATCTGTATTGATCTGTGTTGCTATACATTTCTGTGTTGCATTGTTTATCACGCCTTGAGCGGAAATTATATATTATATATATACTAGTAGATGTTGTATATGTTTTTCATCCGCGCTAGTCCAGTCCCCGCTCTGTCGTTAGTTAGCTAACCTAACGGGTGATGACGGGACCCAGTGGCGAATGCGGATGGCATATACGTACGTCAGTATATTTTCGTTCTTTGTGGTGTGATCAATTGATGGGACTGCATTGATTCGGATCAATGCAAGTTAAACAAACCTAATCTGATGTTGTTGGAACACTTTTTCAAAAAGCTGTTATTGCAAGGGCGTTCACTTTTGTTTTGCACCGTGGTATTCAGTTGGAATATCCTGCTCCTCAGTCGACGAGGCAAGGGCCGAGATCCCTTCACCGGGAGTGACCCCTTGGACAAAAGTTTGCGTCAGGGCAGTAACTTCACTATAGCCGATTACTTTTGCTTTGCACCGTGGTATTCAGTTGGAATATCCTGCACCCCATTCTACGGGGAAAGAGCCGAGATCCCTTCACCGGGAGTGACCTCTTTAGTAAAGGTTTTCGTCACTATATTTTCTAAAAAGCTATCCGTTCCTTCAACGATATCAAGTTCACTACGTTAAAGGTTTTCGCCAGAAACCATTCGTAGCCCTCCGTCGTTTCATATGGGTAGTCAATAGTATTCAAGCTGTGTTTGTTGGCCTTAGTCAAGGCACAGTGTTTGGTAGCTATTGGGTATTCATATGCTGCATAGATAGATGCGTTGTTTTGGGACAGTCGTATAGCCTTGTTGGCCTTAGTCAAGGGCTTGTACGGGTGGGTTCAAATCAACCTGGACAATGACGGGTAGAACTTGACATGTGACTTATGATTTGTTGGCCTTAGTCAAGGTCATAAGAGCATGGGGCAAAAATCCACATCGGGAGTTTCAAAAGTACTGAAACTTGCCAGATATGCGCATACCTTCTGGAGTGTGATAACGTGAGCGGATCCCGTCACGTTATCATGCGATGAGAGTTGGATCCCGATTCCCACTGATGAGTTGGTTTACTCCTCGGGTTATCCCGGCTAATTCTTCTTTCAGGTTTGGGGAAGAATTTGACGTTACAGTGGGAGGTTTCCAGATTAGATAAAGTGACAACCATTCTGATCTAGGTTAGAGTGCACGCTGAGTGTTTCTTTTCTCTCTCTCTGGCAGCGACCATTGACCCGACCCTAGACTATGACTCAGTGACCAAGTTGACCGAACCTTCTTAACACTGGCTTTTGGATTGTCAGAGTTGCGAACCTCATTGCCACTCCTACTTTTACCCTTTTCTCCAGGACACCCCGTATTACTACGAACGTCCACTTCAATTGGACAAAACCATCGTATGGTTATATACGAACTCGAAGGAATTTATTCGAGGATGGTTTCTGGTTCTGGAGAAAACGAATAGGATTATTCAGTTGTCTTTTCTTTTCACCTTCTCTCGGGCTGCGAGTACTCCTTGGTTTAGGAGTAGTACACCTATTACGTAAATTGGATAGTCTTCTTCCAAACCATAGGCTGGTGCCGACCGGTAGGGAATGAAGAAAACCAATTAGCCTAAACGGTGTACAGAAGGTATTAAGTTCAGAAAAAGCAAGGGATTAGTAAGAGGGCAAAGTAAATTGCGACTGCTATTCACGACCAAACCATGTACTTCTTTGTCAATCCTAAATCACCAATGAATTAAGTACATTCGGTTGTCTTTTATCCTCACCTTCTCTCGCATTGCGAGTGCTCCTAGGACTAGGACAGTACACCCTTTATGCTTTTTGGATAGTCTTCTTCCAAACCATAGGCTGGTGCCGAACGGTAGGGAAGGAAGAAAGCCATTTGGCCTAAATGGGTGTACAGAAGGTAATGACTAAAGACATATAAAGGGATTTGGAAAGGTGGCAAAGAATTATACGGTTACAGTTGTGAATCTGGATAATGGAAGAGGCATTACTAAGAATACCAGAATACCCCATCGAAACATTTCAATGTTTCAGTTTCACTGTGTACTGCTAAAAGAAAACTGATTTCTCAATTAGACACTTGCTCCAGGGTATGTATTTACCAGGTATGATTCTCACATCTGTATGGTTTTACAGATGATGAGTGGGAGTAAGTTATTGGGAATTGGGTGATCATCCTCATTATATCGGGATTCGTTGGAATTGGTGATATTTGAGGAAGCCACCTGGGTTGTTTGCCGGTCGGCAAATATTTGGTTTTGAATATCCGTTGTTGTGCACCAATTTCAAATTGATATATCTGTACGTCTATTTTTATAGAGTGAGACATATCTTTTTGAAATTATGTCTATGACATTTACCTATATCAGTGGATAGTTAGGTAAGGAGCATTGAACAACGGTGTAATTCTTCTTAACCAAAAGTACAG
This sequence comes from Agapanthus africanus, assembly GCA_030015575.1. NCBI lineage: Eukaryota > Viridiplantae > Streptophyta > Magnoliopsida > Asparagales > Amaryllidaceae > Agapanthus > Agapanthus africanus. The sequence continues at coordinate 402,884,901 of CM057337.1, read as the reverse complement.
TTTTCAACCTATGACACACAGTGAATGAGTCACTAGACTCAGGGGACTTATACAGAGTATTGTATATTGTCCAGTGTCCATTAGGACAGAAGGGGTTGGTTCTCGTACTATATTCTGTTTACTTTTAACTTCTCTAGTTCTTAGACATGTGTTTCGTAGAAACACAGGGTCTAAGTTTTAGAGGAGTTATAGGTATAAGAATACAGTAGAGAACCAGGTATCGCAAGTATCGGGATTCTTCAAGGTGATCGAAGATGTAGATACTTGTGTATGGTATTCAGTTGATAGTAATGATTAAGAGAACTTGCTTCTTTTTCAGGTTACTCATAATTGGAAGTACTCCTAAGTTGAGTAACGCTGATCGGCCTCCTTCCATTTAGTTGACATGCACTAGAGACAGCTGCATGATTTGAATCTGGTTCAATTAAATCAGTGCCTCTGTTTCTTGGATATAGAACAGTTCATATCTTGACATTGTTAAGATACGGGGAGTTGTCCGGCTTATGCTTAAAACCAGACTCCGGATAACTCAAGGCATGTTTCTGTAATGGCTGTTTGTGGGTTGACCCGGGCTATGACGAGGGTTGATTTTCTACCATCTGGAAGATCAATAGTGATATTGTTCTAGACTCGCCACAGTTTTATTAAAAGTGGATTTTTTCAGAAAACAGTAGTGGGAGTATGGTAGAACTGGAAGTGATTCCAGAACCACAAACGATTACTGAAGATTTCATAAGATCCTAAAGATTCAATCTGGTTTGACATTCCATTGGCCACTCCGCAGATAAGGTGGGTAACCTCAGGCACCCGAGAGGTACTTCGGTATGCTCAAGGACGGTGGCAGGGAGGTTCTTGTTTACCCACACTTGCCATTGCTGTTGTTCCAGGCTGCGAGACCCGGCGGGAGGATGAGTATAGCGTCGTTCTAAACTTACTTTAGAAGTGTACATGTATATGACTCTGCCAGAGGGTTGTCATAGTCAGTGGGAGCAGCGGAAGCATTGGTGGACATGTGGCTTATGTCTGTTTATAGACTAAAGCAGAGATAGCGGAGATAGATCATCTATTTCTGATGAGACAGTCATAGGTTTGACTTCATCAGAATAGGGGATGGATCTGTTAAGAAGGTAGTAGGGTGTGATGTCCTGGTATTTGATGACATACACGGAGTAGGAAGTGATATTCCTATACTACGATCGGTTATACTTTGGTCGTCACACAGTAGTTTCTCCACATAGGACTTGGATATTATATCAAACATTCTGGTTACTAGATCTATGATTTTAGATCTAGATTTGGGTCGTTTCCCAATCTGGGTACTTTGACCGCATTCTATGAGTATTTAGAATGGACGACTCGTGGCACGGTAGTATACCTGCGGGTGATGGAGTCACCCTCTCTAAAGGTGTCTTGCAGACTAAAGGGGAGAGGGATGTGCATGATTGGCAGATCAGTTGTTTAGGCAATTGAGTCAATCATGAGATGTCAAGTACCACGCCAGATGTTGTTCTTGCAGTAGATGCAATAAGTCGATATTGATCCAATCCTGGAGAAACAGTCGGAAGCAGTTTTAGAACATAAGTTGATGTTCTAAGGAATTGATAACGGCAGCCTCCTTTAGGAGACGGTTATCATTCCAGGCTTCCAAGGTAACCTGGATGGCAGAGTGGCTGTCAGAGTTATAGTTTTCCCTCTAACGAGGGGCAGTATTTTGGACAGGTGGTCCAGGTGGAAACTGAGGGAAGGTATGGCGCAGGATACTGATTAAGTTCAGTTGACGATACAGTCTAAGAAGTTTGGATTTGGAGTTCATTTATGAGCTAGGTCCCATCAGACATCCAGACGTTCTAAGACAGGTATTGCTCATTTCGGGAGATGGCTTTCTCCGCGAACATGAGATATAGAGAGACATAGAAAGAAACATCAAAGCGGATCCACTCACTGAGGCTATTCCTCGAACGCAATAGTCTCGCAAACGAGCTTTGTGAGACTGACTAGTAGAGGAGTTGGGTGTTCGGTATCACACAGGCTGTGAGTATGCGACATCGCAATAATTAGCCTTGAGTGCAAGTGGGAGATTGTTGGAGATAGTGCCCTCAGAGTCAATTATTGGATCACAGGCACGTGATTGCAATGATTGAGGGGAGGACCTGTCCCAGTAGGACAGTCTTACTCGAGATGATAGTATGCTATCTGGTTTATCTTTATCATCGTGTACTGCTTTAGGTGACCTTTCGAGTCGCTATTACACGTTGATAAAGCCCCTAGGATTCTTGCTTGACTTCCAGCAGTATGAGGGCGATCATATAAGTGGGAGCTGGGGTCTACAAGCACATCCTTAAAAGGTCCCTAGTCGTGGGAGATTCGAGACAGGGCATCGATTCTCCACAGTAGACTAGTGTATACAGTCGAGACCCCGACGAGGGGCGGTGGCCGGTCTCACAAGCCACTGGTGTCAGTTGGTTCACCTAAGATGTATACAGGTGCTCATTGGGTTATGAGTACACCGGACAGGACTCGCCGGGAACCTGCTAGTTGGGATATACCAGACGTCAGATAGCAGTTCCCAGGTGACATGTGTACAGGTTAGTTCATCGACCTGGGATCGTCATTTGTCTCGTGTGAGTTCCCACTGCACTTTGATTACTACCCTACCACGGCTCAAAGGAGTCGTGCAAACAGGTTTTAGTTGGGTACAGTCCCGAGCCACATGGAGGCAGTGAGCGGATCTGCAGGGGTTCGTCTCTCCCGGTATTGGGGGTGAGGTCGTGCTGTGTCTAGGAGAGCCAGAACATGAAAAGTCCTTGGCCAAGGCAGGAGATTTGCTGGTAGGTATTCCAGTAGTATCTCAGGGTGTTCTGGGCTACACTCCGACACGACTTGTACCGCTTTTGGGGGTCTGACTTTTACCAACCCCCTAGGCCCGCCATGCGATGCTCATAGACGAACGGACCGGACTGTACGGATATTGTCACTGACAGGCTCAGTAGGGTGTCAGGATGAGTTCGCTCATCGACGTCCCTTTTGGTCAATAGCTGGTGGCCCGTCACGTATGGCTAATACCTCTGACGTGCTAGTGGTTAAATCCACAGCCATAGTATTGACGAGTCTTTAGAGTCCACCACACAGACAGTTACTCAAGTTTCGGGCGAAACGCTGTAGAGGCCGTATGGAGATATGGCAGGGTTCGATCAGATACGTGCGGTATTGCACGGATCGTGATCGGACAGATTTTACTAGCCGGCTTTGGCTTAAGCCGGATTCTAGTTTTAGATAGTGTAGTTTTGTCTCTTTGCATTTGTGTTCAGTGGGAATACAAATGCGGGCATGTATTTGCAGTAGTGGGGTTTTCCTGTAATTTATTACGGGATCGGTTTTCTGAAGTTGCCAGTTTGCATTCCGTTCCGACCGGTTTTCCTTCATTCCTTCTCGGTCGGACTTTCTTGATGGAGGGTGTTAATTGCAAGTTTGCAATTAACACTTAGTGGAGGGGCTTTCTTGCTTATTTGTGGCATGATAAGACTTGCTTCATGATGAGATTCTTTTTTAATCTCATCACTTTCTTTTCTTGTGATAGGTTGTGAAGGGATTGAAATGAGAAATGAGTTTGACCATTTTCCATATTGTTGATATATTCTTTCTTTCTTGCATTTTTCTCTCTCCAATCTAATTCTATGGAGAGGGGGGGCCGGCCACTTTGAAAAAAGAGAGAGGATCATTTCTTTTTGAGTGAGAAAAATGCTTCATATCTTTTTCCATGCTACCAAGTTCATAAGCACCTTTTTTTTGAGTTGCTTTCTTTACCTCCACCATTTCATGGCAACCTCAAAAACCCCAAGAGACAAGCTTCTACACTATTTCTATAGCAAGCCTTGGACGCGTCGGCTAGCCAACTTCGCGCCCGAGTTGCCTCGGTCAAGAGGCGGGAGCCCGTAAAAGATTCCGGCTATGTGGTGCCCTTTCCGACGAGCGAGGAGGTGACGGAGATTCCGCGGGAGATCGGAGTGGAGACGAAGACCGAAGGACACGGATCGCTTGGTATAGCATCTCTACTCTTTTCTTGTTTGCTAGCTAGCTAGGTTAATGGCCCGATCCGGGTAAAAAGTCCGCGGTGGTGCCGTTTTGCAAAGTTCGCAAAGTTTTTATTTTCCGCGTTTCCGGCGTCGGATCGACGGCCGGGGCGCCCCCGCGGGCTTACAGGGTCTGTGGATATGAACCAAATAACTGACCTCCTCTCAATCCTCTGCCTACACCATCTCCCGGAAATAATCTATCACGGTGTCTACCCATCTGCCGCTGAGCTGGCGTATCAGTACGGATCCTCTTCAGCCCAGAAACGACCGGAGTCTCAGAAATACGCTCCTCCAAAAGTAAGGCTGCATCCATCGCGGCTGCGTATGTGTCAAAGTGCTGGGTGCCGATGGCAAGGAATAGCTGTGTATCAAGCCCTCGCACAAACCTCTTTATTCTCTTCTCTTCTGTGTCTACTAGGTACGGAGCATATCGAGACAACTGGGTAAACTGTATATCATACTCCGACACTGTCATCCCAGGAGTCTTGCGCAAAGACTCAAAACTACGGGCTCGAGCATCTCGGACACTCTGCGGAAGAAAACGGGCAACAAATGCAGTTGTAAACTCATCCCAGGTCATAGAAGGTAGACCTGCAGCTCGGCCTCTCTCTACTGAATCGTACCATGTCTGGGCAAGACCCTCCAGACGAAAACTAGCAAACTCCACCAATCTATCATCAGAACACCTCAACGAACGGCAAATCCGAGCCATCCTATCAAGAAATGCCTGTGGGTCCTCTGTCGCATCTGTACCGGTAAAAGCTGGAGGTCTCAATCTCATGAACTCCTGTAGTGAAACAGGGATAGTCTCCATAGTAGCAGGAGCGACCATCTGTGCAGCAGATACAATCGTGGTCTGTGTGGTGGAAGGAACGTCCTCGGATCTCTGTGCCGGGCTGGACTCAACTAAAGATCCCATCATCTGTCGCAACTCTTGCATGCCGGCCTCTAATCTGGAAATACGGTCTGGATAAGGCGGATCAGTATGACCCTGAAGGATAGGCGTATCATCCCGCTCGATCCTCGCCTCAGACGGACCCGCCCGAATCACATCCCTAGCGGCAGCCCGCTGAGCTCTCGTAGTCTTTGGCGGCATCGAAGCTGGAATAAGAAACAGGACCGATAAGAACATTGCAATTGAATCAACGAATGCAAGGAATCAGGAAAGGAAATACAAGAAATTATGTCCTAAGATCACTTAGGCGGAGTACCGTATCGTAAGTATGCCGTGGATCATATCCACGCTATGCCACTCTGCTTAAGTCACCTACTCCATCTACCAAGGTCGTCCTACACTCAGAAAGGTAAAACCTACGCTCTGATACCAACTATGTCATGACCCGAAGGTACGGAACGTGACTGGCACTTAGATTACGAGACGTCTAAAGGCGTACCGTAACCTAAGTCAGCCAAATCCCAGAAGAATCTAAACCAAAATCAAAAGAGAGTGAAGGAAAACCTTACATGAAAGCAATTTTTAAATCAATTAAGTTGCATAGAATCCCTTTTTTAAAAACATCAAAAATTTCCGAAAATTTCGGCAGAGTCTCCCCTGTAAATTCTATCCCTCAAAATGGGTACAACAAGATATATATAACCTGTAATCATAAAATGGCATCCCCAAGCGGGAGCTAGCTCTTCGCCCAAGGCGGATCACAACCACACGCAATATATAAGTAATGTCAAGAAAAAGAGCATAAAAGAAATGCAAAATATCAGAAAACACACGTCGGCTCAAGTGAGCTCGACCCAAAAGAAACCACATATATACAAATCTCTCAATCTCATCACTAGGTCGCATATACAAATAGAAAGTGGTAGATGGAGAATACTAGATACAATGATAGAGCAAAGGAAATAAAGTGTGCTCGCAACCCACCTACGGGCGATGTCGCGAGTCTGAGCAAAAGGAGCTGATGATAAGATAGCCCGCCGCTACAAGGATGACGGGTCCGACCTGCAAGACACTATGGCACAACGGGGGTAAGTTGCCAGCTCGTGAGTAGAATATAACATCTAATAAGGCAATCGTATGAATGCACGCAAATGCGTCACAGCATGTATGTTCAGATGTGATATAATACCTCTAGTATGCATGCACATGTATGCAATGTCATTACTAAATCTTTAAGTGTTTTAAATGTTAAGAGTTCTGCATTCTTAACTTTAGAAAAAGGAATATATGTATAATAGCTAAATACCTTCAAGAAATCATCTGAAAACCGTGTCAAGCATCGACACCAAATATGAAATCACCTCAGTCTCAGTGTCTCACTGTATCAATGTCTCAAAATATCGGGCTCCGTCGGTCCGGATCGGCCCATGTCATCAAATCTCACGACAACGGTCGGTATCCTCAGGATATCCGCCGCGCCAGACATCACCGGTAGGTAGTCTTCCCCTGCCAGGCTCATCGTCTACAACTCGATCTTCTTGCCCCGGGGTACCATACCGGGCCCACCATATACCCGAGACGGTTCATCCACTCCTCGAATCGGGTCTCGAAATCCAACAGAAAACATGAAAACTCATGGTGGACGACACATACATCACGAGAAAACCGCAACTTTGTTTTAAAAATGATATATATAAGCTTTTGTTAAATTCTTGCGGTTTTCCCCAAAAAAATCCAGAAATCGCAGCAATACTGAAATCCTCAAGAAAATCATAATGTCCACATGTTATATATGATAAATGTCTATGATATCAATGTATACGATGTGAATTTTGGCTAGAAATCTATGTAAATATGATGATAATGCGAGGTATATGCATGCTATGCAATTTCATATATCATGTATGAATGCAAGTGGCGATACTAAGTTAAACAGGTTCTATAGTGCATGTGGCATGGCAATTACCAAAGGCGTGTGTGTCACATGAATAGTGCGCGTGCAACAGATGCCAATGGTAATGGTGTCCGTGTCCTAACAAGTGATATCGCATATGTGTATATGAATATCCGTACAATCTAGTATACGGTTAGCTATAAGGGTATGCAATATAAATAAAGGGGTAAGCTAACTAGCAATACAACTCTTGCAAGAAATAAGGTAATTATAACTAGGGGGTGCATCGCACCATCCAGACGATTCCCCCATAGATGAATACATCTACTCACCTGAAAACCTCGCTAATCCGATCCGACCACCGCCTTGCCTTTACGCGCCGTGTCCGATGTTTCCCCGACCGATCCTATATTTGCACAACACCAAGCATAAGATTACATATCCTAAAACGATGCAAGTCACAATATACAAATATCGACGCTCTCGAATTAAACATAACGTGCACTCGGTGATCGGGAAAACACACGAAAATCGCTAAATCTTAACTAGAATCGTTATTTCGGGGCAATCGACAAATCTAAAACCCGGCTAGACAAAACCACCCATTCGCGCACACTAATAGTCGTATGTGAAGCTAATTATATCGCTAATATAATGCAATTTTATCACCTCCTAATTTACATAAAAACCTAGAAAGCATTTGCACACCGATTCGATGCAAATATCGCAATTTATCGATTTAGCGAGCGCAACATCGCACAATTAACCACTCTAACCAATTAGATAACCAAACCCTAACTTAACTCCATCAACCATGCTACAAACCCTAATCCACAATCAAATCCTTTTATTGAATTTCATAAACAAGAAATTTCTATTAAATTAATACATCAAAGTTCAATTTTAGCACATTTAAACTACAATTTAACAACTAGTTTAGAATTTCACCTCATAAGTTGAACCCTAGTTTGCTCAAGCCACCAAAGATACCGCCTTTCTTCAAGTTTTGAACTAAATTTGGTTTGAGGAGAGATGGGATTAGGATTTTGCTTTGAATTTGAGATGGAATTTATGAATTTTCAATGGATTTTGCTATGAAAATGAAGCAAGAAGAAGTGAGAAAAATGGGGAATGGCAGCAGCTCATCTTGGCCAGCAGGTGGGGAAAGGGAATGGGGGTTTTGTGTAGAGGATTCTAGGTCAAAAAACCCCTTAAGTTCTTATTTAATGCATTTCACATCAACCTTTTTCAAAAAAAACCCTTTTTACTTCATTTTTTTCATAAATTTCAAGCCATAAAACTAAAATCTTACAAAGTCATGATACAATTTTTTAACACTCTATTTTAGTTTATAAAGATTCCTAATTATGAAATTTACCTAATTAAATTTGTATTTATCACTAATTTAATGTATTTTTAAAAGCTTAAAATAATATTAAAAATAATCAATTACGAAATTTTTTTTATTTAACTAGAAAATTTTAAGTAACATTTTAGTGACCAATTTATAGTAATATCTTATCTAAATTTTGTATAATTAGGTCTACAATGAAAAATACCTATTTTGACTTTTTACGGAAAAAGCTGAAAATTTAGCCGATTACCGAAAAACTGCCTAAACGATTTTTGAAGGGTTACAAAACCTTAACTCTATTATGTGACTGTCTGAATCGCCTCTAAACCTTAGGGTTTGGGGTTCTACGGCGTTGCCACATGTGAGGCGTTGGCTTGACCCTTCTACGGCTGAACCATTGGTACTGTGACATATTCTGGGACCTTTTGAACTCCACTCAAGTGTTGAGCTATTTAGGAAATCATGGGTATTTGATTATTCCATCGGAAAGTTTAATATTGTTTATTTATCTGGAATGTGATACAATATGTGGAATTCATTTAGTTAGGCATGAAATGCGAAGTATGTGATATTTCTGATTTACGATGTCTAAAGAAATTGTGGATTCCAAATGTTGTAGTTTTACACTTTCTTTTCTATGACCGTAAGTGTAGTATGTAGTTGTATTTCCGGTTTTTGTTTCTATATATCAACGACGATCGGGGTATGCATACTTACTTACGTTGATGATATGAGATATTATGTGTTGCTGTGATATGTTATATTGGATCGTCGTGTTCTGAATAGCTAGGGGTTTTATGTGAGATGAGGGTTTTTATTTTCATTCATGTAAAATTAATTTGTATGTAATATTCTTTTATTGGGGCACTTCCGGGATGAGGATGATGTCACCATTGTGTATTATTTACTTTTCCGCATTAGGTAGACCTAAGGAGGGGAGCACAAGTAACCGGGTTCTGGGGTCCAGTGGGAGGCCATCTCGAGGAGTCGAGACCGGGTCTCCTAACCTTAGAATTGGCAGTGTTACTTGCCGCTCTCGTAGGGGTCTAGGGATGTGGGTTTGGCTATTCATCGCGACCGTGGAATCCGTGTTTTATACAGGCTCGTATTAAAACACGGACATCCTAGTATATCCATTATTTCATATATGTTCTTCTGCTGCAAATGTTCTGTGATGAGATCATATTACTGCCTGAGACGAATGCTTATACTATATATATATATATATATATGCTGATATATAAATATTACAGCTTTCGTTTCTACTGTGATACTTAGGAAGCATAAGCTGATGGGATATATTAATGAGATTAATAAAAGAAAAGAAACTTAAATGATGTTGTAGAATCAAAACTTTATAAAAAAGGTAGCTACAGTTCTTTCTTTGAATAGTGGTATATATGATATATCCTGTACCTTATTCGATGAGGAAAGAGCCGAGATACCTTCACCGGTAGTGACCTCTTTAGTGAAACTGGCAGATGCTACAAACTCACGGTTTAGTTTTTGACAGCTTATATAGTTTTTTGCTTTGAACAGCGGTATATATGATATACCCTGCACCTTATTCGATGGGGAAAGAGCCGAGATCCCTTCACCGAGAGGGACCTCTTTAGCGAAACTGCGAAAGTCTCAAAAACACTCCTTTTCAAAATCACTTGTTTCTACAACGATATCATGTTCATTACGTTCATGGTTTTCTGAAAAACCTTTGTAGCCCTCCGTCATTTCAGATAAAAACTAGTTAGTATTCGTGCTATATTTGTTGACTTAGTCAAGGCGTAGTGTACGGTAGCTAAATAGTATTTATCTGCTATAGCATGAGATGCGATTGGATTAGGGTAGTCGTACTGCCTTGTTGACTTAGTCAAGGGTTGTACGGGTGGGTTTAATTCAATCAGGAAATGTACGGGTTGAACTTGACTTGCGATTTATGGTTTGTTGACTTAGTCAAGGTCATAGATTGCTAGGGGCAAAAGCATTATCGGGAATTTCAAGTATTGAAATTTGCAATGAGATTGCATAGCTCCTATGAGATAGTTGGATCCCGATACCCACTGCGAGTAAAAGTTACTCCTGGGAGAATTTTACACAGGACAATTATCCGATCAAGTAGGTGTCTAGAAAGGTGTTAACGGGGTTATGCCTATGGGAAAACGAGGTTTATTTTAATTAGGTCCGTGCGATAGCACGGCGAACCTCCCTCAAAGTACCAACACTGATCTGGCTGAAAGATTGACAAAATTGTAGGGTGTAATTAATCCCGGCTAATCTTACCTTTTATGGTTTGAAGGAAGATTTGATAAAAACAGTGGGAGACATCCTGATTAGATAAGATAATAACCAATCTAATCTTACAAAAGCATACGCTAAAGTGTTTCCTTCTCCCTCTCTCCAGGTAGCGACCATGTCAGGACTTAATCAAGATAAAAATATGGATGTGTTGACTGAAGCCGCTTATTATACGGAGCAGGGGAACGTTGGTCCCGTTCATTCTTATAAGTGTTATAAGACTGAGCAGGGAATATGAAAATATTTGGATTCTCACGCCGCCCAAACGAAGAACAAGCATGTTGATGCATCTTCTTCGGGTGTGTTAGTTATTGAGAACCGTTTCACAGTTCACCCAACGTCCTGGGTATTGGATGCCGGATCGGGATGCCACATATGTAAATTGTTACGTGGTCTACGTAAAGGTAGAGAACTGGGAAAAGGTGATCATTCTGTACAAGTAGGGAATGGTACAAATATTGCAGCCAAAACAGTTGGCGAATATCACCTAGTATTACCAAGTAGTAATACATTGATTCTGAATGAGTGCTATTATATACCGAACATGATGCGCAACATTATATCAGTTTCTTTATTAAGTAAAGAAGGGTATAATTTTGTAATACATGATAATGTTATGAACATCTTCCTAAATCAAAAGTTGATTGGATCAGTCTCGTTACATAATGGCATATACATTCTCAATCAAAATACAGTCCTTAATATACAAAACACACACAAGAGGAAGAGTTCAGAAATGAACGAATCCTTCTTGTGGCATTGTAGACTTGGTCATATCAATGCGACACGACTAACTAAGTTATATAAGAATGGATATTTGAATCTGTTCGAATTATCATCTTATGATACATGCCATTCATGTCTCAAAGGTAAAATGACCAAAACTCTGTTTAGTAGACACGGAGAAAGAGTTAAGGAACTCTTAGGGCTGGTACATAGTGATATATGCGGTCCTATGTCTACACATGCCAGGAACGGTTCATGCTACTTTATTACATTCAATGATGATCTCTCTAGATACGGACATGTGTTCCTGATGAAACCCAAGTCTGAAGCTTTTGAGAAATTCAGAGAATATAAGAACGAAGTAGAGAACCAAACGGGCAAAAGTATTAAAATCCTTCGATCTGATCGAGGAGGAGAATACTTGAGCAATGATTTTCTGGATTATCTAAAAGAGAATGGGATTCTCTCTCAGCTTACTCCTCCTTATAGTAGGGAATGGTACAAATATTGCAGCCAAAACAGTTGGCGAATATCACCTAGTATTACCAAGTAGTAATACATTGATTCTGAATGAGTGCTATTATATACCGAACATGATGTGCAATATTATATCAGTTTCTTTATTAAGTAAAGAAGGGTATAATTTTGTAATACATGATAATGTTATGAACATCTTCCTAAATCAAAAGTTGATTGGATCAGTCTCGTTACATAATGGCATATACATTCTCAATCAAAATACAGTCCTTAATTTACAAAACACACACAAGAGGAAGAGTTCAGAAATGAACGAATCCTTCTTGTGGCATTGTAGACTTGGTCATATCAATGCGACACGACTAACTAAGTTATATAAGAATGGATATTTGAATCTGTTCGAATTATCATCTTATGATACTTGCCATTCATGTCTCAAAGGTAAAATGACCAAAACTCTGTTTAGTAGACACGGAGAAAGAGTTAAGGAACTCTTAGGGCTGGTACATAGTGATATATGCGGTCCTATGTCTACACATGCCAGGAACGGTTCATGCTACTTTATTACATTCAATGATGATCTCTCTAGATACGGACATGTGTTCCTGATGAAACCCAAGTCTGAAGCTTTTGAGAAATTCAGAGAATATAAGAACGAAGTAGAGAACCAAACGGGCAAAAGTATTAAAATCCTTCGATCTGATCGAGGAGGAGAATACTTGAGCAATGATTTTCTGGATTATCTAAAAGAGAATGGGATTCTCTCTCAGCTTACTCCTCCTTATACACCACAGCACAACGGTTTATCGGAGCGGAGGAATCGCACACTATTAGATATGGTACGCTCTATGATGAGTGATGCTGAGTTACCTATTTCCTTTTGGGGGTATGCGCTTGAGACGGACATATACCTATTGAATCTAGTTCCATCTAAATCTGTACCTACCACACCATATGAGATACGGAGTGGAAAGAGACCATATTTTAAACGAGTTAAGATATGGGGTTGTCCGGCCTGTGTCAAAAGGCAAAATCCGGACAAACTCGTGGCACGATCAGTTCTTTGCAAGTTTGTGGGATATCCAAAGAATTCTCAAGGATATTTTTTCTACCATGCCGAGGAACAAAAAGTGTTTGTTGCTCAACATGCCACCTTTTTGGAAAAGGAATTTCTTGCAAAAGAAATTAGTGGCAAAGAGGTAGAGCTGAAAGAGGTTCCAGCACCGCAAACTACAACTGATGATTTATTGCAACCAGAGGAATCAGTAATACCCGACGAACCCCAGCCTCTCCGCCGATCTAGCAGGGTTTCTCATCTACCTGAGAGATACTACGGTTTTCTCATTGATGGTGGAAGCGAGGATTGCATCATGGAAGATGATGACCCGACTAGTTTCGAGCAGGCCATCACGAGTGGTGACTCTGTGAAATGGCTGGATGCAATACGATCTGAGATGGAATCCATGTACACCAACAAAGTATGGACTTTGGAAGTTGCTCCTGAAGGGGTAAAACCCATTGGGAGCAAATGGATCTTTAAAAGGAAAATTGGTGTAGATGGAAAAGTTGAGACTTTCAAATCTAGACTTGTTGCAAAGGGTTTTCGTCAACGACCAGGTGTGGATTATGACGAAACCTTTTCTCCAGTGCCTATGCATAAGTCCATCCGGATCTTACTTGCCATTGTTGCATACCATGACTACGAAATCTGGCAATTGAATGTTAAGACCGTCTTTCTAAATGGTGATTTAGAAGAGTGCGTGTACATGACTCAGCCAGAGGGCTTCGTAGATAGTGGGAGCAGCGGAAGAGAGTGCAAACTGCTTAAATCCATCTATGGGTTAAACCAAGCATCGCGGAGTTGGAACATCTGCTTAGATGTTGTAGTCAAAGAGTTTGACTTCATCAAAAACATAGATGAACCTTGTATTTATAAGAAGGTTGCAGAGAGTAAGGTTGTCTTCCTCGTATTGTACGTCGATGACATTCTCTTGATAGGAAATGATGTTCCTATGCTGCAATCAGTCAAGCTCTTCTTATCACAAAGATTCTCAATGAAAGATCTAGGTGATGCCTCCTGCATTTTGGGAATTTTGATCGATAGAGATAGATCTAAACGGATACTGGGATTGTCCCAATCCAGGTACATTGACACCATACTAAAAAGGTTTAGTATGGAAGAATCCAAGCGTAGGAACCAACCCACGATCTCTGGACTCACTCTCTCCAAAGAGATGTCTCCCAAGAGATGCTATGTACCAGACCCAATGTAGCATACTCACTAAGTGTAGTGATTCGGTATCAAGCAGATCCTGGAGAGAGTCACTGGACAGCTGTGAAGAACATTCTCAAGTACTTACGAAGGACTAAAGAGATGTTCTTGGTGTATGGTAACGGAGAACTCCAGGTGGAGTCCTTTACCGATTCGAGCTTCCAAAGTGATAAGGACAACTCTAAGTCGCACTCGAGATTTGTCTTTACCCTCAATGGAGGGGCGGTGTGTTGGAAGAGTTCCACACAGGATACCGTTGCAGACTCGACGATGGAGGCTGAATACATCGCTGCCAACGATGCTGCCAAAGAGGCTGTCTGGATAAAGAAGTTCATTACTGAACTTGGTGTGGTTCCGACCATTGAGCATTCAATACCTTTGTATTATGATAACAATGGAGCTGTGGGTTTGGCCAAGGAACCCAGGTCCCATCAGAAGTCCAGACATATTCTGAGGCGGTATCACCTGATCAGGGAGATAGTTGGTCGCCGGGAGATCGAGTTCAGGAGAGTTGATACGACGGACAACACTGCGGATCCACTCACGAAGGCCATTCCCCAGATACAGTTTGAGAGATTATTCGGGATGCTAGGTATGAGATACTACAGCAGCTGGCCTTAGTGCAAGTAGGAGATTGTTAGTTATGTATATGTCCTAGAGGCCATTGTTGTACATATGATGTATATTATAATGGATGCTTGGATATATATAGAGAGGACTTTCTTGCTCGTCATGATAGTATACTATTTGGTTTCACTTTATCTTAACATGTTGACTTATATTAGTTTACTGTCTTACTCTCACATGTTGATAAAGCCCTTAGGATCTGTACTCGACTACTGGGACTATGATGAGATCTTACTAGTGGGGCCACGGTAGTCGATGAATACATCCTATAACTGTTCTTAGTCGAGGGTGTATCGAGACAGGGTATCGATACACCAGAGTAGACTAGCATATACGCATCTTGACCTATATGATGGGCGATGGATGATCCCATATCCATCGGTGTTTGACATCAAGGATGGTGTACGGGTGCTCAGTGGAGACTGGGTACACTGGACGGACTCGCCGAGAACTCCCAGATGGTATTATACCTCACGTCAGATGGAAGTTCTCTGGTGACACTGGTACAGGGTAGTCTGTAGACCCGAGATCGTCAGAGAGACTTATGTGATTCCCATTGTGCTTTGATTTCCACCATATCACGTCGAAGAGGGCGTGCAAAATGGTGGCTTTTGGGTACAGTCCCGAATCACATGGTGGCAATGAGCGATAGGAGGGGATTCGTCTATCCCGGTATAGGGAGTTGATGTTGTGCTGTGTTCGATTGGCTATAACTGGAAGTCCCTGGCTAGGGCGGATATTGAGTACTACTGGTAAGTGTTACCAGTAGTTTCTCGACCTGTTATGAGCCTCACATCGATACGACTTATCGGTTACTGGGGTCTGACGTATACCACTCCTAGACTAGATATGCAACATATCAGATGAAAAGACCGGACTGTACGGGAGTGTTACTGATTAGATTCACAGGAGAATGTAAAGGCTTGCTTGTTGATCTTTTGATCGCTCAATACCTGGGTGGCTGTTACGTTTAGCTGACCGCTTGCAGCTTGTGGGTGTTTGATATGATCATCACCTACTGCCGGCGTATTCACCATTCTTTAGAGTCCTACACAGAGGTTTATTGACTCAGGCAAAATGGAGTAGGAGCACATATGTGATATGTGCAGGACCGAGGATAATATGATATGAGATACCGTATTATATTCTCGCGATATTTTGATATGATCTGGGTCATCGGATCAAGTGTTGATTCGATGAATCGGTACATGATATATTAGTCGTTAATATTCGATATAGCTGGATTGTCGGATCAAGTGTTGATTCGATAATTTAATGTATAATTATATATGTGATATATTACATTAAATTATCTAATATTGGCTCGGTTTATTAATTTATTTTCTCACCGGATAATACATTGATATTTGATTGACACGAAAAGGTGTGTTTTTGTAGTTAACCGCAATCAATAACGGTGTCGCGCGTAGCTAGACCGAGATGAGTACGGGTCGTCCTCTGGGAAACGTGGAACCTTTTATTTTTACTTTAGATGTGTTGAGAAAGAGAGGAGGAATAAAGAATTTTGTAGAAAGATTTCTAGATCTACTTTAAACAAGAATGTTAAATATAGATCTAGATTATTTTAGAGATTTAAATAATATAATAATAGGGCTTGTAGGGTTCGTTAGGATTTAGTAGTTATGGAAGATTAATTAAAAGTTACCCTTTTTATCCATTAATAGATTTAGAACTAGAACGACGGTGATGCGTGTAGATTAGGGTTTCTGGAGGGAAAAGGAATCCCACTCGTAACCCTTATCTCGACACGGAACTCCGTTCATATCTAGCCTTTACCAAAACAATCATTAATCTAATCTCTAATCGCGGTCGGAACTAGCAAGGAATTGCTAGTGCGCCCGATTAGGATGTTAATGATTATTTTGATAAAGTTCCTAAACTTTATAGGACTTAAAAAGTGTTTAATTATTTTCATCACCCATTAGCCTACCCTAATCTTACGAACCCTAACAAGCGGAATTACTCGCGCATGTTGGGAGAAAAAGAGATGGAGAGAAATTGCATAATTAAACTACGAAGAAATAGAATAAGAAAAACAACTACCTTTATTAATCAACAAGATCAAGTACACTTTGATTCCTTAGAAAATGATTACAAAAACCTAGTTTGCTTCTCGATCTCTTCCAAGGAGGTAGATGAACCGTTGATGATCAGCCTGGATGCGTGAGCCGTCTTGGACTTCGTGATCTCGTCGGCTTGATACCTTTTCCAAGAGGCTCTCGGTGCCTTTTTATAGTGAAAACCCAGAATCTTATTGTTGAAAACTTGGTAAAATTCAGCAAAGAATAATGCCCCAAAATCTTGCACTCTAACCTCCTCAAATTGCGGCGGATCCGCGGCCCTAGGGTGGGTTTGGCCGCGGATCCGCGTTCAAGGGTAGGGATCATTTGATTCTTTTTCTTGGGTTTTCATCTGGTGACATGTGGCAATCCTAGGCATCTTCAGAATCTGAAAATCTTTTCTCTGTTGCTTCCAGACTTGGTCTCCAAGTTTGCTTCTTAATTTGGCAAGATTTCTTCAACAAATTGATTTGTTTGTTAAATCCTTCATAACAACTTGGAAATATTCTGCACAACAACTCAAATAAGATTTTAGTAGACTTTGTTCTACTAGGATTAGATCAATAATATTATTTGCATACATTTTCCTACCAAATGATAATTAAAATATATTAACACATGGAAAATAATGTTTTTACACATAAACCCTCATATGTATAATATATTATAATATAGTCCTTTTTTAATATGAAAATGGTAGGAAAAATGTAATACAAGTGTGCAGTTTTATCAACTGAACAAATACCCACAAACTTATCTTTGATCGTCCCGAGCAAACTAGTTTATTCAAGAGGAGAAAAAGAAATAAGAAAACTAAGCACACTTTCGTAGGCAGACACGATTGCACTGAGCACGTGCAACAAGCCGTTAAACCTCTAGGTGTCCCTAGTAGGAGGAGTGTTGTCTCCTGAGGGTTTTTAGCGGATTACACCCACAAAATCCAATAACAAAAGAAAGATGGTGAAATTTACATATAAAGACAAGAACCATAAAAGAAATACTTTAAAAAGAAGAGTTTCCAACTATACTAGCTTTTCAGTTGTCATGAGCCCTATCTTAATAGTCATGAAAAAATGTTAGAAATCACATCATCTCTCAATAAAACATCGTCATTATTCTTCATTCCTACCTTTCATCCAAACATTGATCATATAACCCCACGTGTGTGTAAATAACATCCCTACACTCGGAGAATTCAATTCAAGCTATCATACTCTTGTCCATCTACCTCAGTACTTTATGAATACTTAGGTTTGCTCACACCTTTTCATACGACCGCTAATACTTCTTGAGGTACTAACCGACCGATTACTCAAGTGCTTGCTGATTTGGTGATAGTATTTTCCTTGTCTTGCACCACCTAAGGCTTAGCAGTGACTCCCAGAGCAGTTGGCCTTATGGCACTAGGTGAAGAGGCACGCTCGCTATATTTTTTTTATTACTGCCTTGGCGATACAAAACCAGTGTTCATTTTTTTTCTTTTCACCATTTTTATACTTCCTTCATACTTTGGCTTTTAGACAAGAGCATTTCAAGGTATCCTCTACTATCCCGAGTTTCAAGACGTGTGTAGGTGCATATTGTAGGGTATCAACATTCAAATGTTTGGCTTCCAGAATAGAAACTATTTTTCAGACTTATTTTTATCCTCGGATTAGTGACTTCCTTCATCTTACTAACCCTTAGGACAACAGCTTATAACTACTTATTACTAGTTCGTATAAGAAAACTTCTAATTTTCTTGGTTTTCTTAAACTATTCCTATCTTTTGGATGTAATTTTTCACTTTCTACTCTTTTGTTATAAAAGAAAATTTTTTTTTAAAAAAAATTATTGAAAATGTTGTGCTTATGCAAAATATGATGCAAATTGATGTGTAAATAAGCACAAACCTCCCCCAAACCTGTTTACAGCAGTGTCCTCACTGATGTCATCCGTTAAGCTCAAAAACCTGTAGACTTGGGAGGAAATTATTAATGGGGACAAGAATATATGAAAGTGAAAATCCTCCCCCAAACTTATTTTAGGCTCACAAATTTGTAAAAATCATTTTCTTTTCAAGAGCCAAAATATACCACCCCCCAAACTTTAAACAATTTTAATCTTTTAAAATCACATGAGGGGGTCAAGGTTATTGGTCAATGCCAAGCTTTGCAAAGACCGAAGGTCAATACCAACCATTCAAAAATTTTATCAGTATATCGTATAGGTTGGTGGAAGAATGTGTTGTATCGACTCAAGAAAAAGTGGGGAAGGCATAAGAGGTGGTCTGGAAAGGGTTTGAAATTAGAGAAAAGAAAGAATGAGGATGAATGTGAATGATTAGAAAGAAGGAATGGTGACGGTTCAACCTCTAGAGGTGAAGATTGATCAATCACAAAATCCGTATTGTTTAAAAATTCAAGTTCGTCAGCAAAAAGTTCTTCAAAACTTTTATCAATGGTGTGATTGAACATTTTGCTGTCAAAGAGTTTTGTGCCAGAATTTATTCTACTTGATTCATAAAAAATCACTGAGGTAGAGGACTCGAAAAACTCATCTACCTCTTTTTCAAAAATATCCAAATCAAGTTGAATTTCCGGTATTACTGAACTTGAATTAACGGATTGTGATTTATCAAAACTCACTGAAACTATAGGAACAGAAGAAGAACCGGAGAAAGTAGAAGGTGAAATGGGTAAACAAATTGGTATGTCGAGTGTTGCTGAACCAGATGTGGAAGATGGAGATTGAATTTCGGTCTGATCTTCGGGTATACCATTATCATCAACTTCAAGACATATTTGGGATTCGGGAAGAATTAAAGGCTCAAGATGATGACCATAAGGAAGTGAAAGGATTTGATGAATTGGTGGGCCAAAATCATCCAAAATTTCGGGTTCATCAATCAAAATATCCCCAACATCAATCACCTCATTCAAGGGAAGGTTAAAATTCTCAAACTCCTCATCAAAAGTATGGTTTTCAATCAGTTTTGGTTCAAGAGTGGAGGTGTAGAGATCACAAGAGTTGGGTATGGTTTCACTTGAAAGGGACCCTTCACAGTTGGGTAAATCAAACACTACAAAGTCACACAACTTATCAGTCATTCTATTTGGTGTACTTGATGAATCTATGAAACTGGAGTTGTGGATTTCAGTTTGGAGGTACAGTTCTGTCTTACTACCCAAATCCTTCATAATTTGGTTCGACATTTCCATAAATTTTTCTAATGTCTGCTCCAGACTAGTCTTGGGCTGATAAGGGGTTTCAGTATAAGATTGAAATTCCTGTGGATAATTAAAACTCCCAAATGACTGATTAGAAGAACTGTCTAGAGTAGGTGGAAAAGTCGGATTGGATTGATAGGAATAGAATGGTTGCGGAACTTGGGTAGGAGTAGGATCAATATTATGATAAGAAGAATATTGATATGGGTTGGTTGGTTGGCTATTTTCAACAGACATCTTATATGCCACAAACCGCATATCAAACTCTTCTCCGGACAGTGGTGGTGATGGTTGATATTGGTCCGGGTTGAAACTTTGGCCTCTAGACCTAGCTATGTGCTCAGCAATGGACATTCGTCTAGGGGCTTCCTCACTCTGGGTATGAACTGAAACAGGTGTAGGATCAGGATATGGTTGATAAGACCTAGACTGAGGTGGCCAACTGTTTCTTCCTGCTTGTTCTATATGATCTCTTAAGGACATGGAAGAGCCGGACGGTATACCGAAGGGATTTCGAAAACAAGAGATATCTGGTTGTGGACAGCAAAGCTCGGCAAGTGTTCTTCTGTTTAGGTCACCCATTATCAGAAGAGAAGAAGGGGGAAGGGGTAAAAAGGAGAGAAAGTAATTGGTTTGTTTTGAAAAATGACGGATTTAGACAAATCACACAAAAATGCACAACCCTAGAACTATGGTTACCTAGGTCCAGTCTCTAGACCGCTCCTAGACTTCCAAAGGACAATCCGCAGGATAAATCCTCTACCGCCTCCGTACTACCCTTGTAGCCAGGTAAGTGCCAGGTAAGTGGGAAGGAACCACGTCGTGGGCCTAATTAAAAACCACTAGCTTTTGTCACACTTGCCTAGACACTACAAAAGTAATGCGGATAAACGATAGATTACCCACGACCTTCCTCTGTCCTTATTGAGCGCGACAGTCCTTAGAGTCTGGTCTAGATATTTTTTAAATTAATGAAGGGTTGATCTATATGCTCGGTTTATGATTTGTGGGGCTTAGGAAGGGTGATAAAATCCCCACCTAATCTTGATTTGGTCCTTGCCCCTTAAAGATCCGTATTAAAATATGCAAAAACAAACTGAAAAACAAAACTTTGCAAAAAGATTTTTGAGCGGCGATATTTTGCAAAGAATCCTGCAGAAAATCGATTTTATTGGATTTTAGAGGAGAGAGAAGGGAGTTAGAATCTTACCAGAGAAGTGTGAACCCTAGATCTCCTGTTTCCTTAAGTCCGTGACTCCAGATTTCCTCGCAAAAATTCACACAATAATCGTTAAATATACAATTTGCAGTTTTGTTTTAATAATGATATGACTCGTCGAAGAATTCAACACAAATAGTAAAAATAAAAAATTACGCACGTTTCCCCGGCAACGGCGCCATTTGATTGATTCAAAAAGATGTATGTTTTTGTAGTTAACCGCAATCAATAACGGTGTCGCGCGTAGCTAGACCGAGATGAGTACGGGTCGTCCTCTGGGAAACGTGGAACCTTTTATTTTTACTTTAGATGTGTTGAGAAAGAGAGGAGGAATAAAGAATTTTGTAGAAAGATTTCTAGATCTACTTTAAACAAGAATGTTAAATATAGATCTAGATTATTTTAGAGATTTAAATAATATAATAATAGGGCTTGTAGGGTTCGTTAGGATTTAGTAGTTATGGAAGATTAATTAAAAGTTACCCTTTTTATCCATTAATAGATTTAGAACTAGAACGACGGTGATGCGTGTAGATTAGGGTTTCTGGAGGGAAAAGGAATCCCACTCGTAACCCTTATCTCGACACGGAACTCCGTTCATATCTAGCCTTTACCAAAACAATCATTAATCTAATCTCTAATCGCGGTCGGAACTAGCAAGGAATTGCTAGTGCGCCCGATTAGGATGTTAATGATTATTTTGATAAAGTTCCTAAACTTTATAGGACTTAAAAAGTGTTTAATTATTTTCATCGCCCATTAGCCTACCCTAATCTTACGAACCCTAACAAGCGGAATTACTCGCGCATGTTGGGAGAAAAAGAGATGGAGAGAAATTGCATAATTAAACTACGAAGAAATAGAATAAGAAAAAGAACTACCTTTATTAATCAACAAGATCAAGTACACTTTGATTCCTTAGAAAATGATTACAAAAACCTAGTTTGCTTCTCGATCTCTTCCAAGGAGGTAGATGAACCGTTGATGATCAGCCTGGATGCGTGAGCCGTCTTGGACTTCGTGATCTCGTCGGCTTGATACCTTTTCCAAGAGGCTCTCGGTGCCTTTTTATAGTGAAAACCCAGAATCTTATTGTTGAAAACTTGGTAAAATTCAGCAAAGAATAATGCCCCAAAATCTTGCACTCTAACCTCCTCAAATTGCGGCGGATCCGCGGCCCCAGGGTGGGTTTGGCCGCGGATCCGCGTTCAAGGGTAGGGATCATTTGATTCTTTTTCTTGGGCTTTCATCTGGTGACATGTGGCAATCCTAGGCATCTTCAGAATCTGAAAATCTTTTCTCTGTTGCTTCCAGACTTGGTCTCCAAGTTTGCTTCTTAATTTGGCAAGATTTCTTCAACAAATTGATTTGTTTGTTAAATCCTTCATAACAACTTGGAAATATTCTGCACAACAACTCAAATAAGATTTTAGTAGACTTTGTTCTACTAGGATTAGATCAATAATATTATTTGCATACATTTTCCTACCAAATGATAATTAAAATATATTAACACATGGAAAATAATGTTTTTACACATAAACCCTCATATGTATAATATATTATAATATAGTCCTTTTTTAATATGAAAATGGTAGGAAAAATGTAATACAAGTGTGCAGTTTTATCAACTGAACAATATATATGCGATATATGTTAATTGTATTATTTTCTTTTGTTACAAATATATATTATATATGTGATATATAATATTGTAACATGATATGATTACTAATGCAACATGTTTAGTGGAGATTAAACATGGTTAGGGTTTGATTTGGGTTAGTTCTTTCTTGATTCTTCTAGAAGGATTTACTTTGTTTCTAGCAAAGATATTTTGTTTGATATTTTTGCCAGATATTTGTAACCCAACCCAAACCCTTCACCCTACGTTAAGTCTCTACATGAGTTAGCCTCTTCATATTCAACCATGGTTGCATTATTAATCATTATGATATTTTTCATTATTCATCACAAAAGGATATTCCTTCTTCTTCTTCCTTGAGCTTCACAAAAGCTTTTTAGGTTTTCTTTATGTGATGTTTTAGTGTGAGAATTTAATAATAAAAGAGAGCATAAATCTGACTTCATCATCCTCATCTAATCTAGCCAATTAGATTAAGGTGTCCACTTCATTAAAAAGAGAGAGCTTGAGTTATAGAAATTTCGAGGTAGATCATCGGAGAAAAGGAAGACTACAAGCTAGCATGGATCGTTCGGGTTGTGGAGCGTCTCTTGAGTCCGGGAGATCATGGATCGCGGCGAAGGGAATTCTACTCGGAGCTTATAAAGCGAAGGAGCGGACTACAAAGGTTGTAATGCCTCACTCTTAGTTGTAAAGATATTTACTTGCATGTAAAGCCCTAATTATCTAGCAAAGATCCCGGCTTTGGGTTGTTCGGCATGTATAAATTTTGAATCGGGCATGGTTGATGCCTTATAGACCCTTGTATGAGTGACTAGGAACCCTACACATCGATGTGGGTGTGGTGGTGGATAAAGAAAAAGTACATGTAGAAATACCGACTTCGGAGTCGATAGGAGGAAAGCGGACAAGACGGGCACTACAATCCCGTGTCCAGCCGAGCATGCACTAAATGGTTTAGCACAAACGGCAGCGTTGTGATAATTAAGGAAAATACGAGTTTGGTGTTTTTTTTTAAAAAGGCGGATTTTTGAAAAATCACACAAACAATGCACAAGCAACCCTAAATCTAGTGGTCACCTAGGTCAAGTCTCTAGACCTCTCCTAGACTTCCAGAAGATAAGTCGCAAGATAGATCCTCTACTGCCTCTTTGCCTCTCCTGTGGCCAGGTAAATGCCAGCTAAGTGGCAGGTTCTCCACTACGTAAGTAGTGGGCCTAATTAAGTAACCACTTACCTTAGACACACTTGCCTTAGACATCATAAAAGAAACGTGGATAAGCAGTAGATTACCCACGACCTCCTTCTGTCCTAAGTGAGCGCGACGGTCCTTAGAGTCATATCTAGATATTTTTTAGTTAATGAGGGTGATGCGGATGCAAGTTTGTGATTTTTGGGGCTTAGGAAGGATAATGAACTCCCCACCTAATCTGAATTTGGTCTTTGCCCCTTAATTTCCGTATTAAAAATGCAAACAACCAAGATCAAACACGCAACAATTTTTCCTTTTGCGGCGCTATGAATTTTTGCAAAGAATCCTGCAGAAATTAGTTAATGGAGCAGAGCAGGAAGGAGATAAGTGTTGGCTATAGTGCCCACAAGGCAATTATCATAGTCGCGGACTTGTGATTATGATGATTGAGGCAGGACCTATACCAATGAAACAGTCTTACTCAAGATGATAGTATGCTATCTAGTTTGTCTTTACCATCATATACATGTTGATAGAGCCCATAGGATTCTTGGTTGACTGGCAGCATTGTGATGGCGATCACATACGTGGGAGCTGGGGGTCAATAAGCACATCCTTAAATGTCCCTAGTCGTAGGAGTAGCGAGACCGGGCATCGATACTCCAGTGTAGACTAGTGTATACTGATCGAGACCCTGACGAGGGGCGGTGGTCAGGTGTCACAAGCCATTGGTGTTAGTTTGTTCACCTAAGATAGTATACAGGTGCTCATTGGGTTATGAGTACACTGGACGGACTCGCCGGGAACCTGCTAGTTGGTATTATACCTATTGTCAGATAGCAGTTCCCAGGTGACATGTGCACAGGTTAGTCTGTCGACCTGAGATCGTCATTTGTCTCGTGTGAGTTCCCACTGTGCTTTGATTACTACCCTACCACGGCTCAAAGGAGTCATGCAAACAGGTTTTAGTTGGGTACAGTCCCGAGCCACATGGAGGCAGTGATCGGATCGTCGGGTATTCGTCTCTCCCGGTATTGGGGGTTGATGTCGTGTTGTGTATGAATGGCCATCACCATAAAACCGTGGCTACGGTGGACGAGAATTATCGATCCAGGATCGATAGTTTCTCAGGTGGTGATGGGTTTCATTCCGACACTAAATGTCGCATTGTTGGGGGTCTGACATTATCCACCCCCTAGACATGATATGCGATACTCTTAGACGAACAGACCGGACTGTATGGATATTGTCTCTGACAGGCTCAGTAGGGGTTCAGGATGAGTTTGCTCGTCGGCTTCCCTTTCGCTCAATACCTCGGCAGCCATTACGTACTGCTAGTGCCGTTGACGTGCTTGTTGTTAAACCCACTGCCAGCGTATTGATGAGTCTTTAGAGTCCCACACAGAGGGTTTTCATGGTTCAGGCGATATGGTGTACATGTTGTATGTTGATACATACGGGTGTCCGATTAAATATGTGCACTTGCTGCGCAGACTTTAATCGGACGGTTGATAATACTAGCGGCTTAGAATTAAGCCGGATTATTAAATCGGATTTTGATTTAATAATTTATATATGTATTTGTAGATACGTATTCTAGTATTATTGTTCACTATACGTTTTCTTTCTCGGCTATTCGTATTTTGGTACGAATACGCGTATATGTATTTCGGTACATGTACCGTGAAGTATTCCGTATTTGTACGGAATAGCTTCTAGAAGAAGTTTCCACCTAATTTATTTGATTTACCTTTTTGGAAAATCATTTGATTTATAAATGAGGTGGAAGGGATGATGTAGGGATGATGTGGCATAAGTATGGTGCAAAGTATGGTGCACATTTGTTTAATGTTATGCATTGTTTAATTTAATTAAACAAATGACATTTTTTTGTATGGAGGGAATTGGGGGGGCCGACCATTATTCCATGGGCATGGGGCTCATTTCATTTTGGATCACACTTGCATAACTCTCCACTCTCTCATTCACACAAGAAAAGACTTAGCCATTTTTCTTTGCTTATGCCAAAAGCTTCATCATCTCCATTCATCTTCTTGAGTTGCTCCATGGAGCACATGGTTGAGAGAAAATCATAGTGACACACTAGTACACCCCACTCTCCATCGCTAGCGACGTCGGAGCGTCGGTTACCTCGTTCGACGAGGTTGGAGCTTGCGCCGTTTCCCTCGGATGGATCATCGGAGACGAAGGAAGACTGGCAACCAAACAACGTCAAAGGATCACTAGGTGCTTAGACTGAAGACCGAAGGACACGGATCAACTCGGTATAACGATTCTAACTCTTAGTTAGTTTGCTAGAATAGGGTTTAAGATTGATCCAGAAATCGAGTAGCGATAGCGCCGGTTTTAGAAATTTTTTTTCCGCATTTTGGCCGCGTTTCGACGGTCGGGGCGCTGCCGAGACCCTTCATGGTATCAGAGCCACCCTTTAAACCCCTCACTAGCTTGTTTAAACGTGCTTGAAAGATCGATCGACGGAAATTTCCAAAATAACGTTTCCATTGTTCTGTTCTCTGCCGTTTTTCAAAAGTGTTCAAAAAATTATTTGATGTATCTTAAAAATCCGTGCAGGCAATTTTAAGGGTACTGGAAAAATTTGGTCTCATCATTCCACTAAAGCGCCGTGGATCCGCCGCAATAAGCCCCAAGTGGCGGCGGTTCCGCGGCTGAATAGTGGCAACGGGCGTCGAAATTTTTTCTATAGCTCTATTTCTTGGAATTATGATTTTTTTGATATTCTGTTTTGTCCTATGTTTCAGTAAAATGTTGTTTTGCTATTGGGGCCAATTTGGAACTTTGTCGATCGATATTTTAAGTGGGCGTTTAATAGTACATACATTATATTCTGCGACCATGAATGTCATTTGATCGGTAAACCCGTCTAACTGCTATATGTCTTTTAGACGGGTTTGCGAACGTGACATCCACGTTGATGTTCTGTGTTGTGCTGTGATGTTGGTTGGATCGTCGTGGTGGAAAGCAATGGTGCAATGTTAGTATAGTTTAATTTCATTTGTACATTTAATATTGCGGGGCGAGCGTCCGACATGTGGACTGCCGTCACTGCCAGTTTGTATATTATCTTTTGCGGCACGACCAGGCTGAGGTCGATGTCACCCTTGTATATTATTTTTTTCTGTACTAGGATTACCCCGCGGTGGGGTGCATGAATAGCCGGATTCTAGAGGGCAACGGGTCCGCATCTCATGGCGTTGGGACGGAGGGGACCTTACTCTAGAATTGGCGGGCTATTCGCCGCACTCGTAGGGGGTATAGGTGACCCAGGAGGGGTGCTCAAGTTACCGGATTCCGGGAAGTGCTGGGTGGTCCATTCACGTTGCCGAAGTAGGCTGCCTCACTTGTGGTTTTGGCAGGTAACTTGCCGTGCTCGTAGGGGTCTAGGTTTCATTGCACATGCTATCCACACAACAGGGAACGTTGGGTCTTACTTGTGGCTCAAGTGAAACTCGGGGCTCCAGATTATCCACCATTCTGTATTGCTTCTGTGATGTTTCTGTGATGTTGCTTTATATCATGCCCGGGACGAATGTGTTATATATTTATATATATACTAGTAGATGTTGTATATGTTTTGCACCCGCGCTAGCCCAGTCCCCGCTCTGTCGTTAGTTAAGAACCTAACGGGTGATGACGGGACCCAATGGCGAATGCGGATGGCATATACGTACATTTTATTTTCGTTCTTTTCTGGTGTGATTGATTGATGGGACTGCATAGATTCTTATCAATGCAGGGATAAAACAAACCTATATATGATGTTGTTGGAACCAAGTTTTTAAAAACTGACATTACAGACGTTCTCTTTTGCTTTGCACAGTGGTATTCGGTTATGAATATCCAGCACCTCATTCGACGAGGCAAGGGCCGAGATCCCTTCATCGGGAGTGACCCCTTGAGTAAAAGTTTGCGTCAACGTAATAACTTTACTATAATCGTTTCCTTTTACTTTGCATCATGGTATTCAGTTTGGGTTATCCTGCACCCCATTCAACGGGGAAAGAGCCGAGATCCCTTCACCGGGAGTGACCTCTTTAGCAGAAGTTTTCGCCACTATATTTTTATAAAACCACTTGGATTCCTTCAACGATATC
Organism: Agapanthus africanus; assembly: GCA_030015575.1. Taxonomy (NCBI): domain Eukaryota; kingdom Viridiplantae; phylum Streptophyta; class Magnoliopsida; order Asparagales; family Amaryllidaceae; genus Agapanthus; species Agapanthus africanus. The sequence continues at coordinate 402,856,812 of CM057337.1, read as the reverse complement.
AAGTTCGTCATGTTAACGGTTTTTCGCCAAAAACCAGCCGTAACCCTCCATCATTTCTTATGAGTATTATTTAGTATTCGTGCTGCGTTTGTTGACCTAGCCAAGACGTAGTGTTCGGTAGCTAAGTGGTGCTTGTTTGTGGCATTTTAAATGCGATTGGTTAGGACAGTCGTGCGGCCTTGTTGACCTAGTCAAGGGCACGTGCGGGTGGGTTTAATGCAATCTAGGATAACGACGAGTTGAACTTAACTAGCGGTTTATGTTTTGTTGACCTAGTCAAGGTCATAAACCGCTTGGGGTAAAAATCATATCGGGAGTTTCAAACATACAGGAAACTTGCCAGGCTTGCGCATACCTTATTGAGTGTGGTGACTTGAGTGGCTTCCATCAAGTCATCATGCGATGATTGTTGGATCCTGATTCCCACTGATGAGTAGGATTACTCCTCGGGTGATTCCGACTAATTCTCCTTTCAGGTTTGGAGGAGAATTCGAGGATACAGTGGGAGCCATCCAGATTAGATAAAATGATTAACCATTCTGATCCAGGTTAGAGTGCACGCTGAGTATTTCTTCTCTTTCTCTCTCTGGCTGCGACTATGACCCGACCTTTGACTAAAACTCATGAAACCAAGTTGACCGAACCTTCTTAAAACACTTTGGCTTTTGGAATGTCACAGTGTCGCAAACATCATTGCCACTTCTATATCACTTTTGCATTTCTCCAGAACACCTTGTATCACTAAGAACGTCCACTTCCATTGGATAAATCCATCGTATGGTTATATACGAACTCGAAGGATCTGATTCGAGGATGGATTCTGGTTCTGGAGAGTTTGAATAGGATTATTCGGTTGTCTTTTCACTTTACCTTCTCTCTGGTTGTAAGGGCTCCTAGGATTAGGAGAGGGTACACCTATTGAGCTTATTGGATAGTCTTCCTCCAGACCATAGGCAGGTGTCAAACGATAGGGAAGGAAGAAAACCAACAAGCTTAAATATGCTGTACAGAAGGTAATAAGTAAAGACATATAAAGGGATAAGAATAATGGCAAAGAAAATTGCGATCACCATCTTTCACGACAAAGACCATGTATACCCCTGCCACTACTACATCCACTTTGCATTTCTCTAGGACACTCTGTATCACTACGGATAACCACTTCCATTGGATAAATCCATCGTATAGTTACATACAAACTCGAAGGAACTTTTTCGAGGATGGATTCTGGTTCATGAGAAAAAGAATAGGATTATTCAGATGTCTTTTCCCATTACCTTCTCTCAAGTTGCGAGGGCTCCTAGGATTAGGAGAGTACACCTATTACGCTTATTGGTTAGTCTTCTTCCAAACCTTAGGCTGGTGCCGAAAGGTATGGAATGAAGAAAACCAATTAGCGTAAAGGAGGTGTACAGAAGGTAATAAGTAAAGACATAATAAAGGGATTGCAGTGAGGGTGGGTAAGTATATGGTTACTGTCATGATTCTGGATAATGGAAGTGGCATTACTAGGAATACCAGTTAACCCTTTCGAAACATTTTCAAGTTTCAGTTTTACTATGCGATGTTAATTGAAAACTGTTTTCCCAATAAGAATCTAACTCCATGGTATGTATTTACCAGATCAGTTTCTCACATCTGTATGTTATTACAGATGGTGAGTGGGAGTAAGATATTGGGAATTGGGTGATTAGATCCTCATTATATCAAAATTCGTTGTAATTGGTGATATTTGAGGAAATCATCTGGATTTTGCTGGATGGCAAATATATGGATTTGAATATCCGTTGTTATGCACAAATTTCAAATTGATATATCTGTACGTTTATTTTTATAAAGTGAGATATATCTTTTGGATATTATGCCTGTGACATTTACCTATATCGGTTGTGATTAGGTAAGGTGCATTCAACAGCGGTGTAATTCTTCTTAACCATACTACAGTTTTTCAACCTACGACGCACAGGGTTTGAGTTGTTGAACTCAGGGGATTTATACAAAGTATTGTATGTTGGACAAAGGGGTTGGTACTCGTACTATATTCTGTTCACTTATGACTTCTCCAGTTCTGGATATGTATTTCGTTGAAATGCAAGGTCCAGATATTCAGAAGTTATAGGTATAAGAATAGAGTAGAGGACCATTTGTTGTAAGTATCAGGATTCTTCGAGAAAGTCGAAGATGTAAATACTTGTGTTTGGTATTCAGTTAATAGTAATTGTTTTGAGAACTTGCTTCTTTTTCAGGTTACTCATATATGGATGCACTCCTAGATGAGTAATGCTGATTGTCATCTTTCCATTTGGTTGATATGCACTGGAGACAGATGCTTGATTTTGAATCTGGTTCAAATTAGGTTAGTGCTTTTGATTCTATATTAGATTTATATAGAATCAATTTATATCTTAACGATGTTAAGGTATAGGGATTTGTCCGTCTGATGCTTAAAACCAGAATCCGGATAAACTCAAGGCACGTTTTAGTAATGGCAGTTTGTGGGTTATCCCGGGCTTTGACGAGGGTTAACTTTCTTCCATCAGGAAGACCAATATTTATATTGTTCTTGACTTGCCACAGTTTTAGTAAAATAGATTTTTTCAGAAAAGCAATAGTGGGAGTATGGTAGAACTGGAAGTGATTCCAGAACCACAAACGATTACTGAAGATTTAATAAAACCTGAAGATTCAATTGTTTTGGACGTTCCATTAGCCACTCAGCAGATTTGGTGGGTAACCTCGGGCACCCGAGAGGTACTTCGGTCTTCTCAGAGACGGTGCCACTGCTGTTGTTCTGGACTATAAGACCCGGCAGGAGGATGAGTATAGCGTCATTCTAAACTAGCTTTAGAAGTGCACGTGTATATGACTCTGCCAAAGGGTTGTTGTAGTCAGTGGGAGCAGCAGAAGCATAGTAGGCAAGTAGCTTATGTCTATTTACAGATTAAAGAAGGTATAGCGGAAATTGATCATCTAATTTTGATGTAACAGTCATAGGCTTTGACTTCATCAGAATAGGAGATGGATCTGCTAAGAAGGTAGTAAAGAGTGATGTCCAGGCATTGGGGTGACATGCACTTGATAGGAGGAGATATTCCAATACTACGATTGTTGGAGATAGTGCCCTCAGAGTCAATTATTAGGTCACAGGTACGTGATTGCAATGATTGATGGAGGACCTATCCCGGTAGGACAGTCTTACTCGAGATGATAGTATGCTATCTGGTTTACCTTTATCATCGTGTACTGTTTTAGGTGACCTGACAAGTTGCTATTACACATTGATAGAGCCCCTAGGATTCTTGCTTGACCACCAGCAGTATGAGGGCGATCATATAAGTGGGAGCTGGGGTCTATAAGCATATCCTTAAATGGTCCCTGTCCGTGAGAGTTTCGAGATAGGGCATCGATACTCCAGAGTAGACTAGTGTATACAGTCGAGACCCCGACGAGGGGCGGTGGCCGGTCTCACAAGCCACTGGTGTCAGTTGGATCACCTAAGATGTATACAGGTGCTCATTGGGTTATGAGTACACCGGACAGGACTCGCCGGGAACATGCTAGTTGGTCATATACCAGACGTCAGATGGCAGTTCCCTGGTGACATGTGTACAGGTTAGTTCATCGACCTGGGGATCGTCATTTGTCTTGTGTGAGTTCCCACTGTACTTTGATTACTACCCTACCACGGCTCAAAGGAGTCGTGCAAACAGGTTTTAGTTGGGTACAGTCCCGAGCCATATGGAGGCAGTGAGCGTATCTTCAGGGATTCGTCTCTCCCGGTATTGGGGGTGAGGTCGTGCTGTGTCTTGGAGAGCCATTACACGAAGCCCTCGGCCGAGGCAAGGAGATTTACTGGTAGGTATTCCAGTAGTATCTCAGGGTGTTCTGGGCTACACTCCGACACGACTTGTACTGCTTTTGGGGGTCTGACTTTTACCAACCCCCTAGGCCCGCCATGCGATACTCATAGACGAACGGACCGGACTGTACGGATATTGTCACTGACAGGCTCAGTAGGGTTGTCAGGCTGAGTTTGCTCACAGACGTCCCTTTTAGTCAATACCTGGTAGCCCGTTACGTATTGGCTTATACCTCTGACGTGCTGGTGGTTAAATCCACAACCAAGGTGTTGACGAGTCTTTAGAGTCCCCCACATTCAGTTACTCAGCTTTTGGGCGAAAGGTTGTAGAGGCCGTATGGAGATATGGCAAGGTCCGATCAGATACGTGCGGTATTGCACGGATCAGGATCGGACGGTTTGTACTATAGGCCGTATGGATATATGGCAGGGTTCGATCAGATACGTGTGGTATTGCACGGATCAGGATCGAACGGATATTACTAGCCGGCTTTGGTTTAAGCCGGATCCGAGTATAGTACAGTGTAGATTTTGTCTCATTGCATTTGTATTTCGGTCGAAATACAGATGCGGGTGTGTATGCACAGTATCGGGGTTTTCCTGTAATTTATTACGGGACCAGTTTTATGGAGTTGCCAGTTTGCTTTTCGTTTCGGCCGATTTCCTTTGTATCGTTCATTGGCTGAAGATTGGTGGAGGAGGGCTTATATGTATTGTTGCAAATAAGTATTTGGAAGGGGGTCCTTTGCATATTATTTGTATCATGATGGTTTTCATGATGTGCACCATCACTTGACTTTCTAAGCTCATGATGGCTTGACCTTTTTGGAGCCATCATGCATGAGATGATGGTAGTGTGGAGTGTTGGCATAGTTTTGTGATCATGGTTGTTTATGATAGCCATTCCTCTCTCTCTCTTGCATGACATGAGTTTGGCCTCTCCCATTTTTGATAAAACCTCCTGATTTCTCACTCTCCCTCACATGCATGGCCGGCCACTTCCCTAAAGGGGCTGTCCAAATTTGTTCATGTGGGATTTTTGCTCTTTTGCTTTAGGAAAAATCCCACAAGTTCCACCTCCATGAGTTTGTATCATCCCTCCACCAATATGGCAATTCCATAACCCCATATGAGACATAGCCTATACACTACATTCTACAGCAAACCTTGGGCACGTCGACTAGCCAGCTTCGTGCCCGAGTTGCCTCGGCATTGAGGTGGGAGCCCGTAAAAGAAGTAGGCGATGTGGTGCACTTCCGGCGACGAGGTGGAGACCGGAGCTTCCGCAGGAGATCGGGACGATGACGAGAAGACCGGAGGACTCGGATCTGTCGGTATATCTCTCTTCCCCATCTTGTTGTTAGCTAGGACTAGTTAATGGTTCGATCCGGGTATTAGTGCGCGGCGGTTTGCCAGTTCAAGTAAAAATTAAAGTTTATCACCGCTTCCGCATTTGGCCGTCGGATTGACGGCCGGGGCGCCTCCGTGCACTTACAGTGGTATCAGAGCCTCGCCATTAACTTAGTCTAGCTTGGTTTAATGTGTTTTGCATTTCCGATCGACCAAAATTCCAAAATCTACATTTTTGTTAGCATCAGTTTCTGTTGAAATTTTTTGGTCTCCAAAAATTTTTCAGGTTGTATAAAATTGATGTACTGGAGATTACAAGGCTACTGTAGAAATTCGATAGCGTGAGTCCACTGTGGAAGCGCGGAACCGCGGCAAAACCACCCTTTGGGCCACGTTTCCGCCGCATACTGTGGAGATCCCTGCACCAAATTTCTACAGTATCTTTCTGGGGTTAAAATTGGGGTTTTGGAATATTAATATTGGGCCCAGAATTTCCTGATCTGCTACAGTAATGCTTGGGGGCCCACTTGTTAAAATTTGATTGATCGGATATTTTAAACACATTATTTCACAGTATTTACATTATATCTGCGACCGTGAATGTCACTCGATCGGTAAATCCGGTCTAACTGCTATAGCCCGGTTAGACGGATTTGCGAACGTGACTTTCACGTTGATGTTCTGTTTTTGCTGTGATGTTGCGGATCGGTCCTGGGGGATAGCCTGGATGCAATGCTAGTACAGTTCAGTTGTATTATGTACATTTGATATTGCGGGGCGAGCGTCCGACATGTGGACTGCCGTCACTGCCTGTTTGTATTATTATTTTGGGGCACGACCAGGTTGCGGTCGGTGTACCCGTTGTATGTATATTTTACTTTCTGTACTAGGATTGCCACGCGGAGGGGTGCACGGATAGCCGGGTTCTAGAGGGCAGCAAGCCCGCATCTCATGGCATTGGGACGGAGGGGGCTTCACTCAAGGATTGGCGGGCTATTCGCCGCACTCGTAGGGGGTACAGGTTGACCCAGGAGGGGTGCCCAAGTTACCGGATTCCGTGAAGTGCTGGGTGGTCCATTCACGGCGCTGAAGGAGGCTGCCTCGCTTCAGGTTTTGGCGGGTGACTTGCCGCGCCCGTAGGGGTCTAGGTTCTCATTGCACAGGCTATCCACACGACCAGGGGAACGTCGGGTTTCAGTAGTGGCTCTGTGAAACCCGGGGATCCCAGATATCTGAATTGTTTCTGTGATGCTGTACATTTTCTGTGATGTTGCATTTTTTATCACGCCTTGAGCGAATATAATATATTGGTATATATATTAGTAGATGTAGTATATGTTTTGCATCCGCGCTAGTCCAGTCCCCGCTCTGTCGTTAGTTAGCTAACCTAACGGGTAATGACGGGACCCAGTGGCGAATGCGGATGGCATATACGTACATCAGTATATTTTCGTTCTTTGTGGTGTGATCAATTGATGGGACTGCGTGTTAGTTATATGTATGCCCTAGAGGCCATTACTGTACATAGGATGTATATTGTAGTGGATGCTGGGACATATATAGGGAGGACTTTCTTGCTCGACATGATAGTATGCTATCTGGTTGAACTTTACCTTAACGTGTATACTGATTGTCTCTCTGTTACATGTTGGTAAAGCCCTTAGGATGTGTGCTTGACTACCTGGACTATGATGCGGATCATACTAGTGGGGACATGGTAGTCCATAAGTACATCCTTCAAAGTCCCTAGTCGTGGGTGTATCGAGACGGGGCATCGATATACCAGAGTAGACTAGCGTATACCTTCTCGACCCATACAGATGGGCGATGGATGATCCCATATCCATCGGTGTTTGACATCAGAGATGATATACGGGTGCTCAGTAGAGACTGGGTACACTGGACGGACTCGCCGAGAACTCCCAGATGGTATTATACCTCACGTCAGATGGCAGTTCTCTGGTGACACTGGTACAGAGTAGTCTGTTGACCCGAGATCGTCATAGAGTCTTGTGTGGTTGCCACTGTGCTTTGATTTCCATCTTACCACGTCCAAGAGGGCGTGCAAAACGGTGGTTTTTGGGTACAGTCCCGAGTCACATGGAGGCAATGAGCGATAGGAGGGGATTCGTCTCTCCCGGTATAGGGGGTTGATGTTGCGCTGTGTTCGATTGGCTATAACAGGAAATCCCTGGCCAGGGTTGCTGAGATTTACTGGTAAGTGTTACCAGTAGTTTCTCGAACAGTTATAGACCTCATATCGACACGACTTATTGAGCTATTGGGGTCTGACGTTTACCACCCCTAGGCGAGATATGCGACATATCAGACGATCAGACCGGACTGTACGGTAGTGTTGCTGGTCGGATTCGCAGGAGTGTGAGCGGGCTTGCTCGTCGATCTTCTGATCGCTCAATACCCGGATGGCCGTTACGTTTAGCAGACCGCTTGCGGCTTGTGGGTGTTTGATATGATCATCGCCTGCTGCCGGCGTATTGACGAGTCTTTAGAGTCCTACACAGAGGTTTCCTGGCTCAAGCGAAACGAAATAGGAGCGCATATGAGATATGTGCGGGACCGAGAATAATACGGTATGTGATACTGTATTCAATTCTCGTGATGTGACATTGATCGGTTATATGCGATATAGCCGGGTTATCGGATCAAGTGTTGATTCGATAAGTTGTTATTGATGATACCAGTCGGTTATGTGCGACATGACCGGATCGTTAAATCAAGTGTTGATTTAATGATTTAATGCATAATTGTATATTTGATATATTACTTTGCATTAAATAGTATCGGTTCACTTTAAAATGGATTTTCTCACTCGGGTGTGCGCATTACATATGCGATATGATTTTGTGCACTTGATTGTATCATGTTTGATGATACATGTTTACTTGGTTAACTGCAAAGAATTAAACCATGGTTAAAAGAATGGCTAGGGTTTCATTTCCTTTATTTAGTCATTTATTTATTTGTTTATTCATTTTGGAAAAGAAGAGAAAAGAATGGTTGCTAGTTTTGGAGTTTAGTTGAAGCTTCATGAAGCTTTGATCAAGTCAACCATTCTTATCTCATCCTTAACCCTAACCATTCCCACTAACCATGATTCATTCTCTACACTTGACTATAGTTAATGATATGATAAGTATTTATTTTTCAATTATTTTTAATTAACTTATCATATTTTTCTTTCTTCTTCTTCTTCATGAGCAAGGAAGAAAAAGCTTTCTTCATCAATGGTGATTGATGATAAAGAGTGAGAAATCCAATTCTAAAGTCTACCCACTTCCTATTTCTTCATCCTCTACCTCTTGCCAAGTTGTAGAGTGTGTTTCTTTCACAATTTTTTAGGGCTTGGTGAAGGTGGAGCTTGATTTAGCGATGCCTCGACGTAGATCATCTTCGGCATGGACATCGACGACCTAGCTCGCTTTTTCTCCGACGAAGCCGACTCTAGAGCCCGGATTCCTTTTGGACAGCGGAGATGACTTCGTTGCGGAGCTATCGAGGTGGAGCACCGGATCTACAAAGGTTGTATTTCCGTTTTCCCATTAGTTAACTGTTAACTAGTTATCTTTTCGCCTAGAAATCTAGCCAACGATCCGTACACTAGTGTTTCTCGGCACCATACTTTTTTGAAATTGGCATGGCTGATGCCTTGTGAGACCTCTTGAGAGTGCCTAGGAACCCTACAGTGGTATGAGAGCCTAGCTGGAGCCTTAGGCGAAGTCCAGACGGAATTTGAAGTCCGATCGAACCGAAAACACTAACCCAAAATTGCTCTCTGTCCTTTTTCTAAAAACTGGGATTTTTCCAGATTAAAAATTGCCAAAAAATTCAGCAGGGAATTGTATGAGTTACTGTGAAGCACGTGATGATAAATCCACTAAGTAAGCACGGAACCGCGGCCCCCACCATAGCCTTAGCGGCGCTTCCGCGGCCACACTGTAGATTTACACCACGTGAATAGCACAGTAATTCTTGTCTCAGAGTGCTGAGTCTTCTGGAAATTTTTATATTTTATTCAAGAGTTGAATTTTCTGGAGTTGTTTTGGGGATTCGGTGTTTCGATCGGAGTATCAAATTTTGTCTGTGTGGCTTTCCGGATAAATCTTAGAATATGTTAAAAAGTTCGACCGGATATAAATACCCAATTTTTCCCCTGTCGGGAAATTTCCAAGTGTTGGATTTTTCCGTAGTTTAACAACGTTCTAAGTAGTGCAAGTAACACGATGGACCCTCTAGAAGACAACAAACCTTAACTCGATTATGTGACCGTCTTGAACTGCCCTTTGAACCTTCGGGTTTGGGGCAGTACGGCGTGCCACATGTGAGGCGTTGGCTTGACCCTTCTACGGCTGGACCGTTGGTACTGAGGCACGAACGGAATGTTGTTAGACTTGTTTCATGTGTTGATCTGTATCGGGAAAACTTGGGTGTTCGATTGTTCGATCGGAAAGTTTAACATTTTCTGTTTATCCGGAATGGGATAGAATAATTGGAATTCACAAACAGTTATGTGATAACTGAATGAATGTTATAAACACAGCAGTTTAGTCTCACATGATCGGTTGCCACGGAATTTTGATGTGATCAAAAGTCCATCGCAATCACGTAGCGTACGCGGATACTCGCCGGTTAAACTTAATAGACAGCCTCACTCCATAGCCCCGACCAAGTGACTGTAGGAGAACCCCGTCACCGAAAGCATCCGTTCGGGTGCTCGCGGTAGCGGTGTTCCGCCTTGGTGCACTTCGTCGACGGTATCGGGGGTGAAGCCGCCTACTAAAGTTTGCGACGAGCATTCGATCAGGATGTCGGGAATCTTGTTGAATTGCCCGACTTGATATTGAAAAGTGTTTTCGATTCTGAGACTAAAATGCGGGGTTTATAATTGTTAGGCATGCGATGTCTAAGTAATTCATTTGGTCAGGCATGCGATGTCTGAGATGGTTGCGGATTCCAACTGTTGTAGTTTTACACTTTCTTTTCTGTGACCGTAAGTGTAATATGTGATATCGCCGGTTTCGTTGCTATATGTCAACGACAATTGGGATGCGCATATTTACTTACGTTGATGACATGTGATGTTATGTGTTGCTGGATATGTTATATTGGATCGTTGTGTTTGAATAGCCGGAGGTTTTTATGTGAGATGAGTGTTTTTCATTTTCATTCATGTAAAAACTTGTATGTAATATTCTTTTATTGGGGCGCTTCCAGGTTGCGGAAGTTGTCTCCGTTTGTATATTATTTACTTTTCCGCACTAGGATAGACCCAAGGAGGAGGGCACAAGTAACCGGGTTCTGGAGTCCAGTGGGAGACCAACTCGAGGAGTCGAGTCCGGGTCTCCTAACTCTAGAATTGGTAGGGTTGCTTGCCGCTCTCGTAGGGGTCTAGGGGTGTGGGTTTGGCTATTCATCACGACCGTGGAATCCGTGTTTTATACTGGCTCGTATTGAAAACACGGACGTCCTAGTATATCCAATATTTCATATGATTCTTCTGCTGCGATATCTGTGATGTGATCATGTGATGTTCTGTGATAGATACAGTATATAGTATATATGATATATTATATAGGCGTTACTTATGTTTTACACCCGCGCTAGCCCTGCCCTGCTCTGCCGTTAGTTACCTAACCTAACGGTGCATGAGGGGACATCGAGGCGAATGCGGATGGCATAAGTGTACGTCGTATTTATCTGTGATGTTTAGGTATTTAAATGATGGGACTTCATTAATGTGATTAATGAAATAAAAGAAACCTAAGATGTTGTAGAATCGAATTTCAAAATTAAACTGGTAGCTACAGTTCTTGCTTTGCACAGCGGTATATATGATATATCCTGCACCTTATTCGATGAGGAAAGGACCGAGATCCCTTCACCGGGAGTGACTCCTTTAGCAATAACTGGCAGATGCTACACACTCGGTTTGTCTTTTGATTGCTTTTAAGTGTTTTTGCTTTGCACAGTGATATATATGATATATCCCGCACCTCATTCGACGAGGAAAGGACCGACGATCCCTTCACCGGGAGTGACTCCTTTAGCAAAACTAGAAAAGCCTCAAAAGCACTCCATTTTTAAAATCATTTGATTTTATAACGATATCAAGTTCATTACGCAATAGGTTTTCAGAAAAACCTGTCGTCGCCCTCCGTCATTTTAGATAAGTACTAGTTAGTATTCGTGCTGCGTTTGTTGACCTCTGTCAAGGCGTAGTGTGCGGTAGCTGATTAGTGCTTATCTGCATAAGCATATGATGTGATTGATTTAGGATAGTCGTGCGACCTTGTTGACCTCTGTCAAGGGTCGTGCGGGTGGGTTTACTTCAATCAGGAAATGACGGGTTGAACTTGACTAGCAGCCTATGGTTTGTTGACCTCTGTCAAGGTCATAGGATGCTAGGGGCAAAATATTATCGGGAATTTCAAGTGTTGAAATTTGCAATGAGATTGCATACCTTCTATGAGATAGTTGGATCCCGATACCCGCTGCGAGTAAGAGTTACTCCTGGGAGAGTTTTACACATTACAATTAGCCGATCAAGTAGGTGTCTAGAAAGGTGTCAACGAGATTACGCCTCTGGGAAAACGAGGTTTACATTAATTAGGTTCGTGCGAAAGCACGGGGGACCTCCCTCAAAGTACCGACACTGGCCTGGCTGAAAGATTGGCGAACTTGTAGTGTGTAATTAATCCCGGCTAGTCTTTCCTTTTAGGGTTTGAAGGAAGATTTGATAAAAAACAGTGGGAGCCATCCTGATTAGATAAAATAATAACCAATCTATTCTTGCAAGAGCGCACGCTGAGTGTTTTCTTCTCTCTCTCTCCAGGTAGCGACCATATCACGCCTTAATCAAGATAATAATACGGATGTTTTGACCGAACCCGCTTGTTATACTGAGCTGGGGAACGTTGGTCCCGCTCCAACTTATAATTGTTATGAGACAGAGTAGGAAATTGGGGAATACCAGAATTCCCGTGCCGCCCAAACGAAGAGAGTGCATATGATGCATCTCCTTCGGGTGTGTTCGTTACATAGAACTGTTTCTCAGTATCCTCTGCGTCCTGGGTATTTGATACCGGATCAGGATCCCAGATATGTAATATGTTACATAGGGCTATAGAAAGGTAGAGAACTGAGAACGGGTGATAAGTTTCATGAGGCAGAAAACGGGGCAAGTGTTGCAGCCAAGTCTGTTGGTCACTGTCACCCTGTATTACAATACATTGATTCTGAACGAATGTTATTAGATACCGAACCTGATATACAAAATCATATCAGTCTCTTTATTAGTAAAGAAATGATAAAATTTTGTATTGTTGGATAATGTTTTGAACATTTCCTATATCAAAAGTTGATCGGTTCAGGCACGTTATCTAAAAGCATTGATGTTCTAAATCAAACAACAGTTCTTAGTATATAGAACACACACAAGAGGAAGAGTTCAGAAATGAACGAATCCTTCTTGAGGTATTGTAGACTAGGTCATATCAATGCGACCCGACTGGCTGAGTTACATTTAGATGCATATTTAAATCAGTTTGAATTTACATCTTGTGGAACTCGCCAGTCATGTCACAAAGATAAAATGACCATAGCTCCGTTTACTGGAAACAGAGAAAGAGTTAGTAAACTCTTGGGATGATACATGTTGATGTATGTAAGGTCCCCTGTCTACACATGCCAGGACTGGTTCTTAATACTGTTGGAGATAGTGCCCTCAGAGTCAATTATTGGATCACAGGCACGTGATTGCAATGATTGAGGGAGGACCTATCCCGGTGGGACAGTCTCACTCGAAATGATAGTATGCTATCTGGTTTACCTTTATCATCGTGTACTGCTTCAGGTGACCTTACAGGTCGCTATTACACGTTGATAGAGCCCCTAGGATTCTTGCTTGACGACCAGCAGTATGAGGGCGATCATATACGTGAGAGCTGGGGTGTACAAGCACATCCTTAAATGGTCCCTAGTCGTGGGAGTTTCGAGACAGGGCATCGATTCTCCAGAGTAGACTAGTGTATACAGTCGAGACCCCGACGAGGGGCGGTGGCCGGTCTCACAAGCCACTGATGTCAGTCGGTTCACCTAAGATGTATACAGGTGCTCATTGGGTTATGAGTACACCGGACAGGACTCGCCGGGAACATGCTAGTTGGTCTTATACCTGACGTCAGATAGCAGTTTCCAGGTGACATGTGTACAGGTTAGTTCATCGACCTAGGGATCGTCATTTGTCTCGTGTGAGTTCCCACTGTGCTTTGATTACTACCCTACCACGGCTCAAAGGAGTCGTGCAAACAGGTTTTAGTTGGGTACAGTCCCGAGCCACATGGAGGCAGTGAGCGGATCTTCGGGGGTTTCGGCTCTCCCGGTATTGGGGGTGAGGTCGCGCTGTGTCTAGGAGAGCCATTACACGAAGTCCTTGGCCAAGGCAGGAGATTTACTGGTAGGTATTCCAGTAGTATCTCAGGGTGTTCTGGGCTACACTCCGACACGACTTGTACCGCTTTTGGGGGTCTGACTTTTACCAACCCCCTAGGCCCGACATGCGATGCTCATAAACGAACGGACAGGACTGTACGGATATTGTCACTGACAGGCTCAGTAGGGTGTCAGGATGAGTTCGCACATCGACGTCCCTTTTGGTCAATAGCTGGTGGCCCGTCACGTATTGGCTTATACCTCTGACGTGCTAGTGGTTAAATCCACAGCCATAGTATTGACGAGTCTTTAGAGTCCACCACACTTTCAGTTACTCAGCTTTCGGGCGAAACGCTGTACAGGCCGTATGGAGATATGGCAGGGTCCGATCAGATACGTGCGGTATTGCACGGATCAGGATCGGACAGTTTGTACTAGTGGCCGTATGGTGATATGGCAGGGTTCGATCAGATACGTGCGGTATTGCACGGATCAGGATCGAACGGATATTACTAGCCGGCTTTGGTTTAAGCCGGATCCTAGTATAGTACAGTGTAGATTTTGTCTCATTGCATTTGTATCCGGTCGGAATACAGATGCGGGTGTGTATGCACAGTATGGGGGTTTTACTGTAATTTATTACGGGACCAGTTTTCTGGAGTTGCCAGTTTGCATTCCGTTCCGGCCGGTTTTCTGTTGTTCTTTCCCGGCCGGACTTTTCCGATGGAGGGGGGTTATTTGCAATTGTGCAAATAACTTTTGTGGAGGGGGTTTCTTGCAATTGTATTGATTATGATATCTTTCTTCCATCACTTGCATTAAATGAGATTTGAAAGGATTTGATTTGGATATGGGTTTTGTTATCATGATGTTTGTTTATGGTCACCTTTTTCTTTTCCTACACTTACCTCCCTCTTGCATTTTGTTCACACCTCCACCACCATTCCAAAATAGGTGTGGCCGGCCACAAATTTAGAAGAGGAGAGAAAAATGAGAGATTTCATTTTGGTGAGGAAAATTTATCATCTCATTCCATGCTTGATAAATGAGAGTTCCACTTGAAAATTCCATTCCTCCATCAAGGCAACATAACCCCAAAGAGACAAAGCACTACACATTCTACAGCAAACCTTGGGCACGTCGACTTGCCAGCTTCATGCCCGAGTTGCCTCGGTATTGAGGTGGGAGCCCGTAAAAGACGCAGGCGATGTGGTGCCCTTCCGGCAAGGTGGCGACGACCGGAGTTTCCGCAGGAGATCGGGACGATGACGAGAAGACCGGAGGACTCGGATCATTCGGTATATCTCTTCCCTATCTTGTTAGTTAGCTAGGACAAGTTTAATGGCCCGATCCGGGGTTTAGTGCGCGGTGGTGCCGGTTTGCAAAGTTCGCAAAATTAAAGTTTATCACAGTTTCCTCATTTGGCCGTCGGATTG
This sequence comes from Agapanthus africanus, assembly GCA_030015575.1. NCBI lineage: Eukaryota > Viridiplantae > Streptophyta > Magnoliopsida > Asparagales > Amaryllidaceae > Agapanthus > Agapanthus africanus. The sequence goes on along the minus strand of CM057337.1, from coordinate 402,841,719 downwards.
ACGACCGAGGCGCCGCCGTGCACTTACATATACTTCATTACATTCTCTGATGATCTTTCGAGATTCAGACCTATGTTCCTGTTGAAACACAAGTCCGAACCTTTTGAGATATTCACAGAATATAAGCGAGAAGTAGAGAACCAGAATACAGGTATAAGTATTATGTCCTTTGATGAGATCAAGGAGGAGAATACTTGAGCACGGAAATCCTGGATTATTCTAAAGGAGAATGAGATTCTCTCTCAGCATTACTCCTCCGAATACACCATAGCACGATGGTATATCGGGGTGGAGCAATCACACCCTATATGATAAGGTGTGCTCTATGATGAGTACTACTGAGTTTCCTATTTTCCTTTTATGGGGTTATGCACTTGAGAAGCTGCATACCTATTGAACAGGTTCGAATCAAATCAGTTGCCTACCACTCCATATGAGATATGGAAAGGGAAGAGCCCATGTCTTAAGCTAGTTAAGATTTGGGGTTGTCCGGCCTATGTCTAAAAGCAAAATCTGGACAAGCTCGAGGCAAAGTCAGTTATGTAGAACTGGAAAGGTTCCAGCTATACAAACTGCAGCTGATGATTTGAAAGAAACAAAGGATTCAATAGTTACCAACGAACCTCAACCTCTCCGCCGATCTAGTAGGGTTCCTCACCCACCTAAGAGATACTTCGGTTTCTCTATGACAGTGGGAGCGAGGATTGCATCATGAGATGATGACCCAACTAGTTTCGAACTGGCCATCAGGAGTAGGACTCTGTAGGAATGGCTGGATGCTTAGCGATCTGAGATGGAATCCTTATACACCAACAAAGTATGGACTTTGGTTGCAATATCTGAAGGGTTAAATCCCCATCAGGAGCAAGTATATCTTGAGAAGATTACTTGGTGTAGATGGAAAAGTTGAGACTTTCAAAGCTGAACTTGTTAAAGGTTTTCGTCATCGACCAGGCATGGATAATGATGAAACCTTTTCCAGTACCTAAGCTTAAGTCCATCCAGATCCTACTTGCCACGGCTACATACCATGACTACGATATCTGACGGTTGGGTGCCATGACTGCTTTTCTAAATGATGTTTTAGAAGAGAACGTCTATAAGTACACAGCCAGAGGGCTTCGTAGACAGTGGGAGCAGCGGAAACGTGTGCAAGATGCTTTATAGGATAAAGCAGGCATCGCGGAGTTGGAACATCTGTTTTGATGAAGCAGTCAAAGAGTTTGACATCATCAAAATGGTAGATGAACCTTGTATAAACAAAAAGGTAGTAGGGAGTATGGTGACGATCCTCGTAGAGTACGTGGATGACATACTCTTGATAAGAAAGTAGTTTCCTATGCTACGCTCGATCAATCTCCGCTTATCACAATAATTCTCCATATAGGATCAAAGTGATACCTCCTAAATCCTGGATTTTGGATCTATGAGATAGATCTAAATGGATGTTAGGATACTCACTAGCTGTAGTGAGATGGTATCAATCGACCCTGGGGAGAATCACTAGAATGGTTCCAGGGTGATAAAGACGACTGAATGTCAGTCACATACATTGTCTTTACCCTCAGTAAAGGGACGGTATGTTGGAAGAGTTCCAAGCTAGATACCGTGACATACTAGACGATAAAGGCACGATACATCGCTACTTAAGATGCTACCAAAGAGGCAGTCTGGGTGTATATTGGTTCATGAGATGAACTACGTTCCAACCATTGTGAGACAATGGAGTTGTGGCTTATGCCAAGGAACGTCCGTCCCATCAGTGATCCAGACATATTCTAAGGCAGTATCACTTGATCATGGAGATGGTTGATCTCCAGGGAGATCGAGGTTAGGAGAGTAGACTCAGAGGACAACACAGCGGATCCACTCACAAAGGCCTGTTCCCAGAGAGAGACTTTTATGGGATGGTTGAGTATGAGATACTGCAACCACTGCTATCACATGGCCCTAGTGCAAGTAGGAGATTGTTAGTTATATGTATGCCCTAGAGGCCATTACTGTACATAGGATGTATATTGTAGTGGATGCTGGGACATATATAGGGAGGACTTTCTTGCTCGACATGATAGTATGCTATCTGGTTGAACTTTACCTTAACGTGTATACTGATTGTCTCTCTGTTACATGTTGGTAAAGCACTTAGGATGTGTGCTTGACTACCTGGACTATGATGCTGATCATACTAGTGGGGACATGGTAGTCCATAAGTACATCCTTCATAGTCCCTAGTCGTGGGTGTATCGAGACGGGGCATCGATATACCAGAGTAGACTAGCGTATACCTTCTCGACCCATACAGATGGGCGATGGATGATCCTATATCCATCGGTGTTTGACATCAGAGATGATATACGGGTGCTCAGTAGAGACTGAGTACACTGGACGGACTCGCCGAGAACTCCCAGATGGTATTATACCTCACGTCAGATGGCAGTTCTCTGGTGACACTGGTACAGAGTAGTCTGTTGACCCGAGATCGTCATAGAGTCTTGTGTGGTTCCCACTGTGATTTGATTTCCATCTTACCACGTCCAAGAGGGCGTGCAAAACGGTGGTTTTTGGGTACAGTCCCGAGTCACATGGAGGCAATGAGCGATAGAAGGGGATTCGTCTCTCCCGGTATAGGGGGTTATTGTTGCGCTGTGTTCGATTGGCTATAACAGGAAATCCCTGGCCAGGGTTGCTGAGATTTACTGGTAAGTGTTACCAGTAGTTTCTCGAACAGTTATAGATCTCATATCGACACGACTTATTGAGCTATTGGGGTCTGACGTTTACCACCCCTAGGCGAGATATGCGACATATCAGACGATCAGACCGGACTGTACGGTAGTGTTACTGGTCGGATTCGCAGGAGTGTGAGCGGGCTTGCTCATCGATCTTCTGATCGCTCAATACCCGGGTGGCCGTTACGTTTAGCAGACCGCTTGCGGCTTGTGGGTGTTTGATATGATCATCGCCTGCTGCCGGCGTATTGTCGAGTCTTTAGAGTCCTACACAGAGGTTTCCTGGCTCAAGCGAAACGAAATAGGAGCGCATATGAGATATGTGCAGGACCGAGAATAATACGGTATGTGATACTGTATTCGATTCTCGTGATGTGACATTGATCGGTTATATGCGATATAGCCGGGTTATCGGATCAAGTGTTGATTCGATAAGTTGTTACTGATGATACCAGTCGGTTATGTGCGACATGACCGGATCGTTAAATCAAGTGTTGATTTAATGATTTAATGCATAATTGTATATTTGATATATTACTTTGCATTAACTAGTATCGGTTCACTTTAAAATGGATTTTCTCACTCGGGTGTGCGCATTACATATGCGATATGATTTTGTGCACTTGATTGTATCATGTTTGATGATACATGTTTACTTGGTTAAGTGCAAAGAATTAAACCATGGTTAAAAGAATGGCTAGGGTTTCATTTTCTTTATTTATTCATTTATTTATTTGTTTATTCATTTTGGAAAAGAAGAGAAAAGAATGGTTGCTAGTTTTGGAGTTTAGTTGAAGCTTCATGAAGCTTTGATCAAGTCAACCATTCTTATCTCATCCTTAACCCTAACCATTCCCACTAACCATGATTCATTCTCTACACTTGACTATAGTTAATGATATGATAAGTATTTGTTTTTCTATTATTTTTAATTAACTTATCATATTTTTCTTTCTTCTTCTTTTTCATGAGCAAGGAAGAAAATGCTTTCTTCATCAATGGTGATTGATGATAAAGAGTGAGAAATCCAATTCTAAAGTCTACCCACTTCCTATTTCTTCATCCTCTACCTCTTGCCAAGTAGTAGAGTGTGTTTCCTTCACAAGTTTTTAGGGCTTGGTGAAGGTGGAGCTTGATTTAGCGATGCCTCGACGTAGATCATCTTCGGCATGGACATCGACGACCTAGCTCGCTTTTTCTCCGACGAAGCCGACTCTAGAGCCCGGATTCCTTTTGGACAGCGGAGATGACTTCGTTGCTGAGCTATGGAGGTGGAGCACCGGATTTACAAAGGTTGTATTTCCGTTTTCCCATTAGTTAATTGTTAACTAGTTATCTTTTCGCCTAGAAATCTAGCCAACGATCCGTACACTAGTGTTTCTCGGCACCATACTTTTTTGAAATTGGCATGGCTGATGCCTTGTGAGACCTCTTGAGAGTGCCTAGGAACCCTATACTGCGTTGATTCGGATCAATGCAAGTTAAAAACAAACCTAAACTGATGTTGTTGGAACACTTTTCAAAAAGCTGTTATTGCAAGGACGTTCACTTTTGTTTTGCATTGTGGTATTCAGTTGGAATATCCTGCTCCTCAGTCGACGAGGCAAGGGCCGAGATCCCTTCACCGGGAGTGACCCCTTGGACAAAAAGTTTGCGTCGGGGCATTAACTTCACTATAGCCGATTACTTTTGCTTTGCACCGTGGTATTCAGTTAGAATATCCTGCACCCCATTCTACGGGGAAAGAGCCGAGATCCCTTCACCGGGAGTGACCTCTTTAGCGAAGGTTTTCGTCACTATATTTTTAAAAGCTATCAGTTCCTTCAACGATATCAAGTTCATTACGTTAAAGGTTTTCGCCAGAAACCATTCGTAGCCCTCCGTCGTTTCAGACGGGTAGCACGTAGTATTCATGCTGTGTTTGTTGACCTTCGTCAAGGCATAGTGTATGGTAGCTGCTTGTTACCTTTCTGCTGCATAGATAGATGCGTTGGTTTGGGACAGTCGTATAGCCTTGTTGGCCTTCGTCAAGGGCTTGTACGGGTGGATTCAAATTAACCTGGATAATGACGGGTAGAACTTGACATGTGACTTATGATTTGTTGACCTTCGCCAAGGTCATAAGAGCATGGGGCAGAAATCACATCGGGAGTTTCAAAAGAACTGAAACTTGCCAGATATGCGCATACCATCTGGAGTATGATGATGTGAGCGGATTCCGTCACGTTATCATGCGATGATAGTTGGATCCCGATTCCCACTGATGAGTTAGTTTACTCCTCGGGTGACCCCGACTAATTCTTCTTTCAGGTTTGGAGGAGAATTTGAGGTACAGTGGGAGGTTTCCTGATTAGATAAATTGGTAACCATTCTGATCTAGGTTAGAGTGCACGCTGAGTGTTTCTTTTCTCTCTCTCTTTGGCAGCGACCATTGACCCGACCCTAAGACTATGACTCAGTAACCAAGTTTACCGAACCTTCTTAAACACTGGCTTTTGGATTGTCAGAGTTGCAGACCTCATTGCCACTCCTACTTTTGCCTATTTCTCCAGGACACCCCGTATTACTACGAACGTCCACTTCCATTGGACAAAACCATCGTATGGTTAGATACAAACTCGAAAGAATTTATTCGAGGATGGTTTCCGGTTCTGGAGAAAACGGATAGGATTATTCAGTTGTCTTTTCATTTTACCTTCTCTCAGGTTGCGAGTACTCCTTGGTTTAGGAGATAGTACACCTATTACGCAAATTGGATAGTCTTCTTCCAAACCTTAGGCTGGTGCCGACCGGTAGGGAATGAAGAAAACCAATTAGCCTAACGATGGTGTACAGAAGGTATTAAGTTCAGACAAAGCAAGGGATTAGTAAGAAGGCAAAGTAAATTGCAACAGATATTCACGACCAAACCAAATATTTTGTTACCACTCCCACATCACCTTTGTATTTCTCCAGGACACTCCGTATCACTACGAAGATCCACAGTTTATTTGGATACTCCATCGTATGGTTATATACGAACTCGAATGGAACTTGTTCCAGTTCGGGGATGGATTCTGGTCCAGGAGAAATAGGAATAAGGTTTATTCGGTTGTCTTTTATCTTCACCTTCTCTCGCTTTGCGAGTGCTCCTAGGATTAGGACAGTACACCCATTATGCTTATTGGATAGTCTTCTTCCTAACCATAGGCTGGTGCCGAACGGTAGGGAAGGAAGAAAACCATTTGGCCTGAGAGGTGTGCAGAAGGTAATGACTAAAGACATATGAAGGGATTTGGAGAGGTGGCAAAGAATTATACGGTTACAGTCGTGAATCTGGAAGAGGCATTACTAGGAATACCGGGATACCCCATCGAAACATTTCAATGTTTCAGTCTCACTGTGTACTGTTAAAGGAAAACTGATTTCCCGATTAGATACTTACTCCAGGGTATGTATTTACCAGTTACGATTCTCACATCTGTATGGCTTTACAGATGATGAGTGGGAGTAAGTTATTGGGAATTGGGTGATTATCCTCATTATATCGGGATTCGTTGTAATCGGTGATATTTGAGGAAATCACCTGGGCTGTTTGCCGGTCGGCAAATATTTGGTTTTGAATATCCGCAGTTATGCACCAATTTCAAATTGATATATCTGTACGTCTATTTTCATAGAGTGAGATATACCTTTTTGATATTATGTCTATGACATTTACCTATATCAGTGGATGGTTAGGTAAGGAGCATTAAACAGCGGTGTAATTCTTCTTAACCATAAGTACAGTTTTCAACCGACGACACACAGTGAATGAGTTATCAGACTCAAGGGACTTATACAGAGTATTGTATGTTGTCCAGGGTCCATTAGGACAGAGGGGTTGGTCCTCGTACTATATTCGGTTTACTTATGACTTCTCTAGTTTTTAGACAAGTGTTTCGTGGAAACACAGGGTCCGAATTTTGAGAAGTTATAGGTATTTGAATAGAGTAGAGAACCAGGTGTAGCAAGTATCGGGATTCTTCAAAGCGATCGAAGATGTAGATACTTGTGTATGGTATTCAGTTGATATTAATGATAAAGAGATCTTGCTTCTCTTTCAGGTTACTCATAATTGGAAGCATTCCTAAGTTGAATAACGCTGATCAGGCCTCCTTCCATTTAGTTGACATGCACTGGAGACAGTTGCATGATTTGGATCTGGTTCAGTTAAATCAGTGCCTCTGGTCCTATATGGGATATAGAACAGTTCGTATCTTAACGTTGTTAAGGTACGGGGAGTTGTCCGGCTTATGATTAAAACCAGACACCGGACAACTCAAGGCACGTTTCTGTAATGGCTGTTTGTGGGTTGACCCAGGCTATGACGAGGGTTGACTTTCTACCATCTGGATGAACAATAGCAATATTGTTCTAGACTCGCCAAAGTTTTATTAAAAAAATGGATTTTTTCAGAAAACAGTAGTGGGAGTATGGTAGAACTGGAAGTGATTCCAGAACCACAAACGATTACTGAAGATTTGATAGGAACCTAAAGATTCAATCTGGTTTGACATTCCATTGGCCACTCCGCAGATAAGGTGGGTAACTTCAGGCACCCGAGAGGTACTACGGTAGCCTCAAGGACGGTGACAGGGAAGTTCTTGTTTACCCATACATGCCATTGCTGTTGTTCTAGACTGTGAAACCCGGCAGGAGGATGAGTATAGCGTCGTTCTAAACCGGCTTTAGAAGTGTACGTCTATATGACTCTGCCAGAGGGGTGTCATAGTCAGTGGGAGCAGCGGAAGCATTGGTGGACAAGTAGCTTATGTCTATTTATAGACTAAAGCAGATGTAGCGGAGATAGATCATCTATTTCTGACGTGACAGTCATGGGTTTGACTTCATCAGAATAGGGGATGGATCTGTTGAGAAGGTAGTAGGGTGTGATGTCCTGGTATTTGGATGACACACACATAGTAGGAAAGGAAACTCCTATACTACAGTCGGTTATACTTTGGTCGTCACACAGTGGTTTCTCCACAAAGGAAATGGATTTTATATCAGACATACTGGTTACTAGATCTATGGTTTTAGATCTAGATTTGGGTGGTTTCCCAATCAGGGTACTTGACAACATTCTAAGAGTATTTAGGGTGGACGACTCCTGGCACGGTAGTGTACCTGCAGATAATGGAGTCACCCTCTCTAAAGGGGTCTTACAGACTAAATTGGAGAAGGATGTGCATGATTGGCAGATCACTTGCTCAGGCAATTGAGTCAATCATGAGATGTCAAGTACCACACCAGATGTTGTTCTTGCACTAGATGCAATAAGTTGACATTGATCCAATCCTGGAGAAACGGTCGGAAGCAGTTTTAGAACATAAGTGGATGTTCTAGGGATATGATAACGACAGCCTCATTCGGGAGACAGTTATCATTCCAGGCTTCCAAGGTGACCTGGACGACAAGGAGGTTGTCAGAGTTATAGTTTTTCTTTCTGATGAGGGGCAGTATTTTGGACACGTGGTCCAAGGCAATACTGAGGGAGGCATGGCGCAGGATACTGATTAAGTTCGGTTGACGATACAGTCTAAGAAGTTTGGATTTGGAGTTCATTTATGAGCTATGTCCCATCAGACATCCAGACACATTCTAAGACAGGTATTGCTCATTTCGGGAGATGGCTTTCTCCGCGAACTTGAGATATAGAAAGACATAGAAAGATACAACAAAGCGGATCCACTCACTAAGGCTATTCCTCGAACGCAATAGTTTCGCAAACGAGCTTTGTGAGACTGACTAGTACAGGAGTTGGGTGTTCGGTATCACACGGGCTGTGAGTATGCGACATCGCAATAATTAGCCTTGAGTGCAAGTGGGAGATTGTTGGAGATAGTGCCCTCAGAGTCAATTATTAGGTCACAGGTACGTGATTGCAATGATTGATGGAGGACCTATCCCGGTAGGACAGTCTTACTCGAGATGATAGTATGCTATCTGGTTTACCTTTATCATCGTGTACTGTTTTAGGTGACCTGACAAGTTGCTGTTACACATTGATAGAGCCCCTAGGATTCTTGCTTGACCACCAGCAGTATGAGGGTGATCATATAAGTGGGAGCTGGGGTCTATAAGCATATCCTTAAATGGTCCCTAGCCGTGAGAGTTTCGAGATAGGGCATCGATACTCCAGAGTAGACTAGTGTATACAGTCGAGACCCCGACGAGGGGCGGTGGCCGGTCTCACAAGCCACTGGTGTCAGTTGGATCACCTAAGATGTATACAGGTGCTCATTGGGTTATGAGTACACCGGACAGGACTCGCCGGGAACATGCTAGTTGGTCATATACCAGACGTCAGATGGCAGTTCCCTGGTGACATGTGTACAGGTTAGTTCATCGACATGGGGATCGTCATTTGTCTCGTGTGAGTTCCCACTGTACTTTGATTACTACCCTACCACGGCTCAAAGGAGTCGTGCAAACAGGTTTTAGTTGGGTACAGTCCCGAGCCACATGGAGGCAGTAAGCGTATCTTCAGGGGTTCGTCTCTCCCGGTATTGGGGGTGAGGTCGTGCTGTGTCTAGGAGAGCCATTACACGAAGCCCTCGGCCGAGGCAAGGAGATTTACTGGTAGGTATTCCAGTAGTATCTTAGGGTGTTCTGGGCTACACTCCGACACGACTTGTACCGCTTTTGGGGGTCTGACTTTTACCAACCCCCTAGGCCCGCCATGCGATACTCATAGACGAACGGACCGGACTGTACGGATATTGTCACTGACAGGCTCAGTAGGGTTGTCAGGCTGAGTTTGCTCACAGACGTCCCTTTTAGTCAATACCTGGTAACCCGTTACGTATTGGCTTATACCTCTGACGTGCTGGTGGTTAAATCCACAACCAAGGTGTTGACGAGTCTTTAGAGTCCCCCACATTCAGTTACTCAGCTTTCGGGCGAAAGGTTGTAGAGGCCGTATGGAGATATGGCAAGGTCCGATCAGATACGTGCGGTATTGCACGGATCAGGATCGGACGGTTTGTACTATAGGCCGTATGGATATATGGCAGGGTTCGATCAGATACGTGCGGTATTGCACGGATCAGGATCGAACGGATATTACTAGCCGGCTTTGGTTTAAGCCGGATCCGAGTATAGTACAGTGTAGATTTTGTCTCATTGCATTTGTATTTCGGTCGAAATACAGATGCGGGTGTGTATGCACAGTATTGGGGTTTTCCTGTAATTTATTACGGGACCAGTTTTATGGAGTTGGCAGTTTGCTTTTCGTTTCGGCCGATTTCCTTTGTATCGTTCATTGGCCGAAAATTGGTGGAGGAGGGCTTATTTGCATTGTTGCAAATAAGTATTTGGAAGGGGGTCCTTTGCATATTATTTGTATCATGATGGTTTTCATGATGTGCACCATCACTTGACTTTCTATGCTCATTGTAACATTCTCAAAAATATAAAATGTTAATTTTGGGAATTTTTATAATTTAATATTATTTTATTGATTATTTTAATATTAAATTAATAATTAAATGCAAATAAATAGGAAAAATGTTAGAAAAATTATGAAAAATTATGGAAAATTCTAAAATAGGGTAAATTAGAGAATTATGACATTTTAAAGTTTTTGTGATTAGTTTGACACTAATTTAGTGCTAATCGCGATTAAAAATCGCTAATCGGACCTTTTGGCTTTTTGTGCAAAAGTTGCACATATCACTTTTTCTCACACTTGTGCATTTCTTGCTATGGTTCACTATGGATTTACTATTCTTGTGAGAAGGGTTTTGGAATTAAAGAAAAAAAAAAGGGAAAAAGAAAAAGAAAAGAAATGAGGGTAGGTGAGAGAGAGAGGTGGACCATTGACTTGAATCCTTAGCCATTCTCCTCCATTCCTCAACACTCATTCCTCTCTCACTCTCCCTTGCTGCTGCTGCTGCCCTAGCCCATTCTTCCCCTCTTCAACTCCTCATTTCATCTCAAAAATCACCCCAAAACCCCATTCTCCTTTCATTAAAATTGTGCACGAGCCCGAGACCTACAAGATGGACCGTGAAAGCATGGATTTTGGCCACTAGGGGCAACTCAAGAAAATTCTTGAGTTGCCAAATGAGGTATTTTTCTGAACCATTAGCTTAGTTATAGCATTTCCTTTACCCCATGTTTAGTTTTGAATCGATAAAGTGCGATATTATGGATTTGAGAATAATCAAGTTAGGGTTTGAGGAAACTTGTGTTGTATTGGGAAATTAAGCTCAGTTAAGGTTATACCAACCCCCTAGTGTATGAATTGGAACCCAAAACCTGAAGCTAGAACCAGAAATACGGATTTTAGAAACCGATATCGGGGAATTTGTGAAATCTGTGCAGGTTAATTAGAATCTGCTATCACCCGAGACACTCTAAAATAATATTGTGTGGACTGTGACATGTGCAGGCACCATTGAACCATCACCCCAAACCCTAGCTCCCCACTCCAAAGTGAGGCCGCCGAAATTCCCTTTCTGGCCGCAATTTGCGGCCAGAACAGTGAGGATTCTCCTCGTTTTCTGTGCACAGCCCCAGTTACTCTAGTGTTAACCCTGGGTACTTCTAGTTTTGACAGATTCTATCTAGGGTGAATCTGGGACATATATCCTAAGTTGCTATTTTGGTTTCGTGTTTCCGTATTTCCGTATTCATGATTCTGAAATTGTGGATTGTGTTTAGCCTCGACTATTTGGCGTTTATACGACGATATAGAGGATTTATTGATGGTTTTGAAGGCGTGCCATAGGTTCTAACCTATAGGCCCCTTATCGTATCGTTTTGGATTTCATGTGCCGTTTTAGATTTGAGATGGTTTTAATGCGCATATGCGATACCTTGATGTGTAGGTACCTCATGAAGACTTCGGGACGGCAAGAAAGCGCGTGGCGACATCCACATATAAAGACGCAAGGTGAGTAGATTATATCTACAGGGGGAAGTCGGGGGATGACGTATAGCACCCCCGCAGTCCGCAGTTGATATTCTATTTATGATAGTTACAGTATGACATGGATATTGTGTTAGGTGTTTTATGGATAGTTTAGGCTTAGAAGTAAACTAGTGTAGTTCATAGCCACGAACCCTAGAATAGGTTTACACCCACACGCACACCCTTGCATATTCACTATATTTACACTGCGTTGATGATAATGTTGGATGACCTGGGAGATGAGTCAATGATATTGGGTTCGGTGCCGTGAGGCCGGTGATTTGATATGATTCGTATTTGGAATACGATATGTGATTCTTGCGGGATTGGGATGTGTGTTTTACCCCTGCATTCATAATTATATAGATGGTATCGATTCATACTAGAATTAGATTCAGTATCCCGGATTATGTGTTATGATGATAAGAATACCAGGTACTTGATATGATAATGTGATTTGACCTGTACCCAACTATTGAGATGCCGTACGACGACTTACCGTACGAGCTTTATGTTGATGATAGATCCGCACTCATGTCTTGAGGATTGTCATATGATATACTGTACTGTAAGCGATACTATTGAGGCGGGATCACTGACTATTTTATGTATTTATATATGTTTGTATCGACTCAGACTTAGGTGGTGTCCTTACCCCTCCTGATTTACTTGATACTTAGATTTGTAGCTACACAGTGGATGTTAGGCTAGACCTGAGTCACCCTCTTTCAAATGGTATAACCGCATGACATGTACATATGGGTGTAGATTCTTTACTGTTACGTCGATTATTCAATGTCCGCATATTCCTGCTATTCACATTGCTTGCATATGTTAACCGCTATATTACTATTATGTGGATAGGACACTAGCACCATTATCGATGATGCGTATGTTCCACGTACACTTGCTTGCCGGCTCACATACTTCTTCATCGATAATTGCCATGTCACTACACAGTAGCATTATTGCTTCAGGATATGACCTCGTATGTGCATACTATTATTTCATGTTGCATGATATAGTGTTATACTTGCACTTCATTTAGATGACACATACCCATAATTGTACTCATATATTGACAATTATTCATTTACCATTTATTCTACGGCTCACATTGCATTGCATGCTCATATGTTAATGATTCATATTCCTTGTGCGCATGCCTTTACATAGTTGCATGCTTATGTTAGTGTTCTTGTTGCATGTATTATAATTCATGGATTTCGCACTGTGATATGGTTGCATATGATGATTCTAGATTGTTTTACTCCTGCATATATATATCAGTGGTATGGGACGCTGAAATATATATATATATATATACGCATACTTAAATATATCATCACGATGATCTATGCAAATTTACATATGCATTATGAGAGGAGCCTATGAGCTCGGAGCCTATGAGCTCGATTGGAGAGGAGCCTATGTGATCGGAGCCTATGAGCTCGATTGGAGAGGAGCCTATGTGCTCGGAGCCTATGAGCTCGATTGGAGAGGAGCCTATGAGCTCGGGGCCTATGAGCTCGATTGGAGAGGAGCCTACGTGCTCGGGGCCTTTATGGTCGATGGTATATTATATCTCCCCTACCCCACACTCATTGTATATGCATTGCATCACATGTAGTAGTACCTGACAGAGTACCTTCATGAATGTCGCATACATGTCGGATATATGTTATATGTGTTTCATTGATATTGAGATATATGGTTTGTGTCAATGCTCGACATTGATTTCCTGATAATTCCATTCACGATATCTCCTGTTTTCATTTTACCGCATACTTACATCATATTTGTGATATATCGTTATGTGAGGCACTGGTACGAGTACTTGGCACTACACTTATGTTCAGATGTTACATTGCCACTTTACTATGCTTTGAACTTATTCATTTGAGTTTTATATTATATACTGATCGTTTTGACTTAGGATTATGTCTTGCTTTCGATTTCTGCTTGTAGATATTTCTATTCACGAGTTGGCAACTCACCCCCGTTGTGCCACAGTTCTTGCAGGGCTTGCCGTACAGGTTCCATAGCGGCACTTCTGGCACACTGCTTTCTTTTGCGGGTGATTGGCTTGGCAGGTGGGTTCCTTCTATCAGACCCGCCGTTGTACTTGTATTATTCCTTGTATCTAGAAATTCCATCAACCAAAGACTTATATATGGTTTCAGACTCAGACACTAGTGATGTATTATTTCGACCTTAGAGTCGCGCTTAAGTAGTGTTGCAGTTTTCATGCTCATCTGGGTTTCTTTTAAATTTGATCCTCGCCATTCGGCGTTGTATAGTGTATTGCTTGTTGTTTATTTATCCTTAAAGTGGTTTTAGATTTCTGGGCTTTCGGCTTACTTGGATCAGATGGAGTCCTATAGACTTCATAAGGTTCAAGGGCCAGTCACGTGCTCTTTCGGGTCGTGACAAAGTTGGTATCAGAGCGCTAGGTTGACCTTGGTTCGAGTCTAAGTTTGACTATATGGAGCCTAGGGCGTTTATATATTTACGGAGCTTAGGCTTGACCTTACGGAACTTAGACTTGGTCGAGGGGGTACTAGACCCGAACTTTCGTCGTGTAGGATGACCCTTGGTTGATGGAATAGGTGACTAAAGTAGAGTGACGTACCGTTGATATGTTCCGCGGCATACTTACGACACGCCACTCCGCTTAAGGAACCTTAGGGTGTACATATTTTCGAGATCAGTGATTCTCTTTATATCCAGGATTATACATCCATTTGAGATCCCCGATTCTATTAGTTTCATGATCATACCCTTGTTGATGCTGTTCCTTCCTATGATCATGTATCCACTCTGGGTCTGTTGTTTCCTTTCTTGCCATTGATGTGCTCTTTTTGATACTCGATTGAGGTTCCTGTCACCATGTTTGAGCGCAGTTTGGGCTGCTGCTAGGGTTACGGTCAGGGCGAGCTCGTCGGGTACGAGGGCCGACCATTGTGTTTTCTGGTGACATGGGAACGTCTCGAGTTAGTATTGGTGATTGTGACCTCTAGTTGAGGCTAGTGCTTGGTTTTGCACCGGATGATCGGGGCATTGTTAGGGCTGCCAGTTGAGAGAGGACTGTCGATGTACAGCATACTTCAGAGATTACGATGTCGCCTACCGTGCAGACAGATAGACCAGCTGTTGCTGAGATTGACAGGATGTTGATTCCGGAGCTTACGAGCTGAGATCGCCGGAGCTTTCAGGCAGATATGAGACAGATGATAGCTAGTCTACCCGAGTGAGAGACGAAGGTGATTCGTCCGATTTTGCACCGGAGTGGGCCCAGTTGAGTTGAAGATTTCCAGTCTGGAGAGTCTTACTCAGATCTAGAGCAAACCGACTCAGAGATGACCGCCTATGTATTGCCTTTCCTGGAGGATTGAGGCGCTGTTCGGCGTACAGGCGAATGAGCCAGTTACTGCTGCAATTGACGAGATACCGCCCAGATGGTTGGAGCTACTGCAGCGTGAGCATATACTTAGAGAGATGATAGCGAGTCGCTAGTCACCTGAGGAAGAATGACCAGGACATTTGGTTCGTTCGTTTACCGATGCGAGGTCATCAGATAGATTGTTTCCAGCTAGAGACGACTCCACGCAGGTTCGTTGAGAGTCGATAGAGACGATCGAATGTCAGAAGTCCATTTTCCAAGTTTAAAGTATACGGAAAGACATACAGGTGATTCCATGGACCCTCTAGAAGAATGAAACCCTAACTCGACTTAATGACCGTGTGGAAGCCTTTGAACCTTAGGGTTTGCGGCAGTTCCGCGGCGCCATTAGTGAGGCTTGGGTTTGCCCTTCTACGGATGGACCACCGACGCTGTGGCATGTACTCGATGCTATTAAACTGTACTCAAGATGTTGATCTCTTGGGGGATTAAAAGGTTCTGACGAGTCGATCGAATGTTCGACATCATTCGGATATCATGTGATGGGATGCATTGCGTGGGAGACTCCAGATACGAGTATAGCCGTTGGAGCGCAGTCCATACAGCCACGATGAGACGAGTCCGAATCAGTCGACATTGAAGCAGAGTGAATAAAAGAGTTCGCAAGAGATTTCGACGAGATGACGTCCCACTCCGCTGACATCAGAGATGTGATATGCACCCAGAGGCTTGTATATGGATATATCTTCCAAAAAGAGGCGCGATAAGTATGCAGCCATTCCGGAATAAGAATTTGCTTCAGCGATGGATGATGACTTCCGGGCAATCCGGCAGGAATGAGATTTGAGAGAGAAATCTCGACAGGACCTTTCTGGAATACGATACGAGAAGACCTAGACCCAGGAGTGGTCATATTGCGCACGCCCAGCAGGCCAGAGTTTGGTATCGTCGACAAGGTAGTTGACCAGGTTCGGATAAAGGAACTTACCCAGATGCGTTGCGAATTGATCAAGGACGGACGAGTGATGAGTATTCCTCCGATGGTTGGGACGTGTTCCCGAGGACCTGTTCGGCCGGACATCTTCTCCAGAATGATGAAGCTACAGAGAACGCGACTTCGAGTCCGTGCAAGAGACTTTAGAGTGACCGTGGCCGAGAACAGTGCAGTGTATAGTAGCTTGGCATGACGTCGTAGTGGACGACGATAGAGACAGGTGGAACAAGAGGTTCGTGTGAGACACTGACGAGCTGTCATTACTTCCCGTCAAGACTAGAGACCTGATATGCTTACAGAGACGTTGGGATGCGACCAATTTCCGAGAAAATATTGTGCTAAGGACACCGATGTCCATCGAGTGAGAAGAGATTATGCGAGAGAGCCAGCCTTCGTACAGTTCGGCATAGGCAAGATCGGAGAAACCTTGAGCGGGATCCCTTCCAGGGCATGGCTGCAGTGGTCTTTGCACTCAAGATCTGACGACATTATCTGTATAGAGAGTCGTGCCAGATATTCACTGACCACAAGAGATTTAAGGTACATATTTCAGCAGCGAGACCTGAATCTTAGACAGCGCCGATGGATGGAATTAGTGAAGGACTACGATTGTGCGATCTTGTATCACCCGGGCAGGGCGAATGTAGTGGCGGATACTTTGAGCAGGAGGCCCGGGGGTAGTCTATCCTGTTTAAGCGCAGTGCAGAGGCAGTCGTCGGCGGATTGGCAGGTCTTATGCGACAGCCGGGTATAGTTCGAGTTTACGCCGATCGGAGGACAAATTGCGCATGTTCGTGCACGCTCACAGTTGCGTGACCGTATACATGAGGCACAGCTCAGTGATGACCGATGTTCAGAGATCATGACACAGATTGGACAGGGAAGATTTTTCGAGTTCGTGATCGATGATCAGGGGATACTACGATTTGGAGTTAGACTGTGCGTACCAGATGCTGAGGGACTGCGGCACGAGATTCTTGAGGAGGCACATCGATCGGTATATAGCATCCATCCCGGTTCCACCAAGATGTATCATGATATGAGAGATGTTTATTGGTGGAACGGAATGAAGAGGGACATCGCAGATTTTGTGTCGAGATGCCTGACTTGTTAGCAAGTCAAGGCTGAGCACCAGAGGCCCGCGGGAGAGCTACAGCCGTTACCCATTCCGGAGTGGAAATGGGAACAGATTTTGATGGATTTCGTGGTGGGCCTACCCAGGTCTAGTCGGGGGTATGACTCTATCTGGGTGATCGTGGATCGTTTGACGAAAGCGGCTCACTTCCTACCGGTGAAGACGACTTTCGGATTTACTCAGTATGCCCAGATCTACATTGACGAGATAGTGCGACTACACGGAATCCCGACGTGCATTGTGTCCGACAGAGGCACCCAGTTTACCAGTAGGCTATGGCAGAGGCTTCAGGAGGCTTTGGACACTCGCTTGAGTTTCAGCACGGCGTTTCATCCGCAGACCGACGGCCAGTCAGAGCGGACCATCCAGACTCTCGAGGACATGCTCAGAGCTTGTGTATTAGATTTCGGAGGTAGCTGGGATCATCATTTGCCCTTAGTAGAGTTCTCCTACAATAACAGCTACCAGGAGACCATTCAGATGGCACCATTTGAGGCTCTTTATGGGAGGAGATGCAGGTCGCCCATTTGTTGGACAGAGCTCAGTGAGAGCAGTCTCTTAGGGCCACAGATTGTTGAGGAGACGACAGCGAAGATCTAGTTGATTCGTGATAGGATGAGAGCAGCGCAGGGTAGGCAGAGATCTTATGCAGACCGTCGACGACGCAGACTCGAGTTTTCTGTTGGTGATCATGTTTTCTTGAGGGTCTCCCCAATGAAAGGTGTGATAAGGTTTGGGAAGAAGGGGAAGCTCAGTCCCAGATATGTGGGCCCCTTCGAGATCCTCGAGCGTGTTGGTGCAGTAGCCTACCATTTAGCCCTTCTGCCCAGCTTTCCAGATGTGCATCCCGTGTTTCATGTCTCGATGCTCCGCAGGTATCTTCATGATCCTTCGCATGCGATTCAGCACCCGACGATCCAGCTTGAGCGCGACCTTTCCTATGCAGAGCAGCAGGTGATGATCTTGGATCGGCAAGTGAAGAAGTTGAGGTCGAAAGAGATACCGTCCGTCAAGGTACTTGGCGTGGCCAGAGCGGCGAGGAAGTCACTTGGGAGACCGAGAGCGAGATGAGGAAGAGGTATCCCTATCTTTTTGGAGGTGCGAATAGTTAGATTTTTTAAATTCGGGGACCGAATTTCTTTAAGGGGGGTAGATTGTAACATTCTCAAAAATATAAAATGTTAATTTTGGGAATTTTTATAATTTAATATTATTTTATTGATTATTTTAATATTAAATTTATAATTAAATGCAAATAAATAGGAAAAATGTTAGAAAAATTATGAAAAATTATGGAAAATTCTAAAATAGGGTAAATTAGAGAATTATGACATTTTAAAGTTTTTGTGATTAGTTTGACACTAATTTAGTGCTAATCGCGATTAAAAATCGCTAATCGGACCATTTGGCTTTTTGTGCAAAACTTGCACATATCACTTTTTCTCACACTTGTGCATTTCTTGCTATGGTTCACTATGGATTTACTATTCTTGTGAGAAGGGTTTTGGAATTAAAGAAAAAAAAAAGGGAAAAAGAAAAAGAAAAGAAATGAGGGTAGGTGAGAGAGAGAGGTGGACCATTGACTTGAATCCTTAGCCATTCTCCTCCATTCCTCAACACTCATTCCTCTTTCACTCTCCCTTGCTGCTGCTGCTGCCCTAGCCCATTCTCCCCCTCTTCAACTCCTCATTTCATCTCAAAAATCACCCCAAAACCCCATTCTCCTTTCAATAAAATTGTGCACGAGCCCGAGACCTACAAGATGGACCGTGAAAGCATGGATTTTGGCCACTAGGGGCAACTCAAGAAAATTCTTGAGTTGCCAAATGAGGTATTTTTCTGAACCATTAGCTTAGTTATAGCATTTCCTTTACCCCATGTTTAGTTTTGAATCGATAAAGTGCGATATTATGGATTTGAGAATAATCAAGTTAGGGTTTGAGGAAACTTGTGTTGTATTGGGAAATTAAGCTCAGTTAAAGTTATACCAACCCCCTAGTGTATGAATTGGAACCCAAAACCGGAAGCTAGAACCAGAAATACGGATTTTAGAAACCGATATCGGGGAATTTGTGAAATCTGTGCAGGTTAATTAGAATCTGCTATCACTCGAGACACTCTAAAATAATATTGTGTGGACTGTGACATGTGCAGGCACCATTGAACCATCACCCCAAACCCTAGCTCCCCACTCCAAAGTGAGGCCGCCGAAATTCCCTTTCTGGCCGCAATTTGCGGCCAGAACAGTGAGGATTCTCCTCGTTTTCTGTGCACAGCCCCAGTTACTCTAGTGTTAACCCTGGGTACTTCTAGTTTTGACAGATTCTATCTAGGGTGAATCTGGGACATATATCCTAAGTTGCTATTTTGGTTTCGTGTTTCCGTATTTCCGTATTCTTGATTCTGAAATTGTGGATTGTGTTTAGCCTCGACTATTTGGCGTTTATACGACGATATAGAGGATTTATTGATGGTTTTGAAGGCGTGCCATAGGTTCCAACCTATAGGCCCCTTATCGTATCGTTTTGGATTTCATGTGCCGTTTTAGCTTTGAGATGGTTTTAATGCGCATATGCGATACCTTGATGTGTAGGTACCTCATGAAGACTTCGGGACGGCAAGAAAGCGCGTGGCGACATCCACATATAAAGACGCAAGGTGAGTAGATTATATCTACAGGGGGAAGTCGGGGGATGACGTATAGCACCCCCGCAGTCCGCAGTTGATATTCTATTTATGATAGTTACAGTGTGACATGGATATTGTGTTAGGTGTTTTATGGATAGTTTAGGCTTAGAAGTAAACTAGTGTAGTTCATAGCCACGAACCCTAGAATAGGTTTACACCCACACGCACACCCTTGCATATTCACTATATTTACACTGCGTTGATGATAATGTTGGATGACCTGGGAGATGAGTCAATGTATTGGGCTTGGTGCCGTGAGGCCGGTGATTTGATATGATTCGTATTTGGAATACGATATGTGATTCTTGCGGGCTTGGGATGTGAATTTTACCCCCGCATTCATAATTATATAGATGGTATCGATTCATACTAGAATTAGATTCAGTATCCCGGATTATGTGTTATGATGATAAGAATACCAGGTACTTGATATGATAATGTGATTTTACCTGTACCCAACTATTGGGATGCCGTACGACGACTTACCGTACGAGCTTTATGTTGATGATAGATCCGCACTCATGTCTTGAGGATTGTCATATGATATACTGTACTGTAAGCGATACTATTGAGGCGGGATCACTGACTATTTTATGTATATATATATGTTTGTATCGACTCAGACTTAGGTGGTGTCCTTACCCCTCCTGATTTACTTGATACTTAGATTTGTAGCTACACAGTGGATGTTAGGCTAGACCTGAGTCACCCTCTTTCAAATGGTATAACCGCATGACATGTACATATGGGTGTAGATTCTTTACTGTTACGTCGATTATTCAATGTCCGCATATTCCTGCTATTCACATTGCTTGCATATGTTAACCGCTATATTACTATTATGTGGATAGGACACTAGCACCATTATCGATGATGCGTATGTTCCACGTACACTTGCTTGCCGGCTCACATACTTCTTCATCGATAATTGCCATGTCACTACACAGTAGCATTATTGCTTCAGGATATGACCTCGTATGTGCATACTATTATTTCATGTTGCAAGATATAGTGTTATACTTGCACTTCATTTAGATGACACATACCCATAATTGTACTCATATATTGACAATTATTCATTTACCATTTATTCTACGGCTCACATTGCATTGCATGCTCATATGTTAATGATTCATATTCCTTGTGCGCATGCCTTTACATAGTTGCATGCTTATGTTAGTGTTCTTGTTGCATGTATTATAATTCATGGATTTCACACTGTGATATGGTTGCATAAGATGATTCTAGATTGTTTTACTCCTGCATATATATATCAGTGGTATGGGACGCTGAAATATATATATATATATACGCATACTTAAATATATCATCACGATGATCTATGCAAATTTACATATGCATTATGAGAGGAGCCTATGAGCTCGATTGGAGAGGAGCCTATGAGCTGGATTGGAGAGGAGCCTATGTGCTCGGAGCCTATGAGCTCGATTGGAGAGGAGCCTATGTGCTCGGAGCCTATGAGCTCGATTGGAGAGGAGCCTATGTGCTCGGAGCCTATGAGCTCGATTGGAGAGGAGCCTATGAGCTCGGGGCCTATGAGCTCGATTGGAGAGGAGCCTACGTGCTCGGGGCCTTTATGGTCGATGGTATATTATATCTCCCCTACCCCACACTCATTGTATATGCATTGCATCACATGTAGTAGTACCTGACAGAGTACCTTCATGAATGTCGCATACATGTCGGATATATGTTATATGTGTTTCATTGATATTGAGATATATGGTTTGTGTCAATGCTCGACATTGATTTCCTGATAATTCCATTCACGATATCTCCTGTTTTCATTTTACCGCATACTTACATCATATTTGTGATATATCGTTACGTGAGGCACTGGTACGAGTACTTGGCACTACACTTATGTTCAGATGTTACATTGCCACTTTACTATGCTTCGAACTTATTCATTTGAGTTTTATATTATATACTGATCGTTTTGACTTAGGATTATGTCTTGCTTTCGATTTCTGCTTGTAGATATTTCTATTCACGAGTTGGCAACTCACCCCCGTTGTGCCACAGTTCTTGCAGGGCTTGCCGTACAGGTTCCATAGCGGCACTTCTGGCACACTGCTTTCCTTTGTGGGTTATTGGCTTGGCAGGTGGGTTCCTTCTATCAGACCCGCCGTTGTACTTGTATTATTCCTTGTATCCAGAAATTCCATCAACCAAAGACTTGTATATGGTTTCAGACTCAGACACTAGTGATGTATTATTTCGACCTTAGAGTCGCGCTTAAGTAGTGTTGCAGTTTTCATGCTCATCTGGGTTTCTTTTAAATTTGATCCTCGCCATTCGGCGTTGTATACTGTATTGCTTGTTGTTTATTTATCCTTAAAGTGGTTTTAGATTTCTGGGCTTCCGGCTTACTTGGATCAGATGGAGTCCTATAGACTTCATACGGTTCAAGGGCCAGTCACGTGCTCTTTCGGGTCGTGACACTCATGATGGCTTGACCTTTTTGGAGCCATCATGCATGAGATGATGGTAGTGTGGAGTGTTGGCATAGTTTTGTGATCATGGTTGTTTATGATAGCCATTCCTCTCTCTCTCTTGCATGACATGAGTTTGGCCTCTCCCATTTTTGATAAAACCTCCTGATTTCTCACTCTCCCTCACATGCATGGCCGGCCACTTCCCTAAAGGGGCTGTCCAAATTTGTTCATGTGGGATTTTTGCTCTTTTGCTTTAGGAAAAATCCCACAAGTTCCACCTCCATGAGTTTGTATCATCCCTCCACCAATATGGCAATTCCATAACCCCATATGAGACATAGCCTATACACTACATTCTACAGCAAACCTTGGGCACGTCGACTAGCCAGCTTCGTGCCCGAGTTGCCTCGGCATTGAGGTGGGAGCCCG
This sequence comes from Agapanthus africanus, assembly GCA_030015575.1. Taxonomy (NCBI): domain Eukaryota; kingdom Viridiplantae; phylum Streptophyta; class Magnoliopsida; order Asparagales; family Amaryllidaceae; genus Agapanthus; species Agapanthus africanus. The sequence continues at coordinate 402,818,944 of CM057337.1, read as the reverse complement.
TAAAAGAAGTAGGCGATGTGGTGCACTTCCGACGACGAGGTGGAGACCGGAGCTTCCGCAGGAGATCGGGACGATGACGAGAAGACCGGAGGACTCGGATCTGTCGGTATATCTCTCTTCCCCATCTTGTTGTTAGCTAGGACTAGTTAATGGTTCGATCCGGGTATTAGTGCGCGGCAGTTTGCCAGTTCAAGTAAAAATTAAAGTTTATCACCGCTTCCGCATTTGGCCGTCGGAATGACGGCCGGGGCACCGCCGTGCACTTACAACGATCGGTTGTACTATGGTTGTCATAAAGTAGTTTATCCACATAGGATATGGATATAATATCAGGTTTTTTGGTTACTAAGTCTATGGTTTTAGATCTAGATTTGGGAAGTATCCCAATCTGGGTACTTTGACATTAAATGGACGACTCCTGGCATGGTGGAGTACCTGCAGGTGATGGAGTCACCCTCTCTAAAGGTGTCTTACAGGCTAAAGGGGAGAGGGATCTGCATGATTAGCATATCACTTACTTAGGCAATTGAGTTAATCATGAAATGTCAAGTACCACACCAGATATTGCTTTTGTACTAGATGCAATAAGCTGATATATTATTCTAATCCTGGAGAAACATTGGGAAGCAGTTTATGAATATAAATGGATGTTCTATGGATATGGTAATAGCAGCCTCTTTCGGGAGACGGTTATCATTTCAGGCTTCCAAGGTCACCTGGATGACAGAGTGACTCTCAGAGTTATAGTTTTTTTCTTCTTTTGAGGGACAGTATGTTGGACAGGTGGTCCAAGCGGATACTGAGGAAAGGCAAGGCGCAGGATACTTATTAAATTCAGTGGACGATACAGTCTAAGTAGTTTGCTAGATTTAGAGTTCGTTTGTGAACTGGGTCCCATCAGATATCCAGACAAATTCTAAGACAAGTATTACTCATTTCGGGAGATTGTTTTCTCCGCGAAGTTGAGATAAAGAGAGATACAGAAAGAAATATTGGAGCGGATCCACTCACTGAGGCTATTTCTCGAATGCAATCATTTTCGCAAACAGGATTTGCGAAACTGATTAGTAGAGAAGTTGGGTGTTCGGTATCACACGGGCTGTGAGTATACGACATCGCAATAATTGGCCTTAAGTGCAAGTGGGAGATTGTTGGCTATAGTGCCCTCAAGGCAATTATCATAGTCGCAGACTTGGGATTTTGATGATTGAGGCAGGACCTATACCAATGAAACATTCTTACTCAAGATGATAGTATGCTATCTGGTTTGTCTTTATCATCATATACATGTTGATAGAGCCCATAGGATTCTTGCTTGACTGTCAGCATTGTGATGGCGATCACATACGTGGGAGCTGGGGGTCTATAAGCACATCCTTAAATGACCCTAGTCGTGGGAGTATCAAGACCGGGCATCGATACTCCAGTGTAGACTAGTGTATACTGACCGAGACCCCGACGAGGGGCGGTAGCCAGGTGTCACAAGCCATTGGTATTAGTTTGTTCACCTAAGATAGTATACACGGACTCATTGGGTTATGAGTATACTGGACGGACTCGCCGCGAACCTGCTAGTTGGTATTATACCTATTGTTAGATAGCAGTTCCCAGGTAACATGTGTACAGGTTAGTCTGTCGACCTGAGATCGTCATTTGTCTCGTGTGAGTTCCCACTGTTCTTTGATTACTACCCTACCACGGCTCAAATGAGTCGTGTAAACAGGTTTTAGTTTGGTACAGTCCCGAACCACATAGAGGCAGTCATCGGATCGTCGGGGATTCGTCTCTCCCGGTATTGGGGGTTGATGTCGTGTTGTGTACGAATGGCCATCACCATAAATCCGTGGCCACCGTGGACGAGAATTATCGATCCAGGATCGATAGTTTCTCAGGTGGTGATGGGTTTCATACCGACACTAAATGTCGCGTTATTGGGGGTCTGACATTATCCACCCCCCTAGTCTTGATATGCGATACTCTAAGACGAACAGACCGGACTGTACGGATATTGTCACTGACAGGCTCAGTAGGGGTTCATGATGAGTTTGCTCGTCGGCCTTCCTTTCGCTCAATACATGGGCAGCCGTTACGTACAGCTAGTGCCGCTGACATGCTTGTGGTTAAATCCACTGCCAGCGTATTGACGAGTCTTTAGAGTCCCACACAGAGGGTTTTCACGATTCAGGTGATATGGTGTACATGTTGTATTTTGATACATACGGGTGTCCGCTTAAATATGTGCACTTGCTGCGCAGACTTTAATCGGACGATTGATAATACTAGCGGCTTAAGATTAAGCCGGATTATTAAATCGGATTTTGATTTAATAATTTATTTATGTATTTGTATATACGTATTCTAGTATTATTGTTCACTATACTTTTTCTCTCTCGGTTATTCGTATTTTGGTACGAATACGCGTATATGTATTTCGGTACATGTACCGGGAAGTATTCCGTATTTGTACGGAAAAGCTTCTAGAAGAAGTTGCCACCTCATTTATTTGATTTAACTTTTTGGAAAATCATTTGTTTTATAAATGAGGTGGAAGGGATGATGTGGCATAAGTATGGTGCAAAGTATGGTGCACATTTGTTTAATGTTATGCATTATTTAATGTAATTAAACAAATGACATTTTTTTGTGTGGAGGAGGGAATTGGGGGGGGGGGCGACCATTATTCCATGGGCATGGGGCTCATTTCATTTTGGATCACACTTGCATAACTCTCCACTCTCTCATTCACACAAGAAAAGACTTAGCCATTTTTCTTTGCTTATGCCAAAAGCTTCATCATCTCCATTCATCTTCTTGAGTTGCTCCATGGAGCACATGGTTGAGAGAAAATCATGGTGACAGACTAGTAGACCCGCACTCTCCATCGTTAGCGACGTTGGAGCGTCGGTTACCTCGTTCGACGAGATTGGAGCTTGCGTCGTTTCCCTCGGGTGGATCATCGGAGACGAAGGAAGACCGGCAACCAAACATCGTCAAAGGATCACTAGGAGCTTGGAATGAAGACCGAAGGACACAGATCAACTCGGTATAATGATTCTAACTCTTAGTTAGGATCACTAGGAGCTTGGAATAGGGTTTAAGGTCGATCCAGAAATCGGGTAGCGGTAACGCCGGTTTTAGAAATTTTTGTTCGCATTTTGGCCGCGTTTCGACGGCCGGGGCCCTGCCGGGACCCTTCAATAAGAAAGTCAGAAGTTCACCTGAGAAGTTTTGTACAGTGAAACCTCTAAAGCACCACGTTTCCGCCGTGATATAGTACCAAAACTGCGGATCAACCACGAGATGTCAAGGTCCCTGCACAAAAATTTCAACAAATGTTCCAAATGCCTCTGTGGACTTTTTTAGATGTCCTGAAAATTTTTCCTCTCGCTTCACAGATTCCAGATCTCCTCGCAATAAATCACTACAAATCGTTAAACGCTTGTTACGAATTTTGATCTAAAAAAACTGATGGAATAATAAATTTTTCTACTCAAGTTACAAAAACGAAGAAATTAGCACACGATCCCCGGCAACGGCGCCATTTGATTGATAATCGATTTCCGTGTCGTGTTTTGAAAAGTGTAAAGATCACAACCAAAGAAATTTGTAATCCGCAATCAATAACGGTGTCTTTTGTAGGTTCGTCGGTGAATCCGAATCGTCCACAGGGAAAGTGTGATTTGCTCGATCTTGTTTTAGTTGAGTTGAAAATTAAAAGATGAAAGAAAATTGATTCAAGATTTATGAAATTTAGTTTCAAGAATCATCGGAAACTAGATCTAAAATCAAGAATTAATAAAGCTCAAGATGATATCCAAATCGAATGAATTATCAAGATTTGTAAAGAGCCTTGTAGGAATCGATCCAATCGATAATGACGATGAAGAATTATTATTACAAATTCTTATCTATTGATGATTTGTTGCTAGATCGATAACGATCAACGAGGTTTAGGGATCTATTGAAGAAACTAGGGTTTCTCCATCATCATCCCTTCTCTTTTCGTTGATTATTATTCAAATTCTAGCCTCTAGGAAATTCAATCATCGATCATTGATCTCTAATTTGGAGCGAAAACATTCAAGAAAGAATCTCGCATGAAACTAGGTTATCGTTGATTCAATTTCCTAAAGTTTACAAAACTCATAAGACTTAAGAATCGTTCAAGAATTTAGTCATCATCATCTATCTTTTTTCTCGATTCCTCCACAAGCGGGGTTTTCACTCAAATATCATGAAAAAGAAAACAATGAAGAATTGGTAACTCATCATAATGCTCAAATGTAAAGAAAAGCAAGGCCAAGAATTTTCACCTTTTATTATTCGATCTTTCGTTACAATTCACTCAAAGACTACAAGATTTGAGGAAAGAACTCAATCGTCGAAACTAGCTTCGCATCGTCTTCGTGAGTCGCGGATCGTCATGGATCACTTGCTCGGATGAAGATCGGCGTTGCTTCAAAAGGCTCATTGAATTCTTGCTTGAATTGCTACTCGATGAATCTTGATTTATATCATATTGTGTCACTCAATTTGTGTGGATTTTGATTTGGATCTTGCTACAACTAATCAACTACCGAACAACCTTTGTAATGATGCCCCAGGTCCCTTTTTATAGTGTTTCCCTTAAGCTTCCCCTAGAAGGTAAGTTTTGCTTCCTTTAGAAGCTAAGCTAGATTTAGCTTCCCTTGTAAGCTTGGTAGTTGAGAAGAAACTTCTAGATTAAGGTAGTTAGCTAGCTTTTTTGAGAAGCTCGGCAGGTATTATGCTTGTACAAGAAGCTTGGCTGTTAGAAAGGAAGCTTCTGGAGATCTCTAGGGACTAAAGTGTCTTGAAGAAGTTTGGCTATTGAACGGAGACCTCTGAGATAATATTCTGCCGATGATGAGTCACCGGGGCCGCGGATCCGCGACGGATCGGCCAACTTGGCCGCGGATCCGCGGCCGTTTGGAGGGCTTGGTGCATGGAATCTTCAGGGTACTCTTGTGTTGGCTTTAGGGCTGTTTCCTGATATCTGGAATCTTTTTATACTTTCTTGTTTACTACTAGATCACAAGTCTTTGACTTGACGTATTTTATCAGCACTTTTAGCAGTTCCGATTCTTTACCTGAAGAATTTCCTGCACACAATCTCGAGACAAGTGTTGCGATATACGAAGATCATGCGTGCAATAATAAATACACAATTTCCCTCAAAATGCCGGTTATAATGTATAACACGTGTTATTTGGTATTTTACAGACAAATTTCTAATATATGCTATATTCATACCGAACACCTTTAGATGATTGCAAATAGTAGGGAAATTGATGTGTTAAAAATGCAATATTTTCGACTGATCAGCTGTACATCAACAGTCCTCTCATAACTGGCAGGCTCTATCAATGGCCTGATCATACGGTGCAACACCGAACACTCATCACAACAAAAGGTCACAACACAATCACTGAATCGATACGTTTCCATGTCACCAGAAAACACGATGGTCAGTCCTCGTCCACGACGAGCTCGCCTTGACCGCATCACTCGCAGCAGCTCAATCTACGCTCAAACCATGGTGACAGGAACCTCAATCATGTATCGACGAAAATAGATCAAAGGGATGAAATGAATGAACAAATCCAGAATGAATACATGATCATAAGGAGGAACGGAATCAGTGAGAGTATGATCATGGAAATGAATAGGATCAAGGATCTCAAATGGATGTATAATCAAGGGAAGAAGAGAATCACCAGTCTCAAGATATGTACATCATAAGGTCACATAAGTGGAGTATTGTATCGTAATTATGCCGCGGAACATACGTACTGTACGTCACTCTACTCAAGCTACCTACTCCATCAATCAGGGTCAGCCTATGTAACGAAAGTTCGGGTCTAATACCCCCTGTTCAAGTCTAAGTTCCGTAAGGTCAATCCTAGGTTCCGAAAGAGATTACGTCCCGGACTCCACATAGTCAAACCTAAACTCGAACCAAGGTTAAACCTAGCGCTTTGATACCATATTTGTCACGACCAACCCCCAAACAAAGATGGTATTGTCCGCTCTGGCTGAAACCGCACGGTTTTGTCCCTTTGAATGAACCTGGGGCTACTTCCCAGTAGGTCACCTATCCCAAAATTTCTCTGGCTCAAGCACGCTTAACTACGGAGTTCTTCAAACTCCGGACTTCCGATTCATCAAAAAGGCACCTCTGTGTTATAAGAGTGGTATCATTCCATTTATAGTTCAGATCTTGCCCACTTTCGGAATGGAATTCGATGCTCCCCATTGTTCTGGTGGGTCCCCGTGTGCATCCATGTCGGTTACATCCCCACCTCGATACCGGATAACATCACACTTCTCACGGGGTAGGTGGTATTCAGCACCAACTCTACCTGGGGCATTACATCCCCTCCACTTAGAACAATGGTTCTTCTTCGAACAACAGACCTACTTTTGAGAGACCGGCTCTTATACCAACTTTGTCACAACCCGAATTTAGTTCGTGATCGGCACTTAAATCATGCAATGAAAAAAGGCGCAACATAAATTAAGTAAGCCGAAACCTATAAATCTAAACCTTTTTAAGAAAATGGAAGAGGGGAAGTTTTGAAATAAAGGTATAATGAATCAAGTTGTCTTTTAAAATTTTGGACAGCACCTCCCTCATATATTTTGATCCAAAACCATATATACATGATAATATAAAAGGCATCTCCAAGCGGGATCTAGCTCTTTGCCAATTGGCGGATCACAACCATGCAAGACATAAAATAAGTATACGACGCCCAACGGCGAAGATCAACACAAGGAATAAAGTATAACAAGACATCAAACCCACCAAGCAAACATATAACTCATCGCTCAAGTCTCGCAACTAAAAGTATTGCTAAGTCTTATTACTTACACAAATACTAGTTTCTGATTTGATGGAGTTGACTAGATACAATAGGAATAATAATACAAGAGTGGCACGATCCAACATGTACCACCTACCAAAGCAAATCACCCGCAAGAAAGCTGTGTTCCGGCGATGCCGCTACTGATCCAAGCGGTCAACCTGCAAGAACTGTAGCACAACGGGAGCGAGTTGCCAACTCGTCTGTAGAAACCATCATCAGGTAGAAATCGAAATAAGCAACGATTCCTAGGTCAACTATATTATAAAGGTAATACTATGATATCTAGGGTTACCGTATCTGCATATGTGCCAACAACATAATCAATGCCTATCAGCAGGTGGATATCATCCAACCATATAATCAATGCATGTATGCTTGTGGATCCCATCTACGTGTCAACCAATGACACAACAACATCATGCATGTAAATATCATGAATGCATATGCACGAAAGTATTAGGATATAAATCAACGTGTGTCCCTCGCGACACATCAAAATCATGGAACCTTGGTGTCCAACATCGACACTCGAAACATCATGAAACCCATGTCCAGCATCGACACGTAAATCCTCATATCTCAGGCTCCGTCAGTCTGCGGGATCGGCCCTCAGACTCCGGCAGTACGGATCGGCCCATATCCATCTCTCGACTCCGGTCGGTATCCTCCAGATATCCGACGAGTCCAAATACTATCACCGGTAGGTATTGCTCCCTCTGCCAGGCTCATCGGCTAATCCTTCGACATACCTTTCTTTCTCCGGGGTACCATACTGGGTCCACCATGTATCCGCAGACGGTGCCTACCGCTCCTCAAATCGGGTTTCACATGCCAATCTCAGAACCGAGAAAAACGCATGGTGGACGCACTGAAATATCATATCAAGAGAAACCAGGTTTTTAAAACAATACATACTTTTATTTGAAATAACCACGGTTCTCAAATCCAGAAGTCTCATGAAAACTGCATATCTCAATGCGTATAATTGTAAAGCATGATGTATACCAACATATAACCGAAATATGAGCATATCCGCATGTCGTGCAACATATCGTAATGATCTGAACATAGCAAGTATATCATGCAACATAGCATAGTGATGTGAGTATAGCAAGTATATCATGCAACATAACATAGTGATGTGAGCATAGCAATATATATCATAGCATGATGTAGCAATTGTACTGTGTAAGTGACATAGCAATTATCGATGATGAAGGTGTGTGAGCCAGCCAATCTGTGCAATTGTAACATGCGTATCATCGATAATGGTGTAGGTGTACTAGCACAGGTATATGCAATGCAATGCGAATATTATGGACGTAGCATAAAGTACATCGTAAGCGAAACGCTACAAGGTATACGTGTCTACAATATATCCGAATCGGTGAATATATCAATCAGCATCCAGCCTCACAACATCACGTACGGTACAATCCATCGTACGGCATATCACTCAAGATTCACAACATAATATATATCTATATACCTATATCCTAGGTCATATCCGTATCAATCTCATATCGTGGGACCGACAAAGGTATCAACTATCTCATATTGACTCGCATCCATGTAACGACATATCACACCAAGTCATCATATCACATCGTATACTCGTTCATCACGTTAATATCTTAGATCAAGTCATCTTACGAACACATTCTATCTTACAAATCTCATGTCATGCTATTCTAAATCTCATACATATCAAATCTATCATATCATGTCACACTAAATAAAACACAAATCTTAAGTCGTGGTATATCTTGTCTCATACAAATCCTTTAACCATATCCATAACATTCTAACATGGTTTCCTTAACCATATTCTATATATATATATATTGGTTCCCATAATAACTTGCGGGGATGCTATATGCCATCCACCCGACTTCCCCCGTAGATATAAATCTACTCACCTGCTAAACTCATCGCTTAGCTGAAGTCGATGTGCTTCGTCGTCTCGGAATCCACGTGAAGGTATCTACAATCAATACGCAATCGTAAAGCTATTAACATCAAGTTCCGAAATCTAATACGGCACACGGTGCGCTCATAGGTTAGAACCGATAGTCTACGCATGCAAAACCAACCAAACAACCCTCGTCAATGACATGCAACCATCCAACGACCCAATACAATATCAAATACTAAAACCAAGAATTCCAAAATACGGAAAACATAACCAAAACCACTCACAATAGCTCCCAGATTTTGGTTCAGGTCAATAAGAACAAAACAAACAAGTATAGGGTGTAGTATATGGAGTATATGAGCTACTGGCCAAATCTAGACCCAAATTCCCTCAATGAGGCCGGCCACATTGCCTAAAATTCCGGTGAGCTTGGCCCGTTCTTCTCCGTTTGGGTCCGTCTTCTCAAAGTGGTCTCCTAGTGTCTTAAATAGGTCTCTGGTATTGTTTGTTTTTCTCATAAACTTCCTAGGTCATCCCAAATTCCCTATAGGCCATAAGGTTTCACAAAACCGACACGAAACGATTATAACTTTGTGTATCGGGTTCTAAACTCAATTGAAGGCCTCTAAATCAGTCTCTAAAGTCTTGTAAACACTCCCTACACCTCAATTGGCCACTTGACAGCAACTTATAATTTTCCAAGATCACAAACCTATTTAACTCAATTTCTAACTACAAAATACGATATTTAACGCAAATACGATTCTAAAGTGAATGGATTACCTTAAAAGCAACCAAGGAACTTTCTTGAGTTGCCCAAGTCTCCAAAAACCAAACTTGGTTGGTCCAATGTGTTGAGGATGAGGTTGTGCATGTTTTTAATGGAGGGTGCATGGGGTTTTAGCAAGGAAAATGAGATGGTGCATGGATGTAGTGAGGGTATTGAAGGAGATGAAGTATGATGGATAAAACAATAAAGAAGATGAAGGATTGGGGCATCCAAGTTAGTCCTTAGGCTCATTCTCTCACTATAATATCTCCCCTACACTCACTCTCTCTCACAAATATCTAATTTGTCCATGACATCTATTTTTATTCCATTCACACTACACTCTTTCTTTTCTTTTCTTTGATTTTCTTTTCCTTTCTCTCTCTCTCTCTTTATTACTCTAACTCTCAAAACTCACAAGTCATAACCCAACATGCATATGACACGGTGCACAAGTCATGAAAAAATTTTAAAACACGGATTTGACCAAAAATCCGATAAATATCATTAAAATAAATAAATCACTTTAATCTCCGATAAATTTCCAAATATTGGTATATACTTATACCACTTTACGAAAACTCCAATTTCGCAAATCGGGTAGTTTTCGCGAAATATATTATTTTAATAATAAATTTCCAAAAAAATTAATATTTTATATTTCTGAAATTTTACAGTGGCCGGCCAAATTTTGGTATCTGCTGTCTAGATTGGTCCAGTAGCTCACATGCTCCATATATAACTCCCTATACTTGCTATTTTTGTCCCATTTTACCTGAGACTAAATCTGGGAGCTATTGTGAGTGGTTTTGGTTATGTTTTCCGAGTTTTGAATGTTTGATTTTGATGTTTGCATTTGTATTTGGTTGTTGAGCGTTTGTACGTCAACAACAAGTGTTGTTTGGTTGTTTTTGCATGCGTAGGCTATAGGTGTAACGCCCCACGCCCCAGTACAGATGGTATTGTTCGCTTTGGCCGAAACCGTATGGTTTTTCCCTTAAGATCGAACCGGACCCGACCAGGGGCCACATCCCAGGAGGTCACCCATCCCAATACTTCCCTGGCCCAAGCATGCTTAACTACAGAGTTCTTAAGCTCCTGTAGTTCCGGTTCACTTAAAAGGCGCCTCTGTAATTGAGGGTGGTATCATTATATTTATAATTCAGTCCGGTCCTCTTTCGGAATGTGTTCCGAAGATTCCCCATTGTTCTACAGCGGGTCACACGGAATCTAGAGGTGGCCCCCACCTCTTGGTATGACAATTGGCGTGGCATTTTGTTCTGTGTGGCACTTTGCTCCGTGAACAAGAACCAGGTCCCAACATTCTCCCCACACCTTTGATCAATGGTTCGTCCTCGAACCACAGACCTACTACTGAGAGACCTGCATGAGCCACCATAAATGTAACGCCCCACGCCCCAGTAAAAATGGTATTGTCCACTCTGGCCAAAACCGCACGGTTTTTCCCTTTAGAGGGAACCGGACCCGACCAGGGGCTACTTGCTAGGAAGTCACCCATCCCAAGACTTCCCTGGCCCGAGCATGGTTAATTATGGAGTTCTCAAGCTCCTTTAGTTCCGGTTCACTTAAAAGGCACCTCTGTAATTGAGAGTGGTATCATTATATTTAAAATGCAGTTCGGTCCTCTTTCGGAATGTGTTCCGAAGATTTCGCATTGTTCTATAGTGGGTCCCACGGACTCTAGAGCTGGCCCCCACAGATTCAAGAGGTGGTCTCCGCATCTTGGTATGATAATTGGCGTGGCACTTTGCCCCGTGAACAAGAACCGGGTCCCGACAATAAGTTCTAACCTATGAGCGCACCGTGTGCTGTATCGGTTTTTGGAAATTAATTTTAATGGTATTGCGATATGTGTTGATTTGCAGGTGCCCTCGCGTGGATTCCGAGACGACGAAGCACATCGACTATGGCTGAACAAGGAGTTCCGCAGGTGAGTAGATTCACATCTACGGGGGAAGTCGGGTGGATGGCCTATAGCACCCCCACAAATTATAAATGGAAACCGATCTATAGGATACAGTCGTAGAAACCTAGATTAGAAAACTAGGTATATGGTTAATAAGATAGTTAGAGATGATATGAGCGATTGAATATATATATTGAGATATGAGATGAGAGCTTTAGGGATATGAAAAGTGAATATGAATCACGACTTATAGATATGTAGTTGCACTAGAATAAGTATGAGCTTTAGAGTAGCATGACATTTGATATATAAGATAGAATGTATATGTAAAATGACTTGATATGAGGTATTAATGTGATGGAAAGAGTATACGATGTGATATGATGACTTGGTGTGATATGTCGGTATACGAATGCCAGTCGATAAGAGATAATTGATACCTTTGCCGGTCCCCGGATATGAGATTGATACGGATGTGACCTGGGATATAGGTATATAGAGATATATAATATTGTGAATCATGAGTGATATTCCATATGAGACGTTAGTTCCATACCCTCATTTTCATATAGGTTGTTAGGATCCAAAATTGTTTAATGCCGCCGTACAATGATTTACCGTACGTGATGAGTTTATCTGATGATTTATCCATACCCTTGACTAGAGGAAGCCGTACGATGGATTATACCGTACGTGATGTTGTGAGGCTGGATGCCGATTGATAGATTCACCGATTCGGTCATGTTCGATATGTATACCTTATAGCATTTAGTTGACGATATACTTTATGCTACATTTGTGTCTTTCACACTGCATTACATATACCTGTGCTACTACACCTACGCCATTATTGATGATGCGTATGTTACACTTACACAGATCGGTCGGCTCACACAATTCATCATCTATAATTGCTATGTCACTTACACAGTAGAATTGTTGCATCATAATATGACTCCTTGCATGATTTACTTGCTATGTTCACTTCCCTGTTCCATGTTGCATGATATACGGATATGCTTACATTCTATTATATGTCGCATACATTATACTTTATGATTATACGCATTAAGATATGCCATTTTCATGAGATTTCTGGATTTGAGAACCGTGGTTATTTCAAAAGAAAGTATGTATTGTTTTAAAAAAAGCCGGTTTCTCTTGATATGATATTTCAGTGCATCCACCATGCGTTTTCTCGATTCTGAGACGTGTGATATATGAAACCCGATTCGAGGAGTTGGATGATCCGTTTGCGGGTTCATTGTGGACCCGGTATGGTACCTCGTGCCGAGAATAGAAGGTTGTGCAGTAGACGATGAGCCTAGCAGAGGGACAACTACCTATCGGTGATTGGTTGGACCCGGCGGTTATCTGGAGGATACCGACCGGAGTCGACTGATGGATATGGGCCGATCCGTAATGCCGGAGCCCGAGAGCCGATCCCGCAGACGGAGCCCGTGGGCCGATCCGGACTGACGGAGCCCGATATATGAGGATTTACGTGTCGATGTTGGACACGGGTTTCAAGATGTTTCGAGTGTCGATATTTAATACTCAGGTTCCATGATTTTGATGTGTCGTTGATGGACACACGTTGGTTGATATTCTCATATTTACATGCATTTGCTTTATGATATTTACATGCATGATGTTGTTATGTCATTGATGGACACGTAGATGTTAGCCATAAGCTGATAGTCATTGAGTATATTGTTGGCACATATACAGATACGGTCATCCTAGATATCATAGTATTACCTTTAGGATATAGTTGACCTAGGAATCGTTGTTTTATTTGATTTCTGCATGATGATGTTTTCTACTCACGAGTTGGCAACTCACCCCCGTTGTGCCACAGTTCTTGCAGGTTGACCGCATGGATCAATAGCGGCATCACTGGCACATATCTGCATTCGGGTGTTTTTCTTTGGTAGGTGGTACATGTTGAATCGTACCCCTCTTGTATTTATTATTCCTGTTGTATCTAGTTAACTCCATCAAATCAGAAACTAGTATTTATATAATTAGTTAGACTTAGTGGGACTTGTGGTTGCGAGACTTAGAGCGAGAGTTTATGTTCGCTTGGTGGGGTTGATGTCTTTCTTTACATTATCTTTTTGGTGTTGATCTTCACCGTTAGGCGTTGTATACTTATTATGTGACTTGCATGGTTGTGATTCCGCCGGTTGGCGAAGAGCTAGCTCCCACTTGGGGATTCCTTTATTATTATTGTGTATATGTGGTTTTGGATCAAAATATATATAGGGGGAGCTGCCCAAATTTTTAAAAGACGAAACCTGTTTTTCAACTAATAAAACCCACTTGTATTTTTCATGTTCCACTATTTATGCATTTAAGAAAAGTTTTGATTTCATCATACCCTTATTTCAAATCTTCACCTCTTTTATTTTCTAAAAAAGGTTTAGATTTCTGGTCTTCGGCTTACTTAACTTACGTTACGCCTTTAGACGTAGCGTAATTTAAGTGCCGGTCATAACTAAATTTCGCGTCGTGACAATGGGGAAAGGCTATCTAGCAGTGTTACCCGACGAGTGTTCGCGTACTATACGCGATTGCGACGGAGTATTAATCCGAATCGAAACTCTGTGGCAATCGATGAACCGTGACTAAAACGCTAGATTTACCAATTACAAATTGGTTTTCACAAAAATAATTTAATGTGGATTCCAACTATTGTATCACATATAAAATAAACCCGAAACGATGTTAAAATTGCGACTACGAAACACTCCGAATTGCCCCAACAGAAAAGTTAACATCACATGTAATCTAGGCAAAACAAACATAACCTGAAACCCTAAAACCAACACAACAGAACACCAAAAAATACGAGACCAAAACAAGTATGTGGGTCCGGCCAGGCCGGTCATTTTTGGGTTCTTGCCGGCCAGAAAGTGGATTCTTGGTCACGTTTTTCTTCTGTGTTCTAGTTACATCACATGTAACATTCTGCACTTGATTAAAAAGTTTTTAGAGGACTTTTAAAAATTTACAAAAACTTGGTTTTGGGTTTACAGTTTTTGGAGTTGTTTCGGTTTCATAATTTAACTAACATCGTCAAATGCTCTAGCTTTGGCTCTGATACTATGAAAGTGTGTCTTAGCACCTCTACTAGGTTTCCACATGCATTAAGTAAGCAATTTTAGAAAATCTAGAGGTCTAAGCTACACTAAACAAGAATCGAACTAGAGAATTAGGGTTTGTTAGCAAGAAAACACTTTCTAAACAAAGTGAAGAGGGTTACAACCTTTGTAGATCGAGTCCTTCATTTCAATAGCTCCGAGAAGTGGTCCATAAGCTCCAAGTAGTGGTCCCTAGAACTCTACTTGGCTCCTCTTGAAGAAAAGATCGAGCTTGCTACGTCGTCTTGGAGGCCGAAGATGATCCACCTTGAAGTCACTCTAACTCAAGCTACCTCTTCACTAATCAAGGAATTAGTGAAGCAAACAACCAAATCTTATGGGCTAGATGAGAGTAGGTTGATAAAGTAGGAATTTTGCTCAGTTTAGAAATTCTTTTCTCTTTTTCTTTTCCAACTCAAGAAAACCTAGAGAGGAAGAAGAAGAACTTGGGTGAAGAAAAATATCTCAAGTGATGTGAGAGACTTAACCATGGGCTAAAGATAAGGGTTGGGTTATAAAATATCTAGAGTAAAACAAAATTAGTGAGATGAGTCATGGCTTCTACATGCTTCAACAAGCATCTTAAGCCATGGTCAATTTCACTCATTTTATTTTACTCTTAATAAATAATTACCACAATTATCTTTAGCTTTATTGTAAATCTCATACACCCATGTTCTACGTACCATCTACCATGACAGAATAGTATATACATATATTAATATATATCTCATATATATTTAAATGTATTTGTTGAGAAGAAAATCTTTAATGAGCTAATATTAGTTAATATATATATATATATATCAAATATTTTAATATATATTAAATTATTAAATCAACACTTGATTCAATAATTCGGTTATATCATATATAACCGACTAATATCTTATTTATATTTATATCACATTATTAAATCAACACTTGATTCAATAATCCGGTTATATCACATATGACCGTCTTATATTCAATACTAGTTAATATATATATATATATATATCAAATTATTAAATCACCACTTGATTTAATAATCCGGCTATATCAAATATAATCCGTCTAATATCAAATATACAAATATATATCAACAACAAATACATATACCATTGAATCAACACTTGATTCAATAATCCGGTTATATCATATATAACCTGACTGATATCAAATATCGGTAGATTAGAATATGGTATCACATACTCGTATTTAATCAAGCTCCCGCACATATCACCATATGTGCCCTACTTCGTTTCGCTTGAGCTAGGAAACCTCTATGTGGGACTCTAATGACTCTTCAATACGCCAGCAGTAGGTAATGATCACACGAGTCACCCATAATCCGTCGGTGGTACTAGCTGGACATAGCTGCTACCCAGGTATTGAGCGAATAGAAAATTAACAAGCAAGCTTGTCCAAACTCCCGCAAAGCCTATAAGCAACACTTAACGTACAGTCAGGTCTCTTCGTCTGATATGTCGCATATCGAGTCTAGTGGGGGAATCGTCAGACCCCAGTAACTTGATAAGTCATGCTGTTGTGTGGCCTATAACCATTCGAGAAACTACTGATAACACTTACAAGTAAATCTCATCATCCCTGAGCAGGGACTTGCTGTTATAGCCAATCGAGCATAGCGCAACATCAACTCCCAATACCGGAAGAGGCGAAACCTCTCCTATCGCTCACCGCCTCCATATGACTCAGGACTGTACTCAAAATTCACCTGTTTGCACGACCCCTTTAAGCCATGGTAGGGAGGAAATCAAAGCACAGTAGGAACCACACAAGACACTATGACGATCTTGGGTCTGCAGACTAACCTGTATAAGGGTTACCAGAGAACTGCTATCTGACGATAGGTACTAGGAGTTCTCGGCGAGTCCTGTTCGGTGTACCCATTCTCTAATGAGCACATGTGTACAATCTTTGATGTTAAACACCAATGGCTGTGGGATCAACCATCGCCCCATACAGGATCAAAAAACGTACACACTAGTCTACTCTGGAATTTCGATGCCCTGTCTCGATACTTCCTTGACTAGGAACGGTTAAAGGATGTGCTTGCAGACTACACAAGCCCCACTAATATGATCTGCATCAATGTCCTGACAGTCAAGCCAACATCCTAAGGGCTTTATCAACATGTATCAGAGAGACAGTATAACAATACAAATATACATGTTAAGATAAAGAGCAACCAGATAGCATACTATTATGTCGAGCAAGAAAGTTCTCTATATATATGTCCAAGCATCCATTATATCATACAATAATGGCCTCTAGGGCATACATATTCCTAACAATATCCAACATTTATCACCCGGGCAAGGCAACTGTAGTGGCTGATGTGTTGAGTCGGAGACCTGGGGGTAGCATGTTTTATTTCAGTACAGTTCAGAGACATTCGAATGCAGATTGGAAGATTTTGTGCGATAGTAGTATACAGTTCAAGTATACATCCATAGGTGGACAGTTTCCTTATGTTCGTGCTCGTCCACTTTTGCTCGATCGTATCAGCAAGGCACAGTTCGAGGATGTACGATTATCTGAGATTTTGTAGCAGGATCGGTAGGGAGAGATTCTTAGTTTATGATCGACAGTGAGAGAGTGCTATCGACTTTGATGGGCTGAGGCGCGAGATCTCAAAGGAGGCACATCAGTCTTCTTTACAACATTCATCCAGGGTCTACCAAAATGTATCACGATTTGCGAGACGTATACTGGTAGGAAGGGATGAAACGTGATGTGTCTGACTTCGTTTCAAAATGCCTGACTTATCAGCAAGTCAAGGCCGAGCATCAGAGGCCGGCAGGAGAGTTGCAGTCTTTGCCCATTCCACAGTGGAAATGGGAGCAGATCTCCATGGACTTAATTGTGGGTCTACCTAGGTCCAGTCGAGGGTTGACTCCATTTGGATGATTATGGATCGGTTGATGAAGACAGCTCACTTCCTTCTGGTGAAGACTACTTTCGGATATGCTCATTATGCCCAAATTTACTTTGATGGGATTGTGCGGTTGCACGACGTTCCGACTTGTATTGTTTCTGATAGGGACTCCGGTTTACTAGACGTCTCTGAAAGAACCTTCAGGATGCTTTAGGTACTCTCTTGAGTTTTAGTACTGCCTTCTACAAACAGACCGATGGTCAGTCAGAGCGCACGATTCAGACACTTGAAGATATGCTCCGGGTTCCTACGCTTGATTTAGGTGGCAGTTGGGATCGTCACTTGCCCTTGATTGAGTTCTCCCACAATAATAGCTTTCAGGAGACGATTCAATGGAGCCTTTCGAGGCGTTATTGTAACATTTCAGAAAGTACAAAATATTATTTTTTGAATTTAAATAATAAAATAATAAATTTTATGAATATTATAAAAGTATGAAATTTAGTTTTAATGCAATGGTATAATTGTATACATATAATTTTGGAAATATTAGGAATTTTAAAATGAATTATCATTTATGGAAGCATTTGATTGATTTGAGTTTTTATAAATTAATATATAATTATTTAGTATAACTTGATATTAAACATGATTAGTATTTCACTAATTATGCATTTAACCTAGCTTTATTTTGTTAACCATATTAAGTGTCATGACATGCAACATTTCTTTTTGTGTGACATTTTGTTTTTGTATTTCAAATAAAAGAAAAAAGAAAAGAAAAGAAAAAAAAAGTAAAAGAAAATGGGGACAAAGTGACATAAAGGTATGGGTAGAGAGAGAGAGTGAGAATGTGAGAGATATGGTTGCCTTCACTCTTTTCTTCTTTCATTCCTCAGTCTTCATCTGCTTTCTCCTCTTCTTTCTTCATCTTCCTCCACCTTCATTACCACATTGAACCAACCCCCAAAACTTCATCTAAATCTCACAAACCCTTCACAAAAAATGTCCACGACCTCATCCTACACCACATGGTGGAATCAAGTTGGAGTTTTGAACACTTAGGACCATCTAGGAATTTTCTTGAGTTGCTTCCTTGAGGTAAAACACTCACCCTTGTTCAAGTATTTAGTTTCCTAACCTCCACCATTAGTTTAGAGTTAAGAAGTTTAGATTTTTGTGATCTTGGAAAATTCTAGGGTGAGGATTAGGGGGTAAAACTTATAGTAGAGGTTACTGGAGGTGTAGTGAATGTCTCTTGGCCTAGTAGTGATGGTAGCCTTGTTAAAAATGAGTTTTGAAGTCCCAAACACGAACTTAGAATTTTCCGACATCGGGTTTTGTTAAACTATGGTGATCAATTGGAATTTGGGATGACTCGAGGACTCTAAAGATTATTTTGCAGATACAGTGGGATGTGTAGGCGATTTGGAAGCTACCCCTGAAGTGCGAGCTCCCACTTCCTTGTCCTGTCTGCCAATTTATTCCCATTGGCCGTAATTTGCGGCCCAGTGCTGGAGTTAGGGTCTGGTTTTTGGTCGGTAGCTCAATCTTTAGATATATAAACCTACCCTATATGCAAAATGTTATAATTTCACTTTAGGTAGAATTCTGGGAGTGTTTTACTAAGTTGCTGATTTCGTTTTGCGACTTTTGATAACTTGGGTTTTGATATTTGAGTGTTGACTCGGTTGTTTGACATTTGTACGTCAATGCCGGGGGTTGCTTGGTTGTTCTTGCATGCATGGACCATAGGTTTTAACCTATGTGCGCTTCGTGTGCCATATTGGTTTTCGGATTTGATTTTGGTTTCGATACGACATGCATTGATTTGTTGGTACATTCGCGTGGTCTTCCGGGGCGACAAAGGAGAGAAAGGCGTTCATCGACTTCGGCTAGAGCGAGGATAGTAGGTAGTAGATGTATATCTACAGGGGAAGTCGGGTGGATGGAGTATAACACCCTCGCAACTGTAGTACTAGGATACTATGTATATAGTTAAGATATAAATATAAATACTAGATATGTTTACCTAGCTAATAGTGATCTAGGATACTAAGTAACCGTAAGTATACTCGTGGAGAGGAATATCCTTAGTTCCAATCTTTCTTATGCCTTTAGCCATATGTAATTGTGCTTCTACAGACACACCCACACACATATATATAAGTTTGAGGAAATGTTTGATATCATGATATAAGGATATGAGACACTATGATGACATGAGTCGATATAATATATATGAAGATTAGGTGATATATATATTCATGATGCGATACGAGATGAAATGACATGTGACGATATGCGACTAGATGAGATGATATGATGTACGTGAACATAGATCCGTACTCTTGATTCATGATATCATATGATGGATTATATCGTATGTGATATGATGTATAGTACGATAGATCCGTACTTTTGATTTGATGATATCGTACGATGAATTATACCGTACGTGATAAGATGTACAGGACAATAGATCCGTACTTTTGATTTGATGACATCGTACGATGGATTATACCATAGATAATATGATGTACAAGACGATAGATTTGTACTTTTGATTTGATGATACCGTACGATGGATTATATCGTATGTGATATTGTGAGCATGGATCGCCGACTTATGAATATATCGACTCAGAAACATATTGTTTTAAATCACTTTAGTAGATATTAGGATACATTTAGATCCATACTTATTTTCAAAGCTAACGAATCGTTATACACTTTTAAATGACAATCTCAAGGGACGCTACGGAGTTTCAAATGTTATCTTTTTCTCAAAAACACCCTAGCCCCTATTTTCAAAAACAACGATTCGTACTATTTTAAACTATAACCATATGGTTCATATGTAGTTATATATTTATTATTGTTCATGTTTATGCTTTCTTTTATTCTGTTTACTTTTTATTATTTTCTTTTGTGACATACATACCACGTTCCCTGTCCTTATCTTGTATGATATCGTCTGTTAGGACACACGCACGATTACCGATGATGCGCATGTTGCATGTACACATACTCGCCGGCTCACACACTCATCATCGGTAATTATCATACCACGTACAGATTAGAAACTGCTATATATCGCTGTATTGTTCCTTAAGTTGTAGAATTATAGTTATTGTTTAGTACTTATTACCGCACATGCTAGTTTAGTGTAACATTTCAGAAAATAAAATATTATTTTTGGAATTTAAATAATTAAAATATTAAATTTTATGGATATTATGAAAAGTATGGAAATTAGTTTTAATGAAGTAGTATGATTATACACTTATAGTTTGAAAAATAATTGGAAAATTAATATGAATTACTGATTTTGAAGAATTTATGTGATTTGGGCATTTTACAAATTATTATACAGTTAATTGTATATAAGTTAATGTTAAACATGATTAATATTTCACTAATTATGCATTAATCTTGTTTATGTATATGACATGCAACATAACATGTTGCAAAACACTTGTTACATTTTTGTTATGAACCATGACTTCATTTGGGATTATATGGTTTTAAGATGAAAAGAAAATAGAAAGAAAAGAAAAGAGAAGATATTTAGATGAGAGGGGGACATGAGGGTATGGGCATGGGTGATGTTGAGAGAGAGAGAAGGGGGTTATCCTTGACCTTAGCCTCCACTTCATTTCTTCACTTCATTCATCTTCTTCTCCTCCTTCATTTCCCTCATCCCTCCACCTTCTCTACCACCCTCAAACACCTCCAAAACTACCACTAAACACCATGCCACCTTCATAAAAAGTATTCCTCTCATCACTACAAACACCATGGATCAATCAAGTGGAGATTTTGAACACTTTGGGCAACCCAAGAATTTTCTTCAGTTGTTATATGAGGTAAATCCTACACCCTTAGTTAAGTATTTGAGTTTCCATGCCTCCTATTGTAGTTTAGAGTTAAACTAATGTAGTTCGATGATCTTAGAATTTTCCAAGATGAGGGTTAGGATATATTTTGGATTGTGAAGGTGTACTTGAGGACAAGATAGTGACCACAACCCCTTAGTGTCAAAATCCTGGACCAAACTGAGTATAGAAACCCCAAGACTTGAACTTTGAATTGGCCGATATCGGGTTTTTTGGAATTTGTGAGGATATATAAAGATCTGCTATAACTTGGGAGCCCTAAAAAATATTTAGCAAACACAGTGAGACGTGAAGGTGACTTAGAAGCTACCCTAGAGACCCGAGGCCATAACTTGATACCATGGCCGCAACTAAATTGCTTATGGCCGCAAATTGCGGCCTGTTGATGTTGGTTTGGGTTTGTGCTTTGTCAATGACTTCTTTATCCTGTAATTAGACCTATACTATATTCAAGATTGGCTAATTCAACCTAAGTTAAAATCTGGAGGTGTTTTCTCAAGTTGCAGTTTTCATTTACGACTTTAAAAGACTTGAGTTTTTGTATTTGAGGTTTTGTCTCGGTCGTGTGACGTTTGTATGTCGACGTTGAGAGTTGTTTGGTTATTCTTGCATGCGTAGGCCGTAGGTTTTAACCTATGTGCCCTTTACATGCCATATCGGTTTTCATATGCGATTCTTTTTTACGATACGATTTGCTTGAAACTGTAGATACCTTCATGTGTACTTCGGGACGACAAGGGAGAGCAAGGCATCATCAACTTTGACAAGTGAGGATCGAAGGTGAGTAGATGTATATCTATGGGGAAAGCATCCTTATAAAAGAATGAATAGGAAGTAAAGTCGGATGGATGACGTATAGTACTCCAGCAACCGTAGAACAGGATATTTATTTATTTTATGTGATATATGGATTATTAGCAAATAGGGTTTATTGGAGACCATAGGATTAGAATAAGCGTACTCATAGAAAGGTTACTCTTAGTTTTTGTTCCTTAGTCGTGAGTTGTCGGTTTTATATTGCCGCGCGCGCGCGCACACACACATACTTGATATGATATGTGTGTGTGTGTGTGTGTGGATATGTTGATATATATATATATATATATAATATACATATATATGTAAGATAAGGATATGATATGTTATATGGATATGAGTCGATACGATCAAACTTAATGTCAAGAGATCTTGATATATGATTTGAGATGAGACATCGTATATGATGCGATATATAAAAGGATCGTTGGGTGTTATACACATAGCATGTGATAACATGTGACTTGATAATATAATAGAACGTACATGACCTTAGATCCGTACCCTTGATTATGATATTGTATGATGGATAATACTGTACGAATTATGATATATATGATATTGACCCGTACCCTCGATTTTGAGGATGCCGTATGATGGACTATACCGTACGATATATATATATATATATATATATATATATATATATATATATATATATGATTGATCTGCACTCTTGACTCGAGGATGTCATACAATGGATATTACCGTATATATATATATGATTGATCCGCACTCTTGACTCGAGGATGCCGTATGATGGATATTACCGTACATAATGCTATGAGGCTGGATCGCCGACTACTAGATATATCGACTCGGATATGTTATAGATTTCTTATAACTTTCGATTCGGTTCATAGTTTAGTTTTCTAATTACTTAAGTAGATATTACTATAGATTTCAGTCATACCTATTTTCAAACTAACGAATCGTATGCCTTTTCAAAGGATAAAACAAGGGACACTACAGATTTTCAAAAGATATCTCTTTTCTCAAAAATACGCCGTAGCCCATATTTTTCTAAAAACAACGATTCGTGATATTTTAAATATGGTAACCGTATGGCTCGTGTGTGTGTGTGTGTGTGTGTGTGTGTGTGTGTGTGTGTGTGTGTGTATATTCTTTATTAATGTTATGTTTACTGTTTACTTCTGCTATGCTCATGTTATTCTCATTGCATTGTATATATACATGTGTTTCAATTTGCTCTTAAGATCTCGTCTGCTAGGGCATATGCATCATTACCGATGATGTGTATGTTGCACGTACACTTGCTTGCCGGCTCACACACATCATCATCGGTAATTTCCATGCCACGGATACAGTAGAGAATCGTTACTTCATTCGTATAACCTGATAAATTGTAGCTAAGTAGTATTGTTTAGCATTCATGATCTAACATTCTAGATTAGACTTTGCATTCTTACTTAGATGTCACTTGCATTTATATACGTCCATTCTGGTTATGCACTGTAGATGGGCTCTATGCCAATATTCATTGTTCATTATTAGCTCATGATTATGAGATTTCAATTTTCATGAGATTTCTTGATTTGGGAAATTGCACGTGAATTTGAAAACTTATAATCTGTTAAAAGAAAAATACGTTTTTCCTTGATATGATGTGTAGCGTCCACCATGAGATTTCTCGGGGCTGGAGCTATATGTATACCCGATTCGAGGAGCAAGGATACACCATCTGCGGGTACATGGTCGGCCCGGTGCGGTACCCAGGTCAAGAAGTCCGTATAGAAAGACGTTGAGCCTGGAAGGGGAGCACTACCGACCGGTGATACTTGGCGCGGCAGATATCCGGGGGATACCGGCCGTAGTCGTGAGATTAGATGGATATGGGCTGATCCGGACTAATGGCACCCAAGATAGTTGGCACGGCGGATATCCGGAGGATACCGACCGTAGTCATGAGATTAGATGGTTATGGGCCGATCCGGATAGATGGAGCCCGAGATATGAGGATTATGTGTCGCTGATGGACACGGTTTTCATGATGTTTTCGAGTGTCGATCCATTGCACGCAGGTTATATCATGATTTTTGTGTGTCATTGCTGGACAGATGTTGGATGATGCATTCATACAATAAACATATGACATGTTACTGTAAGTACACGGTAGCGCCCCGGCCGTCTAACAGACGCCAAATGCGGAACAAAAACTTTTTACAACTGGCGCTATCTCGTACTATAACCCGAATCTGCCATTAAAGCTAAACTAACAAACTACAAAGTGGGTAGAAACGTTATACCGAATGATCCGAGTCCTTCGGTCCTCAACCATCATCCCACGCTTGTTGTGGCTGCTCCGATCTTCTGAATCTCCAATCTTCTCGTCCAGGTGGCAACACGTCGACGGATCTTTAAACGGGCTCCCGCCTCTGAACCGAGGCAACTCGGTCTTCAAATTTTCTAAAAGAGACGACCAAGATGATGTAGAGAATGAGTAGAACACTTTGTCTAGTTACGTCCAAGATCACGGAAGAACGGTTAATGGAGTTGCCTTTTGAAACTGTGATGGAAATGAAAAGAGCTATGAAATTTCCATACACATAAACTTTAAACTTTTCTCAAATGAAATCAATCCCTCTTTCTCACAATGAGGGGGCCGGCCACTATTTCAAGAAGGAGGGAGGTGAGTGTAGGAGTGAAATGGTGACCATAACAATATGATACTTATCATAACCATTAATCAAAGAATGACTCACTAGAAATGATTAAATGCAAACCAATCACAATTAACCTAGTCACCTTGTCATTAAATGCACCATTAATGACCTAATGACTCACAAGCCTTGTCACCCACTCTAGAACCTTCTAGAACACTGACTCACCTCATCAAGAAAAGATAAATCCGCATTTAACCGAATGTTAAATATGGCTGATAGAAAACTGGAAACTGGTAACTTCCAAAAGTGATCCTGAAACGAATTTCAGGATAACCCCGTAATGGTATAAACATACCTGCATTTGTATTACGACCGAATACAAATGTATCTGAGACAAAGATATTATATCTACACAGTATAATACTGGGATCTGGCTTAAACCAAAGCCGACCCGTATTATCTGCCCGAAAAATGACACGTGCGAAAACGCACATGCATTTTCCGAACCCTGCCATAAAACCATACGGCCTCTACAACATTTCGCCCGAACTTGGGAAACGGTCTGTGGGGGACTCTAATGACTCATCAACACACTGGCACTGGGTATAACCACTAGCACGTCAGTGGTAGAAACTGTACGTAACAGTTGCCTATGTATTGATTGGAAGGGAAGCTGACGAGCGAACCCATCAATAAACCCTACTGCGCCTGACAGTGACAATGTATATACAGTCCGGTCCGTTCGTCTAAAGAGTATCGCATATCGAGTCTAGGGGGTGGATAAAGTCAGACCCCTAATAACGCGATAAATCGTTTAGGCATGAAGCCCATCACCACCTGAGAAACTACTGATCCAAATCAGTAATTATCCACTACCTCGGCCGAGGGTTTCTAGTGATGGCCACCCGTGCACTGTGCGACATCAACCCCCAATACCGGGAGAGACGAATCCCCAACGATCCTCTCACTGCCTCCATATGGCTCGGGACTGTACCCAACTAAAACCTGTTTGCACAACTCCTTTGAGCATGGTAGGGTAGTAATCTAAGCACAGTGGGAACTCACACGAGACAAATGACGATCTCAGGTCGACAAACTAACATGTACACATGTCACCTGGGAAAAGCTATATGATGATATGTATAATACCAACTAGCATGTTCCCGGCGAGTCCTGTCCGGTGTACTCATAACCCAATGAGCACCTGTTTATATCTTAGGTGAACCAACTGACACCAGTGGCTTGTGAGACCGGCCACCGCCCCTCGTCGGGGTCTCGACTGTATACACTAGTCTACTCTGGAGTATCGATGCCCTGTCTCGAAACACCCACGACTAGGGACACTTTAAGGATGTGCTTATAGACCCCAGCTCCCACGTATATGATCGCCATCATACTGTTACCATTCAAGCAAGAATCCTATGGGCTCTATCATCATGCAATAGTGAACTAAAGCATGTATACGATGATAAAGTCAAACCAGATAGCATACTATCATCTCGAGCAAGACTGTCATATCGGTATAGGTCCTGCCTCAATCATTGCAATCATGTACCTGCGATCCAATAATTGACTTTGAAGGCACTATCTCCAACAATCTCCCACTTGCACTTAAGGCTAATTATTACGATGTCGCATACTCACAGCCCGTGTGATACCGAACACCCAACTCCTCTACTAATCAGTTTCACAAAGCTAGTTTGTAAAACTCATGTGTTCGAGAAATAGCCTTAGTGAGTGGATCCGCCCTGATGTTTCTTTCTATACCTCTCTATATCTTAAATTCGCGGAGAAAGCCATCTCACGAATCGAGTAATACCTGTCTTAGAATATGTTTGGATATCTGATGGGACCTAGTTCATAAATGAACTCCAAATCCAAACTTCTTAGACTGTATCGATCACTGAACCTAATCAGTATCCAGCACCATGCCTCCCACAGTATCCTCTTGGACCACCTGTCCATAATACTGTCCCTCGTCAGAGGGAAAACTATAACTCTGACAATCACTTTGTCATCCATGTCACCTTTGAAGCTTGGAATGATAACCGTCTCCCGAAGGAGGCTGCCGTCATCAAATCCATAGAACATGCACCTTATGTTCTAAAACTGCTTCCTTACGTTTCTTCAGGATTGGATTAATATAAATTTATCGCATCAAGTGCAAAAACTACATCTGCTGTGGTACTTTACATCTCATGATTGACTCAATTGCCTAAGCAAGTGATCTGCCAATCATGCACATCCCTCTCTCCTTTAGTCTCTAAGACACCTTTATAGAGGGTGACTCCATCACCTGCAGGTACACCACCATGCCAGGAGTCATCTATTCTAAAATACTATTAGAATACTGTCAAAGTACCCACATTGGGAAACTATCCAAATCTTGATCTAAAACCATAGATCTAGAAACCAGAATGTCTGATATTATATCCATATCCTTTGCGGAGAAACAACTGTGTGACGACCAAAGTACAACCGATCGTAGTATAGGAATTTTACTTCCTACTCTGTGTATGTCATCCAAATACCAGGACATCACACCCTACTACCTTTTTAACAGATCCATCCCCTATTATGATGAAGTCAAAACCATGACTGTTACATCCAAAATTAGATGATCTATTTCCGCTATATTTGCTTTAGTCTATAAATAGACATAAGCTACTTGCCCACTATTCTTCCGCTGCTCCCACTGACTATGACAACCCTCTGGCAGAATAATATCTGCGTACACTTCTAAAGCTAGTTTAGAACGACGTTATACTTATCCTCTTGCCGGGTCTCATAGTCTGGAACAACAGTAGTGTCAAGTCTGGGTAAACAAGAACCTCCCTGTCACCGTCCTTGAGGCTACCGGAGTACCTCTTGTGTGTCTGAGATTACCCACCATATCTGCGGAGTGGCTATTGGAATGTCAAACCTGATTGAATATATAGGTTTTATTAAATTTTCCGTAATCGTTTGCGGTTCTGGAATCACTTTCAGTTCTACCATACTCCCACTACTGTTTTATGAAAAAATCCATTTTACTAAAACTGTGGCGAGTCAAGAACAATATCACTATTGATCTTCCAGATGTTAGAAATGTCAACCCTCTTCAAAGCCAGGGTCAACCCATAAACAGCCATTACAGAAACGTGCCTTGAGTTATCCAGTGTCTGGTTTTAAGCATAAGCTGGACAACTCCGCTTACCTTAACATCGTTAAGATACGAACCAATCTATATACAATATAGAAATAGAGGCACTAATTTAATTGGAACCAAATTCAAATTATGCAACTGTCTCCAGTGCATATCAACTTTAATGGAGAAAGGCTAATTAGCATTACTCAACTTAGGAATCCATCCAATTATGAGTTACCAGATAGAGAAACAAGTTTCTCAAAACCATTACTATTATCTGAATACTAATCACAAGAATTTACATCTTCGATCTCTTTGAAGAATCCCGATACTTGTGATACCTGGTTCTTTACTTTATTCTTATACCCACAACTTCTCAAAACTCAGCTATTGTATTTCTGCGAAACACTTGTCTAAAAACTAGAGAAGTCATAAGAAAACAGAACATAGTACGAGGACCTACCCCTTTGTCCTTACGGACACTGGACAACATACAATACTCTGTATAAGTCCGCTGAGTTGAATAACTCAAAACCTATGTGTCGTAGGTTGAAAACTGTACCTAGGCGATTTTCTCAAATATCACCAATTACAACGAATTCCGATATAATGAGGATGATCACCTAATTCCCAATAACTTACTCCCACTCATCAGCTGTAAAACCATACAGATGTGAGAATCATACCTGGTAAATACATACCTTGGAGTAAGTATCTAATCGGGAAAACAGTTTTCTTTTAACAATGCGCAGTGATACTGAAACATTAAAATGTCTCGTAGGGGTATCCTGGTATTCATAGTAATGCCACTTCCATAATCCAATTCATGACTATAACCGTATATCTCTTTGCCATCTCTCCAAATCCCTTAATTTGCCTTTAGTCGTTACCTTCTGTACACCTTCGTTAGGCTAAATGGTTTTTTTCCTTCCCTACCGTTCGGCACCAGCCTATGGTTTGGAAGAAGACTATCCAGTAAGCATAATAGGTGTACTCTCCTAATCCTAGGAGTACTCGCAACTTGAGAGAAGGTGATGATAAAAGACTACTGAATAAAACCTTATTCTATTTCTCCCGAACTGGGGAAAAAGCAAAGGTGAAATAGGAGTGGCGATGAAGTACGCGGTTTGGTCGTGAATGATAACAGTCGCAATTTACTTTGCCCTCTTCCTAATCCCTTTATTTTGTCTTTAGCTATTACCTTCTGTACACCCTACTTAGGCTAATTGGTTTTCTTCATTCCCTACCTTTCGGCACCAGCCTATGGTTTGGAATAAGACTATCCAATAAGCGTAATAGGTGTACTCTCCTAAAATAAGGAGCCCTCGCAACCTGAGAGAAGGTGATAATAAAAGACAACTGAATAAACCAATTCTATTTCTCCTGAACCTGGATCCATCCTGGAAGTAGTACCTTCGAGTTCGTATATAACCATACGATGGATCTATCCAATAGAAGTGGATGTCCGTAGTAATACGGGGTGTTCTGAGAAATACAAAGGGTAAAACAAAGAGCGGCAATGACTTATGCAACTAGGACAATCCAAAAGCCAGTATTTTAAGAAGGTTCGGTCAACTTGGTCACTAAGTCATAGTCTAGGGTCAGTCAAAGGTCGCTGCCAAAGAGAGAGAGAGAGAAAAGAAACACTCTGCGTGCACTCTAACCTAGATCAGAATGGTTATCACTTTATCTAATCAGATAACCTCCCACTGTAATCTCAAATTCTCCTCCAAACCTGAAAGAAGAATTAGTCGGGATCACCCAAAGAGTAAACCAACTCATCAGTGGGAATCGGGATCCAACTATCATCGCATGATAATGTAAGTCCACGTTGCTCACCCCGGTTCTTACGGGGAGGCGGAAACGGCGAAAAACAATTTTTGGCGCAAAGGCAACATGGACTAAAATACGGATCTTCGCTAAACTAGAAACTAGCGAACTACAAGAGGTGCTATCTACTATGCCATAGAGATTATACCTCACGATACCGGTCCTTCGGGTCTTCTCTCCGTTGTCCCGCTCGTCCATCCAAGCTCCGAGGATCGATCCAGATCCTTGTCACATCCGCGGCCTCCTTGAGTTGAAGATGATCCACCCGAGAGTTGTTGTTCATATCAGATTATTGCATTTTTATACCGCCCAATTTTTATCATATTGCTTATCGGTAGGTACTCTTGAGCCGTGTTTGCTAGTCAATTGCAGGATACAGGTTCTCGGCTCTTAACAATAAAATTCATGAAAAAAACGACAAAATCCAGGTTCCTGCCAACCACAGATAAAACACGGATCTCCGCTCTTTATCCGTCTGTTGCCACACACCAGTTTAGGAGACAAAATGACAAATCAAATGTCATTTTCATGCACAAGGCTCAATGGCAACACAAGATCTAAGAAATCTACGCGGAGCTCGAGGAAATCATGACTAAAAAATCCACATCAAATCACCCATTGCTCAACAGAAATTCTGGAAAAACCGTGAAGAAAATATGAGAAAACACATATACCAGACTCATGGGCACAGAAGACCAGGGCAGCACAAAAAATCCCATGCTTCAACTCCACCATACGGCCGCGGATCCGCGGCCAATAGGGGGTCTAGGCCGCGGATCCGCGGCCGTACAGGCGCCGCATCTGTTGAGTTTTCAGGGGGTGTTTGGTCTTTTCATGTAGGGTCAGAATTTTGCCCTAGATTTCCTTTTCCCTGCCTATAAATAGCCCAGAACCTTGTGAAGCCAAGGGTGCCTAATCTTGTATTTTTTTCTAGGTTTTAGAATACTTATTCTTCTTCCTCTTCTCATCTCCTCTCCATTGAAAAACTTGTAGTGAGCTTTTGTGAGTGAAGAATGATGAATAAAGAAGTTCCTTTTGTTATTATACTTGTCTTGTTCTCTTATTATTGCTTGTAATTTTCATTTGTTAAGCAGTTGTTGTTATTTCTTGTTGTTTCTTTCTTTCTCTTTTTCTTTATCCTTAAAACAACAATGATGCTTACGCTTGATCCTTGCCAAGGTGAGGTCGCAAATAGCTAGTTGTTATCTTCTAATCTCTTTCTTTCTATCTTCCTCTTTGTTTTGTTTTCTTTTCATTATGATGTGTGAGTAGTTTCCATACTTGTTAGGGTAGGATAAGGGAAGTTTGAGAGAAGGAAATCTCTCTCACTCTTTCCTTGCCCAACATCTTAAATCGACTCCCGTTAATTGAACCACAATCCGCTCCCTACGGCACCCTATCCTACATGATAGCGGTGATTCCGTAGTGAGACCGGTTGTGGTTGAATTCACCGGAGGTTATGGCTAAGAGCCAAGAACGGACGGACAAGCACCAAAAGGAAGAACTTAAGCGTCGGAAAGCCTAGCTTATACTCGCAAGTTTCTTCCTAGTCGTGCTAATCCCCGTTGTTGCTGATTACCGTAACACCGATATTAAGAGTGGCAACGAAAGAAGTGAGCGACTCCGAACTCAAACTAACCTAATCCTAACCCTAACAATCTCTCTTTACATATCATTTTAACACTTAGATAATCACAAACAAATCTGGACTTTCGGACTTAACTCGTTAAAGCACATAGAAAATGATTCCCATCTCCCTGCGGACGACCCGTACTCAACCGGCTAGCTACAAGCGAAACCGTTTTGATTGCGGTAATTAACTAAACTTGAACACGCAGAATCTCTACCAATCTAATGGCGCCGTTGCCGGGGAGACGGTAGTTTATTTCTTTGTGTAATTTCGGGTTAACTTGTGAATATAAATATAACCCAAAAACAAAAAAAAATATACGTTGTAAAAAAATCTTTTTGTTATTTTTTATTAGTTTTTGTGCAATTGTGCAGGATAATACGGAATTCGAGTTTAGTGCCAAAGACGTGGGATATTCGAAATTCAAGTTCAGTGCCAAAGACGTGGGAAGATAGACCCACATCTTGCGGCTACACCACGACGGATTGAAACGAAGCAAAAGGTCTACTGTAAGATTCTGGAGAAGTTCCAGTGAGCAAATCCAATTTCAGTAGCTCCAGACAAGCAGAGGAGACCCAGACCAGCACCCACACAAAAATTGAAGGCCCAAGTCCCTGTTCCCGCCGCGGAACCGCGGCATAAGAAGGCTTAGGCCGCGGAACCGCGGCCACTTGGTGCCCTCTTCATCTCAAAATCTCTGTGAGTCTTTCTTGCTTTTTCCCCACTCCTCTGGACTCCAATAAACTGCGTTTTCTGCAGCATTCTTTGCGCAAATTCTCTTCCCCCCTCCAATAAACTGTTCTTGTGCAGGATTCTTTGCACCGCGATAAAAATAAAAATTGTTTGCAGTTGATTTGTTACTGCTTTGCATTTATTAATACGGACTTAAGGGGCTTGAAACCAATTCAGATTGGGTGGGGATCTCATCACCCTTCCCAGGACCCCAGAAATCACAAAAAGCATATGCATTGACCATTGTTAAATTAAAAAATACTAGACTCAGCCCTAAGGACTTCGCGCTCAATAGGACAGAGGACTAATTACAGGCATCGGCCGTTTATCCTATCCTGACTTTGCGGTGTCTAGGCAAGTGTGACGAAGGCAAGTGGTTGTTTAATTAAGGAACTTCGCGAAAGCGTTGAACAACCTCCCACTTACCTGGCACTTATCTGGCCGCAATTGGCGGAGAAGAGGCGGTTTGAGGTCATGTTTCTAGTTCTTTGGAACAGTTAGGAGCTGTCTAGCTGACCTAGGTGACCCTAGATCTAGGTGTGATTGTGCATATCTTGTTTGTGATTGCTTAAAGCCGTAAATCCGTACATATTTCTGTAAAACCCTTCCTAAAAATAAAAAAAAGGGAAAAAAAATCAAAAACTTTTATAAAAACTTGCCCTTTGTCGCCAAAATCCATTTGTCACCCACCACCCATCGCCTTTCTCCATTGACGTTTTCTTACCCTCACCTTCTCCGCTTTGACTATACTAAACTCGTTTAGTGTATGTCTGCTTGGACTCGGGACACTAGCGCCCGTCTAGTCCGCGTTACGTTAGTCGCTACCGACTACGCTATCGACTCAGACGTCGAAACTCCGTCCACTCCTCTTTCACCTTTACCTTTGCCGTCCAACTCCGACGTTGAGCGGAATTCTGTTCATACATCTTCACCTTCACCATCACCAACCTCTTCTTCCGCGATGTCAGGATTTAATCCGAACATCTCTTTGACTACCCCTGGATTGGCTCCACCTCCTACGGAGACCAATAACCCACCACCACCGCCTGTTGTAGCGCCGCAGCGAATCGCGCTCCAGGATCGTTTCTATCCCACCCGTTCTGCACTTCCCACCTGCCTTTCTCTTCCACCGGTCAATGGGGATAATTTTGAAATTAAGCCCCACTTCATCAACATGCTTCCACGATTTCATGGGCTTGAATATGAAGATGCCTATATCTTCATCAATAAATTTCAAAACGTTTGTGCCATGATGAAAACTACCCAACTGTCGGACGATGCTATACGCCTACGGGTCATTCCGTTCACTTTATGCGATCTTGCTGAAAAATGGCTGTATAGCACCGCTTCCCACTCCATAACCAGTTGGGACGAGTTTGTAAAAGCGTTTCTAAAGAAATTTTATCCGAATCATAAAACCGCAAGGATTCGCAATGAAATCAACCAATTCTCTCAGCTTCCTTCTGAACCCTTCTGGAAGTGCTTTGACCAGTACAAAGACCTTCTTGTTCAGTGTCCTCACCACGGTATAGAGAAATGGCAACTTTGCCAAACCTTATACGAGGGCCTGAACCCAGCAACGAAGCAGTTGTTGGAAACCATCTGTCAGGGCCACTTCCTATCGAAATCTAACGAGGAAGCGTGGCAATTCTTTGACGACCTTGCGGAGCAAACGCTACAATGGGAGAGCACCAGACCGACTTCTTCTTCTTCTTTTACCTCCACTTCTACCGGTCAGTCTAGGGTAGGAATTCACCAACTTGACGTCTCTATTGCGATGAAAGCTGAAATGGCTGCGATAACGAGCGATAGAGAGCAAATTTTCTTCTCCTGCTCCTACCCCTGTTCTCCCCCTTCGTACCATTTGCGCTTGTTGTTCCGATCCTTCTTACTTAACCGAAGAGTGTCCTTACAATCCACCATCGCAAGGACAGGATCGGGTTAATGCTGCATTCCAGCAAAGACCGAGGAATGATCCATAATCTTCCACCTACAACCCCGGTTGGAGGAACCACCCCAATTTCGCCTGGAATCAGAATTAGAATCAATTCCAGGGCAACAATTTCCAAAGGCCCCTTCCGCCGCAACAACAAGCGCAACAACAAACTCAATTTCAGCAGCCCTTCCAACCCCAACCTTTTCAAAATCAGACGAACAACTTTGCACCCAACAATTCTTTTCCACCAAACAACTTTGTTCCGTCAAACAACGATAAGGTTTCCTCGCTTGAACGATGTCTGGAGGCGTTCGTTAAACAATCGACACAATCCACTGCCAACATCCAGTCTTCCATTCAGTCCTTAGTGCAACACACTGCCGCACACGGGCAAAGCATCAAGACCATCGAGGCCCAGATTGCACAGCTGAATGCGGCCTTAAGCGAGCGAGAGAAGGGGAAGCTCCCGTCCCAGCCACTCCCAAATCCCGGTCACCCACAGAATGTACATGTTGCTCTTGAACAACAGAACCATAATGTGAGTGCCGTGACCACATTGAGATCGGGAAGGATGCTGCAAAACGACATAGGCACACGCATCAACGATGACACCCCGGCCGCTGCTTCTTCTTCTTCTTCTTCTTCTTCTTCGTCTCCTGCTTCTTCGTCTTCTGAGCCTATTCTCCATTCTTCAAAAGGCTCTCCTCCTTCTTCTTCTTCTTCTTCTTCTGCTCTGAACGGACCCGCTTCTCACTCCATGAAAACACCTGTTCTGGGATCCTTTCCAACTCCACAATCACCTCCACAAGCATTAGACTCAACCAATTTTAAAAACGTCCTATTTCCAAACCGGTTGAGGTCTAATAAACAAAATTCTCAAATGGAGAAGATTCTGGAGTTATTTAAGCAGGTTAACATTAACATTCTTCTTTTAGATGCTGTCCAACAAGTCCCATCCTACACGAAAATCTTAAAGGACTTGTGCATGAAAAAGAGGAAGTCTCAGGTACCAAAGAAAGTTTTCTTGGCTAGTGCTGTGAGTGATTCTCTTACCCAATCTTTACCACAAAAATGGAAGGACCCTGGCTGTCCTACGATTTCCATTACCATTGGGGATAAGAACATCAACCGCGCACTATTAGATCTTGGTGCCAGTGTTAAGCTTCTTCCGTACTCAGTATACGAGCAATTAGGCGTAGGAGAGCTGAAACCCACACACTGCACTCTCCAAATGGCCGACCGATCGATCACCCATCCTAGGGGTGAGCTAGAGGATGTGTTAATAAAAGTCGGGGGCTTCATATTCCCCGTTGACTTTATTGTATTAGACACACAGCCTGTAGCTAACCCCCGGAATCAAATTCCGATAATACTCGGTCGCCCATTCCTTGCAACCTCAAATACTGTGATCAATTGTCGCAATGGTTCGATGAACCTCTCTTTTGAAAACATGACGATTGAACTCAACATTTTTAGGTTGGGAAATCAGCCCGCCGAACCTAATGCTCATATACTGGACGTCTGCTCGATCCAGGAGATCACCCCAGAAGAATGTGAATTCGAGGAGTTTCTGTTTGATCACGATAATCTTGACGCCACTAGTGCGTTCCTCCTCGAACCTGCTGCTGTTTCTGCGCCCGACAACGACTACGAGTGTTTCACATTCTTGAACGATCTTAGCCGCTCGCAACCCGAGTTTGAATCCTTCGAATTTTCGGATGAGTTACCTGAACCATCCGACTCGGTCGCTTACACTCGTTTCGAACCTTTGCTGGAGTCCTTTGAGTTCGAGACCTCTGCACCAATCTTGCCTTCAATCGTTTCACCTCCGACGCTCGAACTCAAGCCTTTGTCGTCTCACCTTAAGTACGCTTACTTAGGTGACAACGAGACCCTCCCTGTCATCATTTCGGCTTCTCTAGCTCCAGAGCAAGAGAAAGTCCTTCTCACGGTCTTGCACAGCAACAGGCAAGCTTTTGGCTGGTCCATGGCGGACATCAAGGGGATTAGTCCCCTGATCGTTGAGCATCACATTCATCTGATGGATGATGCCAAACCAGCCCGGGATCCACAAAGACGTCTCAATCCAGTCATGAAAGAGGCTGTGAAGAAGAAGATCGTAAAATGTCTAGATAGTGGTATCATTTACCCTATCTCTGATAGCCAGTGGGTGAGCCCCATTCATGTTGTCCCCAAGAAGTCGGGCATCACGGTCATAACCAACGAGGCGAACGAGTTAATCCCTACTCGCACCCAAACTGGGTGGCGAGTATGCATTGATTACAGAAAACTCAACGCCGCAACGCGGAAAGACCACTTTCCGCTACCTTTCATTGACCAAATGCTTGAACGATTGGCCGGACACGAGTACTACTGCTTTCTTGATGGCTACTCCGGCTATAATCAAATTCCCATCGCCGAAAAAGACCAGGACAAGACCACTTTCACTTGTTCTTTCGGCACGTTTGCATATCGTCGCATGCCCTTTGGCTTATGCAATGCGCCCGCTACCTTCCAGCGGTGTATGATGGGAATCTTCTCAGACATGGTGAAAAAATTTCTGGAGATTTTCATGGATGATTTCTCCATCTTCGGCGATTCCTTTAACGAGTGTTTGCTGCATCTTGACGCTGTCCTTACCCGATGTAAGGACAAGAATCTCACTTTGAATTGGGAGAAGTGCCACTTCATGGTGTGCGAAGGTATTTTCTTAGGACATATCATCTCGCAAAATGGCATAGAGGTCGACAAAGCGAAGATTGAGGTCATTTCCAATCTCCCTCCTCCCCGATGCGTCAGAGATATCCGAGCCTTCCTTGGCCATGCCGGTTTCTATAGACGGTTCATCAAGGACTTTAGCAAGATTGCTAGGCCCTTGACACTTTTACTGGCCAAGGATACGCCATTCGACTTCAACTCGAGCTGTGTGACTGCATTCGAGTCATTGAAAAGCTCACTCACTTCTGCTCCCGTTCTTTCTTCTCCTGACTGGACGCACCCATTTGAGATTATGTGCGATGCATCCGACTTTGCCATTGGTGCTGTCCTTGGACAACATATCAACAAGATGCCGCACGTAATCTATTATGCGAGCCGAACCCTGAACGAGGCCCAACTCAATTATACAACAACTGAGAAGGAATTCTTAGCTGTTGTATTTGCTTTAGAGAAGTTCAGGCCCTACCTCATCGGCTCTCCAGTCATTGTCTACACAGACCATTCTGCTCTGCGCCATCGTTTTGCGAAGAAAGATGCAAAATCTCGGTTAATACGTTGGATCCTCTTGCTTCAAGAGTTTGACCTTGTCATTAAGGACAAACGAGGATGTGAAAACGTAGTTGCCGACCATCTCTCACGACTTCCTTCTTCGCCTTCGCTTCCAATTCCGATCAACGACGTTTTCCCGGATGAACAGCTCTTGACAGTATCTTGCGAACCCTGGTTCGTAGATATTGTGAACTATTTGGCCACGGGATTACTACCGACTGAATGGTCAAGTCAGGACAGACTTCGCTTCTTATCCCAAGTAAAACACTTTTACTGGGACGAACCCTATCTGTTCAAGTACTGTACCGACTAGATTATTCGTCGGTGTGTCCCTGACGAGGAATTCAAGAGTGTGCTGTCATTTTGCGACGATCAAGCGTGTGGCTGGCATTTTGGCCCCAGAAAGACAGCTGAGAAGATCTTGCAATGTGGTTTCTACTGGCCACAACTCTTCAAAGACTCTCATGACTATTGCAAGACTTGCTCCCAGTGCCAACACTTGGGCCGGA
The DNA here is from genome assembly GCA_030015575.1 of Agapanthus africanus. NCBI lineage: Eukaryota > Viridiplantae > Streptophyta > Magnoliopsida > Asparagales > Amaryllidaceae > Agapanthus > Agapanthus africanus. The sequence continues at coordinate 402,781,049 of CM057337.1, read as the reverse complement.
TATCCCGGAGGAACGAGATGCCGCTCCAACCAATCTTGGTTGTGGAGATTTTCGATGTTTGGGGGATAGATTTCATGGGGCCGTTTCCCAGCTCTTTCGGGAACTTGTACATTCTTCTCGCTGTTGATTACGTCTCTAAATGGGTCGAGGCTGTGCCCAGCCGGACTAACGACAATAAGGTTGTCGTTAGGTTTCTTAAAGAAAACATTTTCTCCCGTTTTGGGCACCCCCGAGCGATCATTAGCGACAATGGAAGTCATTTCTGCAACAAGACTTTCGAGGCCTTGATGCGAAAATATTCAATTAATCATAAGCTCTCTACGCCCTACCACCCCCAAACCTGCGGGCAGGCCGAAATTTCAAATCGGCAAATCAAGCAGATACTGGAGAAGACGGTTTCCAAGAACCGTAAGGATTGGTCGCTGAAACTCACTGATGCCCTTTGGGCATTTCGAACCGCTTATAAGACCGACCTTGGCATGTCTCCCTATCGGCTTGTATACGGAAAAGCGTGCCACCTACCTGTCGAAATAGAGCATCGCGCATTTTGGGCGATAAAGGAGCTGAATCTGTCTCTCGAAGATGCGGGCAGCCATCGGAAGCTGCAGTTGAACGAATTGAGCGAGCTTAGGAATGAGGCTTACGATAACGCGGTTGTCGTTAAGAATCGAACGAAGGTGTTTCACGATAAACACCTTTTGCGCAAAACTTTCATACCTGGTCAGCAGGTACTGCTTTACGACACCCGACTTCACTTCCATCCAGGAAAGCTCAGATCTCGCTGGAAAGGGCCGTATGTTGTGCGGAATGTGTACCCGTAGGGCGCTGTGGATTTAGAGAATCCAAAGGACTGTTCAATTTTCAAAGTGAACGGACACCGACTTAAACCGTACCTTAGCGCCGAACCATCAGAAGAGCTCCTGTTCTTACAGGAGCCGGTTTACCCTGCATAATCTTCCTCTGCCTACCTCCAAACTTCGGTTATCCAGCCAAGAACAAGTGGACACTGTTCCAAATAAGTTTGGGGGTATGTATATACCATTTTGTACATTTTTGTGGATATTCTTTTTCTTTTCCTTAAAACCAAAAACCCAAAAAAAAATAAAAATAAAAACTTTGTGTATATTTAACCGACAATTTTGACCCTTCAAATGATCTCTACATGCAATGACAGTGAGGACACTGTCCAGTTTATGTTTGGGGGTACGCTCGGTACGCATTTCTTACCTTCGCATTCATATGTATATTCTGCATCTGCATATTAAAATCCATAAAAATCTGAAAATTTTCTAAAAACATAAAAACTTTTTTGTCAAGTTAGCTAGTGGGAGGACTCTGATTCAACATTTCGACGGTTTTGTTTGATAAGATAAGAATAACTAAATCTTATGTTTTGATTTTGAAAACGTGAAAGATAACACTCCTTTGAAGTTAACTATAGCTGATATACGTCTTTACATCACACTACACGTGTCGTGAGTTTTGGAAAGTAGATGACAAGTCTTTTATGTCTAAAAACTTTTAAATGGATAAATGATTTTCTGAGGATCAAATAGGTTTGTTCGGAAATAAGTAATACCAAGAATAGTTTATGAAGTGAGTGAATATGAAGGAATGTTATTGATGTCTTAATTGGAACTAAGTCTGAAAAATAACCCATCTGGAACTTGATTGGAATGATTACACACCAAAACCCACTAAACACGTCTTTTATCCAAAAAAAATAATTGAACTGCCGGCTATATCTCCGTTCGTATTTAAATCATCATGATTTTCACGCCAAACTGTCTTTTGTTTTTGGACCTAGGTAACTTGAGTAATTAAGTCCGCTGGGGTGTTTCTACACCTAAAGCCCTAAAGCCAAGTGGTTTGGGTGCATTGGCCCAAAGCTCGCTAAGAAGCCTAGAAAGTCCAGATTAAAACAAAATCAAGCAAGTGTTCTCTCAGAGTTAAAATTCCTAACGGTTCTTTGTGTGAGAATAATCTTGATAAAAGACAGGCTTTTATAAAAAAATTTAGCGGAGATATGAAGGTTTTATTCTATGATAAAGACTATTGCACTTTCACAGAGGTGTGTATGAAATGAAAACAAGAAAAAGGTGCAGTGAAAAATAAGACCTAGTTTCCTGTTAAGGAAGATAGAAATTCTAAAGTTGAAACTTTTCTGGAAAACGAAACTTGAAAAATGCTTAACTCTTAAAAAAATTTATGTCATCCTTTCAAAATTTTTATTTGGGCTTTATTGTGTGACATGATGACGTAAATCGATCCTTCTGGAAAGTTATCGACACTATTTGCACTGCACGTAAAGACATATAAAATCTGTAGTTAAATAAGAAGCGAGGTGTGAAAAATAAAAGGTTTGATAGTCTAGACTTAGGATAATAGAATTGTTATTTTCTGAAACAAAACATTAGGGGTTTGAATCATAGTTATTTTACAAAACTAGCTTGACCGGATTTATTGGGTAGTATCCGCTGAAAACCTTCAGGAGACAACACTCCTCCTACTAGGGACACCTAGAGGTTTAACGGCTTGTTGCACATGCTCAGTGCAATCGCGTTCCCTGCGAAAGTGAGGTTAGGAAATTTTTTGTGAATAAATTGGCTTTGCTCGGGGCGAGCAAATGATAAGTTTGGGGGTATTTGTTCATATCAGATTATTGCATTTTTATACCGCCCAATTTTTATCATATTGCTTATCGGTAGGTACTCTTGAGCCGTGTTTGCTAGTCAATTGCAGGATACAGATTCTCGGCTCTTAACAATAAAATTCATGAAAAAAATGACAAAATCCGGGTTCCTGCCAACCACAGATAAAACACGGATCTCCGCTCTTTATCCGTCTGTTGCCACACACCATTTTAGGAGTCAAAATGACAAATCAAATGTTATTTTCATGCACAAGGCTCAATGGCAACACATGATCCAAGAAATCTACGCAGAGCTCGAGGAAATCATGACTAAAAATCCCACATCAAATCACCCATTGCTCAACAGAAATTCTGGAAAAATCGTGAAGAAAATATGAGAAAACGCATATACCAGACTCATGGGCACAGAAGACCAGGGCAGCACAAAAAATCCCATGCTTCAACTCTACCATACGGCCGCGGATCCGCGGCCAATAAGGGGTCTAGGCCGCGGATCCGCGGCCGTACAGGCGCCGCATCTGTTGAGTTTTCAGGGGGTGTTTGGTATTTTCATGTAGGGTCAGAATTTTGCCCTAGATTTCCTTTTCCCTGCCTATAAATAGCCCAGAACCTTGTGAAGCCAAGGGTGCATAATCTTGTATTTTTTTCTAGGTTTTAGAATATTTGTTCTTCTTCCTCTTCTCATCTCTTCTCCATTGAAAAACTTGTAGTGAGCTTTTGTGAGTGAAGAATGATGAATAAAGAAGTTCCTTTTGTTATTATACTTGTCATGTTCTCTTATTATTGCTTGTAATTTTCATTTGTTAAGTAGTTGTTGTTATTTCTTGTTGTTTCTTTCTTTCTCTTTTTCTTTATCCTTAAAACAACAATGATGCTTACGCTTGATCCTTGCCAAGGTGAGGTCGCAAATAGCTAGTTGTTATCTTCTAATCTCTTTCTTTCTATCTTCCTCTTTGTTTTGTTTTCTTTTCATTATGATGTGTGAGTAGTTTCCATACTTGTTAGGGTAGGATAAGGGAAGTTTGAGAGAAGGAAATCTCTCTCACTCTTTCCTTGCCCAACATCTTAAATCGACTCCAGTTAATTGAACCACAATCCGCTCCCTACGGCACCCTATCCTACATGATAGCGGTGATTCCGTAGTGAGACCGGTTGTGGTTGAATTCACCGGAGGTTATGGCTAAGAGCCAAGAACGGACGGACAAGCATCAAAAGGAAGAACTTAAGCGTTGGAAAGCCTAGCTTATACTCGCAAGTTCCTTCCTAGTCGTGCTAATCCCCGTTGTTGCCGATTACCGTAACACCGATATTAAGAGTGGCAAGGAAAGAAGTGAGCGACTCCTAACTCAAACTAACCTAATTCTAACCCTAACAAGCTCTCTTTACATATCATTTTAACACTTAGATAATCACAAACAAATCTGGACTTTCGGACTTAACTCGTTAAAGCACATAGAAAAAGATTCCCATCTCCCTGCGGACGACCCGTACTCAACCGGCTAGCTACAAGCGAAACCGTTTTGATTGCGGTAATTAACTAAACTTGAACACGCAGAATCTCTACCAATCAGTTGTACACCGAGCTCCACCTCGAGGTGAGGCAACTAGGGCAACAAGATCGCTAGTCTTGATGTCCTAGGTTGTGTAGAAGAGGTTGATGGAAGTGTTTGTCTATGTGGATTCTTTTTCTCTCAACACATGAGATCAAAAGAAGAAATCAAGAGGAGGAAGAAGGAGGAACACTAGCAACCATGGAGCTCATTTTCTTTCTTCTCACAAGAAAGAGAGAGAATGAGAAAAAAGAAATGAAAATGATAACTAAAGAAAAAATGAACCATGGTTGCAATAATACTAAACATCATCATTACTAATCCTATCATGATAAAGTTGATGGCTACATTGACATGACCATTTTCATAATCCAAAAAGAAAAAGAAACCAAAGAAGAGTGTAGTCCTCTCATGAAGGTCAAGGTCAACTTTGATCAACGGGTCAACAAAGTCAAGAGTGGTCAAGGTGGTCAAATGGTCAAAGCAATTAGCCATCACAAAATTATCACTAAAAAGATTAGTAAATAATGTCTCCGGCTCATAATGGTTTTGACCGAACGAATTACCAAAACCCTAATGAGCCTGCCACATAACGGTTTTGGCCGAACCAACTGTCAAAACCCTAATGAGGCACCTCCACTATCATCGCTCCTCAAAACTGTGCATACACACCCGCATCCGCATTCCGTAGAATGCGAATGCACAGAAGACAAAACAAATCCATCCATGCAATACTAGGATCCGGCTTAAACCAAAGCTCACTAGTATTGCCTGCCCGAACAGCATACGCACACAAGTGCACGTAAGTGATCGCAGCCCTGCCGTAAAACCATACGGCCTCTACACGTTTCGCTCAGTGCAGGGAAACTCTCTGTGTGGGACACTAAAGACTCGACACTACGCTGGCAGTGGGTTTAACCACAGACCACAAGCGGCACTAGCTGTACGTAACGGTCCCCAGGTAGATGTCGACAAGAAGGCCGATAAAGTAAACCCATCCGAACTCCTACTGTGCCTGTATGTGATAATCTCCGTACAGTCCGGTCTGTTCGTCTGATATATCGCATGGCGGGCCTAGGGGGTGGTGAACGTCAGTCCCCTAATAGCGGTACAAGTCGTGTCGGAGTGTAGCCCATAACACCCTGAGATAACACTGGAAACCCACAAATATATCTCGCTTGCCCTGGCCAGGGACTACTCGTGTAATGGCTCTCCTAGACACAGCGCGATGTCAACCCCCAATACCGGGAGAGACGAATCCTGTCTAACCGTCACTGCCTCCAAGTGCTTCGGGACTGCACCCAACTACTACCTGTTTGCACGACACTTTTGAGCCGTGGTAGGGTAGTAATCTAAGTACAGTAGGAACACACTCGAGGCGAAGTAACAGTGTCAAGTCAGCGGACTAAGCTGTACTCATGTCACCTGGGAACTGATAACTGACGATAGGTATAATACCAACCGACAGTTCCCGACGAGTCCTGTCCAGTGTACTCGTAACCCAACGAGCACCCGCATACTATCTCCAGTATGACGTACTGATGGCTGTGGGACAGACCACCTCCCCTGCTGGGATGAGAAGCGCATAAGCTAGTCTACTCCGAAGTATCGATGCCCTATCTCGATAGTCCTATGACTAGGGACCTGTATAAGGATGTGCTTATAGATTACCCATCCCCCACAAGTATGACTGCCATCGCAACACTGGTAATCAAGCAAAGATCCTAAGGGCTCCACTAATATGTATATAAGCGACATGCTAAAAGAAACACATGCACATATTGAAGTAGAGACAAACCAAGTAGCATACAACCATTTTGAACAAGATTCTCTATATAACTGTGAATATCCCAAGCTTCCATTAAGTAATATACAAGATAGTATGATACAGTAATGGCCTCTAGGGCATATACACTAACAATCTCCCACTTGCACTAAGGCCATGTACTGGCGTATCGAAGACTTATCGTCTCGATCAGCCGCTCGAACTGAGTCTGGGGTAGGGCCTTCGTGAGTGGATCTGTAGTGTTATTCTCCGAATTTACTCTCTTCACCTCGATCTCCCGGCGATCAACGATCTCCCTCATCAGGTTGAACCGCCTCAAAATGTGCCTGGACTTCTGATGGGACCTGGGTTCCTTCGCTAAAGCTATAGCGCCGTTGTTGTCGCAATACAGCGGTATTGGATCAATAATGGTAGGAACCACCTGAAGCTCCGTGAGGAACTTCTTCATCCAGACAGCTTCCTTTGCGGCATCGCAAGTAGCTATATACTCCGCTTCCATAGTTGAGTCAGCAACGGTCTCCTGCTTGGAACTCTTCCAGCAAACCGCCCCTCCATTGAGGGTAAAGACATAACCCGACATGAACTTGGAGTCATCCTTATCACTCTGGAAGCTGGAGTCAGCAAAGGCCTCGATCTGGAGGTCTTTTCCGCCATACACCAAGAACATCTCTTTAGTCCTTCTCAGGTACTTGAGAATGTTCTTTACCGCTATCCAGTGTTTCTCCCCTGGGTCCGACTGATACCGGCTTACAACGCTCAATGCGTATGCTACATCTGGTCTGGTACATAACATCGCATACATTATAGAGCCTACCGCAGAAGCGTAGGGTATAATAGACATGCGATCCCTTTCCAAATCAGTCTTGGGAGACATCTCTTTGGAGAGGGTGATCCCGTGACAAGCCGGTAAATTACCGCGCTTGGAATCTTCCATACTGAATCTTTTCAGTATGGTGTCAATGTACCTGGACTGTGAGAGTCCCAGCATCCTCTTAGATCTATCACGATAGATCTGGATCCCCAGAATGTAGTTGGCATCGCCCAGGTCCTTCATGGAGAACCTCTGCGACAAAAATCCTTTGACTGACTGTAGCATAGGAATATCATTTCCTATTAGAAGAATGTCATCCACGTACAAGACGAGGAATACTACAGTTCTCCCTACAATCTTACTATAAATGCATGGTTCATCTGGGTTTCTGATAAAGTCGAATTCTTTGACAGTATCATCGAAGCAGATGTTCCAACTCTGTGATGCCTGCTTCAGTCCATAGGAGGACTTGAGCAACTTGCACACTTTACCGCTGCTCCCACTCTGAATGAATCCTTCCGGCTGATCCATATAGACGCACTCTTCTAAATTTCCATTTAGGAATACCGTCATTACGTCCATGTGCCAGATTTCATAATCGTGGAAAGCAGCAATAGCAAGAAGGATCCGAATGGATTTGAGCATAGCCACTGGAGAAAAGGTCTCGTCATAGTCCAAACCAGGTCTTTGATGAAAACCCTTTGCAACAAGTCTAGCTTTATAGGTTTCAACCTGCCCATCTACACCAATCTTCTTTCTGAAGATCCATTTGCATCCTACGGGTTTTACCCCTTTTGGAGCAAAGTCCAAAGTCCAAACTTTTTTGCTGTACATGGACTCCATCTCGGTCCGCATTGCATCCAGCCATTTTACCGAGTCACCGCTCTGAATGGCTTGCTGGAAGCTAGTAGGCTCACCATAATCCATAGTGCAATCCTCTCTATCCCCGTCTATGAGAAAACCGTAGTATCTCTCGGGCGGATGAGACTGCCTACTACTCCTGCGGAGCGGTGTAGGAATGTCCTGTTCTTTTGAACCTTCTGGTTCTTCCAAGCTTTCAGTAATAGCTTGTGGTTCTGGAATTTCTTCCAGTTCTACCACGCTCCCACTTGTTTCTTTTTCTAAAAACTGATGTTCCAGAAAGTGGGCATGACGAGAAACAAAAACCTTTTGTTCCTCTGCGTAACAGAAAAAACACCCCCTGGAGTTCTTTGGGTATCCCACAAACTTACACAGTACTGAGCGTGCCTCGAGCTTGTCCGCATGCTGCTTTTTAACAAAAGCAGGACACCCCCATGTCTTAAAGTGTTTAAGGCAGGGTTTCTTCCCACTCCACATCTGATATGGTGTGGTAGGCACTGACTTAGTAGGAACTTGGTTCAAAAGATATGCAGCTGTTTCTAGTGCATAACTCCAGAAGGATCGCGGTAACTCATCCTTACTCATCATGGAACGAACCATATCCAATAGGGTTCGATTCCGCCTTTCTGATACACCGTTGTGTTGTGGTGTGTATGGAGGAGTAAGCTGAGAGAGAATTCCATTCTCTTTTAAGAAGCCCAGAAACTCGGCACTCAAGTATTCACCACCTCGATCAGATCTCAGTGTCTTGATACTTTTGTCTGTTTGTTTTTCAACTTCATTCTTGTATTCCCGAAATTTCTCAAAGGCCTCGGATTTATGCTTCATCAAGAAGACATGTCCAAACCTAGAGAAATCATCTGTGAAAGTAATGAAGTATGAATAACCACTTTGTGCATGTGTAGACATTGGACCACACACATCACTGTGTATGAGTCCCAAAAGCTCGCTTGCTCTTTCTCCGTGTCCAGTGAACGGAGTCTTTGTCATCTTTCTCATGAGACGCGATTCACAAGTGGCATAAGACTGGTACTCGAACGGATCCAAGTATCCTTCTTTATGTAACTTTGTCAACCCTGTCTCATTAATGTGACCCAGTCTACAATGCCTTAAGAAAGCCTGATTTAATTCCGGAGACTTTATTTTAAGTTTGTTTTGGACACTGAAGATCTGAGCTTGATTCAATACGTATATCCCGTTTTGTAATGTACCTGACCCAATTAGAACTTGATTTAGGTGGATGTGTACCACATCGCTTACAAAAGTAAAATCATATCCTTCCTTAGAAAGTAAGGATACAGATATGATATTACAAGTCGCACCTGGTACATAAAAACAGTCACGCAGAATCAATATCTGCCCAGTTGTCAGTCCAAGATGATACTCCCCTACGGATTCAGCGTACATGCTCATTCCGTTAGCAACCCTGAGAGTCATATCACCTATATTGATAACCCTACGGTTAATCAGAGCCTGTAACGAATTACAAATATGATATCCTGATCCGGTATCCAATACCCAGGAAGTAGGGTTAACTGACATACGGTTCTCTATTACAAACACACCCGAAGCCGAAGCTACAACATGCTTCGAATTCTGGCAACTGGCTTTGCTGGCCCTGCAATCCTTCTGCCAATGTTCATTCCCGTAACAATAGGAATGTCTCTCTTTTACTATATCCAGTTCTGAAACTTCTGCCCTTCCCTTTCCTTCTTCTTCCCTGGTTTCCTTCAGGGTAGAAGGTAGAGACTGTAGAATCAAGTCAGTATCTAACCCGTTCTTCAACGTGGTCTTTAGGTCCGTAAGCTCAAAATAGCTGGTCTCTGTAAGGACGTTGCCCCCTACAGAAGACCCGATAGCCAACCTCGCTGGAAGCAATTTGTTCGAGGTCTCATATCTTGCGATACGAGATTGCTCTCCATATAAATCTTTGTTATGGAGGAAGATAGAAACTAAGTCCATCTTCTCGTGCTGCCTCTAGTATGCACCATCAACTGAGGCTAACACGAGGCACTTGGATTTCGCACAGTCTTTTTCCGATGTCTCGCGGATATGAATATCCGTGACAGGGGAAACTGGACCTGAGACGGCAGGGGTTGGATCAGTCAAGAGGTGTCCCAGGTTGTCATGGGCAATGGACATATGGACTGACGTTTGCCAGTCATAACAGTCAGATTCAGTCATTTTATTATCTAGATGTAACCAAGGTGTGGTCACTGGGTCGCTGCAATTAAGAGAGAGAGAAGAAAACACTCAGCATGATGCACTTGCAAGTTTAAATTGGTTTTTAATTTATCTAAATAGGATGGCTCGCACTGTCTCTCGAATCCCTCCTCAAACCATAAAGGAAGAATTAGTCAGGATCAATCTTACCGTAAAATACATGCTTAACCGTTCAGCCAGGCCAGTGTCGGTACTTCGAGGGAGGTTTTCCAACGCTTTCGCGAAGTTCCTTTAATTAAGTAACCTCTTTTCAATGTGGGAGTAGCCCCGCTAACACCTTTCTAGACACCTACTTGGTTTATAGCATTGATCATTAAGTGAGAAAGTTCCCGAGGAGTAGCATATACTCACAGTAGGATCGGGATCGAAATATCATCGCGTGACAAAACTGAAGGAATCCTACCAGAATCATCACACTCCAAATGGTATGCAGCGCTAGCAAGTTTCAGTTCTTTTGAAACTCCCGATGTGGATTTTTGCCCCATGCTCTTATGACCTTGACTAAGGCCAACAAATCATAAGTCACATGTCAAGTTCTACCCGTCGTTGTCCAGGTTGATTTGAACTCACCTGTATATACCCTTGACTATGGCCAACAAAGTAATACGACTGTCCCAAACCAACGCATCTATCTATGCAACATATGAATACCCACCAGCTACCAAACACTGTGCCTTGACTAGGGCCAACAAACACAGCTTGAATACTATTGGATATTCATATGAAACGACGAAGGGCTATGAATGGTTTTGGCGAAACCGTGAACGTAGTGAACTTGATATAATCGAAGGAACGAGATAGCTTTAAAAAAGGAGTGGTTCAAGCTCCGCGTTTAAAAGCTGATTTTTGAAAAGAACCGAGTGGTTTTGAAAGTGTTCCAACGACTTTTACTTGGTTTATTTTCTTGCATTAATTTTAATGCGTCCCATCATTTAGTCCTACCATTGCAGAAAACAACGAAAATATAACGTACGCTTATGCCATCCGCGTTCGCCACAGGGTCCCGTCATCACCCGTTAGGTTACTTAACTAACGACAGAGCGGGGGCTCGACTAGCACGGATGCAAAACATAAGCAACGCCTAAATTGATATCATATATAGATATATAACAATGATAGCTAATCCAGATCACAGATGAACACTTTGGATATACTAGGAATCCGCGATTCGTTCAAGCCTGCAATGAAAAGCGGATTACACGGTCGCGATGAATAGCCAATACCCCACCCAAGACCCCTACGGATGCGGCAAACTACCCGCCAAGTACCCGAAGCGAAGCAACCTCCTGTTGGGGTAAAAATTTAAACCCCGGTTGACTAAGTCAAAATCAAAGTCAACCCCAAGCCAAGTGGGCCCAAGCCCAGATCCAGTGGGCCCATGCCCGGGTCGAACCCGAACATGAAGCGGCCGGCCTCCCCCCATGCCAAGATAAAAATTTTGTAATAAATAATTTTGTTGTATTTCTTTTATTTTACTTTTGGATAAATGTAAGAAAAATAGGCATAAAGCCAAATTTTTGTAAAGCCCATGGCTTATGTGCAAGAAGAGATGGCACATGAGCCATGGGATAGGCAAAATGCCATTTTGTGAAGCCCAAGGGGCTATGTGTATAGTGTGTAGCCTATAAAAACAACGATAATGAAATATCCCAACAACTTTTTCTCTCTCCAAAAAAGTTTCAGATCTGAGATCTTTCTTCCTTCTTCAAGGTTCCAAAACCTTCTTCTTTCTTTTGAATTAAATCAAGAGTTCTACTCTCTTTTTTATAAAATAAATTAGTTTTTCACCACAAAACCCATCAAGGGGAACTCAGATCTTCCATTAGATCTCAAAAAGGAGTGATTTTTAAAATTCCATATCTCTTGATCTTCAAGATCCAGCCAACAGAGGAGGAAGAAGAAGAACCCATTTCCCCAACCAAAACATTTTTTTCTTTTTTTTCAGGAGTCCAACTCCTCTCTGATTTCTCTTTTCAGAAATCTTTTTTTTTTTGAGGCTAAAAGCCTCTTATCCTCGCCGGCGCGTGCGCAAAGCGCCCACGTGCCGACACGTGGCGCGCGCGCTTGCGCTCCAGCGCGCAGCGCAAGTGCGCAAAGCGCAAGTGCGCAAAGCGCCAGCGTGCCGACACGTGGCGCACCTGCGCGCAGCGCTCTTGCGCAAAGCGCCCGCGTGACGACACGTGGCACGCGCGCTTGCGCACCTGCGCGCAGCGCTCTTGCGCAAAGCGCCCGCGTGCCGACACGTGGCGCGCGCGCGCTTGCGCACCTGCGCGCAGCGCTCTTGCGCAAAGCGCCCGCGTGCCGACACGTGGCGCGCTTGCGCCTGAGCGCACGGCACCTAAGCGCACAGCGCTCAAGGCGCTGGCCCCACGCATCCCTTGGATGCCTTTTCCCCCTCTTTTTATGTACATACATATACATATACATATGTATACAAATTCACACATATACATACTCCGCAACATTCTCCCCCTCCAAAAAATTTTCGGGCCGGGGCGCTGCCCGATGAGGATGATAGGCAGAAAGACCCCTCGGTCCATGGAGAGTCAAGCTCGGACAGCGAGGAAGAGCCGACATTCCGCCGCAGGACTGCAGAGCAGGAGCTGCTTCAAGAGCTTCGAAAACAGCTCAGGAGCAAAGATAAAGAGATGGCCAAGCTCTATTCAAAGATTGACGACTTAACGAACGTGGTGATGCAGCTTACGGCTCAAATGGCTCGAGCGCCTCCTAATCAAGCACAAACCGTTGGTAATCAGCCGGGTGATGACAATCCGAGGCAGCCAATGCCTGTTCCTTCGGGTCCAAGACTGGTCGAGCCACATGAAAGCCGGCCACACTCCGCTTCTGGGGACGCCTTGGACCCAGATAGCACCATCCCACTAACACAGGATCGGATAATGGATTTGGTCACCAGCAAGGTTAAAACATTGGTGGCCGAAGCTGAAGCTCAGAAAGAAATCGGTAGTAGTGGGCGGCCATATCCCGCGCAATACGACCTGATTGAGTTCCCAAGCGGCTACGTCATTCCTAAGTTCGTAAGATTTGATGGAACGGGGAATGCAAATCAGCACGTCGCCCACTTCAAAGCATCGTACGGAAATACAGGGGGCAATGACGCGCTCCTTCTTCGTCAATTTGTCAACAGCCTGACCGGTGTCGCTTTCGACTGGTACGCGAGCATACCAGACGGGTCCGTCATTACCTTTGCCCAAATGGAGTCTCTGTTCCGGCAAAGATTCATGAGCGTCAGTGATAAAATCTCCATTGCCGACCTTGTGAGGACCAAGCCGGGGAAGAATGAAAGCAACACTGACTTTATCGCCCGATGGCGTAATCTCACGGTCAAGTGCGAACCGCCGCTGGAGCAGGACCAGTCCGTCAGCCTTCTTATTGGGAACCTCAGCAATTGGATGGTCCCATTCTTGTGTACAGCGGGCCTCAAGACATTTCAGGAGCTAACCAAGAAAGTCCAGATGCTGGAACGCTCGAAGCAAGAATCCCCGCCGGACTCTTAGAGAGTCAAAACCTGGAAAAGCAAGCGGGACGACAACCGTAGAAGTGGGAGTTCCAGCAGTACCAATGTCTTCAATGCGTCCGAAAATGAAGAAAAGCGAAGGGCGGGCGAATCCAAAACCAACCGGTCTCGAAAGCCATTGCTGGGAGGAGATGGGCCTTCCCTAGAGGAGAAAAAGAACAAGATTTACTCTTTCAGAAGGGACAAGGTCCGTAAGATATTTAAAGATGCCTTGAACAACGGCCTACAATTGCCGGAGTCGAAAAGACCCCTAGAAGCAAAAATGACCGACAATCCTCTGTATTGCCCGTACCACCGAGTAGTGAGCCATGCGATCGAGGATTGCTATATCTTTAAGGACTGGGTCGAGAGGCAGTACAAGGCTGGAGAGATCGAGCTGTCTAAAAGCGTGTTGGTGAACAATCAAGTTGCAACCGCCAACTTTATACAGACGGAAACTGAAGCCTTCTGGGAGCAGACAGCCGAACCCGCTGCCCTGAGAAATGAAACGGACTCATCACAGCCTCCGTGGAGTACGCACATATCTAATAAGATGAAGAAGATGATAAAACTACTTCGGAAGGAACCCAGGATGGAATGGGAAGGGCAGAAGAAGCCTACCAGTCCAGCTGCCAATGCGGCTCCATCAGGCTCAAAATCCAAGAAGTTCAAGAAGAAGAAAAATGCAGCTCGACGCGAAAAAGAGTCTGCAGAGAGATCGACCATTCAAAAATATATCGATTCCCTCGAAGAATATGAACAAAAGGAAAGAACATTGATTCAATTGAATGTGTTCTTCCCTGTACAAGCGGCTGAAATTCTGGAGGAGTTAGAAGAAGACTCCAATGAAGAGATCCCAGTAGTGACCTGCTACGCCATCCATCTTGGAAGCGACTCGGAAGAGGAGCTTTGTTTTCCCGAAGAGGATGAGGAGCTCGCCACAAAAGCCAATCAAATCCGGCTCAGAAGCGGCAGGGCTCTACCGCCAAATCAGGGCAACGCCCCAAAAGGGAAGGAAAAACAAGTCGCCAATGATGAAGAGGGCAGAAAACCGGCTGATGAAAACATAAGTCCTTCCTCGGTGGACTATAATGTCTTGGCACATCTCCGGAAGCTTCCGTCTCTCCTGAGCATCTACGACGCCTTGGTCCTATCTAAAGAGCTTAGAGATGTTCTCATCCACGCTCTACAAAACCCCGAGCGGTATCAGGCTCACTTTGCGGAAATTAATATGAAAGAAGCCCAGCACGCTTTGCATGCCGCCGCAGTCACATTTAAGGATGAAGACTTGCTACTGGGAATGGCTGAGCATAATCGGCCGCTTTACGTGACCGGGTACAGCGACGGAGATCGAATTAATCGCATATTGATTGATCCGGGGTCCTCAGTGAACATCATGAACTTGCGAACTCTGAAGAGTTTATCAATGGACGTCCGACACCTGTCAAGGGAAAGGATTGCCATTCAAGGGTTCAACCAAAATTGTCAGCAAGTTCTGGGGTCTATAGCTTTGCCAATCAAATTCGGGGATCTGCAAATTGAAGCTAAGATATACGTGATCGACGCCGACACGTCTTATAAGATTCTCTTAGGGCGGCCGTGGCTCCACGATTACGGCATCATTCCGTCAACTCTCCATCAATGCATGAAGTATACTAAAAATGGCGAAGAAAGACGCATTGACGGAGACATCCAGCTGTTCGGTGTGCATGAAGTCCGCTATGAAGATTCTCGGTACTTTATGAACCACCAAAATGCTAAGCCACAACTGACCGAAGATAGACCGGCCCCAAGACCCAAAAGCAAATCTGATCCGGTTGTCACTTTCAAAAGTAAAAACGCCCAAGTGCGCCCACATTTCGGTAGCGACACTGACGAGTCCGACGCTGGAAGCCCGTCCTTCCGTAAAACTCACCCTCGTTTCGGCAGCGATACAGACGAATCTGTCACTGAAGCCCCATCTAGCAGTAATGTCCGCCCTCATCTTGGCAGCGACACTGAAGAGTCAGAGGAAGAGGACCTGCCGTGCAACAGCTGTGCAGATCGGCCCCCCGTGCAGCAAGCGAAACTACGAGAGACCTTCGAAGTCGCAGAAGGGTCCCTGGCCGTCACAAGGGTGCCGGAGCATATGTGCAAAGAGCTCGGCGCATTGTCAGTCTCTACCGTAGACCAGCTGAAAACTTTCTATGTGCCCGGGAGGAAAAATGGACAGAAGGGCATCCTGTTTTACGGGTCAACCCCCGTTGTGCACCCGGACGATCTTTCTGTCGCGTGCCTTCCCTATGAGAGAGGCATAAGAGCCGTCCTCAATCCCAGATACTATGCGCCCGAGATGCGGGAATACTTTAAAAAGTGCGGATGCCGGTTATATCAGACGGAGTCCGAAGCAAAGTTTTACGAAGGGCTATGGCATCCACCCCAGGTCCGAGCACTCATCGATGGACGAATTCCAGATAGACGGGGCATAGGCTACATTCAACCTGATTCCAAAGCGTGCTACATGATCCATGTTGGTGAGGCCAGCGAAAGATCAAATGATGATGACGAGATAGCCGAGCCAGAAGAAGCTCCTCAAGAGCTCGTAGATGGCGGACAAGCAATCTTTGATGAGCTAACCGAGATTGACTTAGGAACGCCCGATAATCCAAGGCCAACCTATATCAGCTCACTCTTGTCGGAGGAAATGAAAGAGCAGATAATTGCCCTGCTGCACGAGTTCGTCGACTGCTTCGCGTGGACGTACAAAGAAATGCCTGGCCTTTCCCCTGAAGTGGCCGTACATAAGTGTAAGTGCACGGCGGCGCCCCGGCCGTCAATCCGACGCCGGAATGCGGAAGCGGTGATAAACTTAAATTTTGCGGACTTTGCAAACCGGCACCACCGCGCACTAAACTCCGGATCGTAACCATTAACAAGTCTAAGCTAACTAGAAGACGGGTTAGAGATTTACCGACTGATCCGAGTCCTCCGGTCTTCATCTCCACTCCGATCTCCTCGCGGGATCTCCGGTCGTCGCCTCTTCACCGGAAGGGCACCACGTCGCCTGCATCTTTTACGGGCTCCCGCCTCAATACCGAGGCAACTCGGGCGCGAAGTAGGCTAGCCGACTCGTCCAAGATTTGCTGTAGGAAGTGTAGTGTAGAGGCTACTTGTCTCTTTGGGGTTTGTTGCCTTTGGATGGAGGAATGAAGATTGAACTTTGGAGGGAAATGAAGCTACCAATTTTGCAAGCCAAATGAGATGAACAAATGAAGCACATAAATCAATCTCTCATTTTTCTTCTCCACCATGAAGTGGCCGGCCAAAATCATCAAGGAAATTGGTGGAGGAAAGAATGGATATATATGATGAAGGGAGGTGAGTGTAGGAGTGAAGAAGGGGTGACCACAACCAAGACAAAGAAACATGCAAGCATGCTTCAACTCACATCAAACCCATACCCTTATCAAATCACAAATAAAGAAAGTCATGGTGCAAGAAAAGAAAGCTATCATAATAGATCTTTATGCAAGAAAACCCCTCCACAAATGTAATTTGCAAAACTGCAAATTACCCCCTCTATCGGAAAAGTCCGGCCGGGAAAGAACAAAGGAAAACCGGCCGGAACGGAATGCAAACTGGCAACTCCAGAAAACTGGTCCCGTAATAAATTACAGGAAAACCCCGATACTGTGCATACACACCCGCATCTGTATTCAGTCCGGATACAAATGCAAAGAGACAAAATCTACACTGTACTAAACTAGGACCGGCTTAAACCAAAGCCGGCTAGTAATATCCGTTCGATCCTGATCCGTGCAATACCGCACGTATCTGATCGAACCCTGCCATAAACCTATACGGCTACTAGTACAAACCGTCCGATCCTGATCCGTGCAATACCGCACGTATCTGATCGGACCCTGCCATATCTCCATACGGCCTCTACAGCGTTTCGCCCGAAAGCTTGAGTAACTGAAAGTGTGGTGGACTCTAAAGACTCGTCAATACTATGGCTGTGGATTTAACCACTTGCACGTCAGAGGTATAAGCCAATACATAACGGGCCACCAGCTATTGACTAAAAGGGACGTCGATGAGCGAACTCATCCTGACACCCTACTGAGCCTGTCAGTGACAATATCCGTGCAGTCCGGTCCGTTCGTCTATGAGTATCGCATGGCGGGCCTAGGGGGTTGGTAAAAGTCAGACCCCCAAAAGCGGTACAAGTCGTGTCGGAGTGTAGCCCAGAACACCCTGAGATACTACTGGAATACCTACCAGTAAATCTCCTTGCCTTGGCCAAGGACTTTGTGTAATGGCTCTCCTAGACACAGCACGACCTCACCCCCAATACCGGGAGAGACGAACCCCTGAAGATACGCTCACTGCCTCCATGTGGCTCGGGACTGTACCCAACTAAAACCTGTTTGCACGACTCCTTTGAGCCGTGGTAGGGTAGTAATCAAAGTACAGTGGGAACTCACACGAGACAAATGACGATCCCCAGGTCGATGAACTAACCTGCACACATGTCACCAGGGAACTGCCATCTGACGTCTGGTATATGACCAACTAGCATGTTCCCGGCGAGTCCTGTCCGGTGTACTCATAACCCAATGAGCACCTGTATACATCTTAGGTGATCCAACTGACACCAGTGGCTTGTGAGACCGGCCACCGCCCATCGTCGGGGTCTCGACTGTATACACTAGTCTACTAATGGAGTATCGATGCCCAGTCTCGAAACTCCCACGACTAGGGACCTTTTAAGGATAAGCTTGTAGACCGCAGCTCCCACTTATATGATCGCCCTCATACTGCTGGTGGTCAAGCAAGAATCCTAGGGGCTCTATCAACGTGTAATAGCGACGTGTCATGTCACCTAAAGCAGTACACGATGATAAAGGTAAACCAGATAGCATACTATCATCTCGAGTAAGACTGTCCTACCGGGATAGGTCCTCCCTCAATCATTACAATCACGTACCTGTGACCTAATAATTGACTCTGAGGGCACTATCTCCAACAATCTCCCACTTGCACTCAAGGCTAATTATTGCGATGTCGCATACTCACAGCCCGTGTGATACCGAACATCCAACTCCTCTACTAGTCAGTCTCACAAAGCTCGTTTGCGGAACTATTGCGTTCGAGGAATAGCCTCAGTGAGTGGATCCGCTTAGTTGTTTCTTTCTATGTCTCTCTATATCTCAAGTTCGCGGAGAAACCCATCTCCCGAAATGAGCAATACCTGTCTTAGAATGTGTCTGGATGTCTGATGGGACATAGCTCATAATTGAACTCCAAATCCAAACTTCTTAGACTGTATTGACAACTGAACTTAATCAGTGTCCTGCGCGCCATGCCTCCCTCAGTATTGCCTTGGATCACCTGTCCAAAATACTGCCCTACATCAGATGGAAAACTATAACTCTGACAACCTCCTTGTCGTCCATGTCACCTTGGAAGCCTGGAATGATAACCGTCTCCTGAATGAGGCTGTCGTTATCATATCCCTAGAACATCCACTTATGTTCTAAAACTGCTTCCGACTGTTTCTCCAGGATTGGATTAATGTCAACTTATTGCATCTAGTGCAAGAACAACATCTGGTGTGGTACTTGACATCTCACGATTGACTCAATTGCCTGAGCAAGTGATCTGCCAATCATGCCCGTCCCTCTCCCCTTTAGTCTGTAAGACACGTTTGGAGAGGGTGACTCCATTACCTGCAGGTACACTACCGTGCCAGGAGTCGTCCATCCTAAATACTCTTAGAATGCTGTCAAGCACCCTGATTGGGAAACCACCCAAATCTAGATCTAAAACCATAGATCTAGTAACCAGTATGTCTGATATAAAATCCATTTCCTTTGTGGAGAAACAACTGTGTGACGACCAAAGTATAACCGATCGTAGTGTAGGAGTTTCTTTTCCTACTCTGTGTAGGTCATCCAAATACCAGGATATCACACCCTACTACCTTCTCAACAGATCCATCCCCTATTCTGATGAAGTCAAACCCATGACTGTCACGTCAGAAATAGATGATCTATCTCCGCTACATCTGCTCTAGTCTATAAATAGACATAAGCTACCTGTCCACCAATGCTTCCGCTGCTCCCACTGACTACGACAACCCTCTGGCAGAGTCATATAGACGTACACTTCTAAAGCAAGTTTAGAACGACGCTATACTCATCCTCCTGCCGGGTCTCGCAGCCTGGAACAACAGCAATGGTAATTGTGGGTAAACAAGAACTTCCCTGTCACCGTCCTTGAGGCTACCGTAGTACCTCTCGGGTGCCTGAAGTTACCCGCCTTATCTGCGGAGTGGCCAATGGAATGTCAATCCAGATTGAATCTTTAGGTTCCTTATCAAATCTTCAGTAATCGTTTGTGGTTCTGGAATTACTTCCAGTTCTACCATACTCCCACTACTGTTTTCCTGAAAAAAAAAATCCATTTTTAATTTAAAACTGTGGCGAGTCTAGAACAATATTGCTATTGTTCATCCAGATGGTAGAAAGTCAACCCTCGTCATAGCCTGGGTCAACCCACAAACAGCCATTACAGAAACGTGCCTTGAGTTGTCCAGTGTCTGGTTTTAAGCATAAACCGAACAACTCCCCGTACCTTAACTATGTTAAGATATGAACTGTTCTATATCCAATATAGAAACAGAGGCACTGATTTAATTGAACCAGATTCAAATCATGCAGCTATCTCCAGCGCATGTCAACTAAATGGAAGGAGGCCGATCAGCGTTACTTAACATAGGAATACTTCCAATTATGAGTTACCTGAAAGAGAAGCAATTTCTCTTTATCATTACTATCAACTGAACACCATACACAAGTATCTACATCTTCGATCACTATGAAGAATCCCGATACTTATGACACCTGGTTCTCCACTCTATTCAAATACCAATAACTTCTCCAAATTCGGACCCTGTGTTTCCACGAAACACTTGTCTAAAAACTAGAGAAGTCATAAGTAAACTGAATGTAGTACGAGGACCAACCCCTCTGCCCTGATGGACCCTGGACAACATACAATCCTTTGTATAAGTCCCTTGAGTCTGATAACTCATTCACTGTGTGTCGTAGGTTGAAAACTGTACTTATGGTTAAGAAGAATTACACCGCTGTTTAATGCTCCTTACCTAACCATCCACTGATATAGGTAAATGTCGTAGACATAATTTCAAAAAGGTATATCTCACTCTATGAAAATAGACGTACAGATATATCAATTTGAAATTGGTTCATAGCAGCGGATATTCAAAACCAAATATTTGCCGACCGGCAAACAGCCCAGGTGATTTCCTCAAATATCACCGATTACAACGAATCCCGATATAATGAGGATGATCACCCAATTCCCAATAACTTACTCCCACCCATCATCTGTAAGACCATACAGATATGAGAATCAAACCTGGTAAATACATACCCTGGAGCAAGTGTCTAATCGGGAAATCAGTTTCCTTTTAACAGTACATAGTGAGACTGAAACATTGAAATGTTTCGATGGGGTATCCTGGTATTCCTAGTAATGCCCTTTCCATTATCCAGATTCACAATTGTAACCGTATAATTCTTTGCCACCTCTCCAAATCCCTTCATATGTCTTTAGTCTTTACCTTCTGCACACCCTTTTAGGCCAAATGGTTTTCTTCCTTCCCTACCGTACGGCACCAGCCTATGGTTTGGAAGAAGACTATCCAATAAGCATAATGGGTGTACTGTCCCAATCCTAGGAACACTCGCAATGAGAGAGGGTGAAGATAAAAGACAACCGAATAAACCTTATTCCTATTTCTCCTGAACCAGAATCCATCCCCGAACTGGAACAAGTTCCATTCGAGTTCGTATATAACCATACGATGGAGTATCCAAATAAACTGTGGATCTTCGTAGTGATACGGAGTGTCCTGGAGAAATACAAAGGTGATGTGGGAGTGGTAACGAAATATTTGGTTTGGTCGTGAATATCTGTTGCAATTTACTTTGCCCTCTTACTAATCCCTTGTTTTGTCTGAACTTAATACCTTCTGTACACCGTCGTTATGCTAATTGGTTTTCTTCATTCCCTACCGGTCGGCACCAGCCTAAGGTTTGGAAGAAGACAATCCAATTTGCGTAATAGGTGTACTACCCCTAAACCAAGGAGTACTCGTAACCTGAGAGAGGGTAAAAGGAAAAGACAACTGAATAATCCTATCCGTTTTCTCCAGAACCGGAAACCATCCTCGAATCCCTTCGAGTTCGTATCTAACCATACGATGGTTTTGTCCAATGGAAGTGGGCGTTCGTAGTAAAACGGGGTGTCCTGGAGAAAAGGGTAAAAGTAGGAGTGGCAATGAGGTTCGCAACTCTGACAATCCAAAAGCCAGTGTTAAGAAGGTTCGGTCAACTTGGTCACTGAGTCAAAGTCTTAGGGTCGGGTCAATGGTCGCTGCCAGAGAGAGAGAGAGAAGAAACACTCAGCGTGCACTCTAACCTAGATCAGAATGGTTACCAATTTATCTAATCTGGAAACCTCCCACTGTACCTCAAATTCTCCTCCAAACCTGAAAGAAGAATTAGTCGGGGTCACCCGAGGAGTAAACCAACTCATCAGTGGGAATCGGGATCCAACTCTCATCGCATGATAACGTGACGGAATCCGCTCACGCTATCACACTCCAGAAGGTATGCGCATATCTGGCAAGTTTCAGTACTTTTGAAACTCTCGATGTGATTTCTGCCCCATGCTCTTATGACCTTGGCGTGAGGTCAAAATATCATAAGTCACATGTCAAGTTCTGCCCGTCATTATCCAGGTTAATCTGAACCCACCCGTACATACCCTTGACGTAGGCCAAAATAGTAGTACGACTGTCCCAAACCAACGCATCTATCTATGCAACAGATAAATACCCGGCAGCTACCAATCACTATGCCTTGGCGTGAGGTCAAAATACATAGCTTGAATACTACCGAATATTTAACTGAAATGACGGAGGGCTACGAATGGTTTCTGGCGAAAACCTTTAACGTAATGAACTTGATATCGTTGAAGGAACGGATAGCTTTTTAGAAAATATAGTGACGAAAACCTTTACTAAAGAGGTCACTCCCGGTGAAGGGATCTCGGCTCTTTCCCCGTAGAATGGGGTGCAGGATATTCCAACTGAATACCACGGTGCAAAGCAAAAGTAATCGGCTATAGTGAAGTTAATGCCCTGACGCAAACTTCTGTCCAAGGGGTCACTCCCGGTGAAGGGATCTCGGCCCTTGCCTCGTCGACTGAGGAGCAGGATATTCCAATGAATACCACGATGCAAAACAAAAGTGAACGTCCTTGCAATAACAGCTTTTTGAAAAGTGTTCCAACAACATCAGATTAGGTTTGTTTAACTTGCATTGATCCGAATCAATGCAGTCCCATCAATTGATCACACCACAAAGAACGAAAATATACTGACGTACGTATATGCCATCCGCATTCGCCACTGGGTCCCGTCATCACCCGTTAGGTTAGCTAACTAACGGCAGAGCGGGGACTGGACTAGCGCGGATGAAAAACATATACAACATCTACTAATATATATACCAATATATAGTATTTCGCTCAAGGCGTGAATAAAATGCAACATCACAGAAATGTACAGCATCACAGAACAATACAGATATTTGGGATCCCCGGGTTTCACAGAGCCACTACTGAAACCCGACGTTCCCCTGGTCGTGTGGATAGCCTGTGCAATGAAATCCTAGACCCCTACGGGCGCGGCAAGTCACCCGCCAAAAACTGAAGCGAGGCAGCCCCCTTCAGCACCGTGAATGGACCACCCAGCACTTCATGGAATCCGGTAACTTGGGCACCCCTCCTGGGTCAAACCTGTACCCCCTACGAGTGCGGTGAATAGCCCGCCAATCCTAGAGTGAAGCCCCCTCCCTCTCAATACCATGAGATGCGGGCTTGTTGCCCTCTAGAACCCGGCTATCCGTGCACCCCTCCGCGGGGCAATCCTAGTACGGAAAGTAAAATATACATACACCGGGTACATCGACCGCAACCAGGTCGTGCCCCAAAAGAATAATACAAACAGGCAGTGACGGCAGTCCACATGTCGGACGCTCGCCCCGCAATATCAAATGTACATAATACGACAGCACTGTACTAGCATTGCATCCAGGCTACCCCCACGACCGATCCGCAACAACACAGCAAATACATAGAACATCAACGTGAAAATCACGTTCGCAAATCCGTCTAACCGGGCTATAGCAGTTAGACCGGATTTACCGATCGAGTGACATTCACGGTCGCAGATATAATGTAAATACTGTGAAAAATGTGTTTAAAAAATTTCCGATTGATCAAACAATTAACAAGTGGGCCCCAAAGAAAACTGTAGCACTCACAGAAATAATTGGCCCAACTTTAATATTCCAAAGCCCATATTTTAAGCCCAGAAGGCCTCTGTAAAAAAATGGTGAAGTGATGTGAATAGTGCGCGGCGGAAGGGCCGCACAAAGGTGGTTTTCGCGGCGGTTCCGCGCTCCAACTGTGGAGTTACTTCGTCAAATTTTTACAGAACTCTTAGATTTTCCAGTACATCAATATTTTACAACCTGAAAAATTTTTCGAGACTGAAAAATTTCAACAGAAACTGTCGTGGGTAAAATGCAGTTTTGGAACTTTTTGATCGATCGGAAATGCAAACACATTACACAAAGTTAGACTAAGTTAATGGCGAGGCTCTGATACCACTGTAAGTGCACGGCGGCGCCCCGGCCGTCAATCCGACGCCGGAATGCGGAAGCGGTGATAAACTTAAATTTTGCGAACTTTGCAAACCGGCACCACCGCGCACTAAACTCCGGATCGTAACCATTAACAAGTCTAAGCTAACTAGAAGACGGGTTAGAGATTTACCGACTGATCCGAGTCCTCCGGTCTTCATCTCCACTCCGATCTCCTCGCGGGATCTCCGGTCGTCGCCTCTTCACCGGAAGGGCACCACGTCGCCTGCATCTTTTACGGGCTCCCGCCTCAATACCGAGGCAACTCGGGCGCGAAGTAGGCTAGCCGACTCGTCCAAGATTTGCTGTAGGAAGTGTAGTGTAGAGGCTACTTGTCTCTTTGGGGTTTGTTGCCTTTGGATGGAGGAATGAAGATTGAACTTTGGAGGGAAATGAAGCTACCAATTTTGCAAGCCAAATGAGATGAACAAATGAAGCACATAAATCAATCTCTCATTTTTCTTCTCCACCATGAAGTGGCCGGCCAAAATCATCAAGGAAATTGGTGGAGGAAAGAATGGATATATATGATGAAGGGAGGTGAGTGTAGGAGTGAAGAAGGGGTGACCACAACCAAGACAAAGAAACATGCAAGCATGCTTCAACTCACATCAAACCCATACCCTTATCAAATCACAAATAAAGAAAGTCATGGTGCAAGAAAAGAAAGCTATCATAATAGATCTTTATGCAAGAAAACCCCTCCACAAATGTAATTTGCAAAACTGCAAATTACCCCCTCTATCGGAAAAGTCCGGCCGGGAAAGAACAAAGGAAAACCGGCCGGAACGGAATGCAAACTGGCAACTCCAGAAAACTGGTCCCGTAATAAATTACAGGAAAACCCCGATACTGTGCATACACACCCGCATCTGTATTCAGTCCGGATACAAATGCAAAGAGACAAAATCTACACTGTACTAGACTAGGACCGGCTTAAACCAAAGCCGGCTAGTAATATCCGTTCGATCCTGATCCGTGCAATACCGCACGTATCTGATCGAACCCTGCCATAAACCTATACGGCTACTAGTACAAACCGTCCGATCCTGATCCGTGCAATACCGCACGTATCTGATCGGACCCTGCCATATCTCCATACGGCCTCTACAGCGTTTCGCCCGAAAGCTTGAGTAACTGAAAGTGTGGTGGACTCTAAAGACTCGTCAATACTATGGCTGTGGATTTAACCACTAGCACGTCAGAGGTATAAGCCAATACATAACGGGCCACCAGCTATTGACTAAAAGGGACGTCGATGAGCGAACTCATCCTGACACCCTACTGAGCCTGTCAGTGACAATATCCGTGCAGTCCGGTCCGTTCGTCTATGAGTATCGCATGGCGGGCCTAGGGGGTTGGTAAAAGTCAGACCCCCAAAAGCGGTACAAGTCGTGTCGGAGTGTAGCCCAGAACACCCTGAGATACTACTGGAATACCTACCAGTAAATCTCCTTGCCTTGGCCAAGGACTTTGTGTAATGGCTCTCCTAGACACAGCACGACCTCACCCCCAATACCGGGAGAGACGAACCCCTGAAGATACGCTCACTGCCTCCATGTGGCTCGGGACTGTACCCAACTAAAACCTGTTTGCACGACTCCTTTGAGCCGTGGTAGGGTAGTAATCAAAGTACAGTGGGAACTCACACGAGACAAATGACGATCCCCAGGTCGATGAACTAACCTGCACACATGTCACCAGGGAACTGCCATCTGACGTCTGGTATATGACCAACTAGCATGTTCCCGGCGAGTCCTGTCCGGTGTACTCATAACCCAATGAGCACCTGTATACATCTTAGGTGATCCAACTGACACCAGTGGCTTGTGAGACCGGCCACCGCCCCTCGTCGGGGTCTCGACTGTATACACTAGTCTACTAATGGAGTATCGATGCCCAGTCTCGAAACTCCCACGACTAGGGACCTTTTAAGGATAAGCTTGTAGACCGCAGCTCCCACTTATATGATCGCCCTCATACTGCTGGTGGTCAAGCAAGAATCCTAGGGGCTCTATCAACGTGTAATAGCGACGTGTCATGTCACCTAAAGCAGTACACGATGATAAAGGTAAACCAGATAGCATACTATCATCTCGAGTAGGACTGTCCTACCGGGATAGGTCCTCCCTCAATCATTACAATCACGTACCTGTGACCTAATAATTGACTCTGAGGGCACTATCTCCAACAATAAGTTGGCTATATCTTCTGATGCTAAGCCGGTCAAACAAGCTCCTCGAAGAATGAGAAGGGAACTAGAAGAAAAGGTCATCGAGGAAACTAAGAAGCTCATCGATGCCGGCTTCATCAGGGAAGAGAAATATGCAGACTGGATCGCATGCATAGTCCCAGTGAAGAAGAAAAATGGGCAGATCCGAGTTTGTGTCGACTTCAGGGACCTCAACAAGGCATGTCCTAAAGATGACTTCCCGCTACCGGTCATGGAAATGATGGTCGATGACACCTCAAATTACGAGTTGTTCACCTTCATGGATGGCTCGTCTGGATACAATCAGATCAAGATGTCGCCTGAGGATAAGAAGCACACAGCATTTCGAACCCCGATCGGAATATATTGCTACAAGGTGATGCCGTTCGGATTGAAGAACGCAGGTGCTACATATCAAAGGGCAATGACTAATATCTTTGATGACCTAATCCATAAAGTCGTCGAATGCTATGTTGATGATCTGGTCGTCAAAACTAAAGCCAAGGCCGACCAAATCCAAGATCTTAGGACCGTTCTCACCAGACTGAGGGAATACGATCTGAAGATGAATCCTCTGAAATGTGCTTTTGGAGTGTCATCGGGAAAATTCCTGGGTTTTATAGTCCGGCATCGAGGGATCGAAGTTGACCCATCAAAGATAAAGGCCATCATGGAGATGCCCCCTCCGAAGAGTCTGACGCAGCTAAGATCTTTTCAAGGCAAGCTTGCTTATATACGGAGGTTTATCTCAAATTTATCGGGGAGATGTAGGCCCTTCTCAAAGCTCATGAAGAAAGGAGCTCCTTTTATCTGGGATGCCGAATGTCAAGCAGCGTTCGAAAGCATCAAACAGTACTTGTTGCACCCTCCAGTGCTGGCCGCTCCCATTCCAAATAAACCGCTGATTCTCTATACTGCCGCGCTGGACGAGTCACTCGGTGCGCTCCTTGCCCAGAATAACGAGGAGGGAAAAGAAAATGCCATCTACTACCTCAGTCGAACTCTAGTCGGGGCGGAACACAACTATTCCCCAATCGAAAAGCAATGCCTGGCTCTGATATTTGCTGTGAAGAAGCTGAGGCACTATTTGCTCGCTCATCGGGTTATGCTGATCTCCAAGGTCGACCCGCTCAAACACTTGATGACCAAAGCAAGCCTAGCCGGCAGAATGGCAAGATGGGCTGTCATTGTAAGTCCGTGTTGCCCACCCCGGTGCTTACGGGGAGGCGGAAAACATAATAAAAAACGGATTTTTAATGACTTAGGCAACATGGACCAAGCTTGTGAGGATCTTTGCTAAACGAAAACTAGCTAAAGTAAACTAACAACTAACTAAGTTGTAGAAAGGTTATACCTTGAGCTCGAACTCCTTCTCTCCTTGCTCGTCGGAATGGTAGAAAGGCTTCACCTTGCTTGTCTTCTTCCGTCAAAGAAAGATCCACTTGAAAGCCACCACCTTTAGCTTCAACTCCAAGCTAGGAGTAACTAGAGTACAAGAAATGCTAAGACTTGAACCCTAGAAGAGAGTAGAGAGGATCAAGTGAAGGTTTTTCTCAAGCTTTTTGTTTCTCAACACATGAGAGGGAGAGAGCTTGAGGGAGAGGATGAACAAGAGAGAGAAATGATATGAGAGAATGAGAAAATAATAGAGCTCTTCTCACTAATATGTGTGAATTAATTTAATTGAATAATTAGCTAGATAATTATCATGGTAAATCATGACATGACCATTATCATTTCAAATTGCAAAGATCAAAAAGCATCTTCCAAAAGAAATTATGATGGTCAAAGTGTCAACCTTGGTCAACAAGTCAAAGAAGTCAAAAGGTCAACAACCACAACCATGGATAATTATCAAACTAATTACTAATTAACAATAACACACACATAAATATTAGGGCTAATAAAATGACAATAGCAATTAACCCTAATCAAGGTCCTCTCCCTCAATCTCAAGCAACTGTGCATACACACCCGCATTCGTGATCCGAGGAACACGAACACAATGAGAAAAACCAATCTCAAATCATATACTAGGATCCGGCTTAAACCAAAGCCCGCTAGTATAAACTGTCCGGACAGCAAACGTGCACAAGTGCGCGAATGTGAACGAACCCTGTCGCAAAACCATGCGACCTCTACTCATTTTGCCTAAAGGCGAATAGCTCTCTGTGTGGGACTCTAAAGACTCGACACTACGCTGGCAGTGGGTTTAACCACAGACCGCAAGCGGCACTAGCTGTACGTAACGGTCCCCAGGTAGATGTCGATAAGAAGACTGACGAGGTGAACCCCATCTGCACTCCTACTGAGCCTGTATGTGACAGTCTCCGTACAGTCCGGTCTGTTCGTCTGATACATCGCATGGCGGGCCTAGGGGGGCGGTGAACGTCAGTCCCCTAATAGCGGTACAAGTCGTGTCGGAGTGTAGCCCAGAACACCCTGAGATAACACTGGAAACCTACCAGTATATCTCGCTTGCCCTGGCCAGGGACTACTTGTGTAATGGCTCTCCTAGACACAGCGCGATGTCAACCCCCAATACCGGGAGAGACGAATCCTGTCTAACCGTCACTGCCTCCAAGTACTTCGGGACTGCACCCAAAAACTACCTGTTTGCACAGCTCCTTTGAGCCGTGGTAGGGTAGTAATCAAAGTGCAGTGGGAACACACTCGAGGCGAAGTGACAGTGTCAAGTCAGCGGACTAAGCTGTACTCATGTCACCTGGGAACTGATAACTGACGATAGGTATATTACCAACCAACAGTTCCCGACGAGTCCTGTCCAGTGTACTCGTAACCTAACGAGCACCCGCATACTATCCCAAGTACGACGTACTAACGGCTGTGGGACAAACCGTCTCCCACACTGGGATGAGAAGCGCATACGCTAGTCTGCTCCGGAGTATCGATGCCCTGTCTCGATAGTCCAACGACCAGGGACCTGTATAAGGATGTGCTTATAGATTACCCAGCTCCCACGAGTGCGAGCGCCATCACAACGCTGGTAATCAAGCAAAGATCCTAAGGGCTCTACTAATATGTATACCAGCAATATGCTAAAAGAAACACATGCACATATTAAAGCAGAGACAAACCAAGTAGCATACTACCATTTCGAGCAAGATTGTATATACAACTGTGAATATCCCAAGCTTCCATTAAGTAATATACAAACTAGTATGATACAGTAATGGCCTCTAGGGCATATACACTAACAGTCATGCAACTTGAGTTTGACATAGTTTATACCCCTCAGAAAGCAGTAAAAGGGCAAGCTCTTGCAGACTTTCTCGCTGCTCATCCCATACCAGAAGGGTCGCCGCTAAATTGTGAGTTACCCGATGAACAAGTGCTGCACCTCGAGGAAGATGAGCCATGTTGGGAGCTCTACTTTGATGGAGCCTCGTCAATAAGGACCTCCAGTAAATCAAGCGTCCCGGAGATAAAAGCAGGGATAGGATTGGTGTTCATCACACCATCAATGGGAACCCTACGGCATTCTTTTGCTCTCACCGAGCCTCGGACAAACAATGAAGCTGAGTATGAAGCTCTGATAGCTGGTTTGGAGCTCGCCATAGAAATGGAAATCCTTCGGCTACGGGTTTACGGTGACTCCCAGCTTGTCGTCAACCAAGTAAGCGGCGACTATAAGATATACAAACCCGAGTTAGCTCGGTACAGAGGTCGGGTGGTGGAACTCATGAAACGGTTCACTCATATTGAACTAATGAGAGTCCCTAGAGCGTTGAACGGAAAAGCCGACATACTCGCTCGCCTAGCCAAGGAGCTGGCTGATCCTGACATGGACGAAATTCTGATCACAGTCAGGAGCCGACAAATTCTACCCCCAGTCTCTCTACGAGAAGAGGAAAGCGCGGAACAGAAGAGCAGTCCTGCCGAAGAAGCTTCGATCATCCAAAACGAGCCTGATTGGAGAGAACCCTTCATAGAGTACCTCCGATACAACAAGCTGCCAGAAGAAAAATCTGCGAGGATTCAGCTGAAGAAAAGAGCTCTCCGATACGTGTTTGCAAATGATACGCTATACCGCAGGTCATATGACCAACTATGGCTTAGGTGTCTGTCATTGGCCGAATCCCAAAAGGTCATGAAAGATGTTCACTCGGGCGTTTGCGGTGCTCACCAATCTGGCCCCAAGATGCGACTTCAAATCAAACGGCTTGGGTATTACTGGCCCACCATGATACGGGATTGCGGAGAACATGCAAAGAAATGTCAGATCTGCCAAATCCATGGTGATTTCATTCACAAGCATCCCAATCCGCTGCATCCTACGGTGGCGTCGTGGCCCTTCGAAGTCTGGGGCACCGACATTGTTGGCCCAATTGATCCTCCGTCATCTAAAGGCCACCGGTTCATACTGGCCGCGACAGACTACTTCTCCAGATGGGCTGAAGCTGTCCCGCTAAAAGAAGTCAAGACAAAAGATATTGTGACATTCTTCCAGCATAATATTCTATACCGCTTCGGTACACCAAGAAGAATCATTTCTGACAACGGGCCTTCTTTCAAGAGCTTCAATGTCTCAAGGTTCGCTACTCAGCACAAGATAGACTGGAGATATTCCTCCATCTATAATCCAAGAGTCAACGGGCTAGCCGAAGCCTTCAATAAGACTCTATGCAAGCTCCTGAGGAAAAATGCTTCAGCCAACAAGAGAGACTGGAATCTCGAACTTCACGAGGCGTTGTGGGCATATCGTACCACACACCGTACTCCAACTCAGTCCATTCCATACTCATTGCTCTTCGGAGTGGAGGCGGTCCTCCCCCTCGAAGTTGAAGTTCCAAGCTTAAGAATGGCCGTCCAACATGAGTTGGCGGAGGAAGAAAACGTGCTCCTTCGACTTGAAGAACTCGATGCCCTCGAAGAACAGAGGCTCACGGTGCAGCAAAATCTGGAGCTATACCGAGCCCAAATGTCACGGGCCTATGACAAGATAACCCTTCTCCGCGCTTTCAAGAAAGGTGAATTGGTGTTGGTCCTCAAAAGACCGATCATCCCCAATCGACATGCCAAGGGAAAATTCGAGCCGAACTGGGAAGGACCATACGTCATCGAGAAAGTGTTCGACGGAGGATCCTACCAACTAATAAGTGCCGAGGGAGAAAGGCCCATGCCACCCATCAATGGCCGATATCTCAAGAAATACTACACATGAATGCTCCAAGTCGCAGGCGAATTGAGCACATCAGCCCTACGGTCTGGATCAGACATCCTGCAAAACCGTATACAATCCACGGGCGTAAATAACCCCTATTTCTCCCAAATCCTGTCGGTGAGACTACTTTTAAAGTCCCACCAGCGGCAAAAAAAAAAAAGAAAAAGAAAGAAAAAAAAAAGAAGAAGAAATAAACGGTATGTCCACAAGCAAAACGGGCACGGATGAAAACCCGAAAGGGCTCCGTGAGTAAAAACAGCAGGACTACCGGCGAGTCTGTGAAAACCCGAAAGGGCGCAAACTCATGAAAAGAGATGAAATACACTCGCAAAGTTCTCTCGACCTTGTGAGGAGAAAACCCCTGCGTGAGATCCTTACGACTCACAATGGAGCAACACACTTAGGAATCCTCACGATTCCTAAGGAGAAAATACACCTGCGGGATCCTTACGACTCGTAGGGAGAAAATGCTTTATGGGACCCTCACGGCTCATAAAATTGAAAAGCCTTAGGTGATAGGGACCCAAACCTATCTCCTAAGCCATCGTTCCCCAACGGGCAACGGCAAATGATGAGTCGCTCCTGGCATTTCGCTTCAGTGTTAGCGGTGCTGATGCCGACCAAAAACCCAAATCCCAAGTCCTCCCAAGGCAAATGATGAGTTGCTCCTGGCATTATTCCAGTGCAGCAATGCTGATGCCAAACAAGATCCAAATTCCAAGTCCCCAACCCCAAAGTGGCGAATGATGAGTCGCTCCTGGCATTATTCCAGTGTAGCGATGCAGACTCCAACCAAATTCCAAATCCTATACCCCAACGGCGAATGATGAGTCGCTCCTGGTACCACATTCCAGTCCAGCGATGCAGACGCCAACAAAGCCCTGAAATTTTTCCGGCCCTACGGTCTGGATCATATATCCTGCAAAACCGTATACAATCCACGGGCGTAAAACAATCCCAACCTCTCCCAAGTCCTACCGATGAGACCACATTGAAAGTCCCAAAAAAAAAATTCCCAAATCCTCTCGGGGCAAATGATGAGTTGCTCCTGGCATTATTCCAGTGCAGCAATACAGATGCCAAACAAAAACCAGAATCCCAAAATCCTCTCCATGACAGATGATGATTCGCTCCCGGTACCATATTCCAGTATAGCGATGCTGATGTCAACCCAAATCAAAATCAACAAGTCAACTTCCACTCCGACACCGCAAGAAGCGGAACAAGTCAAGTCTACCCCTGACACTGCAAGAAGCAGAGCAAGTCAAATCAAGTATCGACCGTCCAAGTCGCAAAAAGGGCAGCACCGACCGTCCACGCCGCTAAAAGGGCAGAACCGACCGTCCACGTCGCTAAAAGGGCAGAACCGACCGTCCCAGTCGCTAAAAGGGCAACATCGACCGTCCAAGTCGCAAAAAGGGCAGCATCGACCGTTCACGCCGCAAAAAGGGCAGAACCGACCGTCCCAGTCGCTAAAAGGGCAACACCGACCGTCCAAGTCGCTAAAAGGGCAGCATCGACCGTCCAAGTCGTAAAAAGGGCAGCATCGACCGTCCACGTCGCAAAAAGGGCAGAATCGACCGTCCAAGTCGCAAAAAGGGCAGCATCGACCGTCCACGTCGCAAAAAGGGCAGAACCGACCGTCCAAGTCGCTAAAAGGGCAGCATCGACCGTCCAAGTCGCAAAAAGGGCAGCATCGACCGTCCAAGTCGCAAAAAGGGCCGCATCGACCGTCCATGTCGTAAAAAGGGCAGTGCCAGTTTCCCGAAAGGTGGGAACCGAATCAAGTCGCCTCCACGTGAAAGAAGATCCATCAATTTCATGCACACGACCCACATATGTGGTTTGCATTTATTGATGGGGGGCAATTTGTTGGGGTAAAAATTTACACCCCGGTTGACTAAATCAAAATCAAAGTCAACCCCAAGCCAAGTGGGCCCAAGCACAGATCCAGTGGGCCCATGCCCGGGTCGAGCCCGAACATGAAGCGGCCGGCCTCCCCCCATGCCAAGATAAAAATTTTGTAATAAATAATTTTGTTGTATTTCTTTTATTTTATTTTTTGATAAATGTAAGAAAAATAGGCATAAAGCCAGATTTTTGTAAAGCCCATGGCTTATGTGCAAGAAGAGATGGCACATGAGCCATGGGATAGGCAAAATACCATTTTGTGAAGCCCAAGGGGCTATGTGTAAAGTGTGTAGCCTATAAAGGCAAGGATAATGAAATATCCCAACAACTTTTTCTCTCTCCAAAAAAGTTTCAGATCTGAGATCTTTCTTCCTTCTTCAAGGTTCCAAAACCTTCTTCTTTCTTTTGAATTAAATCAAGAGTTCTACTCTCTTTTTTATAAAATAAATTAGTTTTTCACCACAAAACCCATCAAGGGGAACTCAGATCTTCCATTAGATCTCAAAAAGTAGTGATTTTTAAAATTCCATATCTCTTGATCTTTAAGATCCAGCCAACAGAGGAGAAAGAAGAAGAACCCATTTCCCCAACCAAACCATTTTTTTCTTTTTTTTCAGGAGTCCAACTCCTCTCTGATTTCTCTTTTGAGAAATCTTTTTTTTTTTTGAGGCTAAAAGCCTTTTATCCTCGCCGGCGCGCAGCGCTCATGCGCAAAGCGCCGGCGTGCCGACACGTGGCGCGCGCGCTTGCGCTCCAGTGCGCAGCGCAAGTGCGCAAAGCGCCCGCGTGCCGACACGTGGCGCGCGCGTTTGCGCACCTGCGCGCTTGCGCAAGTGCGCAAAGCGCCCGCGTGCCGACACGTGGCGCGCGCGCTTGCGCACCTGCGCGCTTGCGCAAGTGCGCAAAGCGCCCGCGTGCCGACACGTGGCGCGCGCGCTTGCGCACCTGCGCGCAGCGCTTATGCGCAAAGCGCCCACGTGCCGACACGTGGCGCGCTTGCGCCTGAGCGCACGGCACCTAAGCGCACAGCGCTCAAGGCGCTGGCCCCACGCATCCCTTGGATGCATTTTCCCCCTCTTTTTATGTACATACATATACATATACATATGTATACAAATTCACACATATACATACTCCGCAACATTCTCCCCCTCCAAAAAATTTTCGGGCCGGGGCGCTGCCCTGAACCCCGCAAGGGGGCTGCTAGCCCCCTTGACCCCCAGCCCGCTATCCGGGTAGCGGGACCCCCGTAAAAACTCTGCGTGGCTCCTGATATATCCAAAACCCCCCTTTCAAAACAGAACACACGTACACTTCACATTGAGTTCGCATGCCCTGTTTAACCCGTTAATCGGAGGTTCCCTCGCCCCAAAGGCGAGGGGTAATTAACGGCAGCTTAGTCCGCGGCTGCCGGAGATTCGGATCCCCACAATCATTAAACCCCGGCCTACCCTAGGCAGGGGGAATCTGTAGTACGCCTGACAAGCGCGCGCGTATTCCCATCTCACTGGGGTGACGAAAAACACCCTACACCTCCCTCAACACGTGAGTAGGCCACTCGGCACTTCGAGATACCCGGTAGTTTGTGCACCCCTCCTTGGGTCTATCCTAGGAGCAAAAACAGTAAAAAGAAATTATACAATAGCAGCAACAACCTCATCCCGGATGTGCGGCCAAACAAATAATATTACATCAATTTACAAATTTTACAATGAATGAAAGAAAAAGAAACTCTCATCTCACATCCACCCGGCTATTCATCCGCGACAATCCAACGAGTTCATATCCACACACCATCAACATTACAGATCACAGATATGTATAACCCCCATTAATCGACGTATAGCGATTAGCAGACGTTCAATACATATATCATATCACAGATAATATCCATTAGCCAAAGTCTACGGAATATCGATCAAAATACGGATTTGTAACCACCCCAAAAAATCAATTTGCTCTCTGGAAAATCTGGGCAGAAACAACATGTACTAAAAATCCCAAAACAGCCAACTAAGCACACTGCACCAAACTCGGTCCACGGCCGAGTCAACTCGGCCGCGGATCCGCGGCAAGAAGCATGTTCTTGCCGCGGAACCACGGCGCTTTGATCGGTTCAGTGGATCATTTTTAGTGGGTGTCTTTAGAAAACCCTGAGCTGATTTTTCATGTATGTTAAATTATTTTTAGAACAGTATAAAAAATCGGCAGAAAGTTGATTTTTTTCGGACGTGTTTTGTGATTTTTTCCTATCGATATTCTAAATACTTCGCTAACTTGCTAGTTTGTGTTTAGCCTGGCTCTGATACCACTGTAAGTCCACGTTGCTTACCCCGGTTGTTACGGGCAGGCGGAAACGACGAAAAACAATTTTTGGCGCAAAGGCAACATGGACTAAAATACGGATCTTTGCTAAACTAGAAACTAGCGAACTACAAGAGGTGATATCTACTATGCCATAGAGATTATACCTCACGATACCGGTCCTTCGGGTCTTCTCTCCGCTGTCCCGCTCGTCCATCAAAGCTCCGAGGATCGATCCGGATCTTGGTCACCTCCGCGGCCTCCTTGAGTCGAAGATGATCCACCCGAGAGTTGTACACCGAGCACCACCTCGAGGTGAGGCAACTAGGGCCACAAGATCGCTAGTCTTGATGTCTTAGGTTGTGTAGAAGAGGTTGATGGAAGTGTTTGTCTATGTGGAT
This sequence comes from Agapanthus africanus, assembly GCA_030015575.1. NCBI lineage: Eukaryota > Viridiplantae > Streptophyta > Magnoliopsida > Asparagales > Amaryllidaceae > Agapanthus > Agapanthus africanus. Next base: position 402,744,857 of record CM057337.1, on the reverse strand, counting down.
TCTTTTTCTCTCAACACATGAGATCAAAAGAAGAAATCAAGAGTAGGAAGAAGGAGAAACACTAGCAACCATGGAGCTCATTTTCTTTCTTCTCACAAGCAAGAGAAAGAATGAGAAAAACGAAATGAAAATGATAACTAAAGAAAAAATGAACCATGGTTGCAATAATACTAAACATCATCATTACTAATCCTATCATGATAAAGTTGATGGCTACATTGACATGACCATTTTCATAATCCAAAAAGAAGAAAAAAAACCAAAGAAGAGTGTAGACCTCTCATGAAGATCAAGGTCAACTTTGGTCAACGGGTCAACAAAGTCAAGAGTGGTCAAGGTGGTCAAATGGTCAAAGCAATTAGCCATCACAAAATTATCACTAAAAGGATTAGTAAATAATATCTCCGGCTCATAATGGTTTTGACCGAACGAATTGCCAAAACCCTAATGAGCCTGCCACATAACGGTTTTGGCCGAACCAACTGCCAAAACCCTAATGAGGCAACTCCACCTTCATCGCTCCTCAAAACTGTGCGTACACACTCGCATCCGCATTCCGTAGAATGCAGATGCACAGAAGACAAAACAAATCCATCCGTGCAATACTAGGATCCGGTTTAAACCAAAGCCCACTAGTATTGCCTTCCCGAACAGCATACGAACACAAGTGCATGTAAGTGATCGCAGCCTTGCCATAAAACCATACGGCCTCTACACGTTTCGCTCAGTGCAAGGAAACTCTCTGTGTGGGGCTCTAAAGACTCGACACTACACTGGCAGTGGGTTTAACCACAGACCGCAAGCGGCACTAGCAGTACGTAACGGTCCCCAGGTAGATGTCGACAAGAAGGCCGATGAGGTAAACCCATCTGAACTCCTACTGAGCCTGTATGTGACAATCTCCGTACAGTCCGGTCTGTTTGTCTGATACATCGCAAGGCGGGCCTTAGGGGTGGTGAACGTCAGTCCCCTAATAGCGATACAAGTCGTGTCAGAGTGTAGCCCATAACACCCTGAGATAACACTGGAAACCCACCAGTATATCCCGCTTGCCCTGGCCAGGGACTACTCATGTAATGGCTCTCCTAGACACAGCGCGATGTCAACCCCCAATACCAGGAGAGATGAATCCTGTCTAACCGTAACTGCCTCCAAGTGCTTCGGGACTGCACCCAACTGTTAGTTGTATATATGCCCTAGAGGCCAGTATTGTACAGATGATGTATATTATATTGGATGCTTGGACATATATAAAGATGACTTTCTTGCTCGATATGATAGTATGGTATCTGGTTGCTCTTTATCTTAACATGTTTACTAGTCTCTTTAAACTGTCTTATAGTTACATGTTGATAAAGCCCTTAGGATGTGTACTTGACTACCTGGACTATGATGCAGATCATACTAGTGGGGACATGGTAGTCCATAGGTACATCCTTCAAGGTCCCTTGTCGTGGGTGTATCGAGACGGGGCATCGATATACCAGTGTAGATTAGCGTATACGCTTCTCGACCCATGAGATGGGCGATGGATGATCCCATATTCATTGGTGTTTGACATCAGAGATGGTATACGGGTGCTCAGTGGAGACTGGGTACACTGGACGGACTCGCCGAGAACTCCCATATGGTATTATACCTTACGTCAGATGGCAGTTCTCAGGTGACACTTGTGCAGGTTAGTCTGTAGACCCGAGATCGTCATAGAGTCTTGTGTGATTCCCACTGTGCTTTGATCTCCACCTTACCGCATCCATGAGGGCTTGCAAAACGGTGGTCTTTGGGTACAGTCCCGAGTCACATGGAGGCAATGAGCGATAAGAGGGGTTTCGTCTCTCCCGGTATTGGGGGTTGATGTTGCGCTGTGCTCGATTGGCCGTAATAGGAAGTCCCTGGCCAGGGCTGATCAGAGATTTGCTGGTAAGAGTTACTAGTAGTTTCTCGACCCGTTATGAGCCTCACATCGGCATGACTTATCGGTTATTGGGGTCTAACGTTTACCACCCCTAGACTTGATATGCGACATATCAGACGATCAGACCGGACTGTACGGTAAGTGTTACTGGTTGGATTCACAGGAGTATGAGCGGGCTAGCTCGTCGATCTTCTGATCGCTCAATACCCGGGTGGCCGTTACGTTTAGCAGACCGCTTGCGGCTTGTGGGTGCTTGATATGATCATCATCTGCTGCCGGCGTATTGACGAGTCTTTAGAGTCCTACACAGAGGTTTCCTGGCTCAAGCGAAACGAAATAGGGGCGCATATGAGATATGTGCGGGACCGAGAATGATGCGTGTATGTGATACCGTACTACATTCTCGCGATGAATGTTTCGATTGGTTATATGCAATATAACCTAGTTATCGAATCAAAGATAGATTCGATAAGTCGATTCATAGGATACTAGTCGGTTATGTGCGACATGACCGGATCATTGAATCAAGTGTTGATTTAATGATTTAATGTATAATTATATATTTGATATATTACTTTGCGTTAACTAGTATTGGTTCACTTTAAAAGGTTTCCTCACTTGAAGTGCACATTGTATATGTGATATATTTTGTGTGCACTTGATTGTATCATGCTTGATGTTGCTTGCAAACTTGAGTTTTGTGTAAAGAATAAACCATGGTTGTGTAATGGTTAGGGTTTTCTTTTTCTTACTTATTTATTTATTTATTGATTTTGGAAAGGATTATGAAGAAAATGGTGGCATTCTTTGGATTTAGTTGAAGCTTCTTGAAGGTTTGACTTTGTTACCATTTTGTCTTCATGCTTAACCCTAACCATTCTAACTAACCATGATCTATTCTCTACACCTTACCATAGTTAGTATATGATAAGTATTCACATTATTTTCATTTTGATGGGATACTCATGATATTCTATCTTCTTCTTCTTCTTCATCTTCATGAAGAAAACCTTGCCTCCATCAATGGCACCTTGAGAAAAAGAGTGAGAAATCCAATTCTAAAGTGAACCCACCTCCTATTTCTTCACCCTCTACCTCTTGCCAAGTAGTATAGGGTGTTTTCTTCACAAGTTTCACAACTTGGTGGAGTTGGAGCTTGATCTTGTGTAACCTCGACGTAGATCATCTTCGGCATCGTAGCCGACGACTAGTCCGCTCATTTTCTCCGATGAAGCCGATGCAAGAGTCCGGGATTCGAGATGGACAGCGAGGGGACGACTACGTGGAGCTAAGGAATTTGATAACCGGATCTACAAAGGTTGTAGTTTCTTATCTTTAGTTAAGTTGTTAACTAGTTTAATGTTCCGCCTAAAATTCTAGTCGACGATCCGTATCAGGGTTTCTCGGCACTCATAAAATTTGAAATTGGCATGGTTGATGCCTTGTGAGACCTCTATAGTGTGCCTAGGAACCCAACAGTGGTATCAGAGCCTCGCTAGAGTCTTAGGCGAAGTGTAGACGACGTTTGAAACCCGATCAAACCGAAACCCTAAAACCAAAATGCTTTCTGGACTTTTTCCAAAAACTGGGTTTTTTCCAGATTAAAAATGCTTAAAAAATTCAGCAGGGAATTATAAGAATTACGGTGCAAAATTTGACCAATGATACCTCAAACATGCGGCGGAACCGCGGCAGAAGCCTTGCTTCTGCGGCGGTTCCGCGGCCCTCTGGTGACGTCAGCCCTCCACATTTGCACAGTAATTCCTCTTTAACAGTGCTGAGTTTTATGGGAATTTTTAATTTGACTCAAGAGTTGAGTATTCTGGGGTTGTATTGGGAATCAAAGATTTGATCGGATTTTCAAATTTTGTCTGTGTGGTTTTCGGGATAATTTTCGAATATGTTAAAAAGTTCGACCGGATATAAATACCCAACTTTTCCCCTGCCGGAAAATTTCCAAGTGTTGGATTTTTCCGTGGTTTAAAGACATTCTAAGTAGTGCAAGTAACGCGATGGTCCCTCTAGAAGACAACAAACCTTAACTCGATTATGTGACCGTCTTGAACTGCGCTTTGAATCTTCGGGTTTGGGGCAGTACGGCGTGCTACATGTGAGGCGTTGGCTTGACCCTTCTACGGCTGGACCGTTGGTACTGAGGCATGAAGTGAATGTCTTTGAACCTATTTCATGTGTTGAACGGTTTCGGGAAAACTTGGGTGTTCGAATGTTCGATCGGAAAGTTTAATATTTTCTATTTATCCGGAATGGGATACAATAATTGGAATTCACAAACAGTTATGAGATAACTGAATGAATGTTATAAATCTAGCGGTTTAGTCTCATTTGATATTGAAAAGAGTTTTCGATAATGGGACTAAATGCGGGGTTTATAATTTTTAGGCATGTGATGTCTAAGTATTTCATTTGATTAGGCATGCGATGTCTAAAGAGGTTGCGAATTCCAACTGTTGTAGTTTTATACTTTCTTTTCTGTGACCGTAAGTGTAATATGTGATATCGCCGTTTTCGTTGCTATATGTCAACGACAATTGGGATGCGCATATTTACTTACGTTGATGACATGTGATGTTATGTGTTGCTGGATATGTTATATTGGATCGTCGTGTTCGAATAGCCGGGGGTTTTTATGTGAGATGAGTGTTTTTCATTTTCATTCAAGTAAAAACTTGTATGTAATATTCTTTTATTGGGGCACTTCCAGGTTGCGGAAGTTGTCACCTTTTGTATATTATTTACTTTTCCGCATTATGATAGATCCAAGGAGGGGAGCACAAGTAACCGGGTTCTAGGGTCCAGTGGGAGACCATCTCGAGGAGTCGAGTCCGGGTCTCCTAACCCTAGAATTGGTAGGGTTGCTTGCCGCTCTCGTAGGGGTCTAGGAGTGTGGGATTGGCTATTCATCACGACCATGGAATCCATGTTTTATACTGGCTCGTATTGAAAACACGGACGTCCTAGTATATCCAATGTTTCATATGTTTTTTCTGCTGCGATATCTGTGATGTGATCATGTGATGTTCTATGATAGATACAGTATATAGTATATATGATATATTATATAGACGTTACTTATGTTTTGCACCCGCACTAGCCCAGCCCTGTTCTGTCGTTAGTTACCTAACCTAACGGTGCACGGGGGGACATCCAGGCAAATGCGGATGGCATAAGTGTACGTCGTATTTATCTGTGATGTTTAGGTGACTTAAATGATGGGACTTCATTAATGTGATTAATGAAAGAAAAGAAACCTAAGATGTTGTAGAATCAAATTTTAAACAAAACAGGTAGCTACAGTTCTTGCTTTGCATAGCGGTATATATAATATACCTGCACCTTATTCGATGAGGAAAGGACCGAGATCCCTTCACCTGGAGTGACTCCTTTAGCAATAACTGGCAGATGCTACACACTCGGTTTGACTTTTGATTGCTTCTATAGTTTAAGCTTTGCACAGCGATACATATGATATATCCCGCACCTCATTCGGCGAGGAAAGGGCCGACGATCCCTTCACCGGGAGTGACCCCTTTAGCAAAACTAGAAAAGCCTCAAAATCAATCCATTTCAAAACTTCATTCGATTCTACAACGATATCAAGTTCATTACGCAATAGGTTTTCAGAAAAACCTGTCGTAGCCCTCCGTCATTTCAGATAAGAACTATTTAGTATTCGTGCTGCGTTTGTTGGCCTTTGTCAAGGCGTAGTGTGCGGTAGCTGAATAGTGCTTATCTGCTTGTGCATGTGATGCAGATTGTTTCAGGGTAGTCATACGACCTTGTTGGCCTTTGTCAAGGGTCGTGCAGGTGGGTTTGATTCAATCAAGAAATGACGGGTTGAACTTGACTAGCATCCCTTGATTTGTTGGCCTTCGTCAAGGTCATAGGACGCTAGGGGCAAAATATTATCGGGAATTTCAAGTGTTGAAATTTGCAATGAGATTGTATACCTTCTATGAGATAGTTGGATCTCGATACCCACTGTGAGTAAGAGTTACTCCTGGGAGAGTTTTACACATTGCAATTAGCTGATCAAGTAGGTGTCTAGAAAGGTGTCAACGGGGTTATGCCTCTGGGAAAACGAGGTTTACATTAATTAGGTTCGTGCGAAAGCACGGGGGACCTCCCTCAAAGTACCGACACTGGGCTGGCTGAAAGATTGGCGAACTTGTAGTGTGTAATTAATCCCGGCTAGTCTTTCATTTTAGGGTTTGAAGGAAGATTTGATAAAAACCAGTGGGAGCCATCCTGATTAGATAAGATAACAACCAATCTGATCTTGCACGAGCATACGCTAAAGTGTTTTCTTCTCTCTCTCTCCAGGTAGCGACCATTTCATGCCCTAATAAAGATAATAATATGGATGTATTGACCGAACCCGCATGTTATACTGTGCTGGGGAACGTTGGTTCCGTTCTTTCCTATAAGAGTTATAGGACTGAGCAGGATATAGGGGAATACCAGGATTCCCATGCCACCCGAATGAAGAAAGTACATGATGATGCATTTTCTTCGGGTGTGTTCGTTACAGAGAACTGTTTCTCCATTTTCTCTACGTCCTGGGTATTAGATACCGGGTCAGGATCCCATATATGTAATCAGTTACATGGGCTTAGGAAAGGTAGAGAACTTGGAGAAGGAGATAAAGACATTAGAGTTGGAAATGGTGCAATTGTTGCAGCTAAGACTGTCGGGGAATATCACCTGGTATTACCAACTGGTAAAACATTGGTTCTGAACGAATGCTATTACATGCCGAACCTGATATGCAACATTATATCAGTTTCTTTATTGAGTAAAGAGAGATATAATTTTGTATTACAGGATAATGTTATGAACATTTTCCGTAACCAAAAGTTGGTTGGATCAGGCACGTTGTCCAATGGCATTTATGTTCTAAATCAATCCACAGTTCTAAGTATAACAAACACACACAAGAGGAAGAGTTCTGAACTGAACGAATCCTTCTTGTGGCATTGTAAACTGGGTCACATCAATGCGACACGACTGGCTAAGTTACATAAGGATGGATATTTAAATCCGTTCGAATTTTCATCTTATGACACTTGCCAGTCATGTCTCAAAGGCAAGATGACCAAAACTCCGTTTACGGGACACGGAGAAAGAGTTACCGAACTCTTGGGACTAATACATAGTGATGTATGCGGTTCCATGTCTACACATGCCAGGGATGGTTCTTCATACTTCATTACATTCACTGACGATCTCTCTAGATTCGGATATGTGTTCCTGATGAAACACAAATCAGAAGCTTTTGAGAAATTTAGAGAATATAAACCAGAAGTTGAAAACCAAACTGGAAAAAGTATTAAAATCCTTCGATCTGATCGAGGAGGTGAATACTTGAGCAATGAATTCCTGGACTTCCTAAAAGAGAATGGGATTCTCTCTCAGCAGACACCTCCATATACACCACAGCACAACGGTGTCTCAGAACGGAGGAACCGCACCCTATTAGATATGGTGCGCTCTATGATGAGCACAGCTGAGTTACCTATTTCCTTCTGGGGATATGCGCTGGAAACAGCAGCATACCTATTGAATCAAGTTCCAACTAAATCTGTACCTACCACACCATATGAGATATGGAGTGGGAAGAGACCATGTCTTAAACGAGTTAAGATATGGGGTTGCCCGGCCTATGTCAAAAGGAAAAATCCGGACAAACTCGAGGCACGGTCATATCTATGCAAGTTTGTGGGATATCCCAAACATTCACATGGATATCTTTTCTACCATACAGAGGAACAAAAAGTGTTTGTTTCTTGACATGCCAACTTTTTGGAAAAGGAATTTCTTGCAAAAGAAATTAGTGGGGATAAGGTAGAACTGGAAGAAATTCCGGCTACACAAACTCAAACTGAAGATTTAGTGGAACCAGAGGATTTAGTAGTACCCGACGAACCCCAGCCTCTCCGCCGATCTAGTAGGGTTCCTCGCCAACCTAAGAGATACTACGGTTTTCTCATGGATGGTGGGAGCGAGGATTGCATCATGGAGGATGATGACCTAACTAGCTTCGAGCAGGCCATCACGAGTAGGGACTCAGTGAAATGGCTGGATGCAATGCGGTCCGAGATGGAATCCATGTACACCAACAAAGTATGGACTTTGGATGTTGCTCCTGAAGGGGTAAAACCTATTGGGAGCAAGTGGATCTTCAAGAAGAAACTTGGTGTAGATGGGAAAGTGGAGACTTTCAAAGCTAGACTTGTTGCAAAGGGTTTTCGTCAAAAACCAGGTGTGGACTATGACGAAACCTTTTCTCCAGTGGCTATGCTTAAATCCATCCGGATCATGCTTGCCATCGCTGCATATCATGATTACGAAATCTGGCAAATCGATGTTAAGACTGCCTTTCTAAATGGTGATTTAGAAGAGAGCGTGTACATGACTCAGCCAGAGGGTTTCGTAGACAGTGGGAGCAACGGGAAGGTGTGCAAGTTGCTTAAATCCATTTATGGATTAAAGCAAGCATCGCGGAGTTGGAACATCTGCTTTGACGTCGTTATCAAAGAGTTTGATTTCGTCAAAAACCCAGATGAACCTTGTATCTACAAGAAGGTAGCAGAGAGTAAGGTAGTCTTCCTCGTATTATACGTAGACGACATACTCTTGATAGGAAATGATATTCTTATGCTGCAATCGGTCAAGCTCTTCTTATCACAAAGATTCTCAATGAAAGATCTTGGTGATGCCTCCTGCATATTGGGAATTAGGATCTATAGAGATAGATCCAAACGGATATTGGGATTGTCCCAATCCAGGTACATTGACACCATACTAAAGAGGTTTAGTATGGAAGAATCCAAGCGTGGGAACTTGCCCACGATCTCTGGAGTCACTCTCTCCAAAGAGATGACTCCCAAGACTGATTTGGAGAGAGCTCGCATGCAAGGGATACCCTATGCTTCGGCTGTAGGCACTATCATGTACGCGATGCTATGTACCAGACCCGATGTAGCATACTCACTAAGTGTAGTGAGCAGGTATCAAGCTGATCCTGGAGAGAGTCACTGGACAGCTGTAAAGAGCATTCTCAAGTACTTGCGAAGGACTAAAGAGATGCTCTGGGTGTATGGTAACGGAGAACTCCAAGTGGAGTCCTTTACCGATTCGAGCTTCCAGAGTGATAAGGACGACTCTAAGTCGCAGTCGGGATTTGTCTTTACCCTTTACGGAGGGGCGGTTAGCTGGAAGAGTTCCAAGCAGGAAACCGTGGCAGACTCGACGATGGAGGCTGAATACATCGCTGCCAACGATGCTGCCAAAGAGGCTGTCTGGATCAAGAAGTTCATTACTGAACTTGGAGTGGTTCCATCCATTGAGCATCCAATACCTTTGTATTGCGATAACAATGGAGCGGTGGCTTTGGCCAAGGAACCCAGGTCCCATCAGCGATCCAGGCATATTCTGAGACGGTATCACCTGATCTGGGAGATAGTTGATCGCCGGGAGATTGAGGTCAGGAGGGTTGACACGAAGAACAACACGGCGGATCCACTCACGAAGGCCTTTCCCCAGATACAGTTTGAGAGACTCATCGGGATGCTCGGTATGCGATACTACAGCAGCTGGCCCTAGTGCAAGTGGGAGATTGTTAGTTGTATATATGCCCTAAAGGCCAGTATTGTACAGATGATGTATATTATATTGGATGCTTGGACATATATAGAGATGACTTTCTTGCTCGATATGATAGTTTGCTATCTGGTTGCTCTTTATCTTAACATGTTTACTAGTCTCTTTAAACTGTCTTATAGTTACATGTTGATAATGCCCTGAGGATGTGTACTTGACTACCTGGACTATGATGCAGATCATACTAGTGGGGACATGGTAGTCCATAGGTACATCCTTCAAGGTCCCTAGTCGTGGGTGTATCGAGACGGGGCATCGATATACCAGTGTAGACTAGCGTATACGCTTCTCGACCCATGAGATGGGCGATGGATGATCCCATATCCATTGGTGTTTGACATCAGAGATGGTATACGGGTGCTCAGTGGAGACTGGGTACACTGGACGGACTCGCCGAGAACTCCCAGATGGTATTATACCTTACGTCAGATGGCAGTTCTCAGGTGACACTTGTGCAGGTTAGTCTGTAGACCCGAGATCGTCATAGAGTCTTGTGTGATTCCCACTGTGCTTTAATCTCCACCTTACCACGTCCATCAGGGCGTGCAAAACGGTGGTCTTTGGGTACAGTCCCGAGTCACATGGAGGCAATGAGCGATAGGAGGGGTTTCGTCTCTCCCGGTATTGGGGGTTGATGTTGCGCTGTGCTCGATTGGCCGTAACAGGGAAGTCCCTGGCCAGGGCTGATCAGAGATTTGCTGGTAAGTGTTAACAGTAGTTTCTCGACCCGTTATGAGCCTCACATCGGCACGACTTATCGGTTATTGGGGTCTGACGTTTACCACCCCTAGACTTGATATGCGACATATCAGACGATCAGACCGAACTGTACGGTAAGTGTTACTGGTTGGATTCACAGGAGTATGAGCGGGCTAGCTCGTCGATCTTCTGATCGCTCAATACCCGGGTGGCCATTACGTTTAGCAGACCGCTTGCGGCTTGTGGGTGCTTGATATGATCATCATCTGCTGCCGGCGTATTGACGAGTCTTTAGAGTCCTATACATAGGTTTCCTGGCTCAAGCGAAACGAAATAGCGGCGCATATGAGATATGTGCGTGACCGAGAATGATGCGTGTATGTGATACCGTATTACATTCTCGCGATGAATGTTTCGATTGGTTATATGCGATATAACCTAGTTATCGAATCAAAGATTGATTCGATAAGTCGATTCATAGGATACTAGTCGGTTATGTGCGACATGACAGGATCATTGAATCAAGTGTTGATTTAATGATTTAATGTATAATTATATATTTGATATAATACTTTGCATTAACTAGTATTGGTTCACTTTAAAAGGTTTTTCTCACTTGAAGTGCACATTGTATATGTGATATATTTTGTGTGCACTTGATTGTATCATGCTTGATGTTGCTTGCTAACTTGAGTTTTGTGTAAAGAATAAACCATGGTTGTGTAATGGTTAGGGTTTTCTTTTTCTTACTCATTTATTTATTTATTGATTTTGGAAAGGATTATGAAGAAAATGGTGGCATTCTTTGGATTTAGTTGAAGCTTCTTGAAGGTTTCACTTTGTTACCATTTTGTCTTCATGCTTAACCTTAACCATTCTAACTAACCATGATCTATTCTCTACACCTTACCATAGTTAGTATATGACAAGTATTCACATTATTTTCATTTTGATGGGATACTCATGATATTCTATCTTCTTCTTCTTCTTCATCTTCATGAAGAAAACCTTGCCTCCATCAATGGCACCTTGAGAAAAAGAGTGAAAAATCCAATTCTAAAGTGAACCCACCTCCTATTTCTTCACCCTCTACCTCTTGCCAAGTAGTATAGGGTGTTTTCTTCACAAGTTTCACAACTTGGTGGAGTTGGAGCTTGATCTTGTGTAACCTCGACGTAGATCATCTTCGGCATCGTAGCCGACGACTAGTCCGCTCATTTTCTCCGATGAAGCCGATGCAAGAGTCCGGGATTCGAGATGGACAGCGAGGGGACGACTACGTGGAGCTAAGGAAGTGGATAACCGGATCTACAAAGGTTGCAGTTTCTTATCTTTAGTTAAGTTGTTAACTAGTTTAATGTTTCGCCTAAAATTCTAGTCGACGATCCGTATCAGGGTTTCTCGGCACTCATAAAATTTGAAATTCGCATGGTTGATGCCTTGTGAGACCTCTATAGTGTGCCTAGGAACCCTACACCAACTACTACCTGTTTGCACGACTCCTTTGAGCCGTGGTAGGGTAGTAATCTAAATACAGTGGGAACACACTCGAGGCGAAGTGACAGTGTCAAGTCAGCGGACTAAGTTGTACTTATGTCACCTGGGAACTGATAACTGACGATAGGTATAATAACAACCGACAGTTCCCGACGAGTCCTGTCCAGTGTACTCATAACCCAACGAGCACCGGCATACTATCTCCAGTACGACGTACTGATGGCTGTGGGACAGACCACCTCCCCTGCTGGGATGAGAAGCGTATATGCTAGTCTACTCCGGAGTATCGATGCTCTGTCTCGATAGTCCTACGACTAGGGACCTGTATAAGGATGTGCTTATAGATTACCCAGCCCCCACAAGTATGACTGCCATCACAACGCTGGTAATCAAGCAAAGATCCTAAGGGCTCCACTAATATGTATATAAGCGATATGCTAAAAGAAACACATGCACATATTGAAGTAGAGACAAACCAAGTAGTATACTACCATTTTGAGCAAGATTGTCTATATAACTGTGAATATCCCAAGCTTCCATTAAGTAATATACAAGCTAGTATGATACAGTAATGGTCTCTAGGGCATATACACTAACAGATAACTTGATGGAAGCCACTCAAGTTATCACACTCCAGAAGGTATGCGCATGCCTGGAAAGTTTCCTCTATGTTTGAAACTCCCGATATGATTTTTGCCTCATGCTCTTATGACCTTGACTTTAGTCAACAAATCATAAGTCACATGTCAAGTTCTACCCGTCATTATCCAGGTTGATTTGAACCCACCCGTACTTACCTTTGACTTTAGTTAACAAGGTAATACGACTGTCCCAAACCAACGCATCTATCTATGCAACAGATGAATACCCAGCAACTACCAAACCCTATACCTTGACTTTAGTCAACAAACATAGCTTGAATACTACTGACCATCCATAAGATACGACGGAGGGCTACGACTGGTTTTTGGCGAAAAAACCTTTGACGTAATGAACTTGATCTCGTTGAAGGAACGTGATAGCCTGTTATAAAATATAGTGACGAAAACCTTTGCTAAAGAGGTCGCTCCCGGTGAAGGGATCTCGGCTCTTTCCTCGTGAAATGAGGTGCAGGATATTCCAACTGAATACCGCAATTCAAAGCAACTTGTTATCGACTATATTAAAGTTATTACCCTGACGTAAACTTCTGCCCAAGGGGTCACTCCCGGTGAAGGGATCTCGGCCCTTGCCTCGTCGAATAAGGTGCAGGATATTCCAACTGAATACCGCTATGCAAAACAAAAGTAAATATCTTTGTAATAACACCTTTTTAAATTTGTTCCAACAACATCAAATATAGGTTTGTTTTATCTTGCATTGATAAGAATCAATGCAGTCCCATCAATCAATCACACCAGAAAAGAACGAAAATATAATGTACGTATATGCCATCCGCATTCGCCACTGGGTCCTGTCATCACCCGTTAGGTTACTTAACTAACGACAGAGCGGGGGCTGGACTAGCGCGGGTGCAAAACATATACAACATCTAATAGTATATATACCAATATACAATAATCGCTCCAGGCGTGATAATATGCAACATTACAGAAAAGTAATAAGCATAACAGAACAATACAGATAATCTGGGATCCCCGGGTTTTACAGAGCCCCTGCTGAAAACCGACGTTCCCCTGGTCGTGTGGATAGCCTGTGCAATGAAACCAAGACCCCTACAGGTGCAGCAAGTTAACCGCCAAAACCTGAGGCGAGGTAGTCCCCACAGCATAGTGAATGGAACACCCGACACTTCACGGAATCCGATAAATTGAGCACCCCTCCTTGGGTCAGCCTGTAGCCCCTACGAGTGCGGCGAATAGTCAGCCAATTCTAGAGTGAGGTCCCTCTGCCTCTCTAAGTCATGAGATACGGACCCATTGCCCTCCAGAAACCGGCTATCCATGCACTCCTTCGCGGGATAAACCTAGTACAGAAATAAAAATATGTACAACGGGTACATCGACCTCAACCCGGTCGTGCCCCAAAAGAATATTTTACAAACAGGCAGTGACGGCAGTCCACATGTTGGACGCTCGCCCCGCAATATCAAATGTATAAATAAATCCAAACTGCACTACCATTGCACACTGCTATCCACCACGACATATCAGCAACATCACAGTACAACACAGAACATCAACGCAAATGTCACGTTTGCAAACCCGTCTAAAAGAACTATAGCAATCAGACGCGGTTTACCGATGAAATGACATTCCCGGCCGGAGATATAATTTAAATACTGTATACTAACAAATTTAAAATTTCAATCGACCAAATTTCCCGAAGTGGACCCCACATACATCTGCTGTACAGTAACAAAATCTGGGCCCAAATGAACAGTACCAAACACCATAATTTCCAATTTAGAAACAACAGGAGAAAAATTGCCAACTGAGTCACCAAATGCGCCGCGGTTCCGCGGTCAAAGCCAGGCTTTGACCGCGTTTCCGTGGCCGTACGGTCGACGCAGTTGGTCATTTTTCTCCAGTATTCTATAAAAGCCCTGCTTGATTTTCTGGCATGTGTAAAATTATTTTTAGACATCATTTAAAATTAACAGAAACTCAGAACTTGGAATTTGCGGTTTTCGAAAATCCGTTCGATCGATATTTTAAACGCGTTAGCACAATTTAGTATAGCTTAATGGTGAGGCTCTGATACCACTGTAAGTCCACGGTAGCGCCCCGGTCGTCTAACAGACGCCAAATGCGGAACAAAAACTTTTTACAACTGGCGCTATCGCGTACTATAACTCGGATCTGCCATTAAAGCTAAACTAACAAACTAGAAAGTGGGTAAAAACGTTATACCGAATGATCCGAGTCCTTCGGTCTCCAACCGTCATCCCATGCTTGTTGTGGCTGCTCCGATCTCCTGAATCTCCAATCTTCTCGTCCAGGTGGCACCACGTTGATGGATCTTTAAACGGGCTCCCGCCTCTGAACCGAGGTAACTCGGTCGTCAAGTTTGCTAAAAGAGACGACCAAGATGATGTAGAGAATGAGTAGAACACTTTTTCTAGTTACGTCCAAGATCACGGACGAACCCTTAATGGAGTTGCCTTTTGAAACTATGATGGAAATGAAAAGAGCTATGAAATTTCCATACGCATAAACTTTAAACTTTTCTCAATTGAAATCAATCTCTCTTTCTCACAATGAGGGGGCCGATAACTATTTCAAGAAGGAGGAAGGTGAGTGTAGGAGTGAAATGGTGACCATAACAATATGATACTTATCATAACCATTAATCAAAGAATGACTCACTAGAAATCATTAAATGCAAACCAATCACAATTTACCTGGTCACCTTGTCATTAAATGCACCATTAATGACCTAATGACTCACAAGCCTTGTCACCCTCTCTAGAACCTTCTAGAACACTTACTAACCTAATCGAAAAAGGTAAATCCACATTTAACCGAATGTTAAATACGGCTGATAGAAAACTGGAAACTGGCAACTTCCAAAAGTGATCCTGAAACGAATTTCAGGATAATCCCGTAATGGTATAAACATACCCGCATTTGTATTACGACCGAATACAAATGCATCTGAGACAAAGATATTATATCTACACAGTATAATACTGGGATCTGGCTTAAACCAAAGCCGACCAGTATTATCTACCCGAAAAATGACACGTGCGAAAACGCACGTGCATTTTCCGAACCCTGCCATAAAACCATACGGCCTCTACAACGTTTCGCCCGAACTTGGGAAACGGTCTATGGGGGAATCTAATGACTCATCAACACACTGGCACTGGGTATAACCACTAGCACGTCAGAGGTACAAGCTGTACTTAACGGTTGCCTATGTACTGATTGGAAGGGAAGCTGACGAGCGAACTCATCCATAAACCCTACTGAGCCTGACAGTGACAATGTATATACAGTCCGGTCCGTTCATCTAAAGAGTATCGCATATCGAGTCTAGGGGGGTGGATAAAGTCAGACCCCTAATAACGCGATAAATCGTGTCAGCATGAAGCCCATCATCACCTGAGAAACTACTGATCCAAATCAGTAATTATCCACTACCTCGGCCGAGGGTTTCTAGTGATGGCTACCCGTGCACTGTGCGACATCAACCCCCAATACCGGGAGAGACGAATCACCGACGATCCGCTCACTTCCTCCATGTAGCTCGGCACCGTACCCAACTAAAACCTGTTTTAACAACTCCTTTGAGCGTGGTAGGGTAGTAATCTAAGCACAGTGGGAACTCACACGAGACAAATGACGATCTCATGTCGACAAACTAACCTGTACACATGTCACCAGGGAACTGCTATCTGACGATATGTATAATACCAACTAGCATGTTCCCGGCGAGTCCTGTCCGGTGTACTCATAACCCAATGAGCACCTGTATACATCTTTGGTGAACCAACTGACACCAGTGGCTTGTGAGACCGGCCACCGCCCCTCGTCGGGGTCTCGATTGTATACACTAGTCTACTCTGGAGTATCGATGCCTTGTCTTGAAACTCCCACGACTAGAGGCACTTTAAGGATGTGCTTATAGACCCCAGCTCCCACGTATATGATCGCCATCATACTGTTGGCAGTCAAGCAAGAATCCTATGGGCTCTATCATCATGCAATAGTGAACTAAAGTATGTATACGATGATAAAGTAAAACCAGATAGCATACTATAATCTCAAGCAAGACTGTCATATCGGTATAGGTCCTGCCTCAATCAATGCAATCACGTACCTGCGATCCAATAATTGACTTTGAGGGAACTATCTCCAACAGTTACTATTTCGTGACACGGACACGGGTACTTGATATTACACATATGCTTATATTATTACCTTTGCTGCTACTCGATGTTATCGTGTTATTATTACTATTGTATTATACTGTATGACTTAGGAGATCGTCATACATCCGGTTTCTACTCGGTGATGTCCTCTACTCATGAGTTGGCAACTCACCCCTGCTGTGCCATAGTTTCTTGCAGGTTTGACTGCACAAGTTTTCATAGCGGCTTTGCTGGCATACCGCCTTCCTCCTGGATGATTGCTTTGGTAGGTGGGGTACACATGCATTGTGATCACCTGTTGTACTTGTATATGTTGGAGATAGTGCCCTCTGAGTCAATTATTGGGTCACAGGCACGTGATTGCAATGATTGAGGGAGGACCTATCCCGGTAGGACAGTCTTACTCAAGATGATAGTATGCTATCTGTTTTATCTTTATCATCATGTACTGCTTTAGGTGACCCTACAGGTCACTATTGCAAGTTGATAGAGCCCCTAGGATTCTTGCTTGACTACCAGCAGTATGAGGGCGATCATAAACATGGGAGCTGGGGTCTATAAGCACATCCTTAAAAGGTCCCTAGTCGTGGGAGTTTCGAGACAGGGCATCGATACTCCAGAGTAGACTAGTGTATACAGTCGAGACCCCGACGAGGGGCGGTGGCCGGTCTCACAAGGCACTGGTGTCAGTTGGTTCACCTAAGATGTATACAGGTGCTCATTGGGTTATGAGTACACCGGACAGGACTCGCCGGGAACATGCTAGTTGGTCTTATACCTGACGTCAAATAGCAGTTCCCTGGTGACATGTGTACAGGTTAGTTCATCGACCTGAGAATCGTCATTTGTCTCGTGTGAGTTCCCACTGTACTTTGATTACTACCCTACCACGCTCAAAGGAGACGTGCAAACAGGTTTTATTTGGGTACAGTCCCGAGCCACATGGAGGCAGTGAGCGGAGCTTCAGGGGTTCGTCTCTCCCGGTATTGGGGGTGAGGTCGCGCTGTGTCTAGGAGAGCCCTTACACGAAGTCCTTGGCCAAGGCAGGAGATTTACTGGTAGGTATTCCAGTAGTATCTCAGGGTGTTCTGGGCTACACCCCGACACGACTTGTACCGCTTTTGGGAGTCTGACTTTTACCAACCCCCTATGCCCGCCATGCGATGCTCATAAACGAATGGACCGGACTGTACGAATATTGTCACTGACAGGCTCAGTAGGGTGTCAGGATGAGTTCGCTCATCGACGTCCCTTTTAGTCAATACCTGGTAGCCCGTTACGTATAGGCTAATACCTCTGACATGCTAGTGGTTAAATCCATAACCAAAGTATTGACGAGTCTTTAGAATCCCCCACAGACCAGTTTCTCAAGTTTCGGGCGAAACGCTATAGAGACCGTGTGGAGATATGGCAGGGTTCGATCAGATACGTGCGGTATTGCACAGATCATGATTGGCCGGATTATTCTAGCGGGCTTTGGTTTAAGCCGGATCCTAAAATTGTACTGTGTAGATTTTGTCTCATTGCATTTGTATTTCGGTCAGAATACAAATGCGGGTATGTATATACAATAGCGGGCTTTTCCTGTAATTTATTACGGGATCAGTTTTTGGAGTTGTCAGTTTGTTTTCCGTTTCGGCCAATTTTCTTTGTATCTTTCATTGGATGATGTTTGGTGGAGGAGGGCTTATTTGCATTTGTGCAAGTAAGTATTTTGGAGGGTTGTCTTTGCATATTGTAGTGTCATGATGGTTGCACCATCATTTGACTTATTCACTTCATCATTGCTTGACTTCTTGACTTCTTCATGATAGCTTGACTTTGTGATGAGATGATGAGGTTGGTGGAGTGTTGGTTTTGTTTGGTAATGATTTCTTCTCATCATCTCTTTTTCTCTCTTTTGGGTGGATGATAGCTTCCACTCTCCCTCTTGCATTATTGAGACTCCTCATTCACTCCTTGGTGCATGGCCGTGTTAGTGTATATGCCCTAGAGGCCATTACTGTATCATACTAGTTTGTATATTACTTAATGGATGCTTGGGATATTCACCTTGTATATACAATCTTGCTCAAAATAGTAGTATGCTACTTGGTTTGTTTCTACTTCAATGTGTACATGTGTTTATTTTTGTATATCGCCTATACACATTAGTAGAGCCCTTAGGATCTTTGCTTGATTACCAGCGATGTGATGGCCGTCACACTAGTGGGGCTGGGTAATCTATAAGCACATCCTTATGCAGGTCCCTGGTCGCAGGACTATCGAGACAGGGCATCGATACTCCGGAGTAGACCAGCGCATGCGCTTCTCATCCCAGTGTGGGAGACGGTCTGTCCCACAGCCGTCAGTACGTCGTACTTGAGATAGTATGCGGGTACTCGTTAGGTTACGGGTACACTGGACAGGACTCGTCGGGAACTGACCAGTTGGTATTATACCTATCGTCAGTTATCAGTTCCCAGGTGACATGAGTACAGCTTAGTCCGCTGACTTGACACTGTCACTCCGCCTCGAGTGTGTTCCCACTGTACTTTGATCACTACCCTACCACGGCTCAAAGGAGTCGTGCAAACAGGTAGTGGTTGGGTGCAGTCCCGAAGCACTTGGAGGCAGTGACGGTTAGACAGGATTCGTCTCTCCCGGTATTGGGGGTTGACATCGCGCTGTGTCTAGGAGAGCCATTACACGAGTAGTCCCTGGCCAGGGCAAACGAGATATACTGGTAGGTTTCCAGTGTTATCTCAGGGTGTTTTGGGCTTCGCTCCGGCACGACTTGTACCGCTGTTGCGGGACTGACGTTTACCGCCCCCTAGGCCCGCCATGCGATGTATCAGACGAACAGACCGGACTGTACGGAGAATGTCACACTCAGGCTCAGTAGGAGTTCAGATGGGTTTCGCCTCGTCGGTCTTCTTGTCGGCATTACCTGGGGACCGTTACGCACAGCTAGTGCCGCTTGCGGTCTGTGGTTAAACCCACTGCCAGCGTAGTGTCGAGTCTTTAGAGTCCCACACAGAAAGCTTTTCGCCTTTAGGCAAAAGAGTAGAGGTCGCATGGTATTGCGACAGGTCGCATGGTTTTGCGACAGGGTTCGGTCACATCCGTGCACTTGTGCGCGTA
Source organism: Agapanthus africanus (assembly GCA_030015575.1). Classification (NCBI taxonomy): domain Eukaryota; kingdom Viridiplantae; phylum Streptophyta; class Magnoliopsida; order Asparagales; family Amaryllidaceae; genus Agapanthus; species Agapanthus africanus. The sequence goes on along the minus strand of CM057337.1, from coordinate 402,725,127 downwards.
CAGTGTCCGGACAGTTTACACTAGCGGGCTTTGGTTTAAGCCAGATCCTAGTGTACCTTATGGGATTGGATTTATCCAGTGTGCATTCGTGTTCCTCGGAACGCGGATGCAGGTGTGTATGCACAGTTGACAGGGAGGCAGAGGCAGCGGATTCTCATTAGGGTTGTTGACAGTTGACCGTTGACTATTTGACTTTTTGCTCAACCCTAATGAGAATATGATATGTGATTAACTATTATATTAATTAAGTATTATGGTGATATGGTTGTTGACTTTGTTGACTTGTTGACTTTTGTTGACTTGTTGACTTTGTTGACTTGTTGACTTTTGTTGACTTGTTGACCGGTTGACTAGGCTTGACTAGTTGACCATCATGATAACCATAGCCATCATTTCATGGCAAAGACTTTTGTTTACTTGCTCATTTGTGTAAAATGAGTGCATGAAATGATATGGTTATGGTTGCTTCAAACCATCACATAAGACTTTTTTTTGATATGATGAGTTATGATCACTTTGGATTATGAGAGGGTGAAAGACAAAAGAGAGCCTCATTCTTTCTTGCTCATTCTCTCTCTTGTTCTTGAGCTCTCCTCTTGCTCTCACCCTCAACCTCTTGCTCCCTCTCTTGATCTATGGTTCTCTTGTCTCATGAGTTGAGAATCAAGAACCATAGATAAAATCCCATTCTATTTCTTCTCTACTCATTCTAGTTCACTAGGTTTAGCAAACCAAGTGAACTAGTTTCTTCAAAGAACGAAGAAGGAGCTAAAGGTTGGAGCTTTCAGGTGGATCTATCTTCGGCGTACGGAGACGACGAGAAGAAGCCATCGGACCACCATCGGAGCTTTGAAGACGAAGGAGTTCAAGACAAGCAAGGTATAACCCCCTAACCGAGTAGCTAAAACTCATAGTTAGGATGTTAGATAGATGTTTAACCAAGATCCAGGTTATAGGTCCATGTTACCATCTTTAAGAAAATCGTTTTTTACCAAATTCCGCATTCCCGAAAGTACCGGGAGAGGTAGCATGGACTTACAGTGGTATCAGAGCCTAGTTAAACTCTATCTAGCATGTTAGCAAGTAACTAGAAGATCGATCAACGAAAAAGTCCCGTAACAAACCCCAAAATTTTGCAGTTTCTGTTGATTTTTCCACTGTTCAAAAGTTGATTATTTTAACACCTAAAATCGGCTCAGGCTTTTCTGTGAACACCCACCAAAATTGGTCGCACGATCGAGTCAAAGCGCCGCGGATCCGCGGCCGAGTTGACTCGGCCGTGGTCCCTTTTTGGTGCAGTGTTCTTCTGGGGGTATTTTGGGATTTTTGGTATATATATTTTCTGCCCAGATTTTCCAGAACGAAAATTTTATTTTGGGGTCCCGAAAATCCGTATTTTTGATCGAACTTCTAAAAGACTTAAGCTAACGGGTTTTCTGTAATGTGATATTTGTATTGAACGTCTACTAATCGCTATATGTCGATTAGTGGGGGTTATACAAATCTGTGATCTGTAATGTTGCTGGAATGTGGATATGAATATGTTGGATTGTCGCGGGTGAATAGCCGGGGGTTGTGAGACGAGAGTTTTCTTTTCTTTCAATTCATGTAAATTTGTAAATTGATGTAATAATTATTTGTATGGCCGCACAACCGGGTCGGGGTTGTAGCCGTCATTGTATAATTTCTTTTTACTGTTTTTGCTCCTAGGATAGACCCATGGAGGGGGTGCACAAACTACCGGGTATGCCGAAGTGTCGAGTGGCCTACTCATGGAGATGAGGGAGGTTGCTACGCTTCGGGTACTTGGCGGGTAGTTTGCCGCACCCGTAGGGGTCTTGGGTGGGGTTTTGGCTATTCACCGCGACCGTGTAATCTGTCTTTTGTTACAGGCTCGTACAAATTACAGATTCCTAGTATATCCAATGTATTCATCTGTGATCTGAAATGTTTATCATTGCAGTATATCTATATATGATATTATTTAGGCGTTGCTTATATTTTACAGACGCGCTAGCCCAGCCCCCGCTCTGTCGTTAGTTAAGTAACCTAACGGGTAATGACGGGGCCCCGTGGCGAATGCGAATGGCATAAGCGTACGTCATATTTTGGTTGTTTTCTGCAATGGTAGGATTAATTGATGGGACGCATTAAAAGAACTAATGCAAGAATATCACGCATTAAAAGAACTAATGCAAGATAATAAACCAAGTTAAAGTCGTTGGAACACTTTCGAAAAACCACTCGGTTCTTTTCAAAACAAACTTTCAAAATACGAAGTTTGAGCCACTCCATTTAAAAGCTATCTCGTTCCATCGTCCAAATCAAGTTCACTACGTTCACGGTTTTGCCAAAACCATCCGTAGCCCTCCATCATTTCAGTTAAATATTCGGTAGTATTCAAGCTATGTATTTTGACCTCACGCCAAGGCATAGTGATTGGTAGCTGCCGGATATTTATCTGTTGCATAGATAGAATGCGTTGGTTTGAGACAGTCGTACTGCCATTTTGGCCTACGTCAAGGGTATGTACGGGTGGGTTCAAATTAACCTGGATAATGATGGGACGAACTTGACATGTGACTTATGACATTTTGACCTCACGCCAAGGTCATAAGAGCATGGGGCAAAAATCCACATCGGGAGTTTCATAAGTACTGAAACTTGCTAGATTTGCATACCATTTGGAGTGTGATGATTCTGGTAGGATTCCTTCAGTTTCTTCACGCGATGATATTTGGATCCCGATCCTACTGTGAGTATATGCTACTCCTCGGGAAATTTCTCACTTAACGATCAATGCTATAAACCTAGTAGGTGCCTAGAAAGGTGTTAGCGGGGCTACGCCCCCAGGGAAAAGAGGTTCTTTAATTAAGGAACTTCGCGAAAGCGTTGGAAAACCTCCCTCGAAGTACCGACACCGGCCTGGCTGAACGGTTAAGCAAGTATTGTACGGTGGGATTGATCCTGACTAATTCTTCCTTTATGGTTTGAGGAGGGATTCGAGAAACAGTGGGAGCCATCCTGTTTAGACAAACTAAAAACCACTCTAAACTTGCAAGAGCATCATGCTGAGTGTTTCTTCTTCTCTCTCCTAATTGCAGCGACCAATCGACATGACTGGACTTAAGTTACTCCTAGATAAAAACAAACTGACAGGGCCAAACTACAAAGATTGGCTCAGGAATGTCAAGATAGCAATCACTTACGACAAGCTGGGGTATCTTCTTACCACCAAAGCTCCCCCTGTCCCTGGTCCAACTTCCAGCGTCGCGGATAAGGAAATCCGCAAGACTTGGGAGATTGATAGCGCGAAGGCCAAATGCCTCCTGCTTGCCTCGATGGACAACGAACATCAGAGGAGGCACGAGAATATGGACATGGAATCCATATTGCTTCATACAAAAGAACTGTATGGAGAGCAATCTCGTATCGCAAGATACGAAGCGTCGAAAAAGTTATTTTCGACAAGAATGGCCGTCGGATCATCAGTAGCCGAGCACGGGCTAAAGATGATCGGCTTCATTGAGGAGCTCGCTGACCTAGGGATCACATAGGAGAGTGAGCTATATACGCATATAGTTCTCCAGTCCCTTCCTTCCACTTACGCCCAGTTTATACTGAACTTCAACTTACAAGAAAAAGAGGTTGAACTTTCAGAGCTCTTCAACATGCTGAGGAGCGCAGAGGGCACCCTACAGAAAGGTAGGGAAACATCCACTTTGTTTGTAGGAGGATCATCTTCTTCTAGGTCCAAGGCGAAAGCCAAGGGAAAGAAGAAGAAGGCCCCCGCCAAACCAAGGGGCGGTGTTAGTAAAGTGGATACGAAGGGAAAAGGTAAAGAAACAAAGATAGCGGGGAAGCTTGTGGATAAGGAAGAATGCTTCTATTGTCATAAGAAAGGACACTGGAAGAATGATTGCAGGGCCTGGAAGGCCAGAACACAGGAATTGAAGCAGGTTGCAGCTTCAGCTTCTGGTGTGTATGTTATTGAAAACTGTCTTTCAATAAACTCTACTTCCTGGGTATTGGATACCGGATCAAGATCTCATATCTGTAATTCTTTGCAGGCGTTGAGAAACCGTAGGGTTTTGAAGGCAGGTGACATGACCCTCAGAGTTGCGAACGGAGCTAGCATGGATGCTAAAGCCGTGGGGGACTATCACCTGGGAATGTCAGATGGACATGTTTTGGTTTTGCGTAATTGGTTTTTTGTACCCAACGCAACTTGTAATATCATTTCTGTATCTTTAGTTTCTAAAGAAGGTTATGAATTTGCGTTTGTAAGTAATGTTGTAAACATTCACCTTAATCAAGCTTTGATTGGGTCAGGTACATTGAGTAATGGTATATACGTGTTAAACCAACCACAGATTTTCAACGTCCAGAATACACACAAAAGAAAGTCTCCAGAAATAAATTAGACTTTCTTATGGCATTGTAGATTGGGTCACATCAATGAGAGAAGGTTGACTAAGTTACATACAGAAGGATATTTGAATACGTTCGAATATCAATCGTATGCCACTTGTCAATCTTGTCTCAAAGGAAAGATGACAAAGACTCCGTTTACTGGACATGGAGTGAGAGCGAGCGAGCTCTTGGGACTCGTACACAGTGACGTGTGCGGTTCAATGTCTACACATGCCCGAAGCGGACATTCTTACTTCATTACTTTTACGGATGACTTCTCAAGGTACGGTTATGTCTTCTTAATGAAACATAAGTCCGAAGCCTTTGGAAAATTCCAGGAGTATAAGAATGAAGTAGAGAAACAGACCGGCAAAAGTATTAAGATTCTAAGATCGGATCGAGGTGGAGAATACTTAAGTGCCGAGTTCCTGGACTATTTAAAAGAGAACGGAATTCTCTCTCAGCTTACTCCTCCATACACCCCGCAACATAACGGTGTATCGGAGAGACGGAACCGCACCCTATTGGATATGGTGCGGTCCATGATGAGTAACGCTGAGTTACCGCTATCATTCTGGGGATATGCGCTAGAATCAGCAGCATACTTTTTGAACCGAGTTCCGACTAAGACTGTGCCTACCACCCCATATGAAATGTGGAGTGGGAAGAAACCCTATCTTCAATATCTGAAGATCTGGGGATGTCCAGCTTTTGTCAAAAAGCAGCATGCGGACAAACTCGAGGCACGCTCAGTACTGTGCAAGTTTGTGGGATACCCAAAGAACACCAGGGGGTATCTTTTCTACTACGCAGAGGAACAAAAAGTCCTTGTTTCTCGTAATGCCCACTTTCTAGAACACCAGTTCTTGGAAAAGGAAAATAGTAGGAGCGCAGTAGAACTGGAAGAAATTCCAGAACCACATACTATTACTAAAAGGTTAGTGGAACCAGAGGGTTCAACAGAACAGGACATTCCTACGCCGCTCCGCAGGAGTAGTAGGCAGTCTCATCCGCCCGAGAGATACTGCGGTTTTCTCATAGACGGGGATAGAGAGGATTGCATCATAGATTATGATGAGCCTACTAGCTTCCAGCAGGCCGTTCAGAGCGTTGACTCAGTGAAATGGCTGGATGCAATGCGGACCGAAATGGAGTCCATGCACACCAACAAGGTATGGACGTTGAACATTGCTCCAGACGGGGTAAAACCCGTAGGATGCAAGTGGATCTTCAAAAGGAAGATTGGTGTAGATGGACAGGTTGAGACCTATAAAGCTAGGCTGGTAGCAAAGGGTTTCCGTCAAAGACCTGGCTTGGACTATGACGAAACCTTTTCTCCAGTAGCCATGCTGAAATCCATTCGGATCCTTCTTGCCATTGCTGCCTTCCACGATTATGAGATCTGGCAAATGGACGTAAAGACCGCTTTTCTAAATGGAAATTTAGAGGAGTGTGTCTATATGGACCAACCAGAGGGTTTCATTCAGAGTGGGAGCAGCGGAAAGGTGTGCAAGTTGCTTAAGTCCATCTATGGACTAAAGCAGGCGTCGCGAAGTTGGAACATCTGCTTTGATGAGACGGTCAAAGAATTTGGCTTTATCAAAAATCCAGATGAACCATGCATCTATAGTAGATTTGTAGCGAGAACTGTAGTATTCCTCGTTTTATACGTGGATGACATTCTCTTAATAGGAAATGACATTCCTATGCTACAATCTGTCAAGGGGTTCTTGTCACACAGGTTCTCCATGAAAGACCTGGGTGATGCCTCGTACATTCTGGGTATCCGGATCTACCGTGACAGATCCAAGAGGATATTAGGACTATCACAGTCCAGGTATATCGACACTATACTGAAGAGATTCAGTATGGAAGATTCCAAGCGCGGTAACCTACCGGCTTGTCACGGGATCACCCTCTCTAAAGAGATGTCTCCCAAGACTGATTTGGAGAGGGATCGCATGTCTATTATACCTTACGCTTCTGCGGTAGGCTCTATAATGTATGCGATGTTATGTACCAGACCGGATGTAGCTTATGCACTGAGTGTGGTAAGCCGGTATCAGTCAAACCCTGGGGAGAAACACTGGATAGCGGTAAAGAACATTCTCAAGTACCTGAGAAGGACTAAGGAGATGTTCTTGGTGTATGGCGGAAAAGACCTCCAGATCGATGCCTTTGCTGACTCCAGCTTCCAGAGTGACAAGGATGATTCCAAGTCCATGTCGGGTTTTGTCTTTACCCTCAATGGAGGGGCGGTGTGTTGGAAGAGTTCCAAACAGGAAACCGTTGCAGACTCGACGATGGAAGCGGAATACATCGCTGCATCTGATGCCGCAAAAGAAGCTGTGTGGATGAGGAAGTTCTTGAAAGAACTTCAGGTGGTTCCGTCCATTGTTGATCCAATACCTCTGTATTGCGACAACAACGGGGCTATAGCTTTAGCGAAGGAACCCAGGTCCTATCAGAGATCCAGGCACATCTTAAGGCGGTATCACCTGATCAGGGAGATCGTAGATCGCCAGGAGATCGAGGTTCAGAGAGTCGCTTCAGAAGATAACACTGCAGATCCATTCACCAAGGCCCTGCCCCAGACTCAGTTCGAGCGGCTGATCGAGATGATAGGTCTTCGATACGCCAGTACATGGCCTTAGTGCAAGTGGGAGATTGTTAGTGTATATGCCCTAGAGGCCATTACTGTATCATACTAGTTTGTATATTACTTAATGGATGCTTGGGATATTCACCTTGTATATACAATCTTGCTCAAAATAGTAGTATGCTACTTGGTTTGTTTCTACTTCAATGTGTACATGTGTTTATTTTTGTATATCGCCTATACACATTAGTAGAGCCCTTAGGATCTTTGCTTGATTACCAGCGATGTGATGGCCGTCACACTAGTGGGGCTGGGTAATCTATAAGCACATCCTTATGCAGGTCCCTGGTCGCAGGACTATCGAGATAGGGCATCGATACTCCGGAGTAGACCAGCGCATGCGCTTCTCATTCCAGTGTGGGAGACGGTCTGTCCCACAGCCGTCAGTACGTCGTACTTGAGATAGTATGCGGGTGCTCGTTAGGTTACGGGTACACTGGACAGGACTCGTCGGGAACTGACCAGTTGGTATTATACTTATCGTCAGTTATCAGTTCCCAGGTGACATGAGTACAGCTTAGTCCGCTGACTTGACACTATCACTCCGCCTCGAGTGTGTTCCCACTGTACTTTGATCACTACCCTACCACGGCTCAAAGGAGTCATGCAAACAGGTAGTGGTTGGGTGCAGTCCCGAAGCACTTGGAGGCAGTGACGGATAGACAGGATTCGTCTCTCCCGGTATTGGGGGTTGACATCGCGCTGTGTCTAGGAGAGCCATTACACGAGTAGTCCCTGGCCAGGGCAAACGAGATATACTGGTAGGTTTCCAGTGTTATCTCAGGGTGTTTTGGGCTTCGCTCCGGCACGACTTGTACCGCTATTGGGGGACTGACGTTTACCGCCCCCTAGGCCCGCCATGGGATGTATCAGACGAACAGACCGGACTGTACGGAGAATGTCACACTCAGGCTCAGTAGGAGTTCAGATGGGTTTCGCCTCGTCGGTCTTCTTGTCGGCATTACCTGGGGACCGTTACGCACAGCTAGTGCTGCTTGCGGTCTGTGGTTAAACCCACTGCCAGCGTAGTGTCGAGTCTTTAGAGTCCCACACAGAAAGCTTTTCGCCTTTAGGCAAAAGAGTAGAGGTCGCATGGTATTGCGACAGGTCGCATGGTTTTGCGACAGGGTTCGGTCACATCCATGCACTTGTGCGCGTACAGTGTCCGGACAGTTTACACTAGCGGGTTTTGGTTTAAGCCAGATCCTAGTGTACCTTATGGGATTGGATTTATCCAGTGTGCATTCGTGTTCCTCGGAACGCGGATGCGGGTGTGTATGCACAGTTGACAGGGAGGCAGAGGCAGCGGATTCTCATTAGGGTTGTTGACAGTTGACCGTTGACTATTTGACTTTTTGCTCAACCCTAATGAGAATATGATATGTGATTAACTATTATATTAATTAAGTATTATGGTGATATGGTTGTTGACTTTGTTGACTTGTTGACTTTTGTTGACTTGTTGACTTTGTTGACTTGTTGACTTGTTGACCGATTGACTAGGCTTGACTAGTTGACCATCATGATAACCATAGCCATCATTTCATGGCAAAGACTTTTGTTTACTTGCTCATTTGTGTAAAATGAGTGCATGAAATGATATGGTTATGGTTGCTTCAAACCATCACATAAGACTTTTTTTTGATATGATGAGTTATGATCACTTTGGATTATGAGAGGGTGAAAGACAAAAGAGAGCCTCATTCTTTCTTGCTCATTCTCTCTCTTGTTCTTGAGCTCTCCTCTTGCTCTCACCCTCAACCTCTTGCTCCCTCTCTTGATCTATGGTTCTCTTGTCTCATGAGTTGAGAATCAAGAACCATAGATAAAATCCCATTCTATTTCTTCTCTACTCATTCTAGTTCACTAGGTTTAGCAAACCAAGTGAACTAGTTTCTTCAAAGAACGAAGAAGGAGCTAAAGGTTGGAGCTTTCAGGTGGATCTATCTTCGGCGTACGGAGACGACGAGAAGAAGCCATCGGACCACCATCGGAGCTTTGAAGACGAAGGAGTTCAAGACAAGCAAGGTATAACCCCCTAACCGAGTAGCTAAAACTCATAGTTAGGATGTTAGATAGATGTTTAACCAAGATCCGGGTTATAGGTCCATGTTACCATCTTTAAGAAAATCGTTTTTTACCAAATTCCGCATTCCCGAAAGTACCGGGAGAGGTAGCATGGACTTACAGGCCGGCCAAGCAAGGAGAGGGGGCTGCCCAATTTTTGTGGGGGATTTTTGGTTCTCTCATGCTTGCAAAAATCCCCAAGTTCATCACAAAAGTCCATAAGTTCATTTCCTCCACCAAAGGCAACTTCCAATACCCCAAATGAGACATTGCATTCTACACTATATTCTACAGCAAATCTTGGGCACGTCGACTCGCCAGCTTCGAGCCTGAGATGTCTCAGTCCAGAGGTGGGAGTCCGTAAAACAAGCCGGCCACGTGGTGCCCTTCCGGCGAGGAGGTGAAGACCGAAGATTCCGCGGGGAGATCGGGACGATGACGAGAAGACCGAAGGACACGGATCGCTCTGTATATCTCTCTACCCCTTCTCTAGATAGCTAGGACTAGATTAATGGCCCGATCCGGGAATTTTGTGCGCGGTGGTCCCGGTTATAAAGTTTAAAGTAAATCATCGCTTCCGCATTCCGGCGTCGGATTGACGGCCGGGGCACCGCCGTGCACTTACACTGGTATCAGAGCCACGCCATTAACCTATTCTAGCTTGGTCTAATGTGTTTACATTTCCGATCGAACAAAATTCCAAAACCGCATTTTCAAATGCATCATGTTTATGTCGAAATTTTTTTGGCTCCAAAATTTTTCAGGTTGTTGCAGAATACTGTGCAGGGAATTCTAAGCACTCTGTGAAAATTTGGTCGCGTGATCTCACTATACCACCGCGGAACCGCGGCCAAGCCCATGCTTGGGCAGCGGTTCCGCCGCCATTTAGCCTCCTCACTGGACCAATTTTTTACAGAGGGTCTTGGACAGGAAAATTGGGGTTTTGGCATATTCTTTTTGGGCCCAGAATTTCTTTAAGTGCTACAGTAGTGCTTGGGGGCCCACTTCGGTAAATTTGATCGATCGAAAATTTTAAACACATTTGTTCACAGTATTTACATTATATCTGCGACCGTGAATGTCACTTGATCGGTAAATCCTGTCTAACTGCTATAGCCCGGTTAGACGGATTTGCGAACGTGACATTTACGTTGATGTTCTGTGATTGTGCTTTGATGTTGCGGATTGGTCGTGGGGGATAGCCTGGATGCAATGTTAGTACAGATTTGTAACGTTTTGAAAATCGTTTCGATGAAATTTCGGAAAATCGGTAAAATAAGGGGGGGTTTTCCGTAAAAAGTCAAAATACAAATATCTTTATTACAAAATTAAATATACATATTCTAGCTATGAAATTGCTAGTATTTGATGTTTATTGAGCCACTGGTGAAATTTCAAATTTTCTGAAAAATTTTCCGAAATTAATTATTTTAATATTATTTTAAGCCGTCACTAATATATTTAATTAGGGAAAATTACAAATTGGAATGAGTTGAAACAAATTTTGTGCATCATAAAACATTAAATAAAATTTTATCATGTGGTTTTTGAAATGAAATCGTTTGCCAAAACGGTTTAGAAAATATTGAAGAAAAAGGCTTATTTTGTGAAAATAAAAGGGTTTTGGTGCATATTGTATTGGTGTTTGTTGTTCATTGCTCCACACACACACCCTCTCTCCTCCCCACCATGTGGCCGGCCCTCTTTTTGACAGCCCCCTCTCTCTCTTTCTCTCTCCAATCACCTCATTTTTTCACTACTTTTAAAATAGAAAAAGAAAAGAAAAGAAAGAAGCATGGGCTTTGTTGACTTGTGGTTTTGTTCCAATACAAACAATCACTCTCTCTCTCCCCCCTAACTAAATGGCCGAGCCTCCCCTTCCAAAAATTCTGCATCTGCCCCTCCCATTTCTTCTCCTCTCATTCTCATCAAAAATCCCCAAATTTTGCCTCAAAATCCATACAAAATCAAAGCTAATCCAAATCCAACCTTTACCCATTATTCCTTTGTCATTCAAGCATGGATCTTGGAGCTAGTGAACCAATTTGGAGGCTATGTTAGCATGCTAGATCTCAATCATGTTGAGGTATAAATCCTAAACCATAATGTAATTTTCGATTAATTACTTCAATGTAGTCTAATTAGGTGTTAAATTGTGGGTTTAATTGAATGTTTGGAAATTCAAGTGGGGATTTTGAATTGAAGCTAGGGTTTGAATTAAATTGGGTTTTTTATCATTAGCTTATGATTGTAATGAGGGGATTAACATGTAATTGAATGCAAAATCTAATTTGGTTACTAGTTGCTAAATTGTTAGTTTAAAATGGTGATAATTATGCTAAATTGCTAACTAGGTTTTAGAAATTAAATAAAAGCGTGGGATTAAAATCTAGTTAGGATTTTTAGCACATCATTAAGGTTTCCATGAGTGGTTTAACCATTTAATATATGCAAAATCAAGTTTAATTGTAAAATTGTGAATTTTACATTAAAAAGTGTTAAAATTGATATTTTTGCAATCTAGGATTTTGGAAATTATGCAAATTTATGTGATTAAATTATGGAAATGGTTTTTATGACTTATTTAAGTTATTTAATAAGTATTATGGCCGCTAGAATTGTTTAAACATCGAGTTTTGTACTAAAACGGGTAATTTTGCTTGCTAGTTTTTTGGAAAAACGGCTTTTAAAGTGAATTTGGGGTTTTTGTGAGTTTTAACCTATTTTATATTAAAATTAGTGTTTGTGAATGTGCAAATGAGTGTATTTGGGTTTTTCTCGATGGTCTGGCGTTTGTACGCCGACGTCGAGGGTTTTTTGAGTCGATTTGTGAAAGCAACCATAGGTTTTGACCTATGTGGGTTTCGTGCGTCGTTTTGGTCATGAGTCGGATTTTAATGCGATATGGTGCGTTATGATATGTAGGTACCCCATATGGACTTCGAGACGACAAGAAAGCGCATGGCGACGTCGGCACCGGCGAGCGAGGACCAGGTGAGTAGATTTATATCTACGGGGAGAAGTCGGGTGGATGGCGTATAGCACCCCCGCAGTCCGTGGTGGTGTATACGGATGCGTATACACACCAACAATTTTTTATATGTTATTTGGGATTAATAACGATGTTAGGATGTGTAAGCCCGTGGGGGCGCCCCGGCCGTCGATCCGACGCCGGAAACGCGGAAAACAAAAACTTTGCGAACTTTGCAAAACGGCACCACCGCGGACTTTCTACCCGGATCGGGCCATTAACCTAGCTAGCTAGCAAAAAGGAAAAGAGTAGAGATGCAATACCAAGCGATCCGTGTCCTTCGGTCTTTGTCTCCACTCCGATCTCCTGCGGAATCTCCGTCACCTCCTCGCTCGTCGAAAAGGGCACCACGTAGCCGGAATCTTTTACGGGCTCCCGCCTCTTGACCGAGGCAACTCGGGCGCGAAGTTGGCTAGCCGACGCGTCCAAGAGATGCTGTAGAATAGTGTAGTAAATAGGTCTCTTTGGGGGTTATGAGGTTGCCATGTTGGAGGAAATTTTGCACAAGATTTTTCATGGTTGCTTGATGAAAAGAATGGAGCATGAAAAATGAGCTCTGGCAAAAGCAAATTTTCTCACTGGAAAATGAAGTATGGTTGAAGTGAATAGCTTAAAAAACCAAGCTTCAATTAAAACATTTCACCCATAAATTAACATGAAAGGAATTATGCACACAAATTAATTAAACCCCACCCCTCACTCACAGAAACAGTGGCCGGCCCCAATTTAGTGGGTGAAGGAAAAAGAAGCCAAAACAAGTGGGGAAAAAGAATTAAAATCTAAAAGGAAAAATGTCACAACCATTTCCAATCTCATTCTTGTCACATAAATGCAAAAGAATGATGCAAAGAGAATCTCATGATTATGAAGCCACACTCATGCAAAGAAACCCCTCACAAAATGTTAATTGCAAACTTGCAATTAACACCCTCCAACGAAAAGTCCGACCGGAAAGGAAAAAGAGAAAACCGGCCGGAACGGAATGCAAACTGGCAACCCCAAAAAAAACCGATCCCGTAATAAATTACAGGAAAACCCCGCAACTGCAAATACATGCCCGCATTTGTATTCCCACTGAACACAAATGCAAAGAGACAAAACTACACTATCTAATACTAAAATCCGGCTTAAGCCAAAGCCGGCTAGTAAAAACTGTCCGATCATGATCCGTGCAATACCGCACGTATGTGATCGAACCCTGCCATATCTCCATACGGCCTCTACAGCGTTTCGCCCGAAACTTGAGTAACTGTCTGTGTGGTGGACTCTAAAGACTCGTCAATACTATGGCTGTGGATTTAACCACTAGCACGTCAGAGGTATTAGCCATACGTGACGGGCCACCAGCTATCGACCAAAAGGGACGTCGACGAGCGAACTCATCCTGACACCCTACTGAGCCTGTCAGTGACAATATCCGTACAGTCCAGTCAGTTCGTCTATGAGCATCGCATGGCGGGCCTAGGGGGTTGGTAAAAGTCAGACCCCCAAAAGCGGTACAAGTCGTGTCGGAGTGTAGCCCAGAACACCCTGAGATACTACTGGAATACCTACCAGCAAATCTCCTGCCTTGGCCAAGGACTTTTCATGTTCTGGCTCTCCTAGACACAGCACGACCTCACCCCCAAAACCGGGAGAGATGAACCCATGAAGATCCGCTCACTGCCTCCATGTGGCTCGGGACTGTACCCAACTAAAACCTGTTTGCACGACTCCTTTGAGCCGTGGTAGGGTAGTAATCAAAGCACAGTGGGAACTCACACGAGTCAAATGACGATCTCAGGTCGATGAACTAACCTGTACACATGTCACCAGGGAACTGCCATCTGACGTTTGGTATAATCCCAACTAGCAGGTTCCCGGCGAGTCCTGTCCGGTGTACTCATAACCCAATGAGCACCTGTATACATCTTAGGTGAAGCATCTGACACCAGTGGCTTGTGAGACCGGCCACCGCCCCTCGTCGGGGTCTCGACTGTATACACTAGTCTACTCTGGAGAAACGATGCCCTGTCTCGAATCTCCCTCGACTAGGGACCATTTAAGGATGTGCTTATAGACCCCAGCTCCCACTTATATGATCGCCCTCATACTGCTGGAAGTCAAGCAAGAATCCTAGGGGCTTTATCAACGTGTAATAGCGACTCGTAAGGTCACCTAAAGCAGTACACGATGATAAAGATAAACCAGATAGCATACTATTATCTCGAGTAAGACTGTCCTACTGGGACAGGTCCTCCCCTCAATCATTGCAATCACGTGCCTGTGATCCAATAATTGAGTCTGAGGGCACTATCTCCAACAATCTCCCACTTGCACTCGAGTATAATTATTTCGATGTCGCATACTCACAGCCCGTGTGATACCGAACACCCAACTCCTCTACTAGTCAGTCTCACAAAGCTCGTTTGCGAAACTATTGCGTTCGAGGAATAGCCTCAGTGAGTGGATCCGCTTTGATGTTTCTTTCTATGTCTCTCTATATCTCATGTTCGCAGAGAAAACTATCTCCCGAAATGAGCAATACCTGTCCTAGAAAGTCTGGATGTCTGATGGGACCTAGCTCATAAGTGAACTCCAAATCCAAACTTCTTAGACTGTATCGTCAACTGAACTTATTCAGTATCCTGCGCCATACCTTCCCTCAGTTTCCACCTGGACCACCTGTCCAAAATACTGCCCCTCGTTAGAGGAAAAACTATAACTCTAACAGCCACTCTGCCATCCAGGTCACCTTGGAAGCCTGGAATGATAACCGTCTCCTAATAGAGGCTGCCGTTATCATATCCCTAGAACATCAACTTATGTTCTAAAACTGCTTCCGATTGTTTCTCCAGGATTGGATCAATATCAACTTATTGCACCTACTGCAAGAACGACATCTGGTGTGGTACTTGACATCTTATGATTGACTCAATTGCCTAAGCAAGTGTTCTGTCAATCATGCGTATCCCTCTCCCCTTTAGTCTGTAAGACACCTTCAGAGAGGGTGACTCCATCACCTGCAGGTATACTACCGTGCCAGGAGTCGTCCATTCTAAATACTCATAGAATGCGGTCAAAGTACCCAGATTGGGAAACCACCCAAATCTAGATCTAAAACCATAGATCTAGTAACCAGAATGTCTGATATAATATCCAAGTCCTATGTGGAGAAACTACTGTGTGACGACCAAAGTATAACCGATCGTAGTATAGGAATATCACTTCCTACTCTGTGTATGTCATCAAATACCAGGACATCACACCCTACTACCTTCTTAACAGATCCATCCCTTATTCTGATGAAGTCAAACCTCTGACTGTCACATCAGAAATAGATGATCTATCTCCGCTATATCTGCTTAAGTCTATAAATAGACATAAGCCCGATATCCACCAATGCTTCCGCTTCTCCCACTGACTACGACAACCCTCTGGCAGAGTCATATACACGTACGCTTCTAAAGCAAGTTTAGAACGACGCTATACTCATCCTTCCGCCGGGTCTCGCAGCCTGGACCAATAGCAATGGCAAGTGTGGGTAAACAAGAACCTCCCTGCCACCGTCCTTGAGCATACCGAAGTACCTCTCGGGTGCCTGAGGTTACCCACCATATCTGCGGAGTGGCCAGTGGAATGTCAATCCAGATTGAATCTTTAGGTTCCTTATCAAATATTTAGTAATCGTTTGCGGTTCTGGAATCACTTCCAGTTCTACCATACTCCCACTACTGTTTTTCTGGAAAAATCCATTTTTGATAAAACTGTGGCGAGTCAAGAACAATATCACTATTGATCTTCCAGATGGTAGAAAGTCAACCCTCATCATAGCCCGGGTCAACCCACAAACAGCCATTACTGAAGCGTGCCTTGAGTTGTCCAGAGTCTGGTTTTAAGCATAAGCCGGACAACTCCCCGTATCTTAACAATATCAAGATATGAACTGTTCTATATCCAAGAAACAGAGGCACTGATTTAATTGAACCAGATTCAAATCATGCAGCTGTCTCCAGTGCATGTCAAGTAAATGGAGAGAGGCCGATCAGCGTTACTCAACTTAGGAGTACTTCCAATTATGAGTAACCTGAAAGAGAAGCTAGTTCTCTTAATCATTACTATCAACTGAATACCATTCACAAGTATCTACTCTTCGATCACCTTGAAGAATCCTGATACTTGTAACACCTGGTTCTCTACTTTACTCTTATACCTATAACTCCTCAAAACTTAGACCCTGTGTTTCTACGAAACACATGTCTAAGAACTAGAGAAGTTAAAAGTAAACAGAATATAGTACGAGGACCAACCCCTCTGTCCTAATGGACATTGGACAATATACAATACTCTGTATAAGTCCCCTGAGTCTGGTGACTCATTCACTGTGTGTCGTAGGTTGAAAACTGTACTTTTGGTTAAGAAGAATTACACCGTTGTTCAATGCTCCTTACCTAACCATCCACTGATATAGGTAAATGTCATTGACATAATTTCAAAAAAGTATATCTCACTCTATAAAAATAGACGTACAGATATATCAATTTGAAATTGGTGCACAACAACGGATATTCAAAACCAAATATTTGCCGACCGGCAAACAACCCAGGTGGCTTCTTCAAATATCACCAATTCCAACGAATCCCGATATAATGAGGATGGTCACCTAATTCCCAATAACTTACTCCCACTCATCATCTGTAAAACCATACAGATATGAGACTCATACCTGGTAAATACATACCCTGGAGTAAGTGCCTAATTGGGAAATCAGTTTTCATTTAACAGTACACAGTGAAGCTGAAACATTGAGATGTTTCGATGGGGTATCCTGGTATTCTTAGTAATGCCTCTTCCATTATCCAGATTCACAACTATAACTGTATAATTCTTTGCCACCTTTCCAAATCCCTTTATATGTCTTTAGTCATTACCTTCTGTACACCCCTTCAGGCCAAATGGTTTTCTTCCTTCCCTACCGTTCGGCACCAGCCTATGGTTTGGAAGAAGACTATCCAATAAGCATAATGGGTGTACTGTCCTAGTCCTAGGAGCACTCGCAATGCGAGAGAAGGTGAGGATAAAAGACAACCGAATGAACTTAATTCATAGGTGATTTAGGATTGACAAAGAAGTACATGGTTTGGTCGTGAATAGCAGTCGCAATTTACTTTGCCCTCTTACTAATCCCTTGCTTTGTCTGAACTTAATACCTTCTGTACACCGTTTAGGCTAATTGGCTTTCTTCATTCCCCACCGTTCGGCACCAGCCTAAGGTTTGGAAGAAGACTATCCAATTTGCGTAATAGGTGTACTACTCCTAAACCAAGGAGTACTCGCAACCTGAGAGAAGGAAAAAGGAAAAGACAACTGAATAGTCCTATTCGTTTTCTCCAGAACCTGAAACCATCCTCGAAGTCCTTCGAGTTCGTATATAACCATACGATGGTTTTGTCCAATGGAAGTGGACGTTCGTAGTAATACGGGGTGTCCCGGAGAAAAGAGCAAAAGTAGGAGTGGCAAAGAGGTCTGCAACTCTGACAATCCAAAAGCCAGTGTTAAGAAGGTTCGGTCAACTTGGTCACTGAGTCATAGTCTAGGGTCGGGTCAATGGTCGCTGCCAGAGAGAGAGAGAAAAGAAACACTCAGCGTGCACTCTAACCTAGATCAGAATGGTTACCAATTTATCTAATCTGGAAACCTCCCACTGTAACGTCAAATTCTTCCCCAAACCTGAAAGAAGAATTAGCCGGGATAACCCGAGGAGTAAACCAACTCATCAGTGGGAATCGGGATCCAACTCTCATCGCATGATAACGTGACGGAATCCGCTGACGTTATCACACTCCAGAAGGTATGCGCATATCTGGCAAGTTTCAGTACTTTTGAAACTCCCGATGTGGATTTTTACCCCATGCTCTTATGACCTTGACTTTGGCCAACATATCATAAGTCACATGTCAAGTTCTACCCGTCATTTTCCTGGTTAATTTGAACCCACCCGTACCTACCCTTGACTTTGGCCAAAATGGCAGTACGACTGTCCCAAACCAACGCATCTATCTATGCTGCATATGAATACCCAACAGCTACCAAACACTGTGCCTTGACTTTGGCCAACATACACAGCTTGAATACTATTGACCATCCATATGAAACGACGGAGGGCTACGAATGGTTTCTGGCGAAAACCTTTAACGTAATGAACTTGATATCGTTGAAGGAACTGATAGCTTTTTAAAAATATAGTGACGACAACCTTTGCTAAAGAGGTCACTCCCGGTGAAGGGATCTCGGCTCTTTCCCCGTAGAATGAGGTGCAGGATATTCCAAATGAATACCACGATGCAAAGCAAAAGTAATCGGCTATAGTGAAGTTATTGCCCTGATGCAAACTTCTGTCCAAGGGGTCACTCCCGGTGAAGGGATCTCGGCCCTTGCCTCGTCGACTGAGGAGCAGGATATTCCAACTGAATACCACGATGCAAAACAAAAGAGAACGCCCTTGCAATAACAGCTTTTTGAAAAAGTGTTCCAACAACATCAGATAGGTTTGTTTAACTTGCATTGATCCGAATCAACGCAGTCCCATCAATTGATCACACCAATAAAGAATGAAAATATACTGATGTACGTATATGCCATCCGCATTCGCCACTGGGTCCCGTCATCACCCGTTAGGTTAGCTAACTAACGGCAGAGCGGGGACTGGACTAGCGCGGATGAAAAACATATACAACATCTACTAGTATATATATAATATATAATTTTCGCTCATGGCGTGATAAAAAGCAACAACACAGAAATGTATAGCAACACAGATCAATACAGATATCTGGGATCCCCGGGTTTCACAGAGCCGCTACTGAAACCCGACATTCCCTTGGTCGTGTGGATAGCCTGTGCAATGAAAATCCTAGACCCCTGAGGACGCGGCAAGTCACCCGCCAAAACCTGAAGTGAGGCAGCCCCCTTCAGCAACGTGAATGGACCACCCAGCACTTCACAGAATCCGGTAACTTGGGCACCCCTCCTGGGTCAACCTGTACCCCCTACGAGTGCGGCGAATAGCCCGCCAATTCTAGAGTAAAGCCCCCTCCGTCTCAACGCCATGAGATGAGGGCTTGTTGCCCTCCAGAATCCGGCTATCCGTGCACCCCTCCGCGGGGTAATCCTAGTACAGAAAGTAAAATATACATACAACGGGTACATCGACCGCAACCTGGTCGTGCCCCAAAATAATAATACAAACAGGCAGTGACGGCAGTCCACATGTCGGACGCTCGCCCCGCAATATCAAATGTACATATAAAACAAAACTGTACTACCACTGCAACGAGGCTATCCCCACGACTGATCCGCAACAACACAGTACAATCACAGAACATCAACGTGAAAGTCACGTTCGCAAATCCGTCTAACCGGGCTATAGCAGTTAGACGGGATTTACCGATCAAGTGACATTCACGGTCGCAGATATAATGTAAAAACTGTGAACTGGCATGTTTAAAATATCCGATCGAACAAATTTTATCAAGTGGGCCCCAAGCAGTACTGCAGCACTTACAGAAAATCTGGGCCCAAAAATAATATCCCAAAACCCCTATTTCCAAGTATAAGACTTACTGGGAAATTTTAGTGCAATGTTCACATATTCCCATCGCGGAACCGCGGCCAAACCAGGGGTTTGGCCGCGTTTCCGCGGCTGTACTAAGAGATCGTTGCACCAAATTTTACCAGATGTCTTAGAATTTCATACTTGTGTTTCTGCAGTGACCTGAAAAATTTTTTGGAGCTTGAAAAAATTTCGACAGAAACATATGCATGGAAAATACGGATTTTGGGGATTTTGTTCGATCGGGTTTTAAACACACTAGACCATGCTAGGCTAAGTTAATGGCGTGGCTCTGATACCAATGTAAGCCAGTGGGGGCACCCCGGCCGTCGATCCGACGCCGGAAACGCGGAAAACAAAAACTTTGCGAACTTTGCAAAACGGCACCACCGCGGACTTTCTACCCGGATCGGGCCATTAACCTAGCTAGCTAGCAAAAAGGAAAAGAGTAGAGATGCAATACCAAGCGATCCGTGTCCTTCGGTCTTTGTCTCCACTCCGATCTCCTGCGGAATCTCCGTCACCACCTCGCTCGTCGAAAAGGGCACCACGTAGCCGGAATCTTTTACGGGCTCCCGCCTCTTGACCGAGGCAACTCGGGCGCGAAGTTGGCTAGCCGACGCGTCCAAGAGATGCTGTAGAATAGTGTAGTAAATAGGTCTCTTTGGGGGTTATGAGGTTGCCATGTTGGAGGAAATTTTGCACAAGATTTTTCATGGTTGCTTGATGAAAAGAATGGAGCATGAAAAATGAGCTCTGGCAAAAGCAAATTTTCTCACTGGAAAATGAAGTATGGTTGAAGTGAATAGCTTAAAAAACCAAGCTTCAATTAAAACATTTCACCCATAAATTAACATGAAAGGAATTATGCACACAAATTAATTAAACCCCACCCCTCACTCACAGAAACAGTGGCCGGCCCCAATTTAGTGGGTGAAGGAAAAAGAAGCCAAAACAAGTGGGGAAAAAGAATTAAAATCTAAAAGGAAAAATGTCACAACCATTTCCAATCTCATTCTTGTCACATAAATGCAAAAGAATGATGCAAAGAGAATCTCATGATTATGAAGCCACACTCATGCAAAGAAACCCCTCACAAAATGTTAATTGCAAACTTGCAATTAACACCCTCCAACGAAAAGTCCGACCGGAAAGGAAAAAGAGAAAACCGGCCGGAACGGAATGCAAACTGGCAACCCCAAAAAAAACCGATCCCGTAATAAATTACAGGAAAACCCCGCAACTGCAAATACATGCCCGCATTTGTATTCCCACTGAACACAAATGCAAAGAGACAAAACTACACTATCTAATACTAAAATCCGGCTTAAGCTAAAGCCGGCTAGTAAAAACTGTCCGATCATGATCCGTGCAATACCGCACGTATGAGATCGAACCCTGCCATATCTCCATACGGCCTCTACAGCGTTTCGCCCGAAACTTGAGTAACTGTCTGTGTGGTGGACTCTAAAGATTCGTCAATACTATGGCTGTGGATTTAACCACTAGCACGTCAGAGGTATTAGCCATACGTGACGGGCCACCAGCTATCGACCAAAAGGGACGTCGACGAGCGAACTCATCCTGACACCCTACTGAGCCTGTCAGTGACAATATCCGTACAGTCCGGTCAGTTCGTCTATGAGCATCGCATGGCGGGCCTAGGGGGTTGGTAAAAGTCAGACCCCCAAAAGCGGTACAAGTCGTGTCGGAGTGTAGCCCAGAACACCCTGAGATACTACTGGAATACCTACCAGCAAATCTCCTGCCTTGGCCAAGGACTTTTCATGTTCTGGCTCTCCTAGACACAGCACGACCTCACCCCCAAAACCGGGAGAGACGAACCCATGAAGATCCGCTCACTGCCTCCATGTGGCTCGGGACTGTACCCAACTAAAACCTGTTTGCATGACTCCTTTGAGCCGTGGTAGGGTAGTAATCAAAGCACAGTGGGAACTCACACGAGACAAATGACGATCTCAGGTCGATGAACTAACCTGTACACATGTCACCAGGGAACTGCCATCTGACGTTTGGTATAATCCCAACTAGCAGGTTCCCGGCGAGTCCTGTCCGGTGTACTCATAACCCAATGAGCACCTGTATACATCTTAGGTGAAGCATCTGACACCAGTGGCTTGTGAGACCGGCCACCGCCCCTCGTCGGGGTCTCGACTGTATACACTAGTCTACTCTGGAGAAACGATGCCCTGTCTCGAATCTCCCTCGACTAGGGACCATTTAAGGATGTGCTTATAGACCCCAGCTCCCATTTATATGATCACCCTCATACTGCTGGAAGTCAAGCAAGAATCCTAGGGGCTTTATCAACGTGTAATAGCGACTCGTAAGGTCACCTAAAGCAGTACACGATGATAAAGATAAACCAGATAGCATACTATTATCTCGAGTAAGACTGTCCTACTGGGACAGGTCCTCCCCTCAATCATTGCAATCACGTGCCTGTGATCCAATAATTGACTCTGAGGGCACTATCTCCAACAGGATGGATATTGGGGTGTTGGATTACTTTAGTGTTGCGAACCCTAGGGTAGTGTCGCACTATACATACACACATACATATTTGCATACATTCCTATTTACATGTGCTCATGGGATTCTTGATAGTTATGTGTTCACATGGGTATGGCACTATGTGTTCACATATGGATATGAGGACGATACTTGGGTTTGAGCTGAGTCGATGAGATTTGTTTTGTGGTTGTGATATCGGTTTGTACGAGACTGTCGATCAGTAGTCAGATCATGACTATATTGGTGATATTAGTATTATACTAGACATAGGTCAGTACCCTAAACTATGATCTTGGATAAAGAGGATACCAGATGAATAGTGTGATGAATATATTAACCCGTACCCAGATTTGGGGATGCCGTACGACGGATTTACGTACGAGCTATATTTTGATGATTGATCCGCACTCTTGACTTGGGATGTCTGATTATAGAGATGGTATCGGATATGATATTATTAAGGCGGGATCACCGACTAATATATATACAGGTATGTATATGTATCGACTCAGATGTTAGGCGGTTTCCTTACCTGTAGTCCAGCTGGTTAGCTTAGACCTTTAGTTTAGTTTAGCTGTTAGATTAGATTCGATTCTTACCTATTTCAAAAACTAACGAATCGTGGGTATTTTAAAAGACAGCCCAAGGGATATTACGGATATTTCAAAAGACGTTTCTTTTCATAAAAACACCGTAGCCCCTATTTTCAAAACCCCATGATTTGTGTTATTTCAAAAGGCACCATTTGTAGGACTTATATTAGATTAATGCAGATTAGTTATAGTTGCGTCTAGTATTCAGCTCCCGCTCATTATTGTGGTTCGCTTTGCATCGCATGCTTATATTATGTTTCATACTCCATTATTGATATCATGTTGTTAGGACACCGGCAACATTACCGATGATGCGTATGTACCACGTACACTTACTTGCCGGCTCACACACATCTTCATCGGTAATTGCCATGTCACGTACACCTTAGAAAATACTATTGCTTGACATAGCCTGTTAGCTAATAGTTTAGACATTGTAGTTATTACCTGCTACTTCATGCATACTGTTATTCATTGTTATGCCGCATTCATGGATTCTCACGCATATATTCACTATTTTACGTGTTATTGAGGTTTTGGATTCGGATTTCCATGAGATTTTCTGGATTTGGAGGAAAACCGCAAAAACATAAATAAACCTTTTCTCTCTTTAAAATAAAAAGTGCGGTTTTCCCATGATGTATGAGTCGTCCACCATGAGTTTGCTGATGGATTTCGAGACCCGATTCGAGGAGTGGAGGAACCGTTTCGGGTACATGGTGGGCCCGGTGCGGTACCCCGGGGCAAGAGGAATGTGTTGTTGACGTTGAGCCCGGCAGTGGAGCACTACCGACCGGTGATATTACCCGACGCGTCGGATATCCGGAGGATACCGTCGTGGTCTTGAGATGGATGGTAGGGGCCGATCTGGATTGACGGCACCCTAGATATTGATTTTGAGATATTGAGGCACAGAGATTGTGATACAAAGATATCGAGATATTTGGACACTTGTTTTTTGTCGATGCTGGGCACTGTTTTATGCTGATTTCATTATGATACCTCATTTTAAAAATACAAAGGAAATCTCACTAAATTATGAAAACAGTTCTTCATTTACATGTATTCTGTTTTCATGCATTCATACCTCATTCATATGATATATTGCTACGTGAGGCACATACATGGGCACATGAGATTACACTCGGGTTAGATATTTACCCTAGCCTTGTTATAGGTTGCATGTTATATTTATAATTGAGGATATATTATGATCTTTGACCTAGGTTGCGTTATTTATGCGATTTCTTCCGTAGATGTTTTTCTATTCACGAGTTGGCAACTCACCCCCGTTGTTCCCCAGTTTCTTGCAGGTTTGCCGTACAGGTTTCATTACGGCTTGCGGGCATAGTTTCCTTCGGGTGATTTGCTAGTAGGTGGGTTACTTGTATCGTACCCCAATTATATATCTTGTATATTATTATTCTGTTGTATCTAGAAGTTCCATCAACCAAACATGTATTTATTTTGAGATAGAGACCATGATGTCGTTCCTTCGACCTTAGAGTCGCGCGTTGTATTTCTGTGGTTTTCTTATGCTTTTGAGTTTCCTTTTGAATTTCGATCCTCGCCGTTGGCGTTGTATATTATATTGCTTGTGTGGTTGTGGCCGTCGATTGACGAAGAGCTAGCTCCCGCTTGGGGATGCCCTTTTATTGATTTCGTATACTATTCATGTTGTATCCCGTTTGGGAGCCAGTATTTACAAAGGAGACTCTGCCGAAATTTTCAGTAAATTTTTGATGTTCTTAAAAACCGCATAATTTGGCTTATGCTATTAAAACTACTTGTTTTAAATTGGTTTTCCTTCACTCTATTATTTTTCTTGGTTTGGATTTCTGGGTTTTCGGCTTACTTAGATTACGTACGCCTCAAGTCATTCGTAGTTTAAGTGCCGGTCATGTTCCGTACTTTCGGGACGTGACAAAGATTTGGTTGTATTATGTACATTTGTTATTGCGGGGCGAGCGTCCGACATGTGGACTGCCGTCACTGCCTGTTTGTATTATTCTTTTGGGGCACGACCGGGTCGAGGTCGATGTACGCGTTGTATGTATATTTTACTTTCTGTACTAGGATTAACCCGCGGAGGGGTGCACGGATAGCCGAGTTCTAGAGGGCAACGAGCCCGCATCTCATGGCATTGAGACGGAGGGGCTTCACTCTAGAATTGGCAGGCTATTCGCCGCACTCGTAGGGGGTATAGGTTGACCCAGGAGGGGTGCCCAAGTTACTGGATTCCATGAAGTGCTGGGTTGTCCATTCACGTTGCTGAATGGGGCTGCCTCGCTTCAGGTTTTGGCGGGTAGCTTGCCGCGCCCGTAGGGGTCTAGGATTTCATTTCACAGGCTATCCATACGACCAGGGGAACGTCGGGTTTCAGTAGCGGCTCTGTGAAACCCGGGGATCTCAGATATCTTTATTGTTCTGTGATGCTGATTACATTTCTGTGATGTTGCATTTTATCACGCCTTGAGAGAAATATTATATATTGATATATATACTAGTAGATGTTGTATATGTTTTGCATCCGCGCTGGTCCAATCCCCGCTCTGTCGTTAGTTAACTAACCTAACGGGTAATGACGGGACCCAGTGGCGAATGCGGATGGCATATACGTACGTCATTATTTTCGTTCTTTATTGGTGTGATCAATTGATGGGACTGCATTGATTCGGATCAATGCAAGTTAAAAACAAACCTAATCTGATGTTGTTGGAACATTTTTCAAAAAGCTGTTATTGCAAGGGCGTTCTCTTTTGTTTTGCACAGTGGTATTCAGTTGGAATATCCTGCATCTCAGTCGACGAGGCAAGGGCCGAGATCCCTTCACCGGGAGTGACCCCTTGGACAGAAGTTTGCGTCAGGGCAATAACTTCACTATAGCCAATTTCTTTTGCTTTGCATCGTGGTATTCAGTTGGAATATCCTGCATCTCATTCTACGGGGAAAGAGCCGAGATCCCTTCACCAGGAGTGACCTCTTTAGCAAAGGTTTTCGTTACTATATTTTTCTAAAAAGCTATCCGTTCCTTCAATGATATCTAGTTCATTACGTTAAAGGTTTTCGCCAGAAACCATTCGTAGCCCTCCGTCGTTTCATATGAATAGTCAATAGTATTCAAGCTGTGTTTGTTGGCCATAGTCAAGGCATAGTGTTTGGTAGCTATTGGGTGTTCATATGTAGCATAGATAGATGCGTTGGTTTGGGACAGTCGTATAGCCTTGTTGGCCCTAGTCAAGGGCTTGTACGGGTGGGTTCAAATCAACCTGGACAATGACGGGTAGAACTTGACATGTGACTTATGATTTGTTGGCCTTAGTCAAGGTCATAAGAGCATGGGGCAAAAATCCACATCGGGAGTTTCTAAAGAAACTGAAACTTGCCAGATATGCGCATACCTTCTGGAGTGTGATAATGTGAGCGGATTCCGTCATGTTATCATGCGATGATAGTTGGATCCCGATTCCCACTGATGAGTTGGTTTATTCCTCGGGTGATCCCGACTAATTCTTCTTTCAGGTTTGGGGAAGAATTTGACGTTACAGTAAGAGGTTTCCAGATTAGATAAAGTGATAACCATTCTGATCTAGGTTAGAGTGCACGCTGAGTGTTTCTTTTCTCTCTCTCTCTTTGGCAACGACCATTGACCCGACCCTACACTATGACTCAGTGACCAAGATTGACCGAACTTTCTTAAACACTGGCTTTTGGATTGTCAGAGTTGCATACCTCATTGCCACTCCTACTTTTATCCTTTTCTCCAGGACACCCCGTATTACTACGAACGTCCACTTCCATTGGACAAAACCATCGTATGGTTATATACGAACTCGAAGGAATTTATTCGCGATGGTTTCCGATTTTGGAGAAAACGAATAGGACTATTCAGTTGTCTTTTCCTTTTACCTTCTCTCAGGTTGCGAGTGCCCCTTAGATTAGGGGATAGTACACCTATTACGCAAATTGGATAGTCTTCTTCCAAACCATAGGCAGGTGCCGACCAGTAGGGAATGAAGAAAACCAATTAGCCTAAACGGTGTACAGAAGGTATTAAGTTAAGACAAAGAAAGGATTAGAAGGAGGGAAAAGTAAATTGCGACTGATATTCACGACCAAACCAAGTATTTCGATACCACTCCTACTTCACCTTTGTATTTCTCCAGGACACTCCGTATCACTACGAAGATCCATAGTTTATTGGATACTCCATCGTATGGTTATATACGAACTCGAAAGGAACTTGTTCCAGTTCGGGGATGGATTCTGGTTCAGGAGAAATAGGAATAAGGTTTATTCGGTTGTCTTTTATCTTCACCTTCTCTCGCATTGCGAGTGCTCCTAGGATTAGGACAGTACACCCGTTATGCTTATTGGATAGTCTTCTTCCAAACCATAGGCTGGTGCCGAACGGTAGGGAAGGAAGAATACCATTTGGCCTAAACGGGTGTACAGAAGGTAATGACTAAAGACATATGAAGGGATGTGGAGATGTAGCAAAGAAATATACGGTTACAGTTGTGAATCTGGATAATGGAAGAGGCATTACTAGGAATACCTGAATACCCCACTGAAACATTTCAATGTTTCAGTTTCACTGTGTACTGTTAAAAGAAAACTGATTTCCCAGTTAGTCCTTACTCCAGGGTATGTATTTACAAGGTATGATTCTCACATCTGTATGGTTTTACAGATGATGAGTGGATGTAAGTTATTGGGAATTAGGTGATCATCCTCATTATATCGAGATTCGTTGTAATCGGTGATATTTGAGGAAGTCACCTGGGTTGTTTGCCAGACGGCAAATATTTGGTTTTGAATATCCACTGTTATGCACCAATTTCAAATTGATATATCTGTACGTCTATTATCATAGAGTGAGATATACCTTTTTGAAATTATGTCTATGACATTACCTATATCAGTGGATGGTTAGGTAAGGAGCATTAAACAGCGGTGTAATTCTTCTTAACCATAAGTACAGTTTTCAACCTACGATACACAGAGATTGAGTTATCAAACTCAAGGGACTTATACAGAGGATTGTATGTTGTCCAGTGTCCATTAGGACAGAGGGGTTGGTCCTCGTACTATATTCGGTTTACTTATGACTTCTCTAGTTCTTAGATAAGTGTTTCATAGAAACATAAGGTCTGAGTTTTGAGAAGTTATAGGTATAAGAATAAAGAAGAGAACCAGGTGTTGCAAGTATCAGGATTCTTCAAGGTGATCGAAGATGTAGATACTTGTGTATGGTATTCAGTTAATAGTAATGGTTAAGAGAACTTGCTTCTCTTTCAGGTTACTCATAATTGGAAGCTGTTGCGCCACGGCAGCGCCCCGGCCGTCTTACCGAGGCCAAAATGCGGAATCAAAAATTTTCCTTACTTGGATACTGGCGCTACCGCGGACAATGAAAACCCGGATCGTTAACCATTAACCTATACTAGCTAACAAGAGATGGGAAAAGAAGTATACCGAGTGATCCGAGTCCTCCGGTCTTCTCGTCATCGTCCCGATCTCCCGCGGAAAGTCTTGTCTCCACATCGTCGCCTCGTCGCCGGAAGGGCACCACATCGCCTGCGTCTTTTACGGGCTCCCGCCTCAATACCGAGGCAACTCGGGCATGAAGTCGACAACTCGACATGCTCAAGATATGCTGTAGAATGTGTAGTGTAGAGGCTATGTCTCATTTGGGGTTTGTTGCCTTTGAAGATGATGGAGGAATCAAGACTAGAAAAATGGTGCTTGCATTTTTCTAGCATGAAAATGAGATCAAGAAATGAAACTCTCAAGAATGAAAACTCTCATCTTTTTCTTTCTCTCAACCATGAAAAACTTATCATCTTAGAAAAATGGTGGAGGAAAGAATATGAAGCATGAAGGGAGGTGATGGTAGGAGCACAAGTGGTGACCACACCCAAACATTATGATTACAAACTCAAATCAACTTATCATCCATTTCAAATCACAATCAATCCAAGAAAAGGTGATGGAAAAAGAATATAATGATGATGGAAAAGAATGGTATCTAAAGATGCTATCATAATAAATCATCTTACAAATAAACCCTCCACAAAATGTTATTTGCAAACTTGCAAATAACACCCTCCATCGGAAAAGTCCGGCCGGAAAAGAACAAAGGAAAACCGGCCGGGACAGAATGCAAACTGGCAACTCCAGAAAACTGGTCCCATAATAAATTACAGGAAAACCCCGACACTGTGCATACACACCCGCATCTGTATTCCGACCGGATACAAATGCAATGAGACAAAATCTACACTGTACTAAACTAGGACCGGCTTAAGCCAAAGCCGGCTAGTAAAATCCGTCCGATCCTGATCCGTGCAATACCGCACGTATCTGATCGGACCCTGCCATATCTCTGTAAGTCCACGTTGCGACCCCCGGTTCTTACGGGGAGGCGGAAACGGTATAAAAATCAAATTTTTAGTGCAAGAGGCAACATGGACTAAACTAGGTCGGGATCGTTACCTAAACTAAAACTAGCAAACTTGCTAAAGGGATTTAGCTACTCGGATAGAGATGGTTATACCTAAACTTGAACTCCTTCTTCTTCAAACTTTGTGGAGGTTGATGGTTCTCTTCTCTTGTCGCCTTCTTCCGTCGAAGATGGATCCACCTCGAAGGCTCGACCTTTGGGCTCTTTCTCGAACTTGGAGTGAACTAGAATCGCCGGCTTGCTAAACCCTTGATCCTAGAGTGAGTAGAGAGTGACTAGGGTTTGCTTTTGTTTTTAAAGAGAAGGATTCTCAACTCATGAGAAGGTTTCTCTTTTCTAGAGGAAGAAGAAGATGAAGAGAGGAGAGAGAATGAATATGATAGAATGAGCTATTCTTTTCTTTCTTGCAACCATAATGCAAAAGAAAAGAATTATCTAATAATAATAATTGAAAATGAGAATAGTTGATGGTAATTTGGAATGACCACTACCATGCTTCATTTAAAAATGTAAGCATAAATCAAGGAAGACTTTTTAAAGCATGATGGTGGTCAACATTCAACCATGGTCAACAAGTCAACCATGGTCAACAAGTCAACAAAATCAACCATAACAAAATTCTCATTTAATTACTATTATAAATAGATAATCCATAAATCTATTAGGGTTTGGAAAATGATAACTGTCAACTGTGCATACGCACCCGTTCCGAAACCCTAATGGAAAAACTCATCCTCCGCCTCAAGCAACTGTGCATACACACCTGCATTCTCGTTCCGAGGAACAAGAATACCGAGATATAAAAGCAACCCCAAAACATATACCAGTATCTGGCTCAAACCAGAGCCTGCCAGTATAATCCGTCCGGACTCCAAACGTGCACAAGTGCGCGGATGAGAACGAACCCTGTCGCAAAACCATGCGACCTCTACTCTGTTTTGCCCAGAGGCGAATACCCTCTGTGTGGGACTCTAAAGACTCGACACTACGCTGGCAGTGGGTTTAACCACAGACCGCAAGCAGCACTAGCTGTGCGTAACGGTCCCCAGGTAGATGTCGACAAGAAGGCTGACGAGGTGAAACCCCATCTGAACTCCTACTGAGTCTGAATGTGACATTCTCCGTACAGTCCGGTCTGTTCGTCTGATACATCGCATGGCGGGCCTAGGGGGTGGTAAACGTCAGTCCCCCAATAGCGGTACAAGTCATGCCGGAGCGAAGCCCAAAACACCCTGAGATAACACTGGAAACCTACCAGTATATCTCGTTTGCCCTGGCCAGGGACTACTCGTGTAATGGCTCTCCTAGACACAGCGCGATGTCAACCCCCAATACCGGGAGAGACGAATCCTGTCTAACCGTCACTGCCTCCAAGTGCTTCGGGACTGCACCCAACCACCACCTGTTTGCACGACTCCTTTGAGCCGTGGTAGGGTAGTGATCAAAATGCAGTGGGAACACACTTGAGGCGAAGTGCCAGTGTCAAGTCAGCGGACTAAGCTGTACTCATGTCACCTGGGAACCGATAACTGACGATAGGTATAATACCAACCTGTCAGTTCCCGACGAGTCCTGTCCAGTGTACTCGTAACCCAACGAGCACCCGTATACTATCTCCAGTACGACGTACTGATGGCTATGGGACAGACCATCTCCCACACTGGGATGAGAAGCGCATACGCTAGTCTACTCCGGAGTATCGATGCCCTGTCTCGATAGTCCTGCGACTAGGGACCTGTATAAGGATGTGCTTATAGATTACCCAGCCCCCACTAGTGTGACTGCCATCACAACGCTGGTAATCAAGCAAAGATCCTAAGGGCTCCACTAATGCGTATAAGTGATATACTGAAATAAACACAAGTACACATTGAAGTAGAAACAAACCAAGTAGCATACTACTATTTTGAGCAAGATTGTATATACAAGGTGAATATCCCAAGCATCCATTAAGTAATATACAAACTAGTATGGTACAGTAATGGCCTCTAGGGCATATACACTAACAATCTCCCACTTGCACTAAGGCCATGTACTGGCGTATCGAAGACCTATCATCTCGATCAGCCGCTCAAACTGAGTCTGGGGCTAGGCCTTGGTGAATGGATCTGCAGTGTTCTCTTCTGAAGCAACCCTCCGAACCTCGATCTCCTTGCGATCCACGATCTCCCTGATCAGGTGATACCGCCTCAAGATGTGCCTGGATCTCTGATGGGACCTGGGTTCCTTCGCTAAAGCTATAGCCCCGTTGTTGTCGCAATACAGAGGTATTGGGTCAACAATGGACGGAACCACCTGAAGTTCTTTCAAGAACTTCCTCATCCAGACAGCTTCTTTTGCGGCATCAGATGCAGCGATGTATTCCGCTTCCATCGTCGAGTCTGCAACGGTTTCCTGTTTGGAACTCTTCCAACACACCGCCCCTCCATTGAGGGTGAAGACAAAACCCGACATGGACTTGGAATCATCCTTGTCACTCTGGAAGCTGGAGTCAGCAAAGGCCTCGATCTGGAGGTCTTTTCCGCCATACACCAAGAACATCTCCTTAGTCCTTCTCAGGTACTTGAGAATGTTCTTTACTGCTATCCAGTGTTTCTCCCCAGGGTTAGACTGATACCGGCTTACCACACTCAGTGCATAAGCTACATCCGGTCTGGTACACAACATCGCATACATTATAGAGCCTACCGCAGAAGCGTAGGGTATAATAGACATGCGATCCCTCTCCAAATCAGTCTTGGGAGACATCTCTTTAGAGAGGGTGATCCCGTGACAAGCCGGTAGGTTACCGCGCTTGGAATCTTCCATACTGAATCTTTTCACTATGGTGTCGATGTACCTGGACTGAGAAAGTCCCAATATCCTCTTGGATCTATCACGATGGATCCGGATCCCCAGGATGTAAGAGGCATCACCCAGGTCTTTCATGGAGAACCTGTGTGACAAGAAACCCTTGACAGATTGTAGCATAGGAATGTCATTTCCTATCAAGAGAATGTCATCCACGTATAAAACGAGGAATACTACAGTTCTCGCTACAAATCTACTATAGATGCATGGTTCATCTGGATTTTTGATAAAGCCAAATTCTTTGACCGTCTCATCAAAGCAGATGTTCCAACTCCGCGATGCCTGCTTTAGTCCATAGATGGACTTAAGCAACTTGCACACCTTTCCGCTGCTCCCACTCTGAATGAAACCCTCTGGCTGGTCCATATAGACACACTCCTCTAAATTTCCATTTAGAAAAGCTGTCTTTACGTCCATTTGCCAGATCTCATAATCGTGGAAGGCAGCAATGGCAAGAAGGATCCGAATGGATTTCAGCATGGCTACTGGAGAAAAGGTTTCGTCGTAGTCCAAGCCAGGTCTTTGACGAAAACCCTTTGCTACCAGCCTAGCTTTATAGGTCTCAACCTGTCCATCTACACCAATCTTCCTTTTGAAGATCCACTTGCATCCTACGGGTTTTACCCCGTCTGGAGCAATGTCCAACGTCCATACCTTGTTGGTGTACATGGACTCCATTTCGGTCCGCATTGCATCCAGCCATTTCACTGAGTCAACGCTCTGAACGGCCTGCTGGAAGCTAGTAGGCTCATCATAATCTATGATGCAATCCTCTCTATTCCCGTCTATGAGAAAACCGTAGTATCTCTCGGGCGGATGAGACTGCCTACTACTCCTGCGGAGCGGCGTAGGAATGTCCTGTTCTGTTGAACCCTCTGGTTCCACCAAGCTTTCAGTAACAGTCTGTGGTTCTGGAATTTCTTCCAGTTCTACTGCGCTCCCACTTATTTCTTTTTCTATGAACTGGTGTTCTAGAAAGTGGGCATGACGAGAAACAAGAACTTTTTGTTCCTCTTCACAGTAGAAGAAATATCCCTTGGAATTCTTTGGATATCCCACAAACTTGCACAGTACTGAGCGTGCCTCGAGCTTGTCCGCATGCTGCTTTTTGACAAAAGCTGGACTTCCCCATATCTTAATGTGATTAAGATGGGGTCTCTTCCCACACCACATCTCAAATGGCGTGGTAGGCACAGTCTTAGTGGGAACTCGGTTCAAAAGGTATGCGGCTGATTCTAGCGCATACCCCCAGAATGATCGCGGTAACTCAGCGTTACTCATCATGGACCGCACCATATCCAATAGGGTGCGGTTCCGTCTCTCCGATACACCGTTATGTTGCGGGGTGTATGGAGGAGTAAGCTGAGAGAGAATTCCGTTCTCTTTTAAATAGTCCAGGAACTCGGCACTTAAGTATTCTCCACCTCGATCCGATCTTAGAATCTTAATACTTTTGCCGATCTGTTTCTCTACTTCATTCTTATACTCCTGGAATTTTCCAAAGGCCTCGGACTTATGTTTCATTAAGAAGACATAACCGTACCTTGAGAAGTCATCCGTAAAAGTAATGAAGTAAGAATGTCCGCTTCGGGCATGTGTAGACATTGGACCGCACACGTCACTGTGTATGAGTCCCAAGAGCTCGCTCGCTCTTACTCCATGTCCAGTAAACGGAGTCTTTGTCATCTTTCCTTTGAGACAAGATTGACAAGTGGCATATGATTGATATTCGAACGCATTCAAATATCCTTCTGTATGCAACTTAGTCAACCTTCTCTCATTGATGTGACCCAATCTACAATGCCATAAGAAAGTCTGATTTATTTCTGGAGACTTTCTTTTGTGTGTATTCTGGACATTAAAAATCTGTGGTTGGTTTAACACGTATATACCATTACTCAATGTACCTGACCCAATCAGAACTTGATTAAGGTGAATGTTTACAACATTACTTACAAACGCAAATTCATAACCTTCTTTAGAAACTAAAGATACAGAAATGATATTACAAGTTGCGTTAGGTACAAAAAAGCAATTACGCAAAACCAAAACATGTCCATCTGACATTCCCAGGTGATAGTCCCCCACGGCTTTAGCATCCATGCTAGCTCCGTTCGCAACTCTGAGGGTCATGTCACCTGCCTTCAAAACCCTACGGTTTCTCAACGCCTGCAAAGAATTACAGATATGAGATCCTGATCCGGTATCCAATACCCAGGAAGTAGAGTTTATTGAAAGACAGTTTTCAATAACATACACACCTGAAGCTGAAGCTGCAACCTGCTTCAATTCCTGTGTTCTGGCCTTCCAGGCCCTGCAATCATTCTTCCAGTGTCCTTTCTTATGACAAAAGAAGCATTCTTCCTTATCCACAAGCTTCCCCGCTATCTTTGTTGCTTTCCCTTTTCCCTTCGTATCCACTTTACTAACACCGCCCCTTGGTTTGGCGGGGGCCTTCTTCTTCTTTCCCTTGGCTTTCGCCTTGGACCTAGAAGAAGATGATCCTCCTACAAACAAAGTGGATGTATCCCTACTTTTCTGTAGGGTGCCCTCTGCGCTCCTCAGCATGTTGAGGAGCTCTGATAGTTCAACCTCTTTTTCTTGTAGGTTGAAGTTCAGTATAAACTGGGCGTAAGTGGAAGGAAGGGACTGGAGAACTATATCCGTATATAGCTCACTCTCCAATGTGATCCCTAGGTCAGCGAGCTCCTCAATGTAGCCGATCATCTTTAGCACGTGCTCGGCTACTGATGATCCGACGGCCATTCTTGTCGAAAACAACTTTTTCGACGCTTCGTATCTTGCGATACGTGATTGCTCTCCATACAGTTCTTTTGTATGGAGCAATATGGACTCCATGTCCATATTCTCATGCCTCCTCTGATGTTCGTTGTCCATCGAGGCAAGCAGGAGGCACTTGGCCTTCGCGCTATCAATCTCCCAAGTCTTGCGGATTTCCTTATCCGCGACACTGGAAGTTGGACCAGGGACAGGGGGAGCTTTGGTGGTAAGAAGATACCCCAGCTTGTCATAAGTGATTGCTATCTTGACATTCCTGAGCCAATCTTTGTAGTTTGGCCCTGTCAGTTTGTTTTTATCTAGGAGTAACTTAAGTCCAGTCATGTTGATTTGGTCGCTGCAATTAGGAGAGAGAAGAAGAAACACTCAGCATGATGCTCTTGCAAGTTTAGAGTGGTTTTTAGTTTGTCTAAACAGGATGGCTCCCACTGTTTCTCGAATCCCTCCTCAAACCATAAAGGAAGAATTAGTCAGGATCAATCCCACCGTACAATACTTGCTTAACCGTTCAGCCAGGCCGGTGTCGGTACTTCGAGGGAGGTTTTCCAACGCTTTCGCGAAGTTCCTTAATTAAATAACCCCTTTTCCCTGGGGGCGTAACCCCACTAACACCTTTCTAGGCACCTACTAGGTTTATAGCATTGATCGTTAAGTGAGAAATTTCCCGAGGAGTAGCATATACTCACAGTAGGATCGGGATCCAAATATCATCGCGTGACGAAACTGAAGGAATCCTACCAGAATCACCACACTCCAAATGGTATGCAAATCTAGCAAGTTTCAGTACTTATGAAACTCCCGATGTGGAATTTTGCCCCATGCTCTTATGACCTTGACTTTGGCCAAAATATCATAAGTCACATGTCAAGTTCTGCCCGTCACTATCCAGGTTAATTTGGATCCATCCGTACCTACCCTTGACTTTGGCCAAAATGGCAGCACGACTGTCCCAAACCAACGCATCTATCTATGCTACACATGAACACCCAATAGCTACCAATCACTATGCCTTGACTTTGGCCAAAATACATAGCTTGAATACTATTGCCTATTCATGCGAAGCGACGGAGGGCTACGAATGGTTTTGGCGAAACCGTGAACGTAGTGAACTTGATTTAATCGATGGAACGAGATAGCTTTTAGAAGGAGTGGCTCAATCTCCGCATTTAAAAGTTAGTTTTGAAAAGAACCGAGTGGTTTTTCGAAAGTGTTCCATCGACTTAAACTTGGTTTATTATCTTGCATTAGTTCTTTTAATGCGTGATATTCTTGCATTAGTACTTTTAATGCGTCCCATCATTTAATCCTACCATTGCAGAAAACAACCAAAATATGACGTACGCTTATGCCATTCGCATTCGCCACGGGGCCCCGTCATTACCCGTTAGGTTACTTAACTAACGACAGAGCGGGGGCTGGGCTAGCGCGGCTGTAAAACAAAAGCAACGCCTAAATAGAAAGCAATGATAGACATTACAGATCACAGATGAATACATTGGATATACTAGCAATCCGCAATCCTTTCGAGCCTGGAACGAAAAGCGGATAACACGGTCGCGGTGAATAGCAAAATACCCCACCCAAGACCCCTACGGGTGCGGCAAACTACCCGCCAAGTCCTCGGTAGTTTGTGCACCCCTCCATGGGTCTATCCTAGGAGCAAAAACAGTAAAAAGAATTATACAATGACGGCTACAACCCCGACCCGGTTGTGCGGCCAAACAAATAATATTATTACATCAATTTACATTTACAATGAATGAAAGAAAAACAAAAGCTCATCTCACATCCACCCCGGCTATTCACCCGCGACAGTCCAACACATTCATATACACATTCCAGCACATTACAGATCATGTATAACCCCGACTAATCGTCTTATAGCGATTAGCCGACGTTCAATACATGCAAACATCACAGATATAACCATCATAGTCAAAGTGTAGTGAAGTTCGGAAAAATACGGAATTATAGGACCCCAAAAGGAAATTTCTTTTCTGCAAAATCTGGGCACATATAATATATTTCAAAAATCCCAAAACCAACACAGACACACACTGCACGAAAAACGATGCAGAGAACACGACAAAACGCGGCGGTTCCGCGGCAACTACCTAGCTTATGCGGCGGAAGGGCGGCGGTTTGGTCGAATCACTGTATCGTTTTTCTTGGGTGTTCACACAAAACCCTGAGCCGAATTTACAAGTATAAAGTTTTTCATTTTGAGCCAAAAAATTTTCAACAGAAACTCAGGTTTTGTAATTTTCCGGTTTTGTGATTTTTTTCGGTTCCGAACTTCGTTACACTTCACTACCAAGCTAGTTTAAGTTTAGTTAGGCTCTGATACCACTGTAAGTCCACGTTGCGACCCCCGGTTCTTACGGGGAGGCGGAAACGGTATAAAAATCAAATTTTTAGTGCAAGAGGCAACATGGACTAAACTAGGTCGGGATCGTTACCTAAACTAAAACTAGCAAACTTGCTAAAGGGATTTAGCTACTCGGATAGAGATGGTTATACCTAAACTTGAACTCCTTCTTCTTCAAACTTTGTGGAGGTTGATGGTTCTCTTCTCTTGTCGCCTTCTTCCGTCGAAGATGGATCCACCTCGAAAGCTCGACCTTTGGGCTCTTTCTCGAACTTGGAGTGAACTAGAATCGCCGGCTTGCTAAACCCTTGATCCTAGAGTGAGTAGAGAGTGACTAGGGTTTGCTTTTGTTTTTAAAGAGAAGGATTCTCAACTCATGAGAAGGTTTCTCTTTGCTAGAGGAAGAAGAAGATGAAGAGAGGAGAGAGAATGAATATGATAGAATGAGCTATTCTTTTCTTTCTTGCAACCATAATGCAAAAGAAAAGAATTATCTAATAATAATAATTGAAAATGAGAATAGTTGATGGTAATTTGGAATGACCACTACCATGCTTCATTTAAAAATGTAAGCATAAATCAAGGAAGACTTTTTAAAGCATGATGGTGGTCAACATTCAACCATGGTCAACAAGTCAACCATGGTCAACAAGTCAACAAAATCAACCATAACAAAATTCTCATTTAATTACTATTATAAATAGATAATCCATAAATCTATTAGGGTTTGGAAAATGATAACTGTCAACTGTGCATACGCACCCGTTCCGAAACCCTAATGGAAAAACTCATCCTCCGCCTCAAGCAACTGTGCATACACACCTGCATTCTCGTTCCGAGGAACAAGAATACCGAGATATAAAAGCAACCCCAAAACATATACCAGTATCTGGCTCAAACCAGAGCCTGCCAGTATAATCCGTCCGGACTCCAAACGTGCACAAGTGCGCGGATGAGAACGAACCCTGTCGCAAAACCATGCGACCTCTACTCTGTTTTGCCCAGAGGCGAATACCCTCTGTGTGGGACTCTAAAGACTCGACACTACGCTGGCAGTGGGTTTAACCACAGACCGCAAGCGGCACTAGCTGTGCGTAACGGTCCCCAGGTAGATGTCGACAAGAAGGCTGACGAGGTGAAACCCCATCTGAACTCCTACTGAGTCTGAATGTGACATTCTCCGTACAGTCCGGTCTGTTCGTCTGATACATCGCATGGCGGGCCTAGGGGGTGGTAAACGTCAGTCCCCCAATAGCGGTACAAGTCGTGCCGGAGCGAAGCCCAAAACACCCTGAGATAACACTGGAAACCTACCAGTATATCTCGTTTGCCCTGGCCAGGGACTACTCGTGTAATGGATCTCCTAGACACAGCGCGATGTCAACCCCCAATACCGGGAGAGACGAATCCTGTCTAACCGTCACTGCCTCCAAGTGCTTCGGGACTGCACCCAACCACCACCTGTTTGCACGACTCCTTTGAGTCGTGGTAGGGTAGTGATCAAAATGCAGTGGGAACACACTTGAGGCGAAGTGCCAGTGTCAAGTCAGCGGACTAAGCTTTACTCATGTCACCTGGGAACTGATAACTGACGATAGGTATAATACCAACCTGTCAGTTCCCGACGAGTCCTGTCCAGTGTACTCGTAACCCAACGAGCACCCGTATACTATCTCCAGTACGACGTACTGATGGCTGTGGGACAAACCATCTCCCACACTGGGATGAGAAGCGCATACGCTAGTCTACTCCGGAGTATCGATGCCCTGTCTCGATAGTCCTGCGACTAGGGACCTGTATAAGGATGTGCTTATAGATTACCCAGCCCCCACTAGTGTGACTGCCATCACAACGCTGGTAATCAAGCAAAGATCCTAAGGGCTCCACTAATGCGTATAAGTGATATACTGAAATAAACACAAGTACACATTGAAGTAGAAACAAACCAAGTAGCATACTACTATTTTGAGCAAGATTGTATATACAAGGTGAATATCCCAAGCATCCATTAAGTAATATACAAACTAGTATGATACAGTAATGGCCTCTAGGGCATATACACTAACAATCTCCATACGGCCTCTACAGCGTTTCGCCCGAAAGCTTGAGTAACTGAAAGTGTGGTGGACTCTAAAGACTCGTCAATACAATGGCCGTGGATTTAACCACTAGCACGTCAGAGGTATTAGCCAATACGTGACGGGCCACCAGCTATTGACC
The DNA here is from genome assembly GCA_030015575.1 of Agapanthus africanus. NCBI lineage: Eukaryota > Viridiplantae > Streptophyta > Magnoliopsida > Asparagales > Amaryllidaceae > Agapanthus > Agapanthus africanus. Next base: position 402,685,535 of record CM057337.1, on the reverse strand, counting down.
AAAAGGGACGTCGATGAGCGAACTCATCCTGATACCCTACTGAGCCTGTCAGTGACAATATCCGTACAGTCCGGTCCGTTCGTCTATGAGTATCGCATGGCGGGCCTAGGGGGTTGGTAAAAGTCAGACCCCCAAAAGCGGTACAAGTCGTGTCGGAGCGTAGCCAAGAACGCCCTGAGATACTACTGGAATACCTACCAGTAAATCTCCTGCCTCGGCCGAGGGCTTTGCGTAATGGCTCTCTTAGACACAGCGCGACCTCACCCCCAATACCGGGAGAGACGAACCCCTGCAGATCCGCTCACTGCTTCCATGTGGCTCGGGACTGTACCCAACTAAAACCTGTTTGCACGACTCCTTTGAGCCGTGGTAGGGTAGTAATCAAAGCATAGTGGGAACTCACACGAGACAAATGACGATCTCAGGTCGATGAACTAACCTGTACACATGTCACCTGGGAACTGCTATCTGATGTCTGGTATAATCCCAACTAGCAGGTTCCCGGCGAGTCCTGTCCGGTGTACTCATAACCTAATGAGCACCTGTATACATCTTAGGTGAACCAACTGACACCAGTGGCTTGTGAGACCGGCCACCGCCCCTCGTCGGGGTCTCGACTATATACACTAGTCTACTAATGGAGTGTCGATGCCCTGTCTCGAAACTCCCATGACTAGGGACCATTTAAGGATGTGCTTATAGACCCCAGCTCCCACGTATATGATCGCCATCATACTGCTGGTCGTCAAGCAAGAATCCTAGGGGCTCTATCAACGTGTAATAGCGACCTGTCAGGTCACCTAAAGCAGTACACGATGATAAAGATAAACCAGATAGCATACTATCATCTCGAGTAAGACTGTCGTCCCGGGATAGGTCCTCCCTCAATCATTGCAATCACGTGCCTGTGATCCAATAATTGACTCTGAGGGCACTATCTCCAACAATCTCCCACTTGCACTCAAGGCTAATTATTGCGATGTCGCATACTCACAGCCCGTGTGATACCGAACACCCAACTCCTCTACTAGTCAGTCTCACAAAGCTCGTTTGTGAAACTATTGCGTTCGAGGAATAGCCTCAGTGAGTGGATCCGCTGTGATGTTTCTTTTTATGTCTCTCTATATCTCAAGTTCGCGGAGAAAGCCATCTCCCGAAATGAGCAATACCTGTCTTAGAGTATGTCTGGATATCTGATGGGACCTAGCTCATAAATGAACTCCAAATCCAAACTTCTTAGACTGTATCGATAACTGAACTTAATCAGTACCCAGCACCATGCCTCCATCAGTATTGCCTTGGACCACCTGTCCAAAATACTGCCCCTCGTCTGAAGGAGAAACTACAACTCTGACAGCCACTCTGCCATCCATGTCACCTTGGAAGCCTGGAATGATAACCGTCTCATAAAGGAGGCTGCCGTTATCAATTCCCTAGAACATTCACTTATGTTCTAAAACTGCTTCCGACTGTTCCTCCAGGATTGGATCAATATTAACTTATTGCATCTAGTGCAAGAACAACATCTGGTGTGGTACTTGACATCTCATGATTGACTCAATTGCCTAAGCAAGTGACCTGTCAATCATGCGTATCCCTCTCCCCTTTAGTCTGTAAGACACCTTTAGAGAGGGTGACTCCATTACCTGCAGGTGTACTACCGTGCCAGGAGTCGTCCATTCCAAATACTCATAGAATGCTGTCAAGGTACCCAGATTAGGAAACCACCCAAATCTAGATCTAAAACCATAGATCTAGTAACCAGAATGTCTGATATAATATCCAAGTCCTGTGTGGAGAAACCACTGTGTGACAACCAAAGTATAACCGATCGTATTGTAGGAGTTTCCTTTCCTACTCTGTGTATGTCATCCAAAACCAGGACATCACACCCTACTACCTTCTTAACAGATCCACCCCCTTATTCTGATGACGTCAAACCTATGACTGTCACATCAGAAATAGATGATCTATCTCCGCTATATCTGCTTTAGTCTATAAATAGACATAAGCCACCTGTCCACCAATGCTTCCGCTGCTCCCACTGACTACGACAACCCTCTGGCAGAGTCATACACACGTACACTTCTGAAGCTAGTTCAGAACGACGCTATACTCATCCTCCTGCCGGGTCTCGCGGTCTGGAACAACAGCAATGGCAAGTGTGGGTAAATAAGAACTTCCCTGTCACCGTCCTTGAGGCTACCGGAGTACCTCTCGGGTGCCTGAAGTTATCCACCTTATCTGCGGAGTGGCCAATGGAATGTCAAATCAGATTGAATCTTTAGGTTCCTTATCAAATCTTCAGTAATCGTTTGCGGTTCTGGAATCACTTCCAGTTCTACCATACTCCCACTGCTGTTTTTTGAAAAAACCATTTTTAATAAAACTGTGGCGAGTCTAGAACAATATTTCTATTGATCTGCCAGATGGTAGAAAGTCAACCCTCGTCATAGCCTGGGTCAACCCACAAACAGCCATTACAGAAACGTGCCTTGAGTTGTCCAGTGTCTGGTTTTAAGCATAAGCCGGACAACTCCCCGTACCTTAACAATGTCAAGATATGAACTGTTCTATATCCAATATAGAAACAGAGACACTGATTTAATTGAACCAGATTCAAATCATGCAGCTGTCTCCAGTGCATGTCAACTAAATGGATGGAGGCCGATCAGCGTTACTCAACTTAGGAATGCTTCCAATTATGAGTAACCTGAAAGAGAAGCAATTTCTCTTTATCATTACTATCAACTGAATACCATACACAAGTATCTACATCTTCAATCACTTTGAAGAATCCCGATACTTGCTATACCTGGTTCTCTACTCTATTCAAATACCTATAACTCCTCAAAACTCAGACCCTGTGTTTCCACGAAACACATGTCTAAGAACTAGAGAAGTTAAAAGTAAACAGAATATAGTATGTGGACCAACCCCTTTGTCCTAATGGACACTGGACAACATACAATACTCTGTATAAGTCCGCTGAGTCTAACAACTCTTTCATTGTGTGTCGTAGGTTGAAAACTGTACTTATGGTTAAGAAGAATTACACCGCTGTTTGATGCTCCTTACCTAACCATCCACTGATATAGGTAAATGTCATCGACATAATATCAAAAGGTATATCTCACTCTATGAAAATAGACGTACAGATATATCAATTTGAGATTGGTGCACAACAGCGGATATTCAAAACCAAATACTTGCCGACCGGCAAACAGCCCAGGTGATCTCCTCAAATATCACTGATTACAACGAATCCCGATATAATGAGGATGATCACCCAATTCCCAATAACTTACTCCCATTCATCATCTGTAAAACCATACAGATGTGAGAATCATACCTGGTAAATACATACCCTGGAGTAAGTATCTAATCGGAAAATCAGTTTTCTTTTAACAGTACACAGTTGAACTGAAACATTGAAATGTTTCGATAAGGTATCCTGGTATTCCTAGTAATGCCTCTACCATTATCCAGATTCACAACTGTAACCGTATATCTCTTTTCCATCTGTCCAAATCCCTTTATATGTCTTTAGTCATTACCGTCTGTACACCCCTTTAGGACAAATGGTTTTCTTCTTTCCCTACCATTCGGCACCAGCCTATGGTTTGGAAGAAGACTATCCAAAAAGCATAAAGGGTGTACTGTCCCAATCCTAGGAGCACTCGCAACGCGAGAGAAGGTGAAGATAAAAGACACCTGAATGTACTTTATTCCTATTTCTCCTGAACTAGGATCCATCCCCGAACTGGAACAAGTTCCTTTCGAGTTCGTATATAACCATACGATGGATTATCCAATAAACTGGGATCTTCGTAGTAATACGGAGTGTCCTGGAGAAATACAAAGGTGATTTAGGATTGGCGAAGAAATACTTGGTTTGGTCGTGAATATCAGTCGCATTTTACTTTGCCCTCTTACTAATCCCTTGCTTTGTCTTAATCTTAATACCTTCTGCACACCGTTTAGGCTAATTGGTTTTCTTCATTCCCTACCGTTCGGCACCAGCCTAAGGTTTGGAAGAAGACTATCCAATTTGCATAATAGGTGTACTATCTCCTAAACCAAGGAGTACTCACAATGAGAGAAGGTGAAAAGAAAAGACAACTGAATAATCCTATTCGTTTTCTCCAGAACCAGAAACCATCCTCGAAGTCCTTCGAGTTCGTATATAACCATACGATGGTTTTGTCCAATGGAAGTGGACGTTCGTAGTAATACGGGGTGTCCTGGAGAAAAGGGTAAAAGTAGGAGTGGCAATGAGGTTTGCAACTCTGACAATCCAAAAGCCTGTGTTAAGAAGGTTCGGTCAACTTGGTCACTGAGTCATAGTCTTAGGGTCGGGTCAATGGTCGCTGCCAGAGAGAGAGAAAAGAAACACTCAGCATGCACTCTAACCTAGATCAGAATGGTTATCACTTTATCTAATCTGGAAACCTCCCACTGTACCTCAAATTCTCCTCCAAACCTGAAAGAAGAATTAGTCGGGATCACCCGAGGAGTAAACCAACTCATCAGTGGGAATCGGGATCCAACTATCATCGCATGATAACGTGACGGAATCCACTCACGTCACCACACTCCAGAAGGTATGCGCATGTCTGGCAAGTTTCAGTTCTTTTGAAACTCCCGATGTGATTTTTACCCCTAGGACCCAAGTGACCTTGACGAATAATCAACAAATCAAAAGGTCCTAGTCAAGTTCAGCCCGTCATTATCTTGATTGCGTTAAACCCACCCGCACGACCCTTGACGAATAATCAACAAAATCGTACGACTGTCCTAACCAATCCACATATCCATACGACAGAAAGCATTACAGAGTTACCGCACACTACGCCTCGGCGAATAGTAACGACAAACGTAGCGCGAATACTAAGCAATACTAGTCTGAAATGACGGAGGGCTACGACTGGTTTTTGGCGAAAAACCTTTAACGTAATGAACTTGATATCGTTGAAGGAACTGGATAACTTTTTATAAAAATATAGTGACGAAAACCTTCACTAAAGAGGTCACTCCCGGTGAAGGGATCTCGGCTCTTTCCCCGTAGAATGAGGTGCAGGATATTCCAACTGAATACCACGATGCAAAGCAAAAGTAATCGGCTATAGTGAAGTTAATGCCCTGACGCAAACTTCTGTCCAAGGGGTCACTCCCGGTGAAGGGATCTCGGCCCTTGCCTCGTCGACCGAGGAGCAGGATATTCCAAATGAATACCACGATGCAAAACAAAAGTGAACGTCCTTGCAATAACAGCTTTTTGAAAAATGTTCCAACAACATCAGAATAGGTTTGTTTAGCTTTCATTGATCCGAATCAACGCAGTCCCATCAATTGATCACACCACAAAGAACGAAAATATACTGACGTACGTATATGCCATCCGCATTCGCCACTGGGTCCCGTCATCACCCGTTAGGTTAGCTAACTAACGGCAGAGCGGGGACTGGACTAGCACGGATGAAAAACATATACAACATCTACTAATATATATACCAATATATAGTATTTCGCTCAAGGCGTGATAAAATGCAACATCACAGAAATGTACAGCATCACAGAACAATACAGATATCTGGAAGCCCCGGGTTTCACAGAGCCGCTGCTGAAACCCGACGTTCCCCTGGTCGTGTGGATAGCCTGTGCAATGAAATCCTAGACCCCTACGGGCACGGCAAGTCACCCGCCAAAACCTGAAGCGAGGCAGCCCCTTTCAGCACCGTGAATGGACCACCCAGCACTTCACGGAATCCGGTAACTTGGGCACCCCTCCTGGGTCAACCTGTACCCCCTATGAGTGCGGCGAATAGCCCGCCAATTCCAGACTGAAGCCCCCTCCGTCTCAATGCCCTGAGATGCGGGCCCGTTGCCCTCCAGAACCCGGCTATCCGTGCACCCCTCCGCGGGGTAACCCTAGTACAGAAAGTAAAATATACATACAACGGGTACATCGACCGCAACCAGGTCGTGCCCCAAAAGAACAATACAAACAGGCAGTGACGGCAGTCCACATGTCGGACGCTCGCCCCGCAATATCAAATGTACATATAAAACAAAACAGTACTAGCATTGCATCCAGGCTATCCCCACGACCGTTCCGCAACAACACAGCATAAACATAGAACATCAACGTGAAAATCACGTTCGCAAATCCGTCTAACCGGGCTATAGCAGTTAGACGGGATTTACCGATCAAGTGACATTCACGGTCGCAGATATAATGTAAATACTGTGAAATAATGTGTTTAAAATATCCGATCGATCAAACAATTAACAAGTGGGCCCCCAAGCAATACTGTAGCACTCACAGAAAATCTGGGCCCAAATTTAATATCCCAAAACCCCCAAAATCAGCCCACAAGCCCACTGTAAAAATTGGACACAGTGAGGACAGTAAAGTGCGGCGGAACCGCGGCCCAAGGGGGGGTTTGGCCGCGGTTCCGCGCTTCATCCATCGACTGAGTGCGTCGAATTTTTACAGCAGTCTTATAATTTCCAGTACATTAGTTTTATACAACCTGTTAAATTTTTAGACACCAAAAATTTTCAACAGAAAACTGATGTGAGCTAAAATGTAGTTTTTGGAATTTTGGTCGATCGGAAATACAAAAACACATCAAACAAAGCTAGAAAAGGTTAATGGCGTGGCTCTGATACCATGTTGCGCCACGGCAGCGCCCCGGCCGTCTTACCGAGGCCAAAATGCGGAATCAAAAATTTTCCTTACTTGGAAACCGGCGCTACCGCGGACAATGAAAACCCGGATCGTTAACCATTAACCTATACTAGCTAACAAGAGATGGGAAGAGAAGTATACCGAGTGATCCGAGTCCTCCGTGTAAGTGCACGGCGGCGCCCCGGCCGTCAATCCGACGGCCAAATGCGGAAGCGGTGATAAACTTTAAATTTTCTTAAACTGGCAAACCGCCGCGCACTAATACCCGGATCGAACCATTAATTAGTCCTAGCTAACTACAAGATGGGAAAGAGAGATATACCGACGATCCAAGTCCTCCGGTCTTCTCGTCATAGTCCTGATCTCCTGCGGAATGTGCTGTCTCCTCCTCGTCGCCGGAAGTGCACCACATCGCCTACTTCTTTTACGGGCTCCCACCTCAATGCCGAGGCAACTCGGGCACGAAGCTGGCTAGTCGACGTGCCCAAGATTTGCTGTAGAATATCTAGTGAGCAAGTCTCATTTTTGGGGTTCATGGAGATGCCTTTGTGGTGGAGGAAAAAGAACTTGGAGAGAGGTGAGGAAAAATGTGATATACAAAGAATGAGAGTATCATTTTTCTCCCGACCAAAAAAAAGAAGCATTTCCCTCATCCCTTTTCAAGAGTGGCCGGCCCCCCTTTGGTGATTGGAGAGAGAGAGCAAAGACAAGGGGGTGGGTGGAAAGCAAGTGATGATGAAATAATCAAATGATCACAACAAAACCCAACACTCCAAAGCAACCATCATCTTTCCACAAGTCAAACCATGATGACAAGAAGAAGTCAAGAAGTCAAGGTCAAGGGATGGGCTCCATCATGAAACCATCATGATACAACAAAAATGCAAAGACCCCCTCCACAACCACTTATTTGCAACAATGCAAATAAGCCCTCCTCCACCAATCTTCGGCCAATGAACGATACAAAGGAAATTGACCGAAACGGAAAGCAAACTGGCAACTCCACAAAACTGGTCCCGCAATAAATTACAGGAAAACCCCGATACTGTGCATACACACCCGCATTTGTATTCCGACCGAAATACAAATGCAATGAGACAAATTCTACACTGTACTATACTAGGATCCGGCTTATACCAAAGCCGGCTAGTAATATCTGTTCGATCCTGATCCGTGCAATGCCGCACGTATCTGATCGAACCCTGCCATATATCCATACGGCCTATAGTACAAACTGTCCGATCCTGATCCGTGCAATACCGCACGTATCTGATCGGACCTTGCCATATCTCCATACGGCCTCTACAACCTTTCGCCCGAAAGCTGAGTAACAGAATGTGGGGGACTCTAAAGACTCGTCAACACCTTGGTTGTGGATTTAACCACTAGCACGTCAGAGGTATAAGCCAATACGTAACGGGCTACCATGTATTGACTAAAAGGGACGTCTGTGAGCGAACTCAGCCTGACAACCCTACTGAGCCTGTCAGTGACAATATCCGTACAGTCCGGTCCGTTCGTCTATGAGCATCGCATGGCGGGCCTAGGGGGTTGGTAAAAGTCAGACCCCCAAAAGCGGTACAAGTCGTGTCGGAGTGTAGCCCAGAACACCCTGAGATACTACTGGAATACCTACCAGTAAATCTCCTTGCCTCGGCCGAGGGCTTCGTGTAATGGCTCTCCTAGACACAGCACGACCTCACCCCCAATACCGGGAGAGACGAACCCCTGAAGATACGCTCACTGCCTCCATGTGGCTCGGGACTGTACCCAACTAAAACCTGTTTGCACGACTCCTTTGAGCCGTGGTAGTGTAGTAATCAAAGTACAGTGGGAACTCACACGAGACAAATGACGATCCCCAGGTCGATGAACTAACCTGTACACATGTCACCAGGGAACTGCCATCTGACGTCTGGTATATGACCAACTAGCATGTTCCCGGCGAGTCCTGTCCGGTGTACTCATAACCCAATGAGCACCTGTATACATCTTAGGTGATCCAACTGACACCAGTGGCTTGTGAGACCGGCCACCGCCCCTCGTCGGGGTCTCGACTGTATACACTAGTCTACTCTGGAGTATCGATGCCCTGTCTCGAAACTCACACGACTAGGGACCATTTAAGGATATGCTTATAGACCCCAGCTCCCACTTATATGATCGCCCTCATACTGCTGGTGGTCAAGCAAGAATCCTAGGGGCTCTACCAACGTGTAATAGCGACTTGTCAGGTCACCTAAAGCAGTACACGATGATAAAGGTAAACCAGATAGCATACTATCATCTCGAGTAAGACTGTCCTACCGGGATAGGTCCTCCATCAATCATTGCAATCACGTACCTGTGACCTAATAATTGACTCTGAGGGCACTATCTCCAACAATCTCCCACTTGCACTCAAGGCTAATTATTGCGATGTCGCATACTCACAGCCCGTGTGATACCGAACACCCAACTCCTCTACTAGTCTGTCTCACAAAGCTCGTTTGCGAAACTATTGCGTTCGAGGAATAGCCTCAGTGAGTGGATCCGCCTTGATGTTTCTTTCTATGTCTCTCTATATCTCAAGTTCATGGAGAAAGCCATCTCCCGAAATGAGTAATACCTTTCTTAGAATGTCTGGATGTCTGATGGGACCTAGCTCATAAATGAACTCCAAATCCAAACTTCTTAGACTGTATCGTCAACTGAACTTAATCAGTATCCTGCGCCATGCCTCCCTCAGTATTGCCTTGGACCACCTGTCCAAAATACTGCCCCTCATCAGAAGGAAAAACTATAACTCTGACAACCACCTTGTCGTCCATGTCACCTTGGAAGCCTAGAATGATAACTGTCTCCCGAAAGAGGCTGTCGTTATCATATCCCTAGAACATCCACTTATGTTCTAAAACTGCTTCCAACTGTTTCTCCAGGATTGGATTAATATCAACTTATTGCATCTAGTGCAAGAACAACATCTGGTGTGGTACTTGACATCTCATGATTGACTCAATTGCCTGAGCAAGTGATCTGCCAATCATGCACATCCCTCTCCCCTTTAGTCTGTAAGGCACCTTTAGAGAAGGTGACTCCATCACCTGCAGGTACACTACCGTGCCAGGAGTCGTCCATTCTAAATACTCTTACAATGCTGTCTAAGTACCCAGATTGGGAGACTACCCAAATCTAGATCTAAAGCCATAGATCTAGTAACCAGAATGTCTGATATAATGTCCAAGTCCCATGTGGAGAAACCACTGTGTGACGACCAAAGTACAACCGATTGTAGTATAGGAGTTTCTTTTCCTACTCTGTGTATGTCATCCAAATACCAGGATATCACACCCTACTACCTTCTCAACAGATCCATCCCATATTCTGATGAAGTCAAACCCATGACTGTCACGTCAAAAATAGATGATCTATCTCCGCTATATTTGCTTTAGTCTATAAATAGACATAAGCAACCTGTCCACCAATGCTTCCGCTGCTCCCACTGACTACGACAACCCTCTGGCAGAGTCATATAGACGTACACTTCTAAAACTAGTTTAGAACAACGCTATAGTCATCCTCCCGCCGGGTCTCGCAGCCTGGAACAACAGCAATGGTAATTATGGGTAAACAAGAACTTCCCTGTCACCGTCCTTGAGGCTACCGGAGTACCTCTCGGGTGCCTGAAGTTACCCACCTTATCTGCGGAGTGGCCAATGGAATATCAATCCAGATTGAATCTTTAGGTTCCTTATCAAATCTTCAGTAATCGTTTGTTGTTCTGGAATCACTTCCAGTTCTACCATACTCCCACTACTGTTTTTCTGAAAAAATCCATTTTTAATAAAACTGTGGCGAGTCTAGAACAATATTGCTATTGTTCATCCAGATGGTAGAAAGTCAACCCTCGTCATAGCCTGGGTCAACCCACAAACAGCCATTACAGAAACGTGCCTTTGAGTTGTCCAGCGTCTGGTTTTAATCATAAGCCGGACAACTCCCCGTACCTTAACACCGTTAAGATATGAACTGTACTATATCCAATATAGAACCAGAGGCACTGATTTAACTGAACCAGATCCAAATTATGCAACTGTCTCCAGTGCATGTCAACTAAATGGAAGGAGGCCAATCAGCGTTACTCAACTTAGGAATGCTTCCAATTATGAGTAACCTGAAAGAGAAGCAAGATCTCTTTATCATTACTATCAACTGAATACCACACACAAGTATCTACATCTTCGATCACTTTGAAGAATCCCGATACTCGCTACACCTGGTTCTCTACTCTATTCAAATACCTATAACTTCTCCAAATTCGGACCCTGTGTTTCCACGAAACACTTGTCTAAAAACTAGAGAAGTCATATGTAAACTGAATATAGTACGAGGACCAACCCCTCTGTCCTGATGGACCCTGGACAACATACAATACTCTGTATAAGTCCCTTGAGTCTGACAACTCATTCACTGTGTGTCGTAGGTTGAAAACTGTACTTATGGTTAAGAAGAATTACACCGCTGTTTAATGCTCCTCACCTAACCATCCACTGATATAGGTAAACGTCGTAGACATAATTTCAAAAAGGTATATCTCACTCTATGAAAATAGACGTACAGATATATCAATTTGAAATTGGTACATGACAGCGGATATTCAAAACCAAATATTTGCCGTCCGGCAAACAACCCAGGTGACTTCCTCAAATATCACCGATTACAACGAATCCTGATATAATGAGGACGATCACCCAATTCCCAATAACTTACTCCCACTCATCATCTGTAAAACCATACAGATGTGAGAATCATACCTGGTAAATACATACCCTGGAGCAAGTGTCTAATCGGGAAATCAGTTTTCCTTTAACAGTACACAGCGAAACTGAAACATCGAAATGTTTCGATCGGGTATCCTGGTATTCCTAGTAATGCCTCTTCCAGATTCACGACTGTAACCGTGTAATTCTTTGCCACCTCTCCAAATCCCTTCATATGTCTTCAGTCTTTACCTTCTGCACACCCCTTTAGGCCAAATGGTTTTCTTCCTTCCCTACCGTTCGGCACCAGCCTATGGTTTGGAAGAAGACTATCCAATAAGCATAATGGGTGTACTATCCCAATCCTAGGAACACTCGCAATGCGAGAGGAGGTGAAGATAAAAGACACCTGAATAAACCTTATTCCTATTTCTCCTGAACCAGAATCCATCCCCGAACTGGAACAAGTTCCCTTCGAGTTCGTATATAACCATACGATGGAGTATCCAATAAACTGTGGATCTTCGTAGTGATACGGAGTGTCCTGGAGAAATACAAAGGTGATGTGGGAGTGGTAACGAAATATTTGGTTTGGTCGTGAATATCTGTTGCAATTTACTTTGCCCTCTTACTAATCCCTTGCTTTGTCTGAACTTAATACCTTCTGTACACCATCGTTAGGCTAATTGGTTTTCTTCATTCCCTACCGGTCGGCACCAGCCTAAGGTTTGGAAGAAGACTATCCAATTTGCGTAATAGGTGTACTATCACCTAAACCAAGGAGTACTCGCAACCTGAGAGAAGGTAAAAGGAAAAGACAACTGAATAATCCTATCCGTTTTCTCCAGAACCTGAAACCATCCTCGAATAAATTCCTTCGAGTTCGTATCTAACCATACGATGGTTTTGTCCAATGGAAGTGGACGTTCGTAGTAATACGGGGTGTCCTGGAGAAAAGGGTAAAAGTAGGAGTGGCAATGAGGTTTGCAACTCTGACAATCCAAAAGCCAGTGTTTAAGAAGGTTCGGTCAACTTGGTCACTGAGTCATAGTCTTAGGGTCGGGTCAATGGTCGCTGCCAAAGAGAGAGAGAAAAGAAACACTCAGCGTGCACTCTAACCTAGATCAGAATGGTTACCAATTTATCTAATCTGGAAACCTCCCACTGTACCTCAAATTCTCCTCCAACCTGAAAGAAGAATCAGTCGGGATTAGCCGAGGAGTATACTAACTCATCAGTGGGAATCGGGATCCAACTATCATCGCATGATAACGTGATGGAATCCGCTCACATCATCATACTCCAGATGGTATGCGCATATCTGGCAAGTTTCAGTTCTTTTGAAACTCCCGATGTGATTTCTGCCCCATGCTCTTATGACCTTGACATTGGCCAACATATCATAAGTCACATGTCAAGTTCTACCCGTTGTTCTACAGGTTAATTTGAGTCCACCCGTACCTACCCTTGACTTTGGCCAAAATGGCAGTACGACTGTCCCAAACCAACGCATCTATCTATGCTGCATATGAATATCCAATAGCTACCAATCACTGTGCCTTGACTTTGGCCAACATACACAGCTTGAATACTATTGACTACCCATATGAAACGACGGAGGGCTACGAATGGTTTCTGGCAAAAACCTTTAACGTAAAGAACTTGATATCGTTGAAGGAACTGATAGCTTTTAAAAATATAGTGACGAAAACCTTCGCTAAAGAGGTCACTCCCGGTGAAGGGATCTCGGCTCTTTCCCCGTAGAATGGGGTGCAGGATATTCCAACTGAATACCACGGTGCAAAGCAAAAGTAATCGGCTATAGTGAAGTCATTGCCCTGACGCAAACTTTTGTCCAAGGGGTCACTCCCGGTGAAGGGATCTCGGCCCTTGCCTCGTCGACTGAGGAGCAGGATATTCCAACTGAATACCACGATGCTAAACAAAAGTGAACGTCCTTGCAATAACAGCTTTTTGAAAAGTGTTCCAACAACATCAGATTAGGTTTGTTTTTAACTTGCATTGATCCGAATCAACGCAGTCCCATCAATTGATCACACCACAAAGAACGAAAATATACTGATGTACGTATATGCCATCCGCATTCGCCACTGGGTCCCGTCATTACCCGTTAGGTTAGCTAACTAACGACAGAGCGGGGACTGGACTAGCGCGGATGCAAAACATATACAACATCTACTAATATATATACCAATATATTATATTTCGCTCATGGCGTGAATAGAAATGCAACATCACAGAGAATGAACAGCATCACAGAAACAATATAGATGTCTGGGATCCCCGGGTTTCACAGAGCCGCTGAAACCCGACGTTCCCCTGGTCGTGTGGATAGCCTGTGCAATGAAATCCTAGACCCCTACGGGCGCGGCAAGTTACCCGCCAAAACCTGAAGCGAGGCAGCCCCCTTCAGCGCCGTGAATGGACCACCCAGCACTTCACGGAATCCGGTAACTTGGGCACCCCTCCTGGGTCAACCTGTACCCCCTATGAGTGCGGCGAATAGCCCGCCAATTCTAGAGCGAAGCCCCCTCCGTCCCAATGCCATGAGATGCGGGCTTGTTGCCCTCCAGAACCCGGCTATCCGTGCACCCCTCCGCGGGGCAATCCTAGTACAGAAAGTAAAATATACATACAACGGGTACATCGACCGCAACCTGGCCGTGCCCCAAAATAATAATACAAACAGGCAGTGACGGCAGTCCACATGTCGGACGCTCGCCCCGCAATATCAAATGTACATAATACAACCACAACTGTACTAGCATTGCATCCAGGCTATCCCCCACGACCGATCCGCAACATCACAGCAAAAACAGAACATCAACGTGAAAGTCACGTTCGCAAATCCGTCTAACCGGGCTATAGCAGTTAGACCGGATTTACCGATCGAGTGACATTCACGGTCGCAGATATAATGTAAATACTGTGAAATAATGTGTTTAAAATATCCGATCAATCAAATTTTAACAAGTGGGCCCCCAAGCATTACTGTAGCAGATCAAGAAATTCTGGGCCAAATGTTATTATTCCAAAACCCCTATTTTCACCCCAGAAGCCCACTGGAGAAATTTGGCCCATTGATCTTTACATACTGCGGGGGAACAGCGGCCCAATGTGGGTTTTAGCCGCGGTTCCGCACTCCCCTTGATAGATCAATGACCCGAATTTTTCCAGAAGCCTTATAACTACCTGTACAGTACTTTTATACAACCTGAAAAAATTTTCGACACCAAAAAATTTCAACAGAAAATGATGTGAACAAAAATGTAGATTTTGGAATTTTGGTCGATCGGAAATGCAAAACACATTAAACCAAGCTAGACTAAGTTAATGGCGAGGCTCTGATACCACTGTAAGTGCACGGCGGCGCCCCGGCCGTCAATCTGACGGCCAAATGCGGAAGCGGTGATAAACTTTAAATTTTCTTGAACTGGCAAACCGCCGCGCACTAATACCCGGATCGAACCATTAATTAGTCCTAGCTAACTACAAGATGGGGAAGAGAGATATACCGACGATCCAAGTCCTCCGGTCTTCTCGTCATAGTCCTGATCTCCTGCGGAATGTGTCGTCTCCTCCTCGTCGCCGGAAGTGCACCACATCGCCTACTTCTTTTACGGGCTCCCACCTCAATGCCGAGGCAACTCGGGCACGAAGCTGGCTAGTCGACGTGCCCAAGATTTGCTGTAGAATATCTAGTGAGCAAGTCTCATTTTTGGGGTTCATGGAGATGCCTTTGTGGTGGAGGAAAAAGAACTTGGAGAGAGGTGAGGAAAAATGTGATATACAAAGAATGAGAGTATCATTTTTCTCCCGACCAAAAAAAAGAAGCATTTCCCTCATCCCTTTTCAAGAGTGGCCGGCCCCCCTTTGGTGATTGGAGAGAGAGAGCAAAGACAAGGGGGTGGGTGGAAAGCAAGTGATGATGAAATAATCAAATGATCACAACAAAACCCAACATTCCAAAGCAACCATCATCTTTCCACAAGTCAAACCATGATGACAAGAAGAAGTCAAGAAGTCAAGGTCAAGGGATGGGCTCCATCATGAAACCATCATGATACAACAAAAATGCAAAGACCCCCTCCACAACCACTTATTTGCAACAATGCAAATAAGCCCTCCTCCACCAATCTTCGGCCAATGAACGATACAAAGGAAATTGACCGAAACGGAAAGCAAACTGGCAACTCCACAAAACTGGTCCCGCAATAAATTACAGGAAAACCCCGATACTGTGCATACACACCCGCATTTGTATTCCGACCGAAATACAAATGCAATGAGACAAAGTCTACACTGTACTATACTAGGATCCGGCTTATACCAAAGCCGGCTAGTAATATCTGTTCGATCCTGATCCGTGCAATGCCGCACGTATCTGATCGAACCCTGCCATATATCCATACGGCCTATAGTACAAACTGTCCGATCCTGATCCATGCAATACCGCACGTATCTGATCGGACCTTGCCATATCTCCATACGGCCTCTACAACCTTTCGCCCGAAAGCTGAGTAACAGAATGTGTGGGACTCTAAAGACTCGTCAACACCTTGGTTGTGGATTTAACCACTAGCACGTCAGAGGTATAAGCCAATACGTAACGGGCTACCAGGTATTGACTAAAAGGGACGTCTGTGAGCGAACTCAGCCTGACAACCCTACTGAGCCTGTCAGTGACAATATCCGTACAGTCCGGTCCGTTCGTCTATGAGCATCGCATGGCGGGCCTAGGGGGTTGGTAAAAGTCAGACCCCCAAAAGCGGTACAAGTCGTGTCGGAGTGTAGCCCAGAACACCCTGAGATACTACTGGAATACCTACCAGTAAATCTCCTTGCCTCGGCCGAGGGCTTCGTGTAATGGCTCTCCTAGACACAGCACGACCTCACCCCCAATACCGGGAGAGACGAACCCCTGAAGATACGCTCACTGCCTCCATGTGGCTCGGGACTGTACCCAACTAAAACCTGTTTGCACGACTCCTTTGAGCCGTGGTAGGGTAGTAATCAAAGTACAGTGGGAACTCACACGAGACAAATGACGATCCCCAGGTCGATGAACTAACCTGTACACATGTCACCAGGGAACTGCCATCTGACGTCTGGTATATGACCAACTAGCATGTTCCCGGCGAGTCCTGTCCGGTGTACTCATAACCCAATGAGCACCTGTATACATCTTAGGTGATCCAACTGACACCAGTGGCTTGTGAGACCGGCCACCGCCCCTCGTCGGGGTCTCGACTGTATACACTAGTCTACTCTGGAGTATCGATGCCCTGTCTCGAAACTCACACGACTAGGGACCATTTAAGGATATGCTTATAGACCCCAGCTCCCACTTATATGATCGCCCTCATACTGCTGGTGGTCAAGCAAGAATCCTAGGGGCTCTACCAACGTGTAATAGCGACTTGTCAGGTCACCTAAAGCAGTACACGATGATAAAGGTAAACCAGATAGCATACTATCATCTCGAGTAAGACTGTCCTACCGGGATAGGTCCTCCATCAATCATTGCAATCACGTACCTGTGACCTAATAATTGACTCTGAGGGCACTATCTCCAACACTCCGGTCTTCTCGTCATCGTCCCGATCTCCCGCGGAAAGTCTTGTCTCCACATCGTCGCCTCGTCGCCGGAAGGGCACCACATCGCCTGCGTCTTTTACGGGCTCCCGCCTCAATACCGAGGCAACTCGGGCATGAAGCCGGCAACTCGACATGCTCAAGATATGCTGTAGAATGTGTAGTGTAGAGGCTATGTCTCATTTGGGGTTTGTTGCCTTTGAAGATGATGGAGGAATCAAGACTAGAAAAATGGTGCTTGCATTTTTCTAGCATGAAAATGAGATCAAGAAATGAAACTCTCAAGAATGAAAACTCTCATCTTTTTCTTTCTCTCAACCATGAAAAACTTATCATCTTAGAAAAATGGTGGAGGAAAGAATATGAAGCTTGAAGGGATGTGATGGTAGGAGCACAAGTGGTGACCACACCCAAACATTATGATTACAAACTCAAATCAACTTATCATCCATTTCAAATCACAATCAATCCAAGAAAAGGTGATGGAAAAAGAATATAATGATGATGGAAAAGAATGGTATCTAAAGATGCTATCATAATAAATCATCTTACAAATAAACCCTCCACAAAATGTTATTTGCAAACTTGCAAATAACACCCTCCATCGGAAAAGTCCGGCCGGAAAAGAACAAAGGAAAACCGGACGGGACAGAATGCAAACTGGCAACTCCAGAAAACTGGTCCAGTAATAAATTACAGGAAAACCCCGACACTGTGCATACACACCCGCATCTGTATTCCGACCAGATACAAATGCAATGAGACAAAATCTACACTGTACTAAACTAGGACCGGCTTAAGCCAAAGCCGGCCAGTAAAATCCGTCCGATCCTGATCCGTGCAATACCGCACGTATCTGATCGGACCCTGCCATATCTCCATACGGCCTCTACAGCGTTTCGCCTGAAAGCTTGAGTAACTGAAAGTGTGGTGGACTCTAAAGACTCGTCAATACAATGGCCGTGGATTTAACCACTAGCACGTCAGAGGTATTAGCCAATACGTGACGGGCCACCAGCTATTGACCAAAAGGGACGTCGATGAGCGAACTCATCCTGACACCCTACTGACCCTGTCAGTGACAATATCCGTACAGTCCGGTCCGTTCGTCTATGAGTATGGCATGGCGGGCCTAGGGTGTTGGTAAAAGTCAGACCCCCAAAAGCGGTACAAGTCGTGTCGGAGCGTAGTCCAGAACGCCCTGAGATACTACTGGAATACCTACCAGTAAATCTCCTGCCTCGGCCGAGGGCTTTGCGTAATGGCTCTCCTAGACACAGCGCGACCTCACCCCCAATACTGGGAGAGACGAACCCCTGCAGATCCGCTCACTGCCTCTATGTGGCTCGGGACTGTACCCAACTAAAACCTGTTTGCACGACTCCTTTGAGCCGTGGTAGGGTAGTAATCAAAGCACAGTGGGAACTCACACGAGACAAATGACGATCTCAGGTCGATGAACTAACCTGTACACATGTCACCTGGGAACTGCTATCTGACGTCTGGTATAATCCCAACTAGCAGGTTCCCGGCGAGTCCTGTCCGGTGTACTCATAACCCAATGAGCACCTGTATACATCTTAGGTGAACCAACTGACACCAGTGGCTTGTGAGACCGGCCACCGCCCCTCGTCGGGGTCTCGACTGTATACACTAGTCTACTAATGGAGTGTCGATGCCCTGTCTCGAAACTCCCACGACTAGGGACCATTTAAGGATGTGCTTATAGACCCCAGCTCCCACGTATATGATCGCCATCATACTGCTGGTCGTCAAGCAAGAATCCTAGGGGCTCTATCAACGTGTAATAGCGACCTGTCAGGTCACCTAAAGCAGTACACGATGATAAAGATAAACCAGATAGCATACTATCATCTCGAGTAAGACTGTCGTCCCGGGATAGGTCCTCCCTCAATCATTGCAATCACGTGCCTGTGATCCAATAATTGACTCTGAGGGCACTATCTGCAACAGAAGCACTCCTAAGTTGAGTAACGCCGATCGGCCTCTTTCCATTTAGTTGACATGCACTGGAGACAGTTGCATGATTTGAATCTGGTTCAACAAAATCAGTGCCTATGGTCCTATATTAGATATAGAACAGTTCGTATCTTAATGATGTTAAGGTACGGGGAGTTGTCCGGCTTATGCTTAAAACCAGACTCTGGATAATTCAAGGCATGTTTCTGTAATGGCTGTTTGTGGGTTGACCCAGGCTATGACGAGGGTTGACATTCTACCATCTGGAAGATCAATAGTGGTATTGTTCTTAACTCGCCACAGATTTAAATAAAAATGGATTTTTTCAGAAAACAGTAGTGGGAGTATGGTAGAACTGGAAGTGATTCCAGAACCGCAAACGATTACTGAAGATTTGATAAAGAACCTAAAGATTCAATCTTGTTTGACATTCCATTGGCCACTCCGCAGTTACAGTGGGTAACCTCAGGCACCCGAGAGGTACTCCGGTAGCCTCAAGGACGGTGACAGGGAGGTTCTTGTTTACCCAGACTTGCCATTGCTGTTGTTCCAGGCAGCGAGACCCGGCAGGAGGATGAGTATAGCGTCGTTCTAAACTAGCTTTAGAAGTGTGCGTCTATATGACTCTGCTAGAGGGTTGTCGTAGTCAGTGGGAGCAACGGAAGAATTGGTGGACAAGTGGCTTATGTCTATATATAGACTAAAGCAGATATAGCGGAGATAGATCATCTATTTCTGATGTGACAGTCATAGGTTTGACGTCTTCAGAATAGGGGATAGATCTGTTAAGAAGGTAGTAGCGTGTGATGTCCTGGTATTTGGATGACATACACAGAGTAGGAAGTGAAATTCCTATAATACGATCGGTTATACTTTGGTTGTCACACAGTGGTTTCTCCACAAAGGATTTGGATATAATATCAAGACATTCTGGTTACTAGATCTATGGATCTAGATTTGGGTGGTTTCCTAATCAGGGTACTTAGACAGCATTCTAAGAGTTTTTAGAATGGACGACTCCTGGCACGGTGGTGTACCTGCAGGTGATGGAGTCACCACCTCTAAAGGTGTCTTACAGACTAAAGGGGAGAGGGATGTGCATGATTGGCAGATCACTTGCTTAGGCAATTGAGTCAATCATGAGATGTCAAGTTCCACACCAGATGTTGTTTTTGCGGTAGATGCAATAAGTTGATATTGATCCTATCATGGAGAAACAATCGGAAGCAGTTTAAGAACATAAGTGGATGTTCTAGGGATATGATAACGACAGCCTCATTCAGGAGACAGTTATCATTCCAGGCTTCCAAGGTGACCTGGACGGCAGAGTGGCTGTCAGAGTTATAGTTTTCCCTCTTACGAGGGGCAGTATTTTGGAGAGGTGTTCCAAGGGGATACTGAGGGAGGCATGGTGCAGGATACTGATTAAGTTCAGTTGACGATACAGTCTAAAAAGTTTGGATTTGGAGTTCATTTTTGAGCTAGGTCCCATCAGACATCCAGACACATTCTAAGACAGGTATTGCTCATTTCGGCAGATGGCTTTCTTCGCGAACTTGAGATATAGAGAGACATAGAAAGAAACATCAGAGCAGATCCACTCACTGAGTCTATTCCTCGAACGCAATAGTTTCGCAAACGAGATTTGTGACACTGACAAGTAGAGGAGTTGGGTGTTTGGTATCACACGGGCTGTGAGTATGCGACATCGCAATAATTAGCCTTGAGTGCAAGTGGGAGATTGTTGGAGATAGTGCCCTTAGAGTCAATTATTGGATCACATGCACGTGATTGCAATGATTGAGGGAGGACCTATCCCGGTAGGACAGTCTTACTTAAGATGATAGTATGCTATCTGGTTTATCTTTATCATCATGTACTGCTTTAGGTGACAATACAGGTCACTATTGCACGTTGATAGAGCCCCTAGGATTCTTGCTTGACTACCAGCAGTATGAGGGCGATCATATATGTGGGAGCTGGGGTCTATAAGCACATCCATAAAAGGTCCCTAGTCGTGGGAGTTTCGAGACAGGGCATCGATACTCCAGAGTAGACTAGTGTATACAGTCGAGACCCCGATGAAAGGCGGTGGCCGGTCTTACAAGCCACTGGTGTCAGTTGGTTCACCTAAGATGTATACAGGTGCTCATTGGGTTATGAGTACACCGGATAGGACTCGCCGGGAACATGCTAGTTGGTCTTATACCTGACATCAGATAGCAGTTCCCTGGTGACATGTGTACAGGTTAGTTCATCGACCTGAGGATCGTCATTTATCTCGTGTGAGTTCCCACTGTACTTTGATTACTACCCTACCACGCTCAAAAGAGACGTGCAAACAGGTTTTATTTGGGTACAGTCCCGAGCCACATGGAGGCAGTGAGCGGATCTTCAGGGGTTCGTCTCTCCCGGTATTGGGGGTGAGGTCGTGCTGTGTCTAGGAGAGCCCTTACATGAAGTCCTTAGCCAAAGCAGGAGATTTACTGGTAGGTATTACAGTAGTATCTCAGGGTGTTCTGGGCTACACTCCGACACGACTAGTACCGTTTTTGGGGGTCTGACATTTACCAACCCCCTAGGTCCGCCATGCGATGCTCATAGACGAACGGACCGGACTGTACGGATATTGTCACTGACAGGCTCAGTAGGGTGTCAGGATGAGTTCGCTCATCGACGTCTCTTTTGGTCAATAACTGGTAGCCCGTTACGTATAGGCTAATACCTCTGACATGCTAGTGGTTAAATCCACAACCAAAGTATTGACGAGTCTTTAGAATACCCCACAGACCAGTTTCTCAAGTTTCGGGCGAAACGCTGTAGAGGCCGTATGGAGATATGGCAGGGTTCGATCAGATACGTGTGGTATTGCACAGATCATGATTGGACGGATTATACTAGCGGGCTTTGGTTTAAGCCGGATCCTAATATTGTACAGTGTAGATTTTGTCTCATTGCATTTGTATTTCTGTCGGAATACAAATGCGGGTATGTATATACAGTAGCGGGGTTTTCCTGTAATTTATTACGGGATCAGTTTTTGGAGTTGCCAGTTTCGGCCAATTTTCTTTGTATCTTTCATTGGCTGAAGTTTGGTGGAGGAGGGCTTATTTGCATTTGTGCAAGTAAGCATTTTGGAGGGTTGTCTTTGCACATTGTAGTGTCATGATGGTTGCACCATCATTTGACTTGTTCACTTCATCATTGCTTGACTTCTTGACTTCTTCATGATAGCTTGACTTTGTGATGAGATGATGAGGTTGGTGGAGTGTTGGTTTTGTTTGGTAATGATTTCTTCTCGTCATCTCTTTTTCTCGCTCTTGGGTGGATGATAGCTTCCACTCTCCCTCTTGCATTATTGAGACTCCTCACACTCTCCTCTCATTCACTCCTTGGTGCATGGCCGGCCAAGCAAGGAGAGGGGGCTGCCCAATTTTTGTGGGGGATTTTTGGTTCTCTCATGCTTGCAAAAATCCCCAAGTTCATCAAAAAATTCCACAAGTTCATTTCCTCCACCAAAGGCAACTTTCAATACCCCAAATGAGACATAGCATTCTACACTATATTCTATAACAAATCTTGGGCACGTCGACTCGCCAGCTTCGAGCCTGAGTTGCCTCAGTCCAGAGGTGGGAGCCCGTAAAAGAAGACGGCCACGTGGTGCCCTTCCGACGAGGAGGTGAAGACCGAAGATTCCGCGGGGAGATCGGGACGACGACGAGAAGACCGAAGGACACGGATCGCTCGGTATATCTCTCTACCCGTTCTCTAGATAGCTAGGACTAGATTAATGGCCCGATCCGGGAATTTTGTGCGCGGTGGTGCCGGTTATAAAGTTTAAAGTAAATCATCGCTTCCGCATTCCGGCGTCGGATTGACGGCCGGGGCGCCGCCGTGCACTTACAGTATAATTATTCTGTTGTATCTAGTTAAAGATCCATCAACCAGACTATGTATGTTCTTTCGGCCTTAGAGTCACACTCATGTATTTATTCTTTATTTTTGTTTTCTTTGATGATGATTAGTTTCCTTGCCTTCTTTCTGTGTTTTGATCCTCGCATTCGGTGTTCTATATTTATATCATTGCGTAGTTGTTTCCGCCAATTGGCGAAGAACTATCCCGCTTGGGGATGCCTATTATTATTATTGCTTGTATTGGTTTCGGGTTAAATTTACAAAGGATGTGCTGCACAAATTTCAAACGACGAAAAATGTTTTCAAGATAGTTATAAAACATTGTATTTTCTTTGACATTACTTATGTTTTTAAAGAAAGAACCTAATTTCAGTAAACCTTTATTTCAAAACTTCACCTCCACTATTTTCCCTAAAAGGTTTAGATTTCCAGGCTTTTGGCTTATTTGAATTAGGTGGGGTCCTATAGACTTCATATGATTCAAGTGCCAGTCACGTGCCTTTTCCGTGAAATTTAGATATTGCATTTCCATATCTAGTTACATGACATGCTTATATGAAAACATCGGTTATACCTTGCAGTATTGTTTTGTGATTGTACTTACTGTTCCATCGTGGTTATATGCATATGAAATTATGTTTTCATGAGATTTTTGGATTTGAGAACCGCATATACATTTTTAAAGTCTTATGACTGTTTTAAAAATGCGGTTTCTTTTGATATGATATTTCGACGTCCACCATGAGTTTTCTCGGTGCTGAGCTATGATGATTACCCGATTCGAGGAATGAGGAGTCACCATCTGCGGGTACATAGTGGACCCGGTATGGTACCCCAGGATAAGAAGATCGTATAGAAAGGCATTGAGCCTAGCAGGGAAACACTATCTACCGGTGATAGTGTTGGACTTGGCGGATATCTGGAGGATACCTTGTGGGGTTCCATAGTGTCACCACAGAGTTTCGGGAGGTATCGACCATGCCGTTTTCAAAAATTTGGCGCGCTAAAGAACCCTAACTTAGAATCTTAACTAGAGAATTAGACGAAACAAGAATGTAAACACCTTTACATCTAAGTGAACAAAGAATACAGCCTTTGTAGACCGGTCCATCACTTCAATAGCTCCATATAGTAGTCCCTTCGCTCCAAGTAGTGATCTCCCGGACTCTAGTGAGGCTCCACAAGGTAAAATGAATAAGCTTGCTTGAAGTCTTCGAGGCCGAAGAGGATCTATGTCGAGGAGACACTAACTCAAGCTACCTCTTCACTAAGTGATGAACTAGTGAAGAAAATGTAAGTCGATGTGCAACATGCCACGACTTACGGGGAGGCGGAAATATGAAAAACGATCTTGTCCTTTGCTTAAACATCGACTAACCGCAAGAATCGAAGCTAAACGATAACTAACACGGATCATAGAAGTTCTAAACTACTATGTGAAGTGATTATACCTAAAAAACCGTGTCCTTCGACTTTACGTTCTCCACCTCCTCCTCGGCCTTCTCCAAGTACTAGACGATCCACCCGAGAGCTTTGCTTCAAGCTTTACCTCAAACTAGAGGTAACTAGGTTTCTTAAAGTGTTAATCTAAGTAACCTAGGTGATATAGAGTTGGATTATGGAGTGATTAGTCTATTCTAATTCTTGATCTCAACACATGAGAGGGGAGGATTAGGGTTTGAAGAGAGAGAGAGCTTGAGGAGAGAGAAGGTGAGCATGAGAATGAGATGAGATAATGATCTATCATAATATATATCAAGCATTATCATTTATCCAATAAAAATAAATAAAGGATTTACAACCATGCTTCATAAATATCAAAGGGTGATTCATCTCCATGAGTCATTAAGCATTTATGATGCATTAATGACATGAATGAATCACTCATATGACTTACTAATCTCAATTAATGCATATGCCACCTAAACCCCCAAGTCACCATCTTATAGAAGCTTCTCGTGAAATTACGAGAACGCCCCTCCTATCCGTGAAAACACGGAAAAACTTTAGACTGTATAAATGCAATATCCCGATACTAGAATCTGGCTTAAACCAAAGCCGACTAGTAAAAACTGTCCGAAAGTCGTACGTGCGTAAACACACGTATGCGTCCGAACCCTTGTCGTAAAACCATACGACCTCTATATCGTTTCTCCTGGAGCAGGGAAACTCTCTGTGTGGGACTCTAATGACTCGACTACTACGTTAGTAGTGGGTTTAACCACAGACTGCAAGCGGCATTAGCTGTACGTAACGGTCCCCAGGTAGATGTCGATAAGAAGGCCGATGAGGAAACCCATCCGAACTCCTACTGAGTCTGATGTGACAATCTCCGTACAGTCCGGTCTGTTCGTCTAAGACTATCGCATATCGGGCCTAGGGGGCGGCAAGCGTCAGTCCCCTAATAGCGGTATAAGTCGTGTCGGAGCGAAGCCCATTACACCCTGAGAAACTACTGGAACCTACCAGTAAATCTCGCTTGCCCTGGCCAGGGACTTTGCGTAATGGCTCTCTGACACAGCGCGATATCAACTCCCAATACCGGGAGAGACGAATCCTGTCTAACCGCCACTGCCCCCAAGTGCTTGAGACTGCACCCAACTGCTACCTGTTTGCCCGACTCCTTTGAGCCGTGGTAGGGTAGCAATCTAAGAACAGTGGGACACACTCATGGCGAAGTAGCAGTGTCAAGTCTGCGGACTATGCTGTACTCATGTCACCTGGGAACTGTTAACTGACGACTGGTATAAAACCCAACCAACTGTTCCCTACGTGTCCTGTCTGGTGTACCCGCAACCCAACGAGCACCTGTATACTATCTCCAGTACGACGTACTGACAGCTATGGGACAGACCATCTCCCCAACTGGGATGAGAAGTGTACACACTAGTCTACTCCGGAGTATCGATGCCCTGTCTCGATAATCCTACGACTAGGGACCTGAATAAGGATGTGCTTGTAGACTACCCAGCCCCCATTTGTGTGACTGCCATCACAATACTGGTAGTCAAGCAAGATCCTAAGAGCTCAATCAATACGTATACTCACATATTAAGATAGAAAAACCAAGTAGCATACTACCATGTTTAGCAAGACTGTTATATACATGTGAATATCCCAAGCTTCCATTAAGTAATATACAAACTTGTATGATATAATAATGGCCCCTAGGGCATATACACTAACAATCTCCCACTTGTACTAGGGCCATGTACTGGCGTATCGAAGACCGATGATCTCGAGTAGCCTCTCGAACTGAATCTGAGGTAGGGCCTTCGTGAATGGATCAGCAATGTGATCCTCTGATTTTACTCCCTTTACCTCGATCTCCTGGCGATCTACGATCTCCCGGATCAGGTGATACTGCCTTAAGATGTGTCTGGACTTCTGATGGGACCTGGGTTCCGTCGCTAAAGCTATAGCACCTTTGTTGTCGCAATACAGAGGTATTGGACCAACACTGGTAAGAACCACCTGAAGTTCTGTGGGGAACATCTTCATCCAGACAGCTTCTTTTGCGGCATCGCAAGCAGCTATGTACTCCGCTTCCATCGTTGAGTCAGCAACGGTGTCACGACCCGAAAAGAGCACGTGACTGGCACCTGAACCATATGAAATCTATAGGACTCCATCTGATCCAAGTAAGCCAAAAGCCCAGAAATCTAAAACCATTTTAAGAGTAAATAAGAAAACTGGTTTAAAGAAGTGAAGAAAACATGTTTGAAGTCAAGGTTTTTAAATAACTAAGCCGAATATGCATTTTAAAAATGTAAAGTCCTTTCTAAAAATTTCGGCAGAGTTTCTTTTGTAAAAACTGGCCCCGAACGGGGTACAACAAGAATAACAATATATATGCAATGATAAAAGGCATCCCCAAGCGGGAGCTAGCTCTTCGTCAATCGACGGTCACAACCACACAAGCAATATAATATACAACACCGAACGGCGAGGATCAAAACTCAAAAAGAAAGATCCAAAAGCATGAAAACCGTCATACTACTAAGCGCGACTCTAAGGTCGAAATAATACAACACTAATGTATAAGTCTGAAACAATATACAAGTTTTGGTTGATGGAATTATAGATACAATGAATAATACAAGTACGATGGTGGTTCTTGATGCAAAAGAACCCACCTACCAGAGAAAATCACCCGCAAAGGAAGGCAGTGTGCCAGAAATGCTGCTATGGAACCTGTACGGCAACACCTGCAAGAACTGTGGCACAACGGGGGTGAGTTGCCAACTCATGAATAGAAAATATATCTACAAGCAGAAACCGAAAGCATGACATAATCCTAGGTCAAACGATCAATAAATATAAACCTCAAAAGTAAGTCTGAAGCATGATAAGGTGGTAGTGTATCATCTAAACATGTATGTAGTGCCAAGTACTCGTGCCAGTGCCTCAGGTAATAACATTTCATGAATGTAAGGTATGCTGCATGAAGTAAATATGATGAAGTATCAAATGTATATCAATACACATATATTAGCATCCCATACCACTAATATTGGTGTAAGGGTATATATAACAGCGCCCTCATACCCTGTTATATATACAAATGATGTATGATCAATGTAAATCCAGTCTGTATGTGATCAATGTCTATATATGTATGGATCCTATCCACCTGTCACCCAATGACAATAAGCATCGTGCATGTAAACATCGTAAAGCATATGCATGGAAATATGAGGATATAATCAAATCATCGAACCAGAGTGCCTAGCATCGACACTCGAAAACATCATGAAACCTGCGCCTAGCATCGGTACGTAAATCCTCGTCTATCAGGCGCTGTCACCAAGACTGGCCCTGATAGGTACGTATCATACGCTATCTCGAAAACCTGAGTGCCCAGCTTCGACCCTCGAATTCCGACGTATCCATACGTACATACTCCGGTCGGTATCCCCACGATAACCGCCGAGTCCAAATACTATCACCGGTAGGTAGTGCTCCCCTGCCAGGCTCACCGTCTAACATATACGAGTCTTCTTGCCCCGGGGTACCTTACCGGGTCCACCATGTACCCGCAGACGGTGCATACCGCTCCTCGAATCGGGTTTCATATGCCACTCTCAGAACCGAGAAAACACATGGTGGATGCACTGAAATATCATATCAAGGGAAACCGGGTTTTTAAAGACAATACATATTCTCAGTTGAAATAGCCACGGTTCCCAAATCCAGGAATATCATGGAAACAACACATCTCAATGCGTATAATCAGAAAACAAGATATATGCGACATATAAAAGAATGTAAGCATATCGATATATCAAGCAACAAGGAATAGTGATATGCACATATTGGGGAAGCCGCTCTTTTAAAATGAATCAGGTTTAAAGAGTATCTTGCGGTTCCCAAATATAGAATTATCATCTGTGTATGTGCAAACAAGTATGTGTACAAATATAAGTGTACAATGAGTATGTATACAAGTATGCCATGCAATGGTCGTATCCTGAATGCAACAGTTGTTAGTTATATGTATGCCCTAGAGGCCATTACTGTATATAGGATGTATATTGTAGTGGATGCTGGGACATATATAGGGAGGACTTTCTTGCTCGACATGATAGTATGCTATCTGGTTGAACTTTACCTTAACGTGTATACTGTTTTTCTCTCTGTTACATGTTGGTAAAGCCCTTAGGATGTGTGCTTGACTACCTGGACTATGATGCGGATCATACTAATGGGGACATGGTAGTCCATAAGTACATCCTTCAAAGTCCCTAGTCGTGGGTGTATCGAGACGGGGCATCGATATACCAGAGTAGACTAGCGTATACCTTCTCGACCCATACAGATGGGCGATGGATGATCCCATATCCATTGGTGTTTGACATCAGAGATGATATACGGGTGCTCAGTAGAGACTGGGTACACTGGACGGACTCGCCGAGAACTCCCAGATGGTATTATACCTCACGTCAGATGGCAGTTCTCTGGTGACACTGGTACAGAGTAGTCTGTTGACCCAAGATCGTCATAGAGTCTTGTGTGGTTCCCACTGTACTTTGATTTCCATCTTACCACGTCCAAGAGGGCGTGCAAAACGGTGGTTTTTGGGTACAGTCCCGAGTCACATGGAGGCAATGAGCGATAGGAGGGGATTCGTCTCTCCCGGTATAGGGGGTTGATGTTGCGCTGTGTTCGATTGGCTATAACAGGAAATCCCTGGCCAGGGTTGCTGAGATTTACTGGTAAGTGTTACCAGTAGTTTCTCGAACAGTTATAGACCTCATATCGACACGACTTATCGAGCTATTAGGGTCTGACGTTTACCACCCCTAGGCAAGATATGCGACATATCGGACGATCAGACCGGACTGTACGGTAGTGTTACTGGTTGGATTCACTGGAGAGTGAGCGGGCTTGCTCGTCGATTTTCAGATCGCTCAATACCCGGGTGGCCGTTACGTTTAGCAGACCGCTTGCGGCTTGTGGATGCTTGATATGATCATCATCTGCTGCCGGCGTATTGACGAGCCTTTAGAGTCCTACACAGAGGTTTCCTGGCTCAAGCGAAACGAAATAGGAGCGCATATGAGATATGTGCGGGACCGAGAATAATACATGTATGTGATACCGTATTTCATTCTCGCGATGAATGTATCGATTAGGTTATATGCGATATACCCTAATTATCGAATCAAGGGTTGATTCGATAAACCGATGCATTGCATACTAGTCGGTTATATACGATATGACCGGATCGTTAAATCAAGTGTTGATTTAATGATTTGATGCATAATTATATATTTGATATATTACTTTGCATTAACTAGTATCGGTTCACTTTAAATGGATTTTCTCACTCGGTCGTGCACATTGTATATTCGATATAGTTTTGTGCACTTGATTGTATCATGTTTGATGATACATGTTTACTTGTGTTTTGTGTAAAGTTTAAACCATGGTTATGTAATGGTTAGGGTTTACATTTTCATATCTATTTATTTATTCATTTATTCATTTTGGAAAATGTAAAGCAAATGGGAAAATGGTGGCTTCTTTTGTTTTGTTCGTGAAGCTTCATGAAGACTTTGACCAAGTTACCATTTTGTCTCATGCTTAACCCTAACCATCCCACTAACCATGATTTACTCTCTACACTTGACCATGGTTCAAGTTATGATAAGGATTATATTTCTTTTCTTTTTAGATTATTCTTATCATAACATTTCTTCTTCTTCTTCGTTGAACTTAAGAAGAAAAAGCTTTCTTCATCAATGGTGAATTGAGCAAACAAGTGAGAAATCCAATTCTAAAGTCTACCCACTTCCTATTTCTTCATCCTCTACCTCTTGCCAAGTAGTAGAGTGTGTTTCCTTCACAAGTTTTAGGGCTTGGTGAAGGTGGAGCTTGATTTAGCGATGCCTCGACGTAGATCATCTTCGGCATGGACATCGACGACCTAGCTCACTTTTTCTCCGACGAAGCCGACTCTAGAGCCCGGATTTGTTTTGGACAGCGGAGACGACTTCGTTGTGGAGCTATGGAGGTGGAGCACCGGATCTACAAAGGTTGTATTTCCGATAACCCATTAGTTAAGTGTTAACTAGTTTACTTTTCGCCTAGAAATCTAGCAAACGATCCGTACACTAGGGTTTCTCGGCACCATAATTTTTGAAATTAGCATGGTTGATGCCTTGTGAGACCTCTAGAGAGTGCCTAGGAACCCTACAGTGGTATCAGAGCCTAGCTAGAGCCTTAGGCGAAGTTCAGACGGAATTTGAAGTCCGAACGAACCCGAAACACCAAATCAATCTTGCTCTCTGTACTTTTTTGAAAACAGTGAGTTTTTCCAAATTAAAAATTGCTAAAAAATTCAGCAGGGAAAAATAAGAATTACGGTGCAAAAAGTTTCTGGTGAACAGTAAATTTCGCGGCGGATCCGCGGCAGAAGCATGGCTTCTG
Source organism: Agapanthus africanus (assembly GCA_030015575.1). Classification (NCBI taxonomy): domain Eukaryota; kingdom Viridiplantae; phylum Streptophyta; class Magnoliopsida; order Asparagales; family Amaryllidaceae; genus Agapanthus; species Agapanthus africanus. The sequence continues at coordinate 402,654,659 of CM057337.1, read as the reverse complement.
CGGCGGATCAGCGGCCACTTGATGACGTCATCCTCCACTATTTGCACAGTAACTCTTATTACTTTATTCTGGATTTTCTGGGAATTTTTAATACTGTTTCCAGAGTTGTATTTTCTGAGTTGTTTTGGGGATTCGGTGTTTCGATCGGGGTATCAAATTTTGTCTATGTGGCTTTCCAGATAAATTTTTAGAATATGTTAAAAAGTTCGACCGGATATAAATACCCAATTTTTCCCCTGTCGGGAAATTTCCAAGTGTTGGATTTTTCCGTAGTTTAACGACGTTCTAAGTAGTGCAAGTAACGCGATGGTCCCTCTAGAAGACAACAAACCTTAACTCGATTATGTGACCGTCTTGAACTGCCCTTTGAACCTTCGGGTTTGGGGCAGTACGGCGTGCCACATGTGAGGCGTTGGCTTGACCCTTCTACGGCTGGACCGTTGGTACTGAGGTACGAACTGAATGTTGTTAGACTAGTTTCATGTGTTGATCTGTATCGGGAAAACTTGGGTGTTAGAATGTTCGATCGGAAAGTTTAACATTTTCTATTTATCCGGAACGTGATACAACAATTGGAATTCACAAAAGTTATGTGATAACTAAATGAATGTTATAAACGTAGCAGTTTAGTCTCACTTGATCGGTTACCACGGAATTTTGATGTGATCAAAAGTCCGTTGCAATCACGTAGCGTACGCGGATACTCGCCGGGTAAACTTAATAGACAGCCTCACTCCATAGCCCCGACCAAGTGACTGTAGGAGAACCCCGTCGCCGAAAGCATCCGTTCGGGTGCTCGCGGCAGCGGTGTTTCGCCTTGGTGCACTTCGTCGACGGTATCGGGGGTGCGGCCGTCTACTGAAGTTTGCGACGAGCATTCGATCAAGATGTCGGGAATCTTGTTGAATTGCCCGACTTGATATTGAAAAGTGTTTTCGATTTTGAGACAAAAATGCGGGGTTTATAATTGTTAGGCATGCAATGTCTAAGAAATTCATTTGGTTAGGCATGCGATGTCTATGCAGGTTGCGGATTCCAACTGTTGTAGTTTTACACTTTCTTTTCTGTGACCGTAAGTGTAATATGTGATATCGCCGGTTTCGTTGCTATATGTCAACGACAATTGGGATGCGCATATTTACTTACGCTGATGACATGTGATGTTATGTGTTGCTGGATATGTTATATTGGATCGTCGTGTTTGAATAGCCGGGGGGTTTTATGTGAGATGAGTGTTTTTCATTTTCATTCATGTAAAAACTTGTATGTAATATTCTTTTATTGGGGCGCTTCCAGGTTGAGGAAGTTGTCACCGTTTTTATATTATTTACTATTCCGCACTAGGATAGACCCAAGGAGGAGGGCACAAGTAACCGGGTTCTGGAGTCCAGTGGGAGACCAACTCGAGGAGTCGAGTCTGGGTCTCCTAACTCTAGAATTGGTAGGGTTGCTTGCCGCTCTCGTAGGGGTCTAGGGGTGTGGGTTTGGCTATTCATCGCGACCGTGGAATCCGTGTTTTATACTGGCTCGTATTAAAAACACGGACGTCCTAGTATATCCAATATTTCATATGATTCTTCTGCTGCGATATCTGTGATGTGATCATGTGATGTTCTGTGATAGATACAGTATATAGTATATATGATATATTATATAGACGTTACTTATGTTTTACACCCGTGCTAGCCCTGCCCCGCTCTGCCGTTAGTTACCTAACCTAACGGTGCACGAGGGGACATCGAGGCGAATGCGGATGGCATAAGTGTACGTCGTATTTATCTGTGATGTTTAGGTACTTAAATGATGGGACTTCATTAATATGATTAATGAAATAAAAGAAACCTAAGATGTTGTAGAATCGAATTTCAAAATAAAACAGGTAGCTACAGTTCTTGCTTTGCACAGAGGTATATGAGATATATCCTGCACCTTATTCGATGAGGAAAGGACCGAGATCCCTTCACCGGGAGTGACTCCTTTAGCAAACTGGAAAAGCCTCAAAAGCACTCCATTTTAAAATCATTCGATCCTACAACGATTTCAAGTTCATTACGCAATAGGTTTTCAGAAAAACCTGTCGTAGCCCTCCGTCATTTCGGATAAGTTGTATATAGTATTCGTGCTGCATTTGTTGGCTTTCGTTAAGGTGCAGTGTGCGGTAGCTATATGCTGCTTATCTGCTAGCATACGATGCGATTGGATTAGGGTAGTCGTGCGGCTTTGTTGGCTTTCGTCAAGGGTCGTGTGGGTGGGTTTAATTCGATCAAGAAATGTACGGGTTGAACTTGACTAGCGGGCTATGGTTTGTTGGCTTTCGTCAAGGTCATAGCACGTTAGGGGCAAAATTATCGGGAATTTCAAATGTTGAAATTTGCAATAAGATTGCATACCTTCTATGAGATAGTTGGATCCCGATACCCGCTGCGAGTAAGAGTTACTCCTGGGAGAGTTTTATACATTACAATTAGCCGATCAATTAGGTGTCTAGAAAGGTGTCAACGGGGTTACGTCTCTGGGAAAACGAGATTTACATTAATTAGGTTCGTGCGAAAGCACGGGGGACCTCCCTCAAAGTACCGACACTGGCCTGGCTGAAAGATTGGCGAACTTGTATTGTGTAATTAATCCCGGCTAGTCTTTCCTTTTAGGGTTTGAAGGAAGATTTGATAAAAAGCAGTGGGAGCCATCCTGATTAGATAAAATAAAAACCAATCTATTCTTGCAAGAGCGCACGCTGAGTGTTTTCTTCTCTCTCTCCTGGTAGCGACTATATCACGCCTTAATCAAGATAATAATACGGAATATTGACCGAACCCGCTTGTTATACTGAGCTGGGGAACGTTGGTCCCGCTCCAACTTATAATTGTTATAAGACAAAGCAGGAAATTGGGGAATACCAGATTTCCCATGCCGCCCAAACGAAGAGAGTGCATGCTGATGCATCATCTTCGGGTGTGTTCATTATACAGAACTGTTTCTCTGTAACCTCTACGTCCTGGGTATGTGATACCAGATCAGGATCCCAGATATGTAATATGTTACATAGGGCTACAGAAAGGTAGAGAACTGAGAACGGGTGATAAGTTTCATGAGGCAGAAAACGGGGAAAATGTTGCAGCCAAGTCTGTTGGTCACTGTCACCCTGTATTACCAATACATTGATTCTGAACGAATGTTATTAGATACCGAACCTGATATACAAAATCATATCAGTCTCTTTATTAGTAAAGAAATGATAAAATTTTGTATTGTTGGATAATGTTTTGAACATTTCCTATATCAAAAGATGATCGGTTCAGGCACGTTATCTAAAAGCATTGATGTTCTAAATCAAACTACAGTTCTTTAGTATACGGAACACACACAAGAGGAAGAGTTCAGAAATGAACGAATTCTTCTTGAGGCATTGTAGACTAGGTCAGATCAATGTGACCCGACTAGCTAGAGTTACATATAGATGCATATTTAAATCAGTTTGAATTTACATCTTGTGAAACTCGCCAGTCATGTCACAAAGATAAGATGACACTAGCTCTGTTTATTGGAAACAGAGAAAGAGTTTGTGAACTCTTGGGATAATACATGTTGATGTATGTAAGGTCCCCTGTCTACACATGCTAAGACCGGTTCTTTGTACTTCATTACATTCTCTGATAATCTCTCAAGATTCAGACATATGTTCCTATTGAAACACAAGTCCGAACCTTTTGAGATATTCATAGAATATAAGTTAGAAGTAGAGAACCAATAAGGGTATAAGTATTATGTCCTTTGATGTGATCGAGGAGGAGAATACTTGAGCACGGAAATCCTGGAATTTTCTAAAGGAGAATGAGATTCTCTCTCAGCATTACTCCTCCGCATACACCATAGCACGATGGTATATCGGGGTGGAGCAATCACACCCTATATGATAAGGTGTGCTCTATGATGAGTACTACTGAGTTACCTATTTCCTTTTTGGGTGTAATGCACTTGAGAAGCTGCATACCTATTGAATAGGGTTCCAATCAAATCAGTTTCCTACCACTTCATATGTGATATGGAAAGGGAAGAGCCCATGTCTTAAGCTAGTTAAGATTTGGGGTTGTCCGGCCTATGTTTAAAAGAAAAATCCAGACAAGCTCGAGGCAAGATCTGTTATGTAGAACTGGAAATGTTCCAGCTATACAAACTACAGCAGATGATTTGAAAGAACCAAAGGATTCAATAGTTACCAACGAACCTCAGCCTCTCCGACGATCTAGTAGGGTTCCTCACCCACCTGAGAGATACTTCGGTTGCTCTATGACAGTGGGAGCGAGGATTGCATCATGAGATGATGACCCAACTAGTTTCGAGCTGGCCATCGAGAGTAAGACTCTGTAAGAATGGCTGGATGCTTAGTGATCTGAGATGGAATCCATATACACCAACAAAGTATGGACTTTGGTTGCTATATCTGAAGGGTTAAATCCCCATCAGGAGCAAGTATATCTTGAGAAGATTACTTGGTGTAGATGGAAAAGTTGAGACTTTCAAAGCTAGAATTGTTAAAGTTTGCATCATTGACCAGGTGTGGATAATGATGAAACCTTTTCATGTAGCTATGCTTAAGTCCATCCAGATCCTACTTGTCACGGCTACATACCATGACTGCGATATCTGGTGGTTGGGTGTCTTGACTGCTTTTCTAAATGATGATTTAAAAGAGAGCGTCTATAAGTACACAGCCAGAGGGCTTCGTAGACAGTGGGAGCAGCGGAAACGTGTGCAAGATGCTTTATAGGATAAAGCAGGCATCGCGGAGTCGGAACATCTGTTTTGATGAAGTAGTCAAAGAGTTTGACATCATCAAAATGGTAGATGAACCTTGTATAAACAAAAAGGTAATAGGGAGTATGGTGACGATCCTCGTAGAGTACATGGATGACATACTCTTGATAGGGAAGTAGTTTCCTATGCTACGCTCGATCAATCTCCGATTATCACAATGATTCTCCACATAGGATCAAAGTGATACCTACTAAATCCTGGATTTTGGATCTATGAGATAGATCTAATTGGATGTTAGGATTCTTACTAGTTGAAGTGAGATGGTATCAATCGATCCTGGGGAGAATCACTGGAATAGTTCCAGGGTGATAAAGACGACTGAATGTCAGTCGCAGGCATTGTCTTTACCCTCAGTAAAGGGACGGTATGTTGGAAGAGTTCCAAGCTAGATACCGTGACATACTAGATGATAAAGGCACGATACATCGCTACTTAAGATGCTACCAAAGAGGCAGTCTGGGTGTATATTGGTTCATGAGATGAACTACGTTCCAACCATTGTGAGACAATGGAGTTGTGGCTTATGCCAAGGAACGTCCGTCCCATCAGTGATCCAGACATATTCTAAGGCAGTATCACTTGATCATGGAGATGGTTGATCTCCAGGGAGATCGAGGTTAGGAGAGTAGACTCAGAGGACAACACAGCGGATCCACTCACAAAGGTGTTCCCAGAGAGAGACTTTTATGGGATGGTTGAGTATGAGATACTGCAACCACTGCTACAGATGGCCCTAGTGCAAGTGGGAGATTGTTAGTTATATGTATGCCCTAGAGGCCATTACTGTACATAGGATGTATATTGTAGTCGATGCTGGGACATATATAGGGAGGACTTTCTTGCTCGACATGATAGTATGCTATCTGGTTGAACTTTACCTTAACGTGTATACTGTTTTTCTCTCTGTTACATGTTGGTAAAGCCCTTAGGATGTGTGCTTGACTACCTGGACTATGATGCGGATCATACTAGTGGGGACATGGTAGTCCATAAGTACATCCTTCAAAGTCCCTAGTCGTGGGTGTATCGAGACGGGGCATCGATATACCAGAGTAGACTAGCGTATACCTTCTCGACCCATACAGATGGGCGATGGATGATCCCATATCCATTGGTGTTTGACATCAGAGATGATATACGGGTGCTCAGTAGAGACTGGGTACACTGGACGGACTCGCCGAGAACTCCCAGATGGTATTATACCTCACGTCAGATGGCAGTTCTCTGGTGACACTGGTACAGAGTAGTCTGTTGACCCGAGATCGTCATAGAGTCTTGTGTGGTTCCCACTGTACTTTGATTTCCATCTTACCACGTCCAAGAGGGCGTGCAAAACGGTGGTTTTTGGGTACAGTCCCGAGTCACATGGAGGCAATGAGCGATAGGAGGGGATTCGTCTCTCCCGGTATAGGGGGTTGATGTTGCGCTGTGTTCGATTGGCTATAACAGGAAATCCCTGGCCAGGGTTGCTGAGATTTACTGGTAAGTGTTACCAGTAGTTTCTCGAACAGTTATAGACCTCATATCGACACGACTTATCGAGCTATTGGGGTCTGACGTTTACCACCCCTAGGCAAGATATGCGACATATCAGACGATCAGACCGGACTGTACGGTAGTGTTACTGGTTGGATTCACTGGAGAGTGAGCGGGCTTGCTCGTCGATCTTCAGATCGCTCAATACCCCGGTGGCCGTTACGTTTAGCAGACCGCTTACGGCTTGTGGATGCTTGATATGATCATCATCTGCTGCCGGCGTATTGACGAGTCTTTAGAGTCCTACACAGAGGTTTCCTGGCTCAAGCGAAACGAAATAGGAGCGCATATGAGATATGTGCGGGACCGAGAATAATACATGTATGTGATACCGTATTTCATTCTCGCGATGAATGTATCGATTAGGTTATATGCGATATACCCTAATTATCGAATCAAGGGTTGATTCGATAAACCGATGCATTGCATACTAGTCGGTTATATACGATATGACCGGATCGTTAAATCAAGTGTTGATTTAATGATTTGATGCATAATTATATATTTGATATATTACTTTGCATTAACTAGTATCGGTTCACTTTAAATGGATTTTCTCACTCGGTAGTGCACATTGTATATTCGATATAGTTTTGTGCACTTGATTGTATCATGTTTGATGATACATGTTTACTTGTGTTTTGTGTAAAGTTTAAACCATGGTTATGTAATGGTTAGGGTTTACATTTTCATATCTATTTATTTATTCATTTATTCATTTTGGAAAATGTAAAGCAAATGGGAAAATGGTGGCTTCTTTTGTTTTGTTCATGAAGCTTCATGAAGACTTTGACCAAGTTACCATTTTGTCTCATGCTTAACCCTAACCATCCCACTAACCATGATTTACTCTCTACACTTGACCATGGTTCAAGTTATGATAAGGATTATATTTCTTTTCTTTTTTGATTATTCTTATCATAACATTTCTTCTTCTTCTTCCTTGAACTTAAGAAGAAAAAGCTTTCTTCATCAATGGTGAATTGAGCAAACAAGTGAGAAATCCAATTCTAAAGTCTACCCACTTCCTATTTCTTCATCCTCTACCTCTTGCCAAGTAGTAGAGTGTGTTTTCTTCACAAGTTTTAGGGCTTGGTGAAGGTGGAGCTTGATTTAGCGATGCCTCGACGTAGATCATCTTCGGCATGGACATCGACGACCTAGCTCACTTTTTCTCCGACGAAGCCGACTCTAGAGCCCGGATTTGTTTTGGACAGCGGAGACGACTTCGTTGCGGAGCTATGGAGGTGGAGCACCGGATCTACAAAGGTTGTATTTCCGATAACCCATTTGTTAAGTGTTAACTAGTTTACTTTTCGCCTAGAAATCTAGCAAACGATCCGTACACTAGGGTTTCTCGGCACCATAATTTTTGAAATTGGCATGGTTGATGCCTTGTGAGACCTCTAAAGAGTGCCTAGGAACCCTACAACAGTACTGCAGTGTAGTGACATGGCAATTATCGATGATGAAGTGTGTGAGCCGGTAAGCAAGTGTACGTGGAACATACGCATCATCGATAATGGTGCTGGTGTCCTAACAGCATGATGGTAATATAGCAATAACCCATGATATGCAATGCGAATAGTACTGAAAATGCGGAATCAAATAAAACAACGCAATAGTGAAGTGTCTACATCAATCTGTATATGTCATGCGATTATGCCATTTGAAGTAAGACGAATCAGGGTTTTTAGTAAAATAAGGGCTACGATGTTTTTAAGAAAAGGTACACCTCTTTAAAGTATCCGTAGAATCCCTTTATTTGTCTTTATGATATTCCTGATTCGTATTTTTTGAAATAGGTATGACTCGGGTCTATCCTAAGCTCTACTATGCAAACTACTGATCTAAGTATCAGGTCAATCGGGAGAGGTATGGAAACCACCTAAATCTGAGTCGATATATATATAGTAGTCGGTGATCCCGCCTCAGTAGTATCGCGTACGATACAGTATATCATATGACATCCTCAAGTCATGAGTGCCGATCTATCATCAATATAAAGCTCGTACGGTAAATCGTCCTACGGCATCCCAATAGCTAGGTACGGGTAAATATCACATTCCTCTCATCAAATATCAGTTATCATTATCATCATATCACGTAATCTGGGGTACTGATCTAAGTCTAGTACAAATCGATACCATCTATAAAGTATGAATGCGGGGTAAACACACATCCAAAGCCCGCAAGAGTCACATGTCGTATCCAAATACGAATCATATCAAATCACCGATCTCGTGGCATAATGCCCAATATCATCGACTCATCTCCAATGTCGTCCAATATCATCAAACACAGTGCAAGTATAATGAATATGCAAGGGTGTACGTGTAGGTGTAAATCTATTCTAGGGTCCGCGACTATGAACTACACTAGTTAACTTCTAACCCTAAACTATCCATAATACCCCTAACAAAATAACCATGTCATACTATAACTATCATATATAATATGTATAATCTATCAACTACGGACTGCGGGGGTGCTATACGCCATCCACACGACTTCCCCCTGTAGATATAATCGACTCACCTTGCGTCTTCATTGTCGACGTCACCACGGGTTTGCTTGTCGTCCCGAAGTCTTCATGGGGTACCTACATATCAAAATATCGTATAGGCGTATTAAAACCCAATCAAATCTAAAACGGCACACGAAACCCGGAACGATACGATAAGGGGCCGATAGGTTAGAACCTACGGGCACGCCTTCAAAACCATCAATCAATCCTCGATATCGACGTATAAACGCCAAATAGTCGAGGTAAAACGAAATACGCAAATTCAGAATTGAAAATACGGAATACGGAAACACGAATCCAAAACAGCAACTACGGAAAAATTCTCCAGATTTTACCCAAGGTCAATTTAGACAAATCTATACATGCCAGGGGCTTAAAATATACATCTAGGAGCTACAGAACAAACACGAGACAAAATGGTGGGACCCAGGCCACAAATTGCGGCCAAACAGATTAAATCTGGGGCCTGGAATAGGAGGTGGGGGCTAGGGCTTTGTATGGTGGTTCTAGAGTACCTGCACATCTCACTGTCCAATCAATTTTATTTTAGGGGTCTCGGGGTGATAGCAGATTCCTAATTACAACTCCAGATTTACAGTTTTCCCCCGATATCGATTTGCTAAATCCGTATTCTGGGTTCAAGTTCAGGTTTGGGTCCAAATTTGTATCACACAAGGGGTTCTAAGGTCAAAACAAGCCTCAATTTCACCTTTGATTTCAGATCTCACCCAAACCCTAACTTGAATTCTCCAAAGTCTACAAAACGACACAATATCGATATGAAACTAGAATTGATGCACAAGAAAATTGAAATACTACTTGAGGGTGCAGAAATTGCCTTCTTTGGCAACTCACGAATTTTCTTGAGTTGCTCAAAGTCCTCCAAATCAAATCTTGCTAGGATCAAAGTGTAGCTAGTGAGCTTGGGAGCAAGTTTTGTGAAGTGGGAATGGGGTTTTGGGGTTGATTTCATTGTGTTGTGGGGGTCTTTAAGAAGAGGAAGAAGAAGGAAGGGCAGGAGCAGCAGCAGCTCCATGAGAGGGGAGAGAGAAATGAGGGTGAAGAAATGATGGGAGCATGGCTTCAAAAGAGAAAAGTTGACCTATACCTACCCTCTCTCTCTCTCATCATCATTCCATTTCCTTTTCCCTTTTCTTTTCTTCTCACTCAAATAGTGAACCCAAAAGAACAACCATGGCAATAGAAAAGTAACACAAGTGTAACAAGTGTGGAAAATGATATGTGCACATTTTTGCACAAAAAAACCAAAAATCCAATTAGCGATTTTTAATCGCGATTAGCACTAAATTAGCATATAATTAATCATAAAAACTTTAAAATGGCATAATTCTATAAATTACCTTATTTTCGAATTTCCCATAATTTTTCTAAAATTTTTACCATTTATTTGTATTTAATAATACTAAAATATTAAAATATTCAATAAGTATTAATATTAAATTATAAAAATTCCCAAAAATAATATTTTATTATTAAATTTTTTTTTGAGATGTTACAATCTTCCCACCTTAAAGAAATTCGGTCCCCGAATTTAAATTTAAACCCCCAAATTCTAAAACATTTCAAAAAAACAAAATGTCCAAGTCTTCGGGGCTCCGAAACCATCAATATATAAAACGCATCTTAGCACGATACATGTGCATGAGTAATGAGCAGATAACTCAAAAACAAAACTCCGTCAAGCATCCCGTAATTATCGGAGTCTTGATAAAGACACAATGTGAAATTCAAAACAAAACTAATATGGTATATATCAAAATTATACATGTATATATGAAATCTGTATGTATAAATAACTAAAGTAAATACATGCAAAAGTATGCGGGTACTGTCCTCTGACTAGTCCCGCTCAGTATGAAAACACATAGCAAATATCATAAAACGTAATGCTCCATAAGGAATAAATCTCAAAATGTATATATGAATATCCGGTGCATCTGGTGCGCACGGAAATCAAAATCCATGAATGTGCCATAAAAACAACATCAAGGTGCAACGGGTGTGCACGAAACATCTGTCGTAGGCAACGTGTGTGCCAGACAGCAATATCAGGTGCATTTAACATGCACGAAGAATCCCGATTCAGTACATCTGGCGTGCACCAGAATCGTATATCAAAACACTACAGGTGCATGAAAACTATGCTGGAAACGCAAATCACATCACTGGCATAAAATAGGCATGAAATCATAATCAATATCTCAAATGTAATAACTATGCGCAAAATATAAATATCCAATGGTGCAAGAAAACAAATATCATGAAACTCAGTCATCAAAACTAAATCATGCAAACAGAACGCCCAAAATACCAAAATCCAAGATGACGGATACGTGATAATCGAATCACAAAATCGCAAATCATAAATACCGTCATCGGTATATCCTCCTTCAAGTCAAGAAGGTGTCGGTGCATCCAATGCTAGCAGCGCAAGGTATCTACTTGCCTCTTGCTCACGGTCTGGCGTCCTCTGTCTCTGGGTCTTTATCTGCTCTGTGGATTACCAATCTCACGATCCATCGGCTCATCGGCTCTGTCAGATGTGCTAACGGGGACGATTCCGTTCTGGCACTTCTCTGATCATCTTTCGGTCAATCATCACGACCACTCGTAAAGCAGCATATCATTGGCGTCGGCCTCTGGCTCTCTGAATGCACGTAACACACTTGATCCTGGGTGCAAATATCATTGCAGTAGTGTCCTGGAAGGAATCCTACTCAAGGTCTCTTCCGATCTTGCTTATGCCGATCTGTTCGGAGGCTGGCACTCTTGCATAATCTCTTCTCGTGTTTTGGACATCTGCGTGTTCCACACATATTTCCTCGGAAACTGGTCGTATCCCAATGCCTCTGTAAGCATATCAGGTCTCTAGCCTCGATGGAAACTAATGACAGCTCGTCAGCGTCGCGCATGCACCTCTGGTTCCACTTGTCTTTATCGTCGTCCACTATGACGTCTCGCCATGCTATCTACGCACCGCACTGTTCTCGGCCACGGTCAATCCGAAGTCTATCGCACGGACTCGAAATCGCGTACTCTGTAGCTTCATCATTCCGTAGAAGATGTCTGGCCGAACAGGTCCTCGGGAACGCATCCCAACCAACGGAGGAAAACTCCATACTCGTCCGTCCTCGATCAACTCACAACGCAACTGGGTGAGGTCCTTTATCCGAACCTGGTCAACTATCTCGTCGACGATGCCGAACTTTGGCCTGCTGGGTGTGTGCAATATGACTACTCCTGGGTCCAGATCTTCTCGTATAATATTCCAGAAAGGTCCTGTCGAGGTCTCTCTCAAATCCCATTTCTGCCGAATTTCCCGGAAGTTGTTATCTTTTCTACATCTGTTTCTTGTTCCGGAACGGTAGCATACTCCTCGCGACTCATCCTGGAAGGTATATCCATATACATTGCCTCTGCGTGCGTATCGCATCTCTGATGTCAGCGGAGTGGGACGTCATCTCGTCGAAATCTCTTGCGAACTCTTTACTTCACTCTGCTTCAATGTCGACTGATTTAGACTCGTCTCATCGTGGCTGCACGGACTGCGATCCAACGGTTATGCTCGCATCTGGAGTCTCCCAAGCAATGCATTCCATTACCTGGTATCCGAATGATGTCGAAAGATTCGATCGACTCGTCAGAACCTCATAATTGTAAGTCCACGTTGCCCACCCCGGTGCTTGCGGGGAGGCGGAAAATGGAATAAAAATCGAATTTTTATGAACTTAGGCAACATGGACTAGACTATGAAGGATCTTTGCTAAACAAAAACAAGCTAAAGCTAACTAGAAACTAGCTAAGTGTTAGAAAGGTTATACCTAGGGCTTTATGTCCTTCTCTCCTTGCTCCTTGGAGTAGTGGAAAGAGGTCACCTTTATCGTCTTCTCACGTCGAAGAAAGATCCAGCCGAAAGCCTCAACCTTTGGCTTCAACTCCAAGTTAGAAGTAACTAGGGTGCAAGAAGTGCTAATCCTTGAACCCTAGATGAGAGTAAAGATTATCAAGAAAGGGTTTTTCTCAAGCTCAAGTGTTTCTCAACACATGAGAGAGGAGAGCTTGAGGGAGAGGAAGAACAAGAGAGAGAAAGAAAATAATAGAATGAGAATAATATGAACCATCCTCACATATATGTGTGAATTATTGTAATTAGATAATTAGCTAGATAATTGTCATGGTTAATCAAGACATGACCATTATCATTTCATTTTTAATGCAATTTGCAAGGATCAAAGAGCATCTTTTAAATGAAATGTTGATGGTCAAAGTGTCAACAAGGTCAACAAGTCAAGATAGGTCAAATGGTCAACAACCATAACCATGCACAATTATTAAACTAATATCAATTAACAATAATACACACATAAGCATTAGGGTTAATAAAATGACAATAGTCATTAACCCTAATCAAAGTCATCTCCCTCTGTCTCAAGCAACTGTGCATACGCACCCGTATTCGTGATTCGAGGAATACGAATACAATGAGAAAAACCAATCCCAAATCATATACTAGGATCCAGCTTAAACCAAAGCCCGCTAGTATAAGCTGTCCGGACAGCAAACGTGCACAAGTGCGCGGATGTGAACGAACCCTGTCACAAAACCATGCGACCTCTACTCATTTTGCCTAAAGGAGAATAGCTTTCTGTGTGGGACTCTAAAGACTCGACACTACGCTGGCTGTGGGTTTAACTACAGACCGCAAGCGGCACTAGCTATACGTAACGGTCCCCAGGTAGATATCGATAAGAAGACTGACGAGGTGAACCCCATCTGAACTCCTACTGAGCCTGTATGTGACAATCTCCGTACAGTCCGGTCTGTTCGTCTGATACATCGCATGGCGGGCCTAGGGGGGCGGTGAAACGTCAGTCCCCTAATAGCGGTACAAGTCGTGTCGGAGTGTAGCATAGAACACCCTGAGATAACACTGGAAACCTACCAGTATATCCCGCTTGCCCTGGCCAGGGACTACTCGTGTAATGGCTCTCCTAGACACAGCGCGATGTCAACCCCCAATACCGGGAGAGACGAATCCTGTCTAACCGTCACTGCCTCCAAGTGCTTTGGGACTGCACCCAAAAACTACCTGTTTGCATGACTCCTTTGAGCCGTGGTAGGGTAGTAATCAAAGTGCAGTAGGAACACACTCGAGGCGAAGTGACAGTGTCAAGTCAGCGGACTAAGCTGTACTCATGTCACCTGGGAACTGATAACCGACGATAGGTATAATACCAACCAACAGTCCCCGACGAGTCTTGTCCAGTGTACTCGTAACCTAACGAGCACCCGCATACTATCTCAAGTACGACGTAGTGACGGCTGTGGGACAGATCGTCTCCCACGCTGGGATGAGAAGCGCATACGCTAGTCTACTCCGGAGTATCGATGCCCTGTTTCGATAGTCCAACGACTAGGGACCTGTATAAGGATGTGCTTATAGATCACCCAGCTCCCACGAGTGTGAGCGCCATCACCACGCTGGTAATCAAGCAAAGATCCTAAGGCCTCTACTAATATGTATATCAGCGATATGCTAAAAGAAACACATGCACATATTAAAGCAGAGACAAACCAAGTAGCATACTACTATTTCGAGCAAGATTGTATATACAACTGTGAATATCTGAAGCTTCCATCAAGTAATATACAAACTAGTATGATACAGTAATGGCCTCTAGGGCATATACACTAACAATCTCCCACTTGCACTAAGGCCATGTACTGGCGTATCGAAGACCTATCATCTCGATCAGCCGCTCGAACTGAGTCTGGGGCAAGGCCTTGGTGAATGGATCTGCTGTGTTATCTTCTGAAGCAACCCTCCGAACCTCGATCTCCTGGCGATCCACGATCTCCCTGATCAGGTGATACCGCCTTAAGATGTGTCTGGATTTCTGATGGGACCTGGGTTCCTTCGCTAAAGCTATAGCCCCGTTGTTGTCGCAATACAGAGGTATTGGGTCAACAATGGATGGAACCACCTGAAGTTCTCTCAAGAACTTCATCATCCAGACAACTTCTTTTGCGGCATCAGATGCAGCGATGTATTCCGCTTCCATAGTCGAGTCAGCAACGGTTTCCTGTTTGGAGCTCTTTCAACACACCGCCCCTCCATTGAGGGTAAAGACAAAACCCGACATGGACTTGGAATCATCCTTATCACTCTGGAAGCTGGAGTCAGCAAAGGCCTCAATCTGCAAGTCTTTTCCGCCATACACCAAGAACATCTCCTTAGTCCTTCTCAGGTACTTGAGAATGTTCTTTACTGCTATCCAATGTTTCTCCCCAGGGTTTGACTGATACCTGCTTACCACACTCAGTGCATAAGCCACATCCGGTCTGGTACACAACATCGCATACATTATAGAGCCTACCGCAGAAGCGTAGGGTATAACAGACATGCGATCCCTCTCCAAATCAGTCTTGGGAGACATCTCTTTGGAGAGGGTGATCCCGTGACAAGCCGGCAGATTACCGCGCTTGGAATCATCCATACTGAATCTCTTCAGTATGGTGTCGATGTACCTGGACTGCGAAAGTCCTAATATCCTCTTGGATCTGTCACGGTAGATCCGGATACCCAGAATGTATGAGGCATCACCCAGGTCTTTCATGGAGAACCTGTGTGATAAGAACCCCTTGACAGATTGTAGCATAGGAATGTCATTTCCTATTAAGAGAATGTCATCCACGTAAAAAATGAGGAATACTACAGTTCTCGCTACAAATCTACAATAGATGCATGGTTCATCTGGATTTTTGATAAAGCCAAATTCCTTGACCGTCTCATCAAAACAGATGTTCCAACTCCGCGATGCCTGCTTTAGTCCAAAAATGGACTTAAGCAACTTGCACACCTTTCCGCTGCTCCCACTCTGAATGAAACCCCCTGGCTGATCCATATAGACACACTCCTCTAAATGTCCATTTAGAAAAGCTGTCTTTACGTCCATCTGCCAAATCTCATAATCGTGGAAGGCAGCAATGGCAAGAAGGATCCGAATGGATTTCAGCATAGCTACTGGAGAAAAGGTTTCGTCATAGTCCAAACCAGGTCGCTGACGAAAACCCTTTGCTACCAGTCTAGCTTTATAGGTCTCAACCTGTCCATCTACACCAATCTTCCTTTTGAAGATCCACTTGCATCCTACGGGTTTTACCCTATCTGGAGCAATGTCCAACGTCCATACTTTGTTGGTGTACATGGACTCCATTTCGGTCCGCATTGCATCCAGCCATTTTACCGAGTCGACGCTCTGAATGGCTTGCTGGAAGCTAGTAGGCTCATCAAAATCTATGATGCAATCCTCTCTATCCCCGTCAATGAGAAAACCGTAGTATCTCTCGGGCGGATGAGACTGCCTACTACTTCTGCGGAGCGGCGTGGGAATGTCCTGATCTTTCAAACCCCCTGGTTCTACTAAGCTTTTAGTAATAGCTCGTGGTTCTGGAATTTCTTCCAGTTCTATTGCGCTCCCACTTAATTCTTTTTCTATGAACTGGTGTTCTAGAAAGTGGGCATGGCGAGAAACAAACACCTTTTGTTCCTCTTCGCAATAGAAGAAATATCCCTTGGAGTTCTTTGGATATCCCACAAACTTGCACTGTACTGAGCGTGCCTCGAGCTTGTCCGCATGCTGCTTTTTTACAAAAGCTGGACATCCCCATGTCTTAATGTGATTAAGATAGGGTCTTTTCCCACACCACATCTGATATGGTATAGTGGGCACAGTCTTAGTTGGAACCCGGTTCAAAAGGTATGCAGCTGATTCTAGCGCATATCCCCAAAACGATCGCGGCAACTCAACGTTACTCATCATGGACCGTACCATATCCAATAAGGTTCGGTTCCGTCTCTCTGATACACCGTTATGTTGCGGAGTGTATGGAGGAGTAAGCTGAGAGAGAATTCCATTCTCTTTTAAGTAACCCAGGAACTCGGCACTCAAGTATTCACCACCTCGATCAGATCTCAGTGCCTTGATACTTTTGCCTGTTTGTTTTTCTACTTCATTCTTATATTCCTGGAATTTTTCAAAAGCCTCGGATTTATGTTTCATTAAGAAGACATAACCGTACCTTGAAAAGTCATCCGTAAAAGTAATGAAGTAAGAATAACCGCTTCGTGCATGTGTAGACATTGGACCGCACACGTCGCTGTGTACGAGTCCCAAGAGCTCGCTCGCTCTTACTCCGTGTCCTGTGAACGGAGTCTTTGTCATCTTTCCCTTGAGATAGGATTGACAAGTTGCATACGATTGATATTCGAACGGATCCAAATATCCTTCTATATGTAACTTAGTCAACCTTCTCTTATTGATGTGACCCAGTCTACAATGCCATAAGAAAGTTTTATTGATTTCTGGAGACTTTCTTTTATGTGTATTCTGGACATTGAAAATCTGTGGTTGGTTTAATACGTATATACCGTTGTTCAATATACCTGACCCAATCAAAACTTGATTAAGGTGAATGTTCACTACATTACTTACAAATGCAAATTCATAACCTTCTTTAGATAATAAAGATACAGAAATGATATTACAGGTTGCATTTGGTACATAATAACAACTACGCAAAACCAAAAAGTGTCCATCTGACAGTCCCAGGTGATAGTCCCCCACGGCCTCAGCATCCATGCTAGCACTGTTTGCAACTCTGAGGGTCATATCACCTGCCTTCAAAACTCTACGCTTTCTCAACGCCTGCAAAGAATTACAGATATGAGATCCTGATCCGGTATCCAATACCCAGGATGTAGAGTTTATTGATAGACAGTTTTCAATAACATACACACCTGAAGCTGAAGCCGCAACTCGCTTCAAATCCTGTGTTCTTGCCTTCCAAGCCTTGCAATTCTGTTTCCAGTGACCACTTTTGTGACAGTAGAAGCATTCTTCCTTCCCCACCAGCTTACCCGCTACCTTTGTTGCTTTTCCTTTTCCCTTCGTATCCACTTTACTGACACCGCCTCTTGGTTTGGCGGGGGCTTTCTTCTTCTTGCCCTTGGATTTCGCCCTGGACCTAGAAGAGGAAGATCCTCCTACAAAGAAAGTGGATGTCTCCCTACTTTTCTGTAGGGTGCCCTCTGCACTCCTCAACATGTTGAGGAGCTCTGAAAGTTCAACTTCCTTTTCCTGTAAGTTGAAGTTCAGGATGAACTGGGCGTAAGTGGAAGGAAGGGACTGGAGAATCAAGTCCGTATAGAGCTCATTCTCCAACGTGGTCCCAAGTTCTGCGAGCTCCTCAATGTAGCCAATCATCTTAAGCCCGTGTTCCGATACCGATGATCCGACGGCCAACCTTGCCGAAAACAACTTCTTCGACACTTCGTATTTGGCGATACGAGACTGCTCTTCATACAGTTCTTTTGTATGAAGAAATATGGACTCTAGGTCCATATTCTCGTGCCTCCTCTGATGTTCGTTGTCCATCGAGGCAAGTATGAGGCATTTGGCCTTCGCGCAATCTATTTCCCAGGTCTTATAGATTTCCCTATCTATGACACTGGTTTTGGGACCTGGGACAGGAGGAGCTTTGGTGGTAAGGAGATACCCCACCTTGTCGTAAGTGATTGCCATCTTGACATTCCTGAGCCAATCTTTGTAGTTTGGCCCTGTCAATATGTTTTTATCTAGTAATAACTTAAGTCCGGTCATGATGACTGGTCGCTGCAATTAGGAGAGAGAAAAGAAACACTTTAGCATGATGCTCTTGCAAGTTTAGAGTGGTTTTTAGTTTGTCTAAACTGGATGGCTCCCACTGTCTCTCGAATCCCTTCTCAAACCGTAAAGAAAGGATTAGTCAGGATCAATCTCACCGTACAATACTTGCTTAACCGTTCAGCCAGGCCAGTGTCGGTACTTCGAGGGAGGTTTTCCAACGCTTTTGCGAAGTTCCTTAATTAAGTAACCTCTTTTCCCTGTGGGCGTAGCCCCGCTAACACCTTTCTAGACACCTACTAAGTTTATAGCATTGATCGTTAAGTGAGAGTTTTCCCGAGGAGTAGCATATACTCACAGTAGGATCGGGATCCAAATATCATCGCGTGATAAAACCGAAGGAATCCTACCAGAATTATCACACTCCAAATGGTATGCAGCGCTAGCAAGTTTCAGTACTTATGAAACTCCCGATTTGGATTTTTGCCCCATGCTCTTATGACCTTGACTTTGGCCAAAATATCATAAGTCACATGTCAAGTTCTACCCGTCATTCTCCTGGTTAATTTGGACCCACCCGTACCTACCCTTGACTTTGGCCAAAATGGCAACACGACTGTCCCAAACCAACGCATCTATCTATGCTACACATGAATACCCAATAGCTACCAATCACTATGCCTTGACTTTGGCCAAAATACATAGGTTGAATACTTTTTGACCATTCATGTGGAATGACGGAGGGCTACGAATGGTTTTGGCGAAACCGTGAATGTAGTGAACTTGATATAATCGATGGAACGAGATAGCTTTTAAAAAGAAGTGGTTCAAGCTCCGCGTTTAAAAGTTTAGTTTTGAAAAGAACTGAGTGGTTTTCAAAGTGTTCCAATCGACTTTTACTTGGTTTATTTTCTTGCATTAGTTATTTTAATGCGTCCCATCATTTAATCCTACCATTGCAGAAAACAACCAAAATATGACGTACGCTTATGCCATTCGCATTCGCCACGGGGCCCCGTCATCACCCGTTAGGTTACTTAACTAACGACAGAGCGGGGGCTGGGCTAGCGCGGCTGTAAAACATAAGCAACGCCTAAATAGTTATCATATATAAATATATAGCAATGATAGACATTACAGATCACAGATGAATACATTGGATATACTAGGAATCCGCAATCCGTTCGAGCCTGCAACGAAAAGCGGATTACACGGTCGCGGTGAATAGCCAAATACCCCACCCAAGACCCCTACGGGTGCGGCAAACTACCCGCCAAGTATCCGAAGCGAAGCAACCTCCCTCACCACCGTGAGTAGGCCACTCGGCACTTCGAGATACCCGGTAGTTTGTGCACCCCTCCATGGGTCTATCCTAGGAGCAAAAACAGTAAAAACAATGACGGCTACAACCCCGACCCGGTTGTGCGGCCAAACAAATAATAATATTACATCAATTTATATATTACAATGAATGAAAGAAAAAGCTGTAGGGTTCCTAGGCACGCTAATGAGGTTTCACAAGGCATCAACCATGCCAATTTCAAATTTTACAAGTGCCGAGAAACCCTAATACGGATCGTTAACTAGAATTTTAGGCGAAACAATAAATAGTTAACAACTTAACTAAAAGAACGGAAATACAACCTTTGTAGATCCGGTTCTCCACCTCCATAGCTCCATGATGAAGTCCCCTTGCTGTCCAAATCAAATCCCGGGCTCAAGCGTCGGCTTCATCGGAGAAATGGACGGGCTAGGTCATCGACTACGATGCCGAAGATGATCTACGTCGAGGCTTCACAAGATCAAGCTCCCACTTCACCAAGTCATAAAACTTGTGAAGAGAACACCCTATACTACTTGGCAAGAGGTAGAGGATGAAGAAATAGGAAGTGGGTTCACTTTAGAATTGGATTTCTCACTCTTTTTCTCACTTTGCCATTGTTGGTAGCAAGCTTCTTCATGTGAAGAAGAAGAAGAAGATGAAAAAAAATATTATGATAAGTTCATTAAAAGGAAATGAAAAAGAACACTTATCATAATAATAACCATGGTCAAGTGTAGAGACTAAACTAAGGTTAAGTGAATTGTTAGGTTAGGTATGAAGACAGAGAATGGTCACTTGGTCAAAGCTTCATGAAGCTTCAACAAGCTTCATGAATGAATGCAACCATTTTCTCTTTTCATGCCTTAAAAGGAAATAACCTAAATAAATAGTTAAGATAATCAAAACCCTAACCATTTAAATAACCATGGTTTAATCTTTACACAAACACAAGTGAGCATGTATCATCAAACATGATACAATCATGTGCACAAAAGTATATCACATATACAACTTGCACAATCCAAGTGAGAAAATCCATTTAAAGTGAACCAATACTAGTTAATGCAAAGTAATATATCAAATATATAATTATACATTAAATCATTAAATCAACACTTGATTTAACGATCCGGTCATATCGCATATAACCGACTAGTATCCAATTTATCGGTTTATCGAATCAATGCTTGATTCGATAACTAGGTTATATCGCATACAACCATTCGATACATTCATCGCGAGAATAAAATACGGTATCACATACACGCATTATTCTCGGTCCCGCACATATCTCATATGCGCTCCTATTTCGTTTCGCTTGAGCCAGGAAACCTCTGTGTAGGACTCTAAAGACTCGTCAATATGCCGGCAGCAGGTGATGATCATATCAAACACCCACAAGCCGCAAGCGGTCTGTTAAACGTAACGGCCACCCGGATATTGAGCGATCAGAAGATAGACGAGCAAGCCCGATCACACTCCTGTGAATCCAACCAGTAACACTTACCGTACAATCCGGTCTCGTCGTCTGATATGTCGCATATCTCGCCTAGGGGTGGTAAACGTCAGACCCCAATAGCTCGATAAGTCATGTCGATATGAGGTCTAAAACAATTCGAGAAACTACTGGTAACACTTACTAGTAAATCTCAGCAACCCTGGCCAGGGATTTCCGGTTATAGCCAATAGAACACAGCGCAACATCAACTCCCTATACCGGGAGAGACGAATCCCCTCCTATCGCTCATTGCCTCCATGTGATTCGGGACTGTACCCAAAAACCACCGTTTTGCACGCCCTCTTGGACGTGGTAAGGTGGAAATCAAAGCACAGTGGGAACCACACAAGACTCTATGACGATCTCGGGTCAACAGACTACTCTGTACCAGTGTCACCAGAGAACTGCCATCTGACGTAAAGTATAATACCATCTGGGAGTTCTCGGCGAGTCCGTCCAGTGTACCCAGTCTCCACTGAGCACCCGTATATCATCTCTGATGTCAAACACCTATGGATATGGGATCATCCATCGCCCATCTGTATGGGTCGAGAAGGTATACGCTAGTCTACTCTGGTATATCGATGCCCCGTCTCGATATACCCATGACTAGGGACTTTGAAGGATGTACTTATGGACTACCATGTCCCCACTAGTATGATCCGCATCATAGTCCAGGTAGTCAAGTACACATCCTAAGGGCTTTACCAACATGTAACAGAGAGACAATCAGTGTACACGTTAAGGTAAAGAGTAACCAGATAGCATACTATCATGTCGAGCAAGAAAGTCCTCCCTATATATGTCCCAGCATCCACTACAATATACATCCTATGTACAGTAATGGCCTCTAGGGCATACATATAACTAACAATCTCCCACTTGCACTAGGGCCATCTGATAGCAGTGGTTGTAGTATCTCATACTCAACCATCCCATAAAAGTCTCTCTCTGGGAAAAGGCCTTTGTGAGTGGATCCGCCGTGCTGTCCTCTGAGTCTACTCTCCTAACCTCGATCACCCTGGAGATCAACTATCTCCATGATCAAGTGATACTGCCTTAGAATATGTCTGGATCACTGATGGGACGGACGTTCCTTGGCATAAGCCACAACTCCATTGTCACACAATGGGAGGAACTAAGTTCATCTCATGAACAAATATACATCCAGACTGCCTCTTTGGTAGCATCTTAAGTAGCGATGTATCGAGCCTTTATCGTCTAGTATGCCACGGTATCTAGCTTGGAACTCTTACAACATACCGTCCCTTTACTAAGGGTGTGGACAATGCCTGTGACTGACTTTCAGTCGTCCTTATCACCCTGGAACCCTTCCAGTGATTCTCCCCAGGATCGATTGATACCATCTCACTACAACTAGTGAGAATCCTAAAATCCAATTAGATCTATCTCATAGATCCAAAACCCAGGATTTAGGAGGTATCACTTTGATCCTTTATGGGGAATCATTGTGATAAGCGGAGATTGATCGAGCGTAGCATAGGAAACTCCTTCCCTATCAAGAGTATGTCATCCACGTACTCTACGAGGATCATCACCATACTCCCTACTACCTTTTTGTTTATACATGGTTCATCTACCATTTTGATGATGTCAAACTCTTTGACTAACACATCAAAACAGATGTTCCAACTCCGCGATGCCTGCTTTATCCTATAAAGCATCTTGTACACGTTTCCGCTGCTCCCACTGTCTACGAAGCCCTCTGGCTGTATACTTATAGACGTCCTCTTCTAAAACATCATTTAGAAAAGCAGTCATGGCACCCAACCGCCAGATATCGTAGTCATGGTATGTAGCCGTGGCAAGTAGGATCTGGATGGACTTAAGCATAGCCACTTGAAAAGGTTTCATCATTATCCACGCCTGGTCGATGACGAAAAGCTTTAACAAGTCTACCTTTGAAAGTCTCAACTTTTCCATCTACACCAAGTAATCTTCTCAAGATATACTTGCTCCTGATGGGGATTTAACCCTTCAGATATAGCAACCAAAGCCCATACTTTGTTGGTGTACATGGATTCCATCTCAGATCGCTAAGCATCCAGCCATTCTTACAGAGTCCCACTCCTGATGGCCAGCTCGAAACTAGTAGGGTCATCATCTCATGATGCAATCCTCGTTCCCACTGTCATAGCGTAACCGAAGTATCTCTCAAGCGGGTGAGGAACCTTACTAGATCGGCGGAGAGGCTGAGGTTCGTTGGTAACTATTGAATCCTTTGGTTTTATCAAATCATTTGCCGTAGTTTATATAGCTGGAACCTTTCCAGTTTTACATAACAGATCTTACCTCGAGCTTGTCCGGATTTTGCTTTTCAGACATAGGCTGGACAACCCCAAATCTTAACTAACTTAAGAGATGGGCTCTTCCCATACCATATCTCATATGGAGTGGTAGGCTGCGATCTGATTCGAACCCTATTCAATAGGTATGCAGCTTCTCAAGTGCATAACTCCCAAAAGGAAACAGGTAACTCAGTAGTACTCATCATAGAGCACACCTTATCATATAGGGTGTGATTGCTCCGCCCCGATATACCATCGTGCTATGGTGTATACGGAGGAGTAATGCTGAGAGAGAATCTCATTCTCCTTTAGAAAAGTCCAAGAATTTCGTGCTCAAGTATTCTCCTCCTTGATCTCATCAAAGGACATAATACTTATACCCGTATTGGTTCTCTACTTCTAACTTATATTCTGTGAATATCTCAAAAGGTTCGGACTTGTGTTTCAACAGGAACATATGTCTGAATCAAAAGAGATCATCAGAGAATTTAATGAAGTAGAAAGAACCGGTCTTGGCAAAAGTAGATAGGGGACCTACATACATCAACATGTATCATCCCAAGAGTTCACTAACTCTTTCTCTGTTTCCAATAAACGGAGCTATGGTCATCTTATCTCTGTGACATGACTGGAAAGTTTCACAAGATGTAAATTCAAACTGATTTAAATATGCATCTAAAATGTAACTTCAGCCAGTCGGATCTCATTGATATGACCTTGTCTACAATGTCTCAAGAAGGATTCGTTCATTTCTGAACTCTTCCTCTTGTGTGTGTTCCGTATACTAAAGAACTGTAGTTTGATTTAGAACATCAATGCTTTTAGATAACGTGCCTGAACCGATCAACTTTTGATATAGGAAATGTTCAAAACATTGTCCAACTATACAAAATTTTATCATTTCTTTACTAATAAAGAGATGGATATGATTTTGTATATCAGGTTCGGTATCTAATAACATTCGTTCAGAATCAATGTATTTGGAATACAGGGTGACAGTGACCAACAGACTTGGCTGCAACACTTGCCCCGTTTTCTGCCTCATGAAACTTATCACCCGTTCTCAGTCCTCTACCTTTCTGTAGCCCTATGTAACAGATTACATATCTGGGATCCTGATCCGGTATCAAATACCCAGGACGTAGAGGATACAGAGAAAAAGTTCTTTGTAATGAACACACACGAAGGAGATGCATCATATGCACTTTCTTCGTTTGGGCGGCACAGGAATTCTGGTAATCCCCAATTTCCTGCTCTGTCTTATAACAATTATAAGTTGGAGCGGGACCAACGTTCCCCAGCTCAGTATAACAAGCGGGTTCGGTCAATATCCGTATTATTATCTTGATTAAGGCGTGATATGGTCGCTACCTGGAGAGAGAGAGAAGAAAACACTCAGCGTGCGCTCTTTTAAGATTAGATTGGTTATTATTTTATCTAATCAGGATGGCTCCCACTGCTTTTTATCAAATCTTCCTTCAAACCCTAAAAGGAAAGACTAGCCAGGATTAATTACACACTACAAGTTCGCCAATCTTTCAGCCAGGCCAGTGTCGGTACTTTGAGGGAGGTCCCCCGTGCTTTCGCACGAACCTAATTAATGTAAACCTCGTTTTCCCAGAGGCATAACCTCGTTAACACCTTTCTAGACACCTACTTGATCGGCTAATTGTAATGTGTAAAACTCTCCCAGGAGTAACTCTTACTCGCAGCGGGTATCGGGATCCAACTATCTCATAGAAGGTATGCAATCTCATTGCAAATTTCAACACTTGAAATTCCCGATATTATTTTGCCCCTGGTACCCTATGACCTTGACGGAAGTCAACAAACCATAGGCTACTAGTCAAGTTCAACCCGTCATTTCTTGATCGAATTAAACCCACCCGCACGACCCTTGACGGAGGTCAACAAGGCAGCACGACTACCCTAATCCAATCTGCATTATATGCATAAACAGATAAATACTAGTTAGCTACCGTACACTACGCCTTGACGGAGGTCAACAAACGTAGCACGAATACTAAATAGGACTTATCTGAAATGACGGAGGGCTACGAGAGGTTTTTCTGAAAACCTATTGCGTAATGAACTTGATATCGTTGTAGAATCAAATGATTTTAAAATGGAGTGTTTTTGAGGCTTTTCTAGTTTTGCTAAAGGGGTCACTCCCGGTGAAGGGATCGTCGGCCCTTTCCTCGTCGAATGAGGTGCGGGATATATCATATATATCACTGTGCAAAGAAAAAACTCTTAAAAGCAATCAGAAAAAAAACCGAGTGTGTAGAATCTGCCAGTTATTGCTAAAGGAGTCACTCCCGGTGAAGGGATCTCGGTCCTTTCCTTATCGAATAAGGTGCAGGATATATCACATATACCGCTGTGCAAAGCAAGAACTGTAGCTACTCTTTTTATTTTGAAATTCGATTCTACAACATCTTAGGTTTCTTTTATTTCATTAATCACATTAATGAAGTCCCATCATTTAACTACCTAAACATCACAGATAAATACGACGTACACTTATGCCATTCGCATTCGCCTCGATGTCCCCTCTTGCACCGTTAGGTTAGGTAACTAACGGCAGAGCGGGGCAGGGCTAGCGCGGGTGTAAAACATAAGTAACGTCTATATAATATATCATATATACTATATACAGTATCTATCAAAGAACATCACATGATCACATCACAGATATCGCAGCAGAAGAATCATATGAAATATTGGATATACTAGGACGTCCGTGTTTTCAATACGAGCCAGTATAAAAAACGGATTCCACGCTCGTGATGAATAGCCAAACCCACACCCCTAGACCCCTACGGGAGCGGCAAGCAACCCTACCAATTCTAGAGTTAGGAGACCCAGACTCGACTCCTCGAGTTGGTCTCCCACTGGACTCCAGAACCCGGTTACTTATGCTCCCCTCCTTGGGTCTATCCTAGTGCGGAAAATAAAATAATATACAAAGGGTGACATCTTCCGCAACCTGGAAGTGCCCCAATAAAAGAATATTACATACAAGTTTTTACATGAATGAAAATGAAAAACACTCATCTCACATAAAAACCCCCGGCTATTCAAATACGACGATCCAATATAACATATCCAACAACACATAACATCACATGTCATCAACGTAAGTAAATATGCGCATCCCAATTGTCGTTGACATATAGCAACGAAACCGGCGATATCACATATTACACTTACGGTCACAGAAAAGAAAGTGTAAAACTACAACAGTTGGAATCCGCAATCTGCATAGACATCGCATGCCTAATCAAATGAATACCTTAGACATCACATGCCTAACAATTATAAACCCCGCATTTTAGTCTCATTATCGAAAACACTTTTCAATATCAAGTCGGGGAATTCAACCGGATTCCCGATGTTCTGATCGAATGCTCGTCGCAAACTTTAGTAGGCGGCCGCACCCCCGATACCGTCGACGAAGTGCACCAAGGCGGAACACCGCTGCCGCGAGCACCCAAACGGATGCTTTCGGCGACGGGGTTCTCCTACAGTCACTTGGTCGGGGCTATGGGGTGAGGCTGTCTATTAAGTTTACCCGGCGAGTATCCGCGTAC
Source organism: Agapanthus africanus (assembly GCA_030015575.1). NCBI lineage: Eukaryota > Viridiplantae > Streptophyta > Magnoliopsida > Asparagales > Amaryllidaceae > Agapanthus > Agapanthus africanus. The sequence continues at coordinate 402,627,371 of CM057337.1, read as the reverse complement.
ACTACGTGATTGCGACGGACTTTTGATCACATCAAAATTCCGTGGCAACCGATCAAGTGAGACTAAAGTGCTATGTTTATAACATTCATACAGTTGTCTCATAACTTCTTGTGAATTCCAATTGTTGTATCAAATTCCGGATAAATAGAAAATGTTAAACTTTCCGATCGAACAATCGAACACCCAAGTTTTCCCGAAACAGCTCAACACATGAAACAAGTTTAAAAACATCCAGTTCATGCCTCAGTACCGACGGTCCAGCCGTAGAAGGGTCAAGCCAACGCCTCACATGTGGCACGCCGTACTGCCCCAAACCCGAAGTTTCAAAGGGCAGTTCAAGACGGTCACATAATCGAGTTAAGGTTTGTTGTCTTCTAGAGGGTCCATCGCGTTACTTGCACTACTTAGAACGTTATTAAACCACGGAAAGATCCAACACTTGGAAATTTCCCGACAGGGGAAAAGTTGGGTATTTATATCCGGTCGAACTTTCTAACATATTCTAAATATCCGGAAAAACACACGGACAAAATTAGACAATCCGATCGAAACACCGAGTCCCCAATACAACCCAGAAAACTCAACTCTTGAGTTCATATTAAAACATCCCAGAAAATCCAGTACCAGAAAATAGGAATTACTGTGCAAAAAGTATTGGGCATTGTGATAATACGGCCGCGGAACCGCCGCGGAAGCCTTGCTTCTGCCGCGGTTCCGCCGCCCTCTTGTTGAATCATGGACACGTGTTGCACAGTAATTCTTAGGATTCCCTGCTGATTTTTCTGCATATTTTTAATATGGAAAAATCCCCGAAATTAAAAAATGTACAGAGAGCATGTTTTGAATTAGGGTTTCGGCTCGATCGGACTTCTAACTCCGTCTACGCGTCGCCTAAGGCTCTAGCTAGGCTCTGATACCACTGTAGGGTTCCTAGGCACACTAATGAGGTCTCACAAGGCATCAACCATGCCAATTTCAAATTTTACAAGTGCCGAGAATCCCTAATACGGATCGTTAACTTGAATTTTAGGCGAAACAATAAGTAGTTAACAACTTAACTAAAAGAACGGAAATACAACCTTTGTAGATCCGGTTCTCCACCTCCATAGCTCCATGACAAATCAAATCCCGGGCTCAAGCTGTAGGGTTCCTAGGCACACTAATGAAGTCTCACAAGGCATCAATCATGGCTAATTCAAATTTTACATGTGCCTACAAACCCTAATATGGATCGTTAACCAGATATATTGGTGATGCGAAGCAAGTAAACAACTTTAACATAAAGGAAAGAAGCTACAACCTTTATAGATTCGGTCCTCCACCTCCTAGGCTCCATGATGACGTCCCTCCGCTGTCCAAATTGAATCCAAGACTCTAGCACCGGCTTCATCGGAGAAAAGGGCGGACTTGGTCGTCGGTTCGATGCCGAAGATGATCTACGTCGAGGCATTACTAGATCAAGCTCCCACTTCACCAAGTCATGAAACTTGTGAAGAAAACACCCTATACTACTTGGCAAGAGGTAGAGGATGAAGAAATAGGAAGTGGGTTCACTTTAGAATTGGATTTCTCACTTGTTTTCATCATTTGCCATTGATGTAGCAAGCTTTTCTTCATGGAAGAAGAAGATGAAGAAGAAGAAGATATGATAAGTGTTGAATAATTTGATAAATAAATAAATACTTATCATATATTAACCCTTGGTTAATTGTAGAGAATGGACCATGGTTAACTTGAATGGTTAGGGTTAAGTATAAGACAAGAATGGTAGACTAGTTCAAAGCTTCAAGAACCTTCAATTAGCAAACAAAGAAAATCCACCATTTGTCATTATCTTTTCCAAAATGAAAAAGATAAATAAATAGATAAATAAGTAAATGAAAAAACAAAACCCTAATCATTAGTTTAACCATGGTTTAATTCTTTACACTTAACCAAGTAAGCATGTATCATCAAACATGATACAATCATGTGCACAAATGTATATCACATATACAACTTGCACAATTCAAGTGAGAAAATCCATTTAAAGTGAACCAATACTAGTTAATGCAAAGTAATATATCAAATGTATAATTATGCATTAAATCATTAAATCAATACTTGATTTAACGATCCGGTCATATCGTATATAACCGACTAGTATCCTGTGTATCGGCTTATTGAATCAATCCTTGATTCGATATCTAGGTTACATCGCATATAACCATTCGATACATTCATCGCGAGAATGGAATACGGTATCGCATACACACATTATTCTCGGTCCCGCACGTATCTCTTATGCGCTCCTATTTCGTTTCGCTTGAGCCAGGAAACCTCTGTGTAGGACTCTAAAGACTCGTCAATACGCCGGCAGCAGATGATGATCATATCAAGCATCCACAAGCCGCAAGCGGTCTGCTAAACGTAACGGCCACCCGGGTATTGAGCGATCAGAAGATCGACGAGCAAGCCCGCTCACACTCCTATGAATCCAACCAGTAACACTTACCGTACAGTCCGGTCTGTTCGTCTGATATGTCGCATATCTCGCCTAGGGGTGGTAAACGTCAGACCCCAATAGCTTGATAAGTCATGCCGACGTAAGGTCCATAACATGTGTGAAACTACTGATAACACTTACCAGTAGGTCACCGCAACCCTGGCCAGGGATTTCCTGTTATGGCCAGTCGTGCATAGCGCAACATCAACCCCCAATACCGGGAGAGACGAATCCCCTCCTATCGCTCATTGCCTCCATGTGAATCGGGACTGTACCCAAAAATCACCTGTTTGCACGACTCAGTAGAGCCGTGGTAGGGTGGAAATCAAAGCACAGTGGGAGACACACAAGACTCTATTACGATCTTGGGTCAACAGACTAAGCTGTACCAGTGTCACCAGAGAACTGCCATCGGACGTGAGGTATAATACCATCTGGGAGTTCTCGGCGAGTCCGTTCAGTGTACCCAGTCTCCACTGTGCACCCACATACCATCTCTGATGTCAAACACCAATGGATATGGGATCATCCATCGCCCATCACATGGGTCGAGAAGATATACGCTAGTCTACTCTGGAATATCGATGTCCCGTCTCGATATTCCCTCGACTAGGAACATTGAAGGATGTACTCATGGACTATCCAGACCCCACTAGTATGATCTGCATCACAGTCCTGGAAGTCGAGTACATATCCTAAGGGCTTTATCAACATGTAACAGAGAGACAGAAAGTATACACGTTAAGATAAAGAGCAACCAGATAGGGTACTATCATGTCGAGCAAGAAAGTCCTACCTACATATGTCCCAGCATCCACTACAATATACATCCAATGTACAGTAATGGCCTCTAGGGCATACATATAACTAACAATCTCCCACTTGCACTAGGGCCATCTGTAGCAGTGGTTGCAGTATCACATACTCAACCATCCCATATAAGTCTCTCTCTGGGAAAAAGCCTTCGTGAGTGGATCCGCCGTGTTGTCCTCTGAGTCTACTCTCCTAACCTCGATCAACCTGGAGATCAACTATCTCCATGATCAGGTGATGCTGCTTCAGAATTTGTCTGGGTCACAGATGGGACCAGGGTTCCAGGGCCGAAGCCACACTTCCATTGTCATACAATGGCAGGAACCCAGTTCATCTTATGAACCAATATACACCCAAACTGCCTCTTTGGTAGTATGTTAAATAGCAATGTTACCCGTCTTTATCGTCTAGTTTGCCACGGTATCTAGCTTGGAACTCTTGCAACATACCGTCCCTTTACTGAGGGTAAAGACAGTGCCTGTGACTGACATTCAGTCGGCTTTATCACCCTGGAACTCTTCCAGTGATTCTCCCCAGGATCGATTGATACCATCCCACTACATCTAGTGAGAATCCTAGCATCCAATTACATCTATCTCATAGATGAAAACTCAGGATTTAGGAGGTATCACTTTGATCCTTTTGCAGAATCGTTGTGATAAGCGGAGATTGACCAAGCGTAATGTAGGAAATCCCATTCCTATCAAGATTATGTCATCCGCGTAGTCTACGAGGATCGTCACCATACTCCCTACTATCTTTTTGTTTATACTTGGTTCATCTACCATTTTGATGATGTCAAACTGTTTGACTAACTCATCAAAACAGATGTTCCAACTCCGCGATGCCTGCTTCATTATATAAAGCAACTTGCGCACGTTTCCGCTGCTCCCACTGTTTACGAAGCCCTCTAGCTGTGTTCTTATAGACATTCTCTTCTAAATCAATATTTAGAAAAGTAGTCATGGCATCCAACCACCAGATATCGTAGTCATGGTATGTAGCAATGGCAAGTAGGATCTAGATGGACTTAAGCATAGTCCCTAGAAAAGGTTTCATCATTATCCACACCTGGTTGATGACTAAAACCTTTAACAAGTCTAGCTTTGAAAGTCTCAACTTTTCCATCTACACCAAGTAATCTTCTCAAGATATACTTGCTCCTGATGGGGATTTAACCCTTCAGATATAGCAACCAAAGTCCATACTTTGTTGGTGTATATGGATTCCATCTCAGATCGCTAAGCATCCAGCCATTCTTACAGAGTCCCTACTCTTGATGGCCTGCTCGAATCTAGTTGGGTCATCATCTCATGATGCAATCCTTGCTCCCACTGTCATCGAGAAACCAAGGTATCTCTCAGGCGGATGAGGAACCCTACCAGATTGGCGTAGAGGCTGAGGTTCGTTGGGGACCACTGAATCCTTTGGTTCTGTCAAATCAGCTGCAGTTTTGTATAGCTGGAACATTTCCAGTTCTACAGAACTGACCTTGCCTCGATCTTGTCCGGATTTTGCTTTTGACATAGGCCGGACAATCCAAAATCTTAACTTACTTAAGAGATAGGCTCTTCCCATACCATATCTCATATGGAATGGTAGGCACAGATTTGATCCGAGCCTAATTCAATAGGTATGCAGCTTCTCAAGTGCACAACTCCAAAAGGAAATAGGTAACTCAGTAATACTCATCATAGAGCACACGATATCTAATATTGTGCGATTGCTCCGCCTTGATACACCGTTGTGCTGTGGTGTATTCAAAGGAGTAACACTGAGAGAGAATCCCATTCTCCTTTAGAATAGTCCAGGAATTCCATGCACAAGTATTCTCCTCCCTGATCTCATCATAGGACATAATACTTACACCCGTATTTTGGTTCTCTACTTCCTACTTATATTCTGTGAATACCTCAAAAGGTTCGGACTTATGTTGCAACAGGAATATATGACTGAATCTTGAGAGATTATCAGAGAATATAATGAAGTATAAAGAACCAGTCCTGGCATGTGTAGACAGGAGACCTTACATACATCATCATGTATCAGTCCCAAGAGTTTACTAACTCTTTCTCTGTTTCCAGTAAACGGAGCTATGGTCATCTAATCTTTGTGACATGAATGGCAAGTTTCACAAGATGTAAATTCAAACTGATTTAAATATGCAACTAAAATGTAACTTCAGCCAGTCGGGTCGCATTGATATGACCTAGTCTACAATGCCTCAAGAAGGATTCGTTCATTTCTGAACTATTCCTCTTGTGTGTGTTCTGTATACTAGGAACTGTAGTTTGATTCAGAACATCAATGCTTTTAGATAACGTGCCTGAACCGATCAACTTTTGATATAGGAAATGTTCAAAACATTATCCATCAATACAAAATTTTATCATTTCTTTAATAAATAAAGAGATGGATATGATTTTGTATATCAGGTTCGGTATCTAATAGCATTTGTTCAGAATCAATGTATTGGTAATACAGGATGACAGTAACCAACAGACTTGGCTGCAACACTTGCCCCGTTTTCTGCCTCATGAAACTTATCACCCGTTCTCAGTTTTTATACCTTTTTGCAGCCCTATGTAACAGATTACATATCTGGGATCCTGATCCGGTATCTTATACCCTGGATGCAGAGGATACTGAGAAACAGTTCTTTATAATGAACACACCCGAAGGAGATGCATCTCATGCTTTCTTCGTTTGGGCGGCATAGGAATTCTGGTATTCCCCTATTTCCTGCTCTGTCTTATAACAGTTATAAGTTGGAGCGGGACCAACGTTCCCCAGCTCAGTATAACAAGCGGGTTCGGTCAATAATCCGTATTATTATCTTGATTAAGGCGTGATATGGTCGCTACCTGGAGAGAGAGAGAAGAAAACACTCAGCGTGCGCTCTTGCAAGATCAGATTGGTTTTTTATTTTATCTAATCAGGATGGCTCCCACTGTTTTTATCAAATCTTCCTTCAAACCTTAAAAGGAAAGACTAGCCGGGATTAATTACACTCTACAAGTTTGCCAATCTTTCAGCCAGGCCAGTGTCGGTACTTTGAGGGAGGTTCCCCGTGCTTTCGCACGGACCTAATTACAGTAAACCTCGTTTTCCCAGAGGCGTAACCCCGTTGACACCTTTCTAGACACCTACTTGATCGGCTAATTGCAAAGTGCAAAACTTTCCCAGGAGTAACAATTACTCGCAGTGGGTATCGGGATCCAACTTTCATATAGAAGGTATGCAATCTCATTGGAAATTTCAACACTTGAAACTCCCGATAAAGGTTTTTACCCCTAGCAACTATGACCTTAACTAAGGTCAACAAATCATATGTACTAGTCAAGTTCTGCCCGTCATTTCGTGATTAATTAGACCCACCCACATGACCCTTAACTAAGGTCAACAAAGTCACGCGACTGTCCTAACTAATCGGATCATATGCGGTGTAGGAAGACATCACTTAGCTACCGTACACTGTGCTTTAACTAAGGTCAACAAACACAGCACGAATACTAAGTACTTTACTTCCTAAAATGACGGAGGGTTGCGAATGGTTTTTATGAAAACCTTTAACGCTTTGAACTTGATCTTGTTGTGGAATCAAATGGTTTTTAAATGGAATGTTTTCGAGGCTTTTCTAGTTTTGCTAAAGGGGTCACTCCCGGTGAAGGGATCGTCGGCCCTTTCCTCGTCGAATGAGGTGCGGGATATATCATATATATCACTGTGCAAAGCGGAAACTGTAGAAGCAACCAAAGACAAACCGAGGGTTGTAGCATCTGCCAGTTATTGCTAAAGGAGTCACTCCCGGTGAAGGGATCTCGGTCCTTTCTGTTAGTTATATGTATGCCCTAGAGGCCATTACTGTACATTGGATGTATATTGTAGTGGATGCTGGGACATATATAGGGAGGACTTTCTTGCTCGACATGATAGTATGCTATCTGGTTGCTCTTTACCTTCACGTGTACACTGATTGTCTCTCTGTTACATGTTGGTAAAGCCCTTAGGATATGTACTTGACTATCTGGACTATGATGCGGATCATACTAGTGGAGACATGGTAGTCCATAAGTACATCCTTCAAAGTCCCTAGTCGTGGGTGTATCGAGACGGGGCATCGATATACCAGAGTAGACTAGCGTATACCTTCTCGACCCATATAGATGGGCGATGGATGATCCCATATCCATTGGTGTTTGACATCAGAGATAATGTACGGGTGCTCAGTAGAGACTGGGTACACTGGACGGACTCGCCGAGAACTCCCAGATAGTATTATACCTTACGTCAGATGGCAGTTCTCTGGTGACACTGGTACAGAGTAGTCTGTTGACCCGAGATCGTCATAGAGTCTTGTGTGGTTCCCACTGTGCTTTGATTTCCATCTTACCACGTCCAAGAGGGCGTGCAAAACGGTGGTTTTTGGGTACAGTCCCGAGTCACATGGAGGCAATGAGCGATAGGAGGGGATTCGTCTCTCCCGGTATAGGGGGTTGATGTTGCGCTGTGTTCGATTGGCTATAACAGGAAATCCCTGGCCAGGGTTGCTGAGATTTACTGGTAAGTGTTACCAGTAGTTTCTCGAATTGTTATAGACCTCATATCGACACGACTTATCGAGCTATTGGGGTCTGACGTTTACCACCCCTAGGCAAGATATGCGACATATCAGACGATCAGACCGGACTGTACGGTAGTGTTACTGGTTGGATTCACTGGAGTGTGAGCGGGCTTGCTCGTCGATCTTCAGATCGCTCAATACCCGGGTGGCCATTATGTTTAGCAGACCGCTTGCGGCTTGTAGGTGTTTGATATGATCATCGCCTGCTGCCGGCGTATTGACGAGTCTTTAGAGTCCTACACAGAGGTTTCCTGGCTCAAGCGAAACGAAATAGGAGCGCATATGAGATATGTGCGGGACCGAGAATAATGCGTGTATGTGATACCGCATTCCATTCTCGCGATGAATGTATCGATTAGGTTATATGCGATATACCCTAGTTATCGAATCAAGGATTGATTCGATAAACCGATACATTGGATACTAGTCGGTTATATGTGATATGACCAGATCGTTAAATCAAGTGTTGATTTAATGATTTAATGTATAATTATATATTTGATATTTTACTTTGCATTAACTAGTATCGGTTCACTTTAAATGGATTTTCTCACTTGAAGTTCACAAGTTGTATATGTGATATACTTTTGTGCACTTGCATGTATCATGTTTGATGATACATGTTAACTTGGTTAAGTGTAAAGTTTAAACCATGGTTAAGTTAATGATTAGGGTTTTGATTATCTTATTTATTTATTTATTTATATAATCATTTTGGAAATTATTTAAGGATGGTGGCTTATTTTGTTTTATGTTGAAGCTTCTTGAAGCTTTGATCAAGTCAACCATTCTTATCTCATCCTTAACCCTAACCATTCCAACTAACCTTGGTTTAATCTCTACACTTGACCATGGTTTACATTATGATAAGTTTTCATTTTTTTTTCATTTTAAAATAACTTATCATAACACTTTCTTCTTCTTCATCATCTTCTTCTTCCATGAAGAAGCTTACTTCATCAATGGTGATTGATGAAAACAAGTGAGAAATCCAATTCTAAAGTCTACCCACTTCCTATTTCTTCATCCTCTACCTCTTGCCATGTAGTAGAGTGTGTTTCCTTCACAAGTTTTTAAAGCTTGATGAAGATGGAGCTTGATCTAGCGATGCCTCGACGTAGATCATCTTCGGCACGTCGTCGATGACCTAGCCCGCTCTTTCTCCGATGAAGCCGACGCTAGAGCCCGGATTTTGATTTGGACAGCGGAGATGACTTCATCACGGAGCCATGGAGGTGGAGGACCGGATCTACAAAGGTTGTATTTCCGTATTCTTGTAGTTAAGTGTTAACTAGTTTACTTTTCGCCTAAACTTCTAGCCAACGATCCGTAGTCGGGTTTCTCGGCACCTAGATTTTCCGAAATTGGCATGGTTGATGCCTTGTGAGACCTCTTGAGAGTGCCTAGGAACTCTACAGTGGTATCAGAGCCTAGCTAGAGCCTTAGGCGAAGTCTAGACGCAATTTGAAGTCCGATCGAACCGAAATTTAGAACCCAAAATAGCTCTTTGTCCTTTTTTCAAAAACTGGGATTTTTCCAAATTAAAAATTGCTAAAAAATTCAGCAGGGAAATATTAGAATTACGGCGCAAAAATTTTCTCATGAACAGTCCAAACTGCGGCGGAACCGCGGCAGAAGCCTAGCTTCTGCGGCCGTTCCGCGGCCGATTGATGACGTCAGCTTCTTTTGTTTGCACAGTAATTCCTATTTTCTGGAGTTGGATTTTCTGGGAATTTTTAATATTTATTCAAGAGTTGAATTTTCTGAGGTTGTTTTGGGGATTCGAATGTTCGATCGGATTATCAGATTTTGTCTATGTGGCTTTCCGGATAAATTTTAGAATATGTTAAAAAGTTCGACCGGATATAAATACCCAATTTTTCCCCTGTCGGGAAATTTCCAAGTGTTGGATTTTTCCGTAGTTTAACGACGTTCTAAGTAGTGCAAGTAACGCGATGGACCCTCTAGAAGACAACAAACCTTAACTCGATTATGTGACCGTCTTGAACTGCCCTTTGAACCTTCGGGTTTGGGGCAGTACGGCGTGCCACATGTGAGGCGTTGGCTTGACCCTTCTACGGCTGGACCGTTGGTACTGAGGCACGAACTGAATGTTGTTAGACTTATTTCATGTGTTGATCTATATCGGGAAAACTTGGGTGTTCGATTGTTCGATCGGAAAGTTTAACATTTTCTAATTATCTGGAATGTGATACAATAATTGGAATTCACAAAGAGTTATGAGATAACTAAATGAATATTATAAACATAGCAGTTTAGTCTCACTTGATCGGTTGCAACGGAATTTTGATGTGATCAAAAGTCCGTCGCAATCACGTAGTGTACGCGGATACTCACCCGGTAAACTTAATAGACAGCCTCACTCCATAACCCCGACCAAGTGACTGTAGGAGAACCCCGTCGCCAAAAGCATCCATTCGAGTGCTCGCGGTAGCGGTGTTCCGCCTTGGTGCACTTCGTCGACGGTATCAGGGGTGCGGCCGCCTACTAAAGTTTGCGACGAGCATTCGATCAGTTTTTCGGGAATCTTGTTGAATTGCCCGACTTTATATTGAAAAGTGCTTTCGATTTGGAGACTGAAATGCGGGGTTTATAATTGTTAGGCATGTGATGTCTAAGGAATTCATTTGGTCAGGCATGCGATGTCTGAGGTGGTTGCGGATTCCAACTGTTGTAGTTTTACACTTTCTTTTCTGTGACCGTAAGTGTAATATGTGATATCGCCGGTTTCGTTGCTATATGTCAACGACAATTGAGATGCGCATATTTACTTACGTTGATGACATGTGATGTTATGTGTTGCTGGATATGTTATATTGGATCGTCGTGTTTGAATAGCCGGGGTTTTTTTATGTGAGATGAGTGTTTTTTCATTTTCATTCATGTAAAAACTTGTATGTAATATTCTTTTATTGGGGCACTTCCAGGTTGCGGAAGATGTCACCCTTTGTATATTATTTACTTTTCCGCACTAGGATAGACCCGAGGAGGGGAGCACAAGTAACCGGGTTCTGGAGTCCAGTGGGAGACCAACTCGAGGAGTCGAGTCCGGGTCTCCTAACTCTAGAATTGGTAGGGTTGCTTGCCGCTCTCGTAGGGGTCTAGGGGTGTGGGTTTGGCTATTCATCACGACCGTGGAATCCGTGTTTTATACTGGCTCGTATTGAAAACACGGACGTCCTAGAATATCCAATATTTCATACGATTCTTCTGCTGCGATATCTGTGATGTGATCATATGATGTTCTGTGATAGATACTGTATATAGTATATATGATATATTATATAGACGTTACTTATGTTTTACACCCGCGCTAGCCCTGCCCCGCTCTGCCGTTAGTTACCTAACCTAACGGTGCACGAGGGGACATCGAGGCGAATGCGGATGGCATAAGTGTACGTCGTATTTATCTGTGATGTTTAGGTACTTAAATGATGGGACTTCATTGATGAGATTAATGAAATAAATGAAACCTGAGATGTTGTAGAATCGAATTTCAAAATAAAAAGGGTAGCTACAGTTCTTGCTTTGCACAGCGGTATATGTGATATATCCTGCACCTTATTCGATGAAGAAAGGACCGAGATCCCTTCACCGGGAGTGACTCCTTTAGCAATAACTGGCAGATGCTACACACTCGGTTTGTCTTTTGATTGCTTTTAAGTGTTTTTGCTTTGCACAGTGATATATATGATATATCCCGCACCTCATTCGACGAGGAAAGGACCGACGATCCCTTCACCAGGAGTGACTCCTTTAGCAAAACTAGAAAAGCCTCAAAAGCACTCCATTTTAAAATCATTTGATTCTACAACGATATCAAGTTCATTACGCAATAGGTTTTCAGGAAAACCTGTCGTAGCCCTCCGTCATTTCAGATAAATCCTGTTTAGTATTCGTGCTGCGTTTGTTGACCTTGTCAAGGCGCAGTGTGCGGTAGCTAACCAGTATTTATCTGCTTATGCATATGATGCAGATTGGGTTAGGGTAGTCGTGCTGCCTTGTTGACCTTGTCAAGGGTCGTGCGGGTGGGTTTGATTCAATCAAGAAATGACGGTTTGAACTTGACTTGCGGTCTATGGTTTGTTGACCTTGTCAAGGTCATAGATCGTTCGGGGCAAAATATTATCGGGAATTTCAAGTGTTGAAATTTGCAATGAGATTGCATACCTTCTATGAGATAGTTGGATCCCGATACCCGCTGCGAGTAAGAGTTACTCTTGGGAGAGTTTTACATATTACAATTAGCCGATCAAGTAGGTGTCTAGAAAGGTGTTAACGAGGTTACGCCTCTGGGAAAACGAGGTTTACATTAATTAGGTTCGTGCAAAAGCACGGAGGACCTCCCTCAAAGTACCGACACTGGCCTGGCTGAAAGATTGGCGAACTTGTAGTGTGTAATTAATCCCGGCTAGTCTTTCCTTTTAGGGTTTGAAGGAAGATTTGATAAAAAGCAGTGGGAGCCATCCTGATTAGATAAAATAAAAACCAATCTATTCTTGACAGAGCGCACGCTGAGTGTTTTCTTCTCTCTCTCTCCAGGTAGCGACCATATCACGCCTTAATCAAGATAATAATACGGATTATTGACCGAACCCGCTTGTTATACTGAGCTGGGGAACGTTGGTCCCGCTCCAACTTATAATTGTTATAAGACAGAGCAGGAAATAGGGATTACCAGAATTCCCGTGCCGCCCAAACGAAGAGAGTGCATGCTGATGCATCATCTTCGGGTGTGTTCATTATGTAGAACTGTTTCTCTGTATCCTCTACGTCCTGGGTATGTGATACCAGATCAGGATCCCAGATATGTAATATGTTACATAGGGCTATAGAAAGGTAGAGAACTGAGAACGGGTGATAAGTTTCATGAGGCAGAAAACGGGGCAAGTGTTGCAGCCAAGTCTGTTGGTCACTGTCATCCTGTATTACAAATACATTGATTCTGAACGAATGTTATTAGATACCGAACCTGATATACAAAATCATATCAGTCTCTTTATTAGTAAAGAAATGATAAAATTTTGTATTGTTGGATAATGTTTTGAACATTTCCTATACCAAAAGTTGATCGGTTCAGGCACATTATCTAAAATCATTAATGTTCTAAATCAAACCACAGTTCTTAGTATACAGAACACACACAAGAGGAAGAGTTCAGAACTGAACGAATTCTTCTTGAGGCATTGTAGACTAGGTCAGATCAATGTGACCCGACTAGCTAGAGTTACATATAGATGCATATTTAAATCAGTTTAAATTTACATCTTGTGAAACTCGCCAGTCATGTCACAAAGATAAGATGACCATAGCTCCGTTTACTGGAAACAGAGAAAGTGTTAGTAAACTTTTGGGATGATACATGTTGATGTATGTAAGGTCCCTTGTCTACATTAGCCAAGACTGGTTTTTTATACTTCATTACATTCTCTGATGATCTTTCGAGATTCAGACCTATGTTCCTGTTGAAGCACAAGTCCGAACCTTTTGAGATATTCACAGAATATAAACGAGAAGTAGAAAACCAGAATACGGGTATAAGTATTATGTCCTTTGATGTGATCAAGGAGGAGAATACTTGAGCACGGAATTACTGGACTATTCTAAAGGAGAATGAGATTCTCTCTCAGCATTACTCCTCCGTATACACCATAGCACGATAGTATATCGGGGTGAAGCAATCACACCCTATATGATATGGTGTGCTCTATGATGAGTATTACTGAGTTACCTATTTCCTTCTTGGGGGTTATGCACTTGAGAAGCTGCATACCTATTGAATTAGGTTCGAATCAAATCAGTGCCTACCACTTCATATGTGATATGGAAAGGGAAGAGCCCATTTCTTAAGTTAGTTAAGATTTGGGGTTGTCCGGCCTATGTCTAAAGGCAAAATCCGGACAAGCTCGAGGCAAAGTCTGTTATGTATAACTAGAAAGGTTCCAGGTATACAAACTGCAGCTGATGATTTGATAGAACCAAAGGATTCAGTAGAAACCAACGAACCTCAGCCTCTCCGCCGATCTAGTAGGGTTCCTCACCCACCTGAGAGATACTTCGGTTTCTCTATGACAATGGGAGCTAGGATTGCATCATGAGATGATGACCCAACTAGTTTCGAGCTGGCCATCAAGAGTGGGACTCTGTAAGAATGGCTGGATGCTTAGCGATCTGAGATGGAATCCATGTACACCAACAAAGTATGGACTTTGGTTGCTATATCTGAAGGGTTAAATCCCTATCAGGAGCAAGTATATCTTGAGAAGATTACTTGGTGTACATCGAAAAGTTAAGACTTTCAAAGCTAGACATGTTAAAAGTTTGCATCATTGACCAGCTGTGGATAATGATGAAACCTTTTCAAGTACCTATGCTTAAGTCCATCCAGATCCTACTTGCCACGGCTACATACCATGACTACGATATCTGGCTGTTGGGTGTCATGACAACTTTTCTAAATGATGTTTTAGAAGAGAGCGTTTGTAAGTACACAGCCAGAGGGCTTCGTAAACAGTGGGAGCAGCGGAAACGTGTACAAGATGCTTTATAGGATAAAGCAGGCATCGCGGAGTTGGAACGTCTGTTTTGATGAATTAGTCAAAGAGTTTGACATCATCAAAATGGTAGATGAACCTTGTATATACAAAAAGGTAGTGGGGAGTATGGTGTTGATCCTCGTAGAGTACGTGGATGACATACTCTTAATAAGAAAGGAGTTTCCTATGCTACGCCCGGTCAATCTCCGCTTATCACAATGATTCTCCATATAGGATCAAAGTGATACCCCCTAAATCCTGGGTTTTGGATCTATGAGATAGATCTAATTGGATGTTAGCATTCTCACTAGTTGTAGTGAGATGGTATCAATCGATCCTGGGGAGAATCACTGGAAGGGTTCCAGGGTGATAAAGACGACTGAATGTCAGTCGCAGGCATTGTCTTTACCCTCAGTACAGGGACGGTATGTTGGAAGAGTTCCAAGCTAGATACCGTGGCATACTAGACGATAAAGGCTGGATACATCGCTACTTAAGATGCTACCAAAAGAGGATGTTTGGGTGTATATTGGTTCACGAGATGAACTATGTTCCTCCCATTGTGTAACAATGGAGTTGTGGCTTATGCCAAGGAACGCAGGTCCCATCAGTGATCCAGACATATTCTAAGGCAGTATCACCTGATCATGGAGATGGTTGATCTCCAAGGAGATCGAGGTTAGGAGAGTAGACTCAAAGGACAGCACGGCGGATCCACTCACAAAGGCCTGTTCCCAGAGAGAGACTTTTATGGGATGGTTGAGTATGAGATACTACAACCACTGCTACAGATGGCCCTAGTGCAAGTGGGAGATTGTTAGTTATATGTATGCCCTAGAGGCCATTACTGTACATTGGATGTATATTGTAGTGGATGCTGGGACATATATAGGTAGGACTTTCTTGCTCGACATGATAGTATGCTATCTGGTTGCTCTTTACCTTAACGTGTACACTGATTGTCTCTCTGTTACATGTTGGTAAAGCCCTTAGGATATGTACTTGACTATCTGGACTATGATGTGGATCATACTAGTGGGGACATGGTAGTCCATAAGTACATCCTTCAAAGTCCCTAGTCGTGGGTGTATCGAGACGGGGCATCGATATACCAGAGTAGACTAGCGTATACCTTCTCGACCCATATAGATGGGCGATGGATGATCCCATATCCATTGGTGTTTGACATCAGAGATGATGTACGGGTGCTCAGTAGAAACTGGGTATACTGGACGGACTCGCCGAGAACTCCCAGATGGTATTATACCTTACGTCAGATGGCAATTCTCTGGTGACACTGGTACAGAGTAGTCTGTTGACCCGAGATCGTCATAGAGTCTTGTGTGGTTCCCACTGTGCTTTGATTTCCATCTTACCACGTCCAAGAGGGCGTGCAAAACGGTGGTTTTTGGGTACAGTCCCGAGTCACATGGAGGCAATGAGCGATAGGAGGGGATTCGTCTCTCCCGGTATAGGGGGTTGATGTTGCGCTGTGTTCGATTGGCTATAACAGGAAATCCCTGGCCAGGGTTGCTGAGATTTACTGGTAAGTGTTACCAGTAGTTTCTCGAATTGTTATAGACCTCATATCGACACGACTTATCGAGCTATTGGGGTCTGACGTTTACCACCCCTAGGCAAGATATGCGACATATCAGACGATTAGACCGGACTGTACGGTAGTGTTACTGGTTGGATTCACTAGAGTGTGAGCGGGCTTGCTCGTCGATCTTCAGATCGTTCAATACCTGGGTGGCCGTTATGTTTAGCAGACCGCTTGCGGCTTGTGGGTGTTTGATATGATCATCGCCTGCTGCCGGCGTATTGACGAGTCTTTAGAGTCCTACACAGAGGTTTCCTGGCTCAAGCGAAACGAAATAGGAGCGCATATGAGATATGTGCGGGACCGAGAATAATGCATGTATGTGATACCGTATTCCATTCTCGCGATGAATGTATCGATTAGGTTATATGCGATATACCCTAGTTATCGAATCAAGGATTGATTCGATAAACCGATACATTGGATACTAGTCGGTTATATGTGATATGACCGGATCGTTAAATCAAGTGTTGATTTAATGATTTAATGTATAATTATATATTTGATATGTTACTTTGCATTAACTAGTATCGGTTCACTTTAAATGGATTTTCTCACT
This sequence comes from Agapanthus africanus, assembly GCA_030015575.1. Classification (NCBI taxonomy): domain Eukaryota; kingdom Viridiplantae; phylum Streptophyta; class Magnoliopsida; order Asparagales; family Amaryllidaceae; genus Agapanthus; species Agapanthus africanus. Next base: position 402,610,730 of record CM057337.1, on the reverse strand, counting down.
TGAAGTTCACAAGTTGTATATGTGATATACTTTTGTGCACTTGCATGTATCATGTTTGATGATACATGTTAACTTGGTTAAGTGTAAAGTTTAAACCATGGTTAAGTTAATGATTAGGGTTTTGATTATCTTATTTATTTATTTATTTATATAATCATTTTGGAAATTATTTAAGGATAGTGGCTTATTTTGTTTTATGTTGAAGCTTCTTGAATCTTTGATCAAGTCAACCATTCTTATCTCATCCTTAACCCTCACCATTCCAACTAACCTTGGTTTAATCTCTACATTTGACCATGGTTTACATTATGATAAGTTTTCATTTTCTTTTCATTTTAAAAGAACTTATCATAACACTTTCTTCTTCTTCTTCATCTTCTTCTTCCATGCAGAAGCTTACTTCATCAATGGTGATTGATGAAAACAAGTGAGAAATCCAATTCTAAAGTCTATCCACTTCCTATTTCTTCATCCTCTACCTCTTGCCAAGTAGTAGAGTGTGTTTCCTTCACAAGTTTTTAAAGCTTGATGAAGGTGGAGCTTGATCTAGCGATGCCTCGACGTAGATCATCTTCGGCACGTCGTCGATGACCTAGCCCGCTCTTTCTCCGATGAAGCCGACGCTAGAGCCCGGATTTTGATTTGGACAGCGGAGATGACTTCATCACGGAGCCGTGGAGGTGGAGGACCGGATCTACAAAGGTTGTATTTCCGTATTCTTGTAGTTAAGTGTTAACTAGTTTACTTTTCGCTTAAACTTCTAGCCAACGATCCGTAGTCGGGTTTCTCGGCACCTAGATTTTCCGAAATTGGCATGGTTGATGCCTTGTGAGACCTCTTGAGAGTGCCTAGGAACTCTACACTTTCCTCATCGAATAAGGTGCAGGATGTTCTATAATGAACACCGCGATGCAAAGCAAGAACTGTAGCTACCTGTTTTATTTTGAAATTCGATTCCACAACATCTTTTAGGTTTATTTTCTTTCATTAATCTCATTAATGAATATCCCATCATTTAAGTCCACCTAATCATCACAGATAAATATAACGTACGCTTATGCCATTCGCATTCGCCTCGATGTCCCGTCTGCACCGTTAGGTTAGGTAACTAACGCCAGAACGAGGCAGGGCTAGCGCGGGTGTAAAACATAAGCAACGTCTATATAATATATCATATATACTATATACAATATCTGTCACAGAACATCACATGATCACATCGCAGATAAATCACAGCAGAAGATACATATGAAATATTGGATATATTAGGACGTCTGTGTTTTCAATACGAGCCAGTATAAAACACGGATTCCACGGTCGCGATGAATAGCCAATCCCACACCCCTAGACCCCTACGAGAGCGGCAAGTAACCCTACCAATTCTAGAGTTAGGAGACCCGAACTCGACTCCTCGAGTTGGTCTCCCACTGGACCCTAGAACCCGGTTACTTGTGCCCTCCTCCTTGGGTCTATCCTAGTGCAGAAAAGTAAATAATATACAAATGGTGACAACATCCGCAACCTGGAAGTGCCCCAATAAAAGAATATTACATACAAGTATTTTACATGAATGAAAATGAAAAACACTCATCTCACATAAAAAAACCCCGGCTATTCAAACACGACGATCCAATATAACATATCCAGCAACACATAACAACACATGTCATCAACGTAAGTAAATAGGCGCATCCCAATTGTCGTTGACATATAGCAACGAAACCGGCGATATCACATATTACACTTACGGTCACAGAAAAGAAAGTGTAAAACTACAACAGTTGGAATCTGCAATCTCTTTAGACATCGCATGCCTAATCAAATGAATTCCTTAGACATCGCATGCCTAAGAATTATAAACCCCGCATTTTAGTCTCATTATCGAAAACTCTTTTCAATATCAAGTCGGGCAATTCAACAGGATTCCCGACATTCTGATCGAATGCTCGTCGCAAAATTTAGTAGGCGGCCGCACCCCCAATGCCGTCGACGAAGTGCACCGAGGAGGAATACCGCTGCCGTGAGCACCCGAACGGATTCTTTCGGCGACGGGGTTCTCCTACAGTCACTTGGTCGGGGCTATAGGGCGAGGCTGTCTATTAAGTTTACCCGGCCAGTATCCGCGTACACTACGTGATTGCGACGGACTTTTGATAACATCAAAATCCCGTGGCAACCGATCAAATGAGACCAAACCGCTAGATTTATAACATTCATTCAGTTATCTCATAACTATTTGTGAATTCCAAATATTGTATCACATTCCGGATAAATAGAAAATGCTAAACTTTTCGATCGAACAATCGAACACCCAAGTTTTCCCGAAACAGATCAACACATGAAATAAGTTTAAAAAACATTCACTTCGTGCCTCAGTACCAACGGTCCAGCCGTAGAAGGGTCAAGCCAACGCCTCACATGTGGCACGCCGTACTGCCCCAAACCCGAAGGTTCCAAGGGCAGTTCAAGACGGTCACATAATCGAGTTAAGGTTTGTTGTCTTCTAGAGGGTCCATCGCGTTACTTGCACTACTTAGAACGTCTTTAAACCCCGGAAAAGTCCAACAATTGGAAATTTCCCAACAGTGGAAAACTTGGGTATTTATATCCGGTCGAACTTTTTAACATATTCTAAAATTATCCAGAAAAGTACACAGACAGAATTAGACAATCCGATCGATACACCGAGTCCCCAATACAACCCAGAAAATTCAACTCTTGAATTCAAATTAAAAATTCCCAGGAAAACCAGCACTAAAAACTAAGAGTTACTGTGAAAACATAATTGATTGATTGCACTCTTTTGCCGCGGAACCGCCGCAATAGGCATGCTATTGCCGCGGTTCCACCGGTCTTTTCTCGACTTAGGTGCTCGAACTTCACAGTAATTCTTAGAAATACCTGCTGATTTTTCTGCACATTTTTAATTTACAAAAATCCACGAATTTCAAAAATGTACAGAGAGCAATATTAGGGTTAGGGTTTTGGTTCGATCGGATTTCTAACTCCGTCTACGCATCGCCTAAGGCTCTAGCTAGGCTCTGATACCACTGTAGGGTTCCTAGGCACACTACTGAAGTCTCACAAGGCATCAATCATGGCTAATTCAAATTTTACATGTGCCTACAAACGCTAATACGGATCGTTAACTAGATATATAGGTGATGCGAAGCAAGTAAACAAGTTTAACATAAAGGAAAGAAGCTACAACCTTTGTAGATCCGGTCCTCCACCTCCTAGGCTCCGTGATGACGTCCCTCCGCTGTCCAAATTGAATCCAAGACTCTAGCATCAGCTTCATCGGAGAAAAGGGCGGACTTGGTCGTCGGTTCGATGCCGAAGATGATCTACGTCGAGGCATCACTAGATCAAGCTCCCACTTCACCAAGTCATGAAACTTGTGAAGAAAACACCCTATACAACTTGGCAAGAGGTAGAGGATGAAGAAATAGGAAGTGGGTTCACTTTAGAATTGGATTTCTCACTTGTTTTCATCATTTGCCATTGATGTAGCAAGCTTTTCTTCATGGAAGAAGAAGATGAAGAAGAAGAAGATATGATAAGTGTTGAATAATTAGATAAATAAATCAATACTTATCATATATTAACCCTTGGTTAATTGTAGAGAATGGACCATGGTTAACTTGAATGGTTAGGGTTAAGTATAAGACAAGAATGGTGGACTAGTTCAAAGCTTCAAGAACCTTCAACTAGCAAACAAAGAAAATCCACCATTTGTCATTATCTTTTCCAAAATGAAAAAGATAAATAAATAGATAAATAAGTAAATGAAAAAACAAAACCCTAATCATTAGTTTAACCATGGTTTAATTCTTTACACTTAACCAAGTAAGCATGTATCATCAAACATGATACAATCATGTGCACAAATGTATATCACATATACAACTTGCACAATTCAAGTGAGAAAATCCATTTAAAGTGAACCAATACTAGTTAATGCAAAGTAATATATCAAATGTATAATTATGCATTGAATCATTAAATCAATACTTGATTTAACGATCCGGTCATATCGTATATAACCGACTAGTATCCTGTGTATCGGCTTATCGAATCAATCCTTGATTCGATATCTAGGTTATATCGCATATAACCATTCGATACATTCATCGCGAGAATGGAATACGGTATCACATACACACATTATTCTCGGTCCCGCACGTATCTCATATGCGCTCCTATTTCGTTTCGCTTGAGCCAGGAAACCTCTGTGTAGGACTCTAAATACTCGTCAATACGCCGGCAGCAGATGATGATCATATCAAGCATCCATAAGCCGCAAGCGGTCTGCTAAACGTAACGGCCACCCGGGTATTGAGCGATCAGAAGATCAACGAGCAAGCCCGCTCACACTCCTGTGAATCCAACCAGTAACACTTACCGTACAGTCCGGTCTGTTCGTCGGATATGTCGCATATCTCGCCTTGGGGTGGTAAACGTCAGACCCCAATAGCTTGATAAGTCATGCCAACCTAAGGTCCATAACATGTGTGAAACTACTGATAACACTTACCAGTAGGTCACCGCAACCCTGGCCAGGGATTTCCTGTTATGGCCAGTCGTGCATAGCGCAACATCAACCCCCAATACCGGGAGAGACGAATCCCCTCCTATCGCTCATTGCCTCCATGTGAATCGGGACTGTACCCAAAAACCACCTGTTTGCACGACTCAGTAGAGCCATGGTAGGGTGGAAATCAAAGCACAGTGGGAGACACACAAGACTCTATGACGATCTCGGGTCAACAGACTAAGCGGTACCAGTGTCACCAGAGAACTGCCATCAGACGTGAGGTATAATACCATCTGGGAGTTCTCGGCGAGTCCGTTCAGTATACCCAGTCTCCACTGAGCACCCGCATACCATCTCTGATGTCAAACACCAATGGATATGGGATCATCCATCGCTCATCACATGGGTCGAGAAGATATACGCTAGTCTACTCTGGAATATCGATGCCCCGTCTCGATATTCCCTCGACTAGGAACATTGAAGGATGTACTCATGGACTATCCACGCCCCACTAGTATGATCTGCATCACAGTCCTGGAAGTCGAGTACACATCCTAAGGGCTTTATCAACATGTAACAGAGAGACAGAAAGTATACACGTTAAGATAAAGAGCAACCAGATAGCGTACTATCATGTCGAGCAAGAAAGTCCTACCTACATATGTCCTAGCATCCACTACAATATACATCCAATGTACAGTAATGGCCTCTAGGGCATACATATAACTAACACAAGCGTCGGCTTCATCGGAGAAATGGACGGGCTAGGTCATCGACTACAATGCCGAAGATGATCTACGTCGAGGCATCACAAGATCAAGCTCCCACTTCACCAAGTCATAAAACTTGTGAAGAGAACACCCTATATGTAACATTTCAAAATAATAAAATATTATTTTTGGGAATTTTTATAAATTAATATTATTTTATTGATTATTTTAATATTAAATTTATAATTAAATATCGATAAATAGGAAAAATTTTGAAAAAAAATTATGGAAAATTCAAAAATAATGTATTCTATGGAATTTTGTAATTTTTAAGTTTTTATGAGCATTTATATACTAACTTAGTGCTAATCGCGATTAAAAATCGCTAATCGGATTTTTGGCTTTTTTGTGCAAAACTTGCACATATCATTTTTGTTTTTTTTGACTTGTGTTACATTTTCTTACCATGGCTATTACTTTGGGTTTACTATTTGAATGAGAAGGTTTTGGAAAAGAAAAGAAAAGAAAAGGATTTTGATTAAAGAAAAGAGGTATGGTAAGAGAGAGGGGGTAGGTGAGGGTGTTGACTTGGCCTTTCTCTTTATCTCTTCCTCTCATTTTCTCTCTCCCTCTTCCTCCATCTCCTGCTGCTACTGCCCTCTTGCTCTCCCCCTTCACAAAATCATCACAATCACACACAAAACACCCTCAAAACACCATTTCCATTTCACAAAAAGTGTGCACCACCTCACAAGCTTTAGAATGGACCAAGAAAGTTGGTGTTTTGGTGCTGTGGGAAGATTCTTGAGTCTCTATTGAGGTAATTCCTTCACAAATATTATAGTATTTCAAGTGATTTAGCCTCTTTTAAAGTTTAGTGACATTTTGTCGAGGTTTTATACACTTTGGAAAACCCTTGAGAGGGTTAGGGTAAACTTGAGTTGTGGCTATGCAATTGGACTCTAATGGTGACCTTAGACCCCATATTGACCAAAACACTGGCCTAGCACAACCTGAAACCCAAAAATACGGAATTACGGAACTTTTCATGTCGGTTTATGTGATCTGTGAAGGTGTTCTGGAATCTGGAGCAACCCGGGGTCACCAAAAATAAAATTGAGCTGACAGTGAGTCGTGCAGGCACCTAGGAAGCTACCACCAAGACCCGAGCCCCTAACTCAAACCTATGGCCGCAAATTTAATCATTCTGGCCGCAATTTGCGGCCAGAGTAGAAGGGAATGGATCCATTTTTGTTCCAGGGCTCATTTTGCATTAAATTAGACCCCTCCTATATGCAGTTTTGGCTAATTGTCACTTGGGGAAAATCTGGGAGCATTTTGGTGTGTTTTAGGCAGTGTTTTCCGTATTTTTAAATGCACTTTCTTGATATTTGGATTTGTATTTGGTTGTCGGGTGTTCGTACATCGACAACAGGGGTTGTTTGTTGGATTTGCATGTTTGGGCCATAGGTTCAAACCTATGAGCACACTGTGCGCTGTATCGGTTTTCTGCCTTGATTTTCATACGCATTGCTATGGTTGATCATTGTAGGTACCTTCACGTGGATTCCGAGACGATGCAGAAGATGATGGAGACATCGACACCGACACACTGAGTGCAGGTGAGTAGATTTATATCTACGGGGAGAAGTCGGGTGGATGGCGTATAGCACCCCCGCAGTTCGTGGTTATGTATACGAATACGTATACACACAGATATTGATTATATATTGTTTGAGATTATTGATGATAGAGATGGATCCTAGGTGTGATTGGATTGGTTTAGTGTTGCGAAACCCTAGAGTAGTGGTTGCACCACACATACACACACACCCATACTTGCATACATTCTTCTTTTATATGTGCGTGCATGGGATTATATATTGATGTGTATATTTACACATGTGTATGGGAATATGTGTTCATATACTGGATTTGAGAATAGTATTTGGAATTTGAGATGAGTCGATGAGATTGGGCTTGAGGCCAGGAGATCGGTGATGTGATTTGGTTCGTATTGAGATACGACATGATGTTTTAGCGGGTCTTTTGACGCGGTGATTCTTGCACCTGCATGCATACTTAGGCGGTATCAGTATTGTACTAGACGTAGATTTGTACCTCGATCACGATATTTGATAAAGAGGATACCAGATGAATAGTATGATGAATGTGATATTGACCTGTACCCAGATTTGGGATGCCGTACGACGGATTTGCGTATGAGCTATATATTGATGATTGATCCGCACTCTTGACTTGGGATGTCTGATTATAGATATGATATCGGATATGATATTATTGAGGCGGGATCACCGACTATACATATACAGGTATGTATATGTATCGACTCAGATGATAGGCGGTTTCCTTACCTGTAGTTCAGCTTGTTAGTTCAGCCGTATAGTTTAGTGCAGTTGTTATATTAGATTAGACTCCTACCAATTTCAAAACTAGCGGGTCGTGGGTATTTTAAAAGACAGGTCAAGGGATCTACGGATATTTCAAAAGACGTATCCTTTCTTAAAACCACCGTAGCCCTATTTTCAAAACCCCACGATTCGTGTTATTTCAAATGGCACCATTGTTTAATATTTAGCTCCTGCTCATTTTGGTTGCTCGCTCCGCATCGTATACTTGCATTGTTATTTCATATTGCATTGTTCACATTATACTGTTAGGACACCAGCACCATTACCGATGATGCGTATATACTACGTACACTTACTTGCCGGCTCATACACATCTTCATCGGTAATTGCCACGTCACGTACACCTTAGAAAATATTATCGCCTAATGTAGCTTGTTACTAGTAATTTTGACATGATGATTAGTTGCTTGCCTTATATGCTAGCTTAGACATTATAGTTGTTACTTGTCACTTCGCATACTGTTATTCATTATATGCCGCATTTATGGATGCTCATGCTTATATTCATGGTTTTACATGCTATTGATGATTCAGATTCCCATGATATTTTCTGGATTTGGAGGAAAACCGCAAAACATATATAAACTGCTTTCTCTCTTTTTAAATAAAAATGCGGTTTTCCTATGATGTATGAGTCATCCACCATGAGTTTGCTGATGGATTTCGAGACCCGATTCGAGGAGATGGATGAACCGTTTCGGGTACATGGTGGACCCGGTAAGGTACCCCAGGGCAAGAAGCGCGTGATGATGACGATGTGAGCCTGGCAGGGGAGCACTACCTACCGGTGATTTTACCCGACGCGTCGGATATCCGGAGGATACCATCATGGTCTTGAGATGGATGGTAGGGGCCGGTCTGGACTGACGGCGCCCTAGATATTGTGATTGAGACATTAAGATTTCGAGATATTGAGGTACGGAGACTGTGATACAGAGATATCGAGATATTGGGATTACGTTTTGTGCCGATGCTAGGCACTGTTTTATGCTGATTTCATTATGATACCTCATTTTAAAAATACAAAGGAAATCTCACTAAATTATGAAAACAGTTCTTCATTTACATGTATTCTGTTTTCATGCATTCATACCTCATTCATATGATATATTGCTACCTGAGGCACTGACACGGGCACATGAGATTACACTCGGGTTAGATATTTACCCTAGTCATTGTTATTGACTGCTGGTTTCATTTGAGGATTATATATATATATATATTGATCGTATGACCTAGGATTGCGTCATACATGCGATTTCCTTTCGTAGATGTTTTTATATTCACGAGTTGGCAACTCACCCCTGTTGTGCCCAGTTTTTTGCAGGTTTCGCCGTACAGGTTTCTTTACGGCTTTGCGGGTACAGTTTCGTTCGGGTGACTTGCTAGTAGGTGGGTTTATTTGTATCGTACCCATCACTATACATTGTATATTATTATTCAGTTGTATCTAGAAGTTCCATCAACCAAACATGTATTTATTTCAGAGATAGAGACCAGTGTTGTTTATTCTATCGACCTTAGAGTCACGCGTTGTATTTATACGGATTTCATGCTGTTTTGAGTTTCCTTTTCTGTTGTGATCCTCGCCTTTCGGCGTTGTATATTATATTGTTTGTGTGGTTGTGGCCGTCGTTTGACGAAGAGCTAGCTCCCGCTTGGGGATGCCTTTTTTTGATTTCGTATACTATTCATGCTGTATCCCGTTTGGGGGCCTGTATTTACAAAGGAGACTCTGCCGAAATTTTCCGGAAATATTTGATGTTTTTATAAAACGCATAATTCGGCTTATGCTATTAAGACTTCTTGATTTAAATTGGTTTTCCTACACTCTACTACTTTTCTTGGTTTGGATTTCTGGGTTTTCGGCTTACTTAGAATACGTACGCCTTGAGACGTTCGTAGTTTAAGTGCCGGTCATATTCCGTACTTTCGGGACGTGACAAAGTTGGTATCAGAGCGTTAGGTTTTACCTTCGGAGCGTAGGATGACCCTTGGTTGATGGAATAGGTGACAAAAGTAGAGTGACGTACCGTGGGTATGTTCCGCGGCATATTTATGACACGCCACTCCACTTAAGAAGCCTTAGGATGTACATTTCTTGTTCAGTATCATATTCATTCCTGATCTAGCTTCATCGGTACCAGTTTTGGTTTTGCTGCCACGATTACGGGCAGGGAGAGCTACGGCTAGAGTTGCGGTCAGCACGAGATCTTCACGAACGAGGACTGACCAGGGCGTGATCCCGGCGACACACGATTGTAGAGATGTGTCTTTTGATTGTATTTTGCGCCACGAGCATTGGATGGATCGCTGTATGAGATTACTCGGACGTGCGGATTAGCACCAGAGGTTGGAGCCACTAAAGGAGGCCAGCCATATTTCGATGATCGTCGATGTATTGCTCATTTATGATGATTGGGGCACAGTTCAGCGAGCAGACGAGTGAGCCAGTCATTGCTGCGAACGACGAGATATCACCCCAGATGTTGGAGCTATTGCAGTACGAGTTGTACTAAGAGATGATAGAAGGTCGCTAGTCATTAAGGATGAATGATTAGGACATGTGGTTCATTCTTCTACCCCGATGCAAGGTCATCAGACAGATTGATTCCAGCTAGAGACGACTTCACGCGGAGACGTTAAGAGTCGACAGAGACGATCGAAGGTCAGAAACCTATTATTCCAAGTTTAAAGTATTCGGAAAGACATGCAGGCAATTCTATGGACCCTCTAGAAGAATGAAATCCTAACTCGACTTAATGACTGTATGAAAGCCTTTGAACCTTAGGGTTTGCGGCAGTTCTGCGGCGCCATTAGTGAGGCTTGGGTTTGCCCTTCTACGGCTGGACCACCGATGCTGTGGTATGTACTCGATACTATTATACTGTACCCAAGATGTTGAGCTCTTGGGGGATTATGAGGTTCTGAAGAATCAATCAGATGGTTCGACTCCAATCGGATACTAGATGGTGAGATGCATTCTTGGGAGACTCCAGATACGAGGATAGCCGTTGGAGCTCAGTCCATGCAGCCACGACGAGACAAGTCCGAAGCAGTCGACGTTAGAGAAAAGTGGAGTAAGAGGTTCGTACAAGATCTTGATGATGACGTTCCCCTCCGCCGACATCAGAGATGTGATGCGCATGCCGAAGCATAGTACTGGATATACCTTCTAGAAGAAGTCGCGATGAGTATGCAGCCGTTCCGGAACAAGAAGCAGATGTAGTAATGGACGATGACTTCCGGACAGTTGGCAGAGTTGAGACATGGAAGAGACCGTGAGCAGGATTCCTTCCAGGATACTGCTACAATGATATTTGCACCCAGGATCAGATGGGTCACGTATATTCAGAGAGCCAGAGGCCAACGCTAGTGACATGCTGCTTTACGAGTGGTCGTGAGGATTGACCGAGAGATGACCAGAGAAGTGCCAAAACGGAATCGTTCCCGTTAGCACACCCGACAGGGCCGATGAGCCGATGGATCGTGAAATTGGTAATCCACAGAGAAGACTTAGACTCAGGAGTGGTCATTGTTACGCACACCAGCAGGCCAGAGTTCAGGATCGTCGAAGAGATATGCTATGAGTGACCACGACAATTGGCCAGAGATTCTTGGAGGACGCGCTTGAGCGGGACTATTCCGCCATACTTGTTTTAGTATTTGGGCGATCTATTCGCATGACTGATTTGATGATAGGATTCATGATATTTGTTTTCATGCACCATGGTTGTACCTATCGGATATTTGCGATTTTGCACAGTTGTTGCACTTGATATTGTTTTCGTGCCTTGATTTCCCATATATATGATTTCATGGGTTTCATACATTTGAGATGATTTTGTGCGTATGCACGCACACGATTTGGGTTTTGCACTCTGTGTAGGTTACATATGCTTGCAGTGCCGTGACATGTATTTTGTGCACTTAGTTGCACTGGACTTCGATTTCGATTGGGATGTTCGATGTTTGTTTGTGCACTTTATGCACCTGATTGGATTTTACGCGTGTTTCGGTGCTTGATATTGAATTTCATGATTTCGTTCATGATGGAGGCACCGGATTTGGATTTTAGCGCATATTGGGCGCATGTTATGAGGTACGATTTTGGTTGCACACCAGATGCACTAAATCGAGATTCTTCGTGCATGAGATGCACCTGTTTTTGCTGTCAGGCACACACTTGGCCCATGTCAAATGCTTCGTGCACACCCGATGCACTTAGATGTTGTTTCTGTGCACATGTATGGCATATTTATGGATCTTGATTTCCGTGCGCACCAGACGCATGTAGTATTCATATGTATTTTTTGGGATTGATTTCTTATGGAGCGGTACGTTTTTATGATGATTGCTATATGTTTTTATACTGACCAGGACTAGTCAGAGGACAGTACCTGAGTATATTTTGCATGGTTTGATAGGTTTCAAAGGGATTTCCAAAAGCGAGCTATAGTCTCATTATTCACATACGTGTCCGATATGACACGAAACATTTAAAAACAGGGAACCCTTCTAAATTGTTTTCAAAACGGCGGAACGTTCATATTAAACAAAAGGTATATACGTATATGGTTGTTTTCTTATAAGAGACGTCCGCCACTGTGCAGTGTTATGCGCATTGCACAACGACTTTAAAAGATTTGGCATGCATTTCCTTTAGAAACATACATGTATAGATTTGATATTTACATGTATAGTTCTGATTTATATCATATTGGTTTTGCTTTGGATTTGGCATTCGTGTCCTTACCATAACTCCGATGATTGCGGGATGCTTGACGGAGTTTTGTTTTCGAGTTATCTACTCGTTACTCATGCGCATGTATTGCGCTATGATGCTTTTTATGTATTGATGATTTCGGAGCCCCGTTGGTTGGGACATTTTATTGAAATGTTTTAGAAATTAGGGGTTTAAATTTAAATTCGGGGACCGAATTTCTTTAAGGGGGGAAGATTTTAACATTTCAAAATAATAAAATATTATTTTTGGGAATTTTTATAAATTAATATTATTTTATTGATTATTTTAATATTAAATATCGATAAATAGGAAAAATTTTGAAAAAAAAATTATGGAAAATTCAAAAATAATGTATTCTATGGAATTTTGTCATTTTTAAGTTTTTATGAGCATTTATATACTAACTTAGTGCTAATCGCGATTAAAAATCGCTAATCGGATTTTTGGCTTTTTTGTGCAAAACTTGCACATATCATTTTTGTTTTTTTTGACTTGTGTTACATTTTCTTACCATGGGTATTACTTTGGGTTTACTATTTGAATGAGAAGTATTTGGAAAAGAAAAGAAAAGAAAAGGATTTTGATTAAAGAAAAGAGGTATGGTAAGAGAGAGGGGGTAGGTGAGGGTGTTGACTTGGCCTTTCTCTTTATCTCTTCCTCTCATTTTCTCTCTCCCTCTTCCTCCATCTCCTGCTGCTACTTCCCTCTTGCTCTCCCCCTTCACAAAATCATCACAATCATACACAAAACAACCTCAAAACACCATTTGCATTTCACAAAAAGTGTGCACCACCTCACAAGCTTTAGAAAGGACCAAGAAAGTTGGTGTTTTGGTGCTGTGGGAAGATTCTTGAGTCTCTATTGAGGTAATTCCATCACAAATATTGTAGTATTTCAAGTGATTTAGCCTCTTTTAAAGTTTAGTGACGTTTTGTCGAGGTTTTATACACTTTGGAAAACCCTAGAGAGGGTTAGGGTAAACTTGAGTTGTGGCTATGCAATTGGACTCTAATGGTGACCTTAGACCCCATATTGACCAAAACACTGGCCTAGCACAACCTGAAACCCAAAAATACGGAATTACGGAACTTTTCATGTCGGTTTGTGTGATCTATGAAGGTGTTCTGGAATCTGGAACAACCCAGGGTCACCAAAAATAAAATTGAGCTGACAGTGAGTCGTGCAGGCACCTAGGAAGCTACCACCAAGACCCGAGCCCCTAACTCAAACCTACGGCCGCAAATTTAATCATTCTGGCCGCAATTTGCGGCAAGAGTAGAAGGGAATGGGTCCATTTTGTTCCAGGGCTCATTTTGCACTCAAACCTATATGCAGTTTTGGCTAATTGTTATCTGGGGAAAATCTGGGAGCATTTTGGTGTGTTTTAGGCAGTGTTTTCCGTATTTTTAAATGCACTTTCTTGATATTTGGATTTGTATTTGGTTGTCGGGTGTTTGTACATCGACAACAAGGGTTGTTTGTTGGATTTGCATGTTTGGGCCATAGGTTCAAACCTATGAGCACACTGTGCGCTGTATCGGTTTTCTGCCTTGATTTTCATACGCATTGCTATGGTTGATCATTGTAGGTACCTTCACGTGGATTCCGAGACGATGCAGAAGATGATGGAGACATCGACACCGACACACTGAGTGCAGGTGAGTAGATTTATATCTACGGGGAGAAGTCGGGTGGATGGCGTATAACACCCCCGCAGTTCGTGGTGATGTATACGAATACGTATACACACAGATATTGATTATATATTGTTTGAGATTATTGATGATAGAGATGGATCCTAGGTGTGATTGGATTGGTTTAGTGTTGCGAAACCCTAGAGTAGTGGTTGCACCACACATACACACACACCCATACTTGCATACATTCTTCTTTCATATGTGCGTACATGGAATTATATATTGATTTGTATATTTACACATGGGTATGGGAATATGTGTTCATATACTGGATTTGAAAATAGTATTTGGAATTTGAGATGAGTCGATGAGATTGGGATTGAGACCAGGAGATCGGTGATGTGATTTGGTTTGTATTGAGATACGACATGATGTTTTAGCGGGTCTTTTGACGCGGTGATTCTTGCACCTGCATGCATACTTAAGCGGTATCAGTATTGTACTAGACGTAGATTTGTACCTCGATCATGATATTTGATAAAGAGGATACCAGATGAATAGTATGATGAATGTGATATTGACCCGTACCCAGATTTGGGATGCCGTACGACGGATTTACGTACGAGCTATATATTGATGATTGATCCGCACTCTTGACTTGGGATGTCTGATTATAGATATGATATCGGATATGATATTATTGAGGCGGGATCTCCGACTATACATATACAGGTATGTATATGTATCGACTCAGATGATAGGCGGTTTCCTTACCTGTAGTTCAGCTTGTTAGTTCAGCCGTATAGTTTAGTGTAGTTGTTAGATTAGATTAGACTCCTACCTATTTCAAAACTAGCGGGTCATGGGTATTTTAAAAGACAGGTCAAGGGATCTACGGATATTTCAAAAGACGTATCCTTTCTTAAAACCACCGTAGCCCTATTTTCAAAACCCCACGATTCGTGTTATTTCAAATGGCACCATTGTTTAATATTTAGCTCCTGCTCATTTTGGTTGCTCGCTCCGCATCGTATACTTGCATTGTTATTTCATATTGCATTGTTGACATTATACTGTTAGGACACCAGCACCATTACCGATGATGCGTATGTACCACGTACACTTACTTGCCGGCTCACACACATCTTCATCGGTAATTGCCATGTCGCGTACACCTTAGAAAATATTAGCGCTTAAAGTAGCTTGTTACTAGTAGTTTTGACATGATGATTAGTTGCTTGCCTTATATGCTAGCTTAGACATTGTAGTTGTTACTTGTCACTTCGCATACTGTTATTCATTATATGCCGCATTTACGGATGCTCATGCTTATATTCATGGTTTTACATGCTATTGATGATTCGGATTCCCATGATATTTTCTGGATTTGGAGAAAAACCGCAAAACATATATAAACTGCTTTCTCTCTTTTTAAATAAAAATGCGGTTTTCCTATGATGTATGAGTCGTCCACCATGAGTTTGCTGATGGATTTCGAGACCCGATTCGAGGAGATGGATGAACCGTTTCGGGTACATGGTGGACCCGGTAAGGTACCCCGGTGCAAGAAGCGCGTGATGATGACGATGTGAGCCTGGCAGGGAAGCACTACCTCCGGTGATTTTACCCGACGCGTCGGATATCCGGAGGATACCGTCGTGGTCTTGAGATGGATGGTAGGGGCCGGTCTGGATTGACGGCGCCCTAGATATTATGATTGAGACATTGAGATTTCGAGATATTGAGGTACGGAGACTGTGATACAGAGATATCGAGATATTGGGATTACGTTTTGTGCCGATGCTAGGCACTGTTTTATGCTGATTTCATTATGATACCTCATTTTAAAAATACAAAGGAAATCTCACTAAATTATGAAAACAGTTCTTCATATACATGTATTCTGTTTTCATGCATTCATACCTCATTCATATGATATATTGCTACCTGAGCCACTGACACGGGCACTTGAGATTACACTCGGGTTAGATATTTAACCTAGTCATTGTTATTATATATATATTGATCGTATGACCTAGGATTGCGTCATACATGCGATTTCCTTTCGTAGATGTTTTTATATTCACGAGTTGGCAACTCACCCCCGTTGTGCCCAGTTTTTTGCAGGTTTCGCCGTACAGGTTTCTTTACGGCTTTGCGGGTATAGTTTCGTTCGGGTGACTTGCTAGTAGGTGGGTTTATTTGTATCGTACCCATCACTATACATTGTATATTATTATTCAGTTGTATCTAGAAGTTCCATCATCCAAACATGTATTTATTTCAGAGATAGAGACCAGTGTTGTTTATTCTATCGACCTTAGAGTCACGCGTTGTATTTATACGGATTTCATGCTGTTTTGAGTTTCCTTTTCTGTTGTGATCCTCGCCTTTCGGCGTTGTATATTATATTGTTTGTGTGGTTGTGGCCGTCGTTTGACGAAGAGCTAGCTCCCGCTTGAGGATGCCTTTTTTTGATTTCGTATACTATTCATGCTGTATCCCGTTTGGGGGCCTGTATTTACAAAGGAGACTCTGCCGAAATTTTCAGGAAATATTTGATGTTTTTATAAAACGCATAATTCGGCTTATGCTATTAAGACTTCTTGATTTAAATTGGTTTTCCTACACTCTACTACTTTTCTTGGTTTGGATTTCTGGGTTTTCGGCTTACTTAGAATACGTACGCCTTGAGACGTTCGTAGTTTAAGTGCCGGTCATATTCCGAACTTTCGGGACGTGACACTATACTACTTGGCAAGAGGTAGAGGATGAAGAAATAGGAGGTGGGTTCACTTTAGAATTGGATTTCTCACTCTTTTTCTCACATTGCCATTGTTGGTAGCAAGCTTCTTCATGTGAAGAAGAAGAAGAAGATGAAAAAAAATATTATGATAAGTTCATTAAAAGGAAATGAAAAAGAACACTTATCATAATAATAACCATGGTCAGGTGTAGAGACTAAACTAAGGTTAAGTGAATGGTTGGGTTAGGTATGAAGACAAAGAATGGTCACTTGGTCAAAGCTTCATGAAGCTTCAACAAGCTTCATGAATGAATGCAACCATTTTCTCTTTTCATGCCTTAAAAGGAAATAACCTAAATAAATAGTTAAGATAATCAAAACCCTAACCATTTAAATAACCATGGTTTAATCTTTACACAAACACAAGTGAGCATGTATCATCAAACATGATATAATCATGTGCACAAAAGTATATCACATATACAACTTGCACAATCCAAGTGAGAAAATCCATTTAAAGTGAACCAATACTAGTTAATGCAAAGTAATATATCAAATATATAATTATACATTAAAACATTAAATCAACACTTGATTTAACGATCCAGTCATATCGCATATAACCGACTAGTATCCAATGTATCGGTTTATCGAATCAATGCTTGATTCGATAACTAGGTTATATCGCATACAACCATTCGATACATTCATCGCGAGAATGAAATACGGTATCACATACACGCATTATTCTCGGTCCCGCACATATCTCATATGCGCTCCTATTTCGTTTCGCTTGAGCCAGGAAACCTCTGTGTAGGACTCTAATGACTCATCAATACGCCGGCAGCAGGTGATGATCATATCAAACACCCACAAGCCGCAAGCGGTCTGCTAAACGTAACGGCCACCCGGGTATTGAGCGATCAGAAGATCGACGAGCAAGCCCGCTCACACTCCTGTGAATCCAACCAGTAACACTTACCGTACAGTCCGGTCTCGTCGTCTGATATGTCGCATATCTCGCTTAGGGGTGGTAAACGTCAGACCCCAATAGCTCGATAAGTCATGTCGATATGAGGTCTATAACAATTCGAGAAACTACTGGTAACACTTACCAGTAAATCTCAGCAACCCTGGCCAGGGATTTCCGGTTATAGCCAATCGAACACAGCGCAACATCAACTCCCTATACCGGGAGAGACGAATCCCATCCTATCGCTCATTGCCTCCATGTGATTCGGGACTGTACCTAAAAACCACCGTTTTGCACGCCCACTTGGACGTGGTAAGGTGGAAATCAAAGCACAGTGGGAACCACACAAGACTCTATGACGATCTCGGGTCAACAGACTACTCTGTACCAGTGTCACCAGAGAACTGCCATCCGACGTAATGTATAATACCATCTGGGGGTTCTCGGCGAGTCCGTCTAGTGTACCCAGTCTCCACTGAGCACCCGTATATCATCTCTGATGTCAAACACCAATGGATATGGGATCATTCATCGCCCATCTGTATGGGTCGAGAAGGTATACGCTAGTCTACTCTGGTATATCGATGCCCCGTCTCGATATACCCACGACTAGGGACTTTGAAGGATGTACTTATGGACTACCATGTCCCCACTAGTATGATCCGCATCATAGTCCAGGTAGTCAAGTACACATCCTAAGGGCTTTACCAACATGTAACAGAGAGACAATCAGTGTACACGTTAAGGTAAAGAGTAACCAGATAGCATACTATCATGTCGAGCAAGAAAGTCATCCCTATATATGTCCCAGCATCCACTACAATATACATCCTATGTACAGTAATGGCCTCTAGGGCATACATATAACTAACAAAAGCAACACTCATCTCACATCCACCCCGGCTATTCATCCGCGACAATCCAACCCATTCATATACACATACCATCATTAATCACAGATCACAGATATGTATAACCCCGACTAATCGACATATAGCGATTATCCGACGTTCAATACATGTAAACATCACAGATATAACCTTTTAGTCAAAGTGTATTGAAGTTCGATAAAAAATACGGATTTATAGGCCCCCAAAAACAAATTTCTATTCTGGAAAACCTGGGAACATATAAACCATCTTAAAAATCCTAAAACCAAGCCATAAGAAAACTGCACCAAACTCGACTCAGTGAAGAGTCAAAACGGCGGCGGTTCCACGGCAATATCTTGCTATTGCCGCTGAACCGCGGCGGTTTAGACGACTCACTGGACCGGGTTTGCTGTGCTTCTTAAGAAAACCCTGAGATGATTTTTGGAGTATGACAAATTTTATTTCGAACAGAAAAAATTTTAACAGAAACTTTGGGTTTTTAAAACTCGGTTTTTCGATTTTTTTTTGGTCGAACTTCCATACACTTTACTACCCAGCTAGTTTATGTTTAGTTAGGCTCTGATACCACTGTAAGTCCACGTTGCCCACCCCGGTGCTTGCGGGGAAGCGGAAAACGGAATAAAAATCGAATTTTTATGAACTTAGGCAACATGGACTAGACTATGAAGGATCTTTGCTAAACAAAAGCAAGCTATAGCTAACTAGAAACTAGCTAAGTGTTAGAAAGGTTATACCTAGGGCTTTATGTCCTTCTCTCCTTGCACCTTGGAGTAGTGGAAAGAGGTCACCTTTATCGTCTTCTCACGTCGAAGAAAGATCCACCCGAAAGCCTCAACCTTTGGCTTCAACTCCAAGCTAGAAGTAACTAGGGTGCAAGAAGTGCTAATCCTTGAACCCTAGATGAGAGTAAAGATTATCAAGAAAGGGTTTTTCTCAAGCTCAAGTGTTTCTCAACACATGAGAGGGGAGAGCTTGAGGGAGAGGACGAACAAGAGAGAGAAAGAAAATAATAGAATGAGAATAATATGAACCATCCTCACCTATATGTGTGAATTATTGTAATTAGATAATTAGCTAGATAATTGTCATGGTTAATCTAGACATGACCATTATCATTTCATTTTTAATGCAATTTGCAAGGATCAAAGAGCATCTTCCAAATGAAATGATGATGGTCAAAGTGTCAACAAGGTCAACAAGTCAAGATAGGTCAAATGGTCAACAACCATAACCATGCACAATTATTAAACTAATATCAATTAACAATAATACACACATAAGCATTAGGGTTAATAAAATGACAATAGTCATTAACCCTAATCAAAGTCCTCTCCCTCTGTCTCAAGCAACTGTGCATACGCATCCGTATTCGTGATCTGAGGAATACGAATACAATGAGAAAAACCAATCCCAAATCATATACTAGGATCCGGCTTAAACCAAAGCCCTCTAGTATAAGCTGTCCGGACAGCAAACGTGCACAAGTGCGCGGATGTGAATGAACCCTGTCGCAAAACCATCCGACCGCTACTCATTTTGCCTAAAGGTGAATAGCTCTCTGTGTGGGACTCTAAAGACTCGACACTACACTGGCAATGGGTTTAACCACAGACCGCAAGCGGCACTAGCTGTACGTAACGGTCCCCAGGTAGATGTCGATAAGAAGACTGACGAGGTGAACCCCATCTGAACTCCTACTGAGCCTGTATGTGACAATCTCCGTACAGTCCGGTCTGTTCGTCTGATACATCGCATGGCGGGCCTAGGGGGGCGGTGAAACGTCAGTCCCCTAATAGCGGTACAAGTCGTGTCGGCGTGTAGCCCAGAACACCCTGAGATAACACTGGAAACCTACCAGTATATCCCGCTTGCCCTGGCCAGGGACTACTCGTGTAATGGATCTCCTAGACACAGCGCGATGTCAACCCCCAATACCGGGAGAGACGAATCCTGTCTAACCGTCACTGCCTCCAAGTGCTTCGGGACTGCACCCAAAAACTACCTGTTTGCACGACTCCTTTGAGCC
Organism: Agapanthus africanus; assembly: GCA_030015575.1. Taxonomy (NCBI): domain Eukaryota; kingdom Viridiplantae; phylum Streptophyta; class Magnoliopsida; order Asparagales; family Amaryllidaceae; genus Agapanthus; species Agapanthus africanus. The sequence goes on along the minus strand of CM057337.1, from coordinate 402,590,029 downwards.
GTGGTAGTGTAGTAATCAAAGTGCAGTGGGAACACACTTAAGGCGAAGTGACAGTGTCAAGTCAGCGGACTAAGCGGTACTCATGTCACCTGGGAACTGATAACTTACGATAGGTATAATACCAACCAACAGTCCCCGACGAGTCCTGTCCAGTGTACTCGTAACCTAACGAGCACCCGCATACTATCTCAAGTACGACGTACTGACGGCTGTGGGACAGACCGTCTCCTACGCTGGGATGAGAAGCGCATACGCTAGTCTACTCCGGCGTATCGATGCCCTGTCTCGATAGTCCAACGACTAGGGACCTGTATAAGGATGTGCTTATAGATCACCCAGCTCCCACGAGTGTGAGCGCCATCACCACGCTGGTAATCAAGCAAAGATCATAAGGGCTCTACTAATATGTATATCAGCGATATGCTAAAAGAAACACATGCACATATTAAAGCAGAGACAAACCAAGTAGCATACTACCATTTCGAGCAAGATTGTATATACAACTGTGAATATCCCAAGCTTCCATCAAGTAATATACAAACTAGTATGATACAGTAATGGCCTCTAGGGCATATACACTAACAATAATCCCCCAAGAGATCAACATCTTGAGTACAGTTTAATAGTATCGAATACATGCCACAGCGTCGGTGGTCCGGCCGTAGAAGGGCAAACCCAAGCCTTACTAGTGGCGCCGCGGAACTGCCGCAAACCCTAAGGTTCAAAGGCTTTCACACGGTTATTAAGTCGAGTTAGGGTTTCATTCTTCTAGAGGGTCCATAGAATCGCCTGCATGTCTTTTCGTATACTTTAAACTTGGAATAATAGGTTCCCGACATTCGATCGTCTCTGTCGACTCCCAACATCTTCGCGTGAAGTCGTCTCTAGCTGGAAGCAATCTATCTGATGACCTCGCATCGGGGTAAGCGAACGAACCACATGTTCTAGTCATTTATCCTCAGGTGACTACCGACATTCCAACATATCTCTAAGTATAATCTTGTACTGCAATAGCTCCATCATCTGGGGCGATATCTCAACGTTTGCAGCAATAACTGGCTCGCTCGTCTGCACGCTAAACGGTGCCTCAATCATCCTGAGTAAGCGATATATCAATGGTCGTCACGTCCTTGCTGGCCTATAGCAGTAGCCTGATCCTCTGGTACCAAACGGCACGTCCGAGAAATCTCGTAAAGGTGACCCATCATACGCTCATGGCGTGAAAACACAATAAGACGACGCCTCTCAATGCAATCGTAAGTCCCTGGAATGACGCCCTGGTCAGTCCTCGTCCATGACGAGCTCATGCTGACGCAACTCTTGCCGTAGCTCTCTCTGCCCGTGTGATCGTAGCAGCAAAATCATAACCAGTATCGATGAAGATAGATCAGGAATGAATATAATACTGTGCAAGGAAATGTACATCCTAAAGCTCCTTAAGCGGAGTGGCGTGTCGTAAGTATGCCGCGGAACATACCCACGGTACATCACTCTACTGTAGTCACCTACTCCATCAACCAAGGGTCATACTACGCGAAGAAAGTTCGGGTCTAATACCCCCTCGACTAAGTCTAAGTTCCGTAAGGTCAAGTCTAAGTTCCGTGTATATATAGACGCCCTAGGCTTCACATAGTCAAACTTAGACTTGAACCAAGGTTAACCTAGCGCTCTGATACCAACTTTGTCATGACCCGTAAAGAGCACGTGACTGGCACCTGAACCATATGAAATCTATAGGACTCCATCTGATCCAAGTAAGCCAAAAGCCCAGAAATCTAAAACCATTTTAAGAGTAAATAAGAAAACTTGTTTAAAGAAGTGAAGAAAACATGTTTGAAGTCAAGGTTTTTAAATAACTAAGCCGAATATGCATTTTAAAAATGTAAAGTCCTATCTAAAAATTTCGGCAGAGTTTCTTTTGTAAAAACTGTAAGTCCACGTTGCGACCCCCGGTTCTTACGGGGAGGCGGAAACGGTATAAAATCAAAATTTTAACGCAAGAGGCAACATGGACTAAGCTAGGTCGGGATCTTTACCTAAACTAAAACTAGCATACTAAGCTAAAGATATTTAGCTACTCGGATGAAGATGGTTATACCTAAACTTGAACTCCTTCTCTTCAAGCTCCGATGGTGGTTCGATGGCTCCTTCTCGTTGTCTCCGTACGCCGAAGATAGATCCACTTGAAAGCTCCAACCTTTAGCTCCTTCTTCGTTCTTTGAAGAAACTAGTTCACTTGGTTTGCTAAACCTAGTGAACTAGAATGAGTAGAGATGATTTAGAATGGGATTTTATCTATGGTTCTTGATTCTCAACTCATGAGACAAGAGAACCATAGATCAAGTGAGGGAGCAAGAGGTTGAGGGTGAGAGCAAGTGGAGAGCTCAAGAACAAGAGAGAGAATGAGCAAGAAAGAATGAGCAACTCTTTTGTCTTTCACCCTCTCATAATCCAAAGTGATCATAACTCATCATATCAAAAAAGTCTTATGTGATGGTTAGAAGCAACCATAACCTTATCATGTCATGCACTCATTTTACTCAAATGAGCAAGCAAGAAAAAGTCTTTGGCATGAAATGATAACCATGGTTATCATGATGGTCAACTAGTCAAGCTTAGTCAACCGGTCAACAAGTCAACAAAAGTCAACAAGTCAACAAAGTAAACAAGTCAACAAAAGTCAACAAGTCAACAACCATATCACCATAATACTTAATTAATATAATAGTTAATCACATATCATATTCTCATTAGGGTTGAGCATAAAGTCAAATAGTCAACGGTCAACAGTCAACAACCCTAATGAGAATCCGCCGCCTCTGCCTCCCTGTCAACTGTGCATACACACCCGCATCCGCGTTCCTAGGAACACGAATGCAAACTGGATAAATCCAATCCCATAAGGTACACTAGGATCTGGCTTAAACCAAAGCCCGCTAGTGTAAACTGTCCGGACACTGTACGTGCATAAGTGCACGGATGTGATCGAACCCCGTCGCAAAACCATGCGACCTGTCGCAATACCATGCGACCTCTACTCTTTGGCCTAAAGGAGAAAAGCTTTCTGTGTGGGACTCTAAAGACTCGACACTACGCTGGCAGTGGGTTTAACCACAGACCGCAAGCGGCACTAGCTGTGCGTAACGGTCCCCAGGTAATGCCGACAAGAAGACCGACGAGGCGAAACCCATCTGAACTCCTACTGAGCCTGAGTGTGACATTCTCCGTACAGTCCGGTCTGTTCGTCTGATACATCGCATGGCGGGCCTAGGGGGTGGTAAACGTCAGTCCCCCAATAGCGGTACAAGTCGTGCCGGAGCGAAGCCCAAAACACCCTGAGATAACACTGGAAACCTACCAGTATATCTCGTTTGCCCTGGCCAGGGACTACTCGTGTAATGGCTCTCCTAGACACAGCGCGATGTCAACCCCCAATACCGGGAGAGACGAATCCTGTCTAACCGTCACTGCCTCCAAGTGCTTCGGGACTGCACCCAACCACTACCTGTTTGCACGACTCCTTTGAGCCGTGGTAAGGTAGTGATCAAAGTACAGTGGGAACACACTCGAGGCGGAGTGACAGTGTCAAGTCAGCGGACTAAGCTGTACTCATGTCACCTGGGAACTGATAACTGACGATAGGTATAATACCAACTAGTCAGTTCCCGACGAGTCCTGTCCAGTGTACCCGTAACCTAACGAGCACCCGCATACTATCTCAAGTACGACGTACTGACGGCTGTGGGACAGACCGTCTCCCACACTGGGATGAGAAGCGCATGCGCTGGTCTACTCCGGAGTATCGATGCCCTGTCTCGATAGTCCTGCGACCAGGGACCTGCATAAGGATGTGCTTATAGATTACCCAGCCCCACTAGTGTGACGGCCATCACATCGCTGGTAATCAAGCAAAGATCCTAAGGGCTCTACTAATGTGTATAGGCGATATACAAAAATAAACACATGTACACATTGAAGTAGAAACAAACCAAGTAGCATACTACTATTTTGAGCAAGATTGTATATACAAGGTGAATATCCCAAGCATCCATTAAGTAATATACAAACCAGTATGATACAGTAATGGCCTCTAGGGCATATACACTAACAATCTCCCACTTGCACTAAGGCCATGTACTGGCGTATCAAAGACCTATCATCTCGATCAGCCGCTCGAACTGAGTCTGGGGCAGGGCCTTGGTGAATGGATCTGCAGTGTTATCTTCTGAAGCGACTCTCCGAACCTCGATCTCCTGGCGATCCACGATCTCCCTGATCAGGTGATACCGCCTTAAGATGTGCCTGGATCTCTGATGGGACCTGGGTTCCTTCGCTAAAGCTATAGCCCCGTTGTTGTCGCAATACAGTGGTATTGGATCAACAATGGACGGAACCACCTGAAGTTCTTTCAAGAACTTCCTCATCCAGACAGCTTCTTTTGCGGCATCAGATGCAGCGATGTATTCCGCTTCCATCGTCGAGTCTGCAACGGTTTCCTGTTTGGAACTCTTCCAACACACCGCCCCTCCATTGAGGGTAAAGACAAAACCCGACATGGACTTGGAATCATCCTTGTCACTCTGGAAGCTGGAGTCAGCAAAGGCCTCGATCTGGAGGTCTTTTCCGCCATACACCAAGAACATCTCCTTAGTCCTTCTCAGGTACTTGAGAATGTTCTTTACCGCTATCCAGTGTTTCTCCCCAGGGTTTGACTGATACCGGCTTACCACACTCAGTGCATAAGCTACATCCGGTCTGGTACACAACATCGCATACATTATAGAGCCTACCGCAGAAGCGTAGGGTATAATAGACATGCGATCCCTCTCCAAATCAGTCTTGGGAGACATCTCTTTAGAGAGGGTGATCCCGTGACAAGCCGGTAGGTTACCGCGCTTGGAATCTTCCATACTGAATCTCTTCAGTATGGTGTCGATGTACCTGGACTGAGAAAGTCCTAATATCCTCTTGGATCTATCACGGTAGATCCGGATACCCAGAATGTATGAGGCATCACCCAGGTCTTTCATGGAGAACCTGTGTGACAAGAACCCCTTGACAGATTGTAGCATAGGAATGTCATTTCCTATTAAGAGAATGTCATCCACGTATAAAACGAGGAATACTACAGTTCTCGCTACAAATCTACTATAGATACATGGTTCATCTGGATTTTTGATAAAGCCAAATTCCTTGACCGTCTCATCAAAGCAGATGTTCCAACTCCGCGACGCCTGCTTTAGTCCATAGATGGACTTAAGCAACTTGCACACCTTTCCGCTGCTCCCACTCTGAATGAAACCCTCCGGCTGGTCCATATAGACACACTCCTCTAAATTTCCATTTAGAAAAGCTGTCTTTACGTCCATTTGCCAGATCTCATAATCGTGGAAGGCAGCAATGGCAAGAAGGATCCGAATGGATTTCAGCATGGCTACTGGAGAAAAGGTTTCGTCGTAGTCCAAGCCAGGTCTTTGACGAAAACCCTTTGCTACCAGCCTAGCTTTATAGGTCTCAACCTGTCCATCTACACCAATCTTCCTTTTGAAGATCCACTTGCATCCTACGGGTTTTACCCCGTCTGGAGCAATGTCCAACGTCCATACCTTGTTGGTGTACATGGACTCCATTTCGGTCCGCATTGCATCCAGCCATTTCACTGAGTCAACGCTCTGAACGGCCTGCTGGAAGCTAGTAGGCTCATCATAATCTATGATGCAATCCTCTCTATCCCCGTCTATGAGAAAACCGCAGTATCTCTCGGGCGGATGAGACTGCCTACTACTCCTGCGGAGCGGCGTAGGAATGTCCTGTTCTGTTGAACCCTCTGGTTCCACTAACGTTTCAGTAATAGTCTGTGGTTCTGGAATTTCTTCCAGTTCCACTGCGCTCCCACTAATTTCCTTTTCCAAGAACTGGTGTTCTAGAAAGTAGGCATTACGAGAAACAAGGACTTTTTGTTCCTCTGCGTAGTAGAAAAGATACCCCCTGGTGTTCTTTGGGTATCCCACAAACTTGCACAGTACTGAGCGTGCCTCGAGTTTGTCCGCATGCTGCTTTTTGACAAAAGCTGGACATCCCCAGATCTTCAGATATTGAAGATAGGGTTTCTTCCCACTCCACATTTCATATGGGGTGGTAGGCACAGTCTTAGTCGGAACTCGGTTCAAAAGGTATGCAGCTGATTCCAGCGCATACCCCCAGAACGATCGCGGTAACTCAGCGTTACTCATCATGGACCGCACCATATCCAATAGGGTGCGGTTCCGTCTCTCCGATACACCATTATGTTGCGGGGTGTATGGAGGAGTAAGCTGAGAGAGAATTCCGTTCTCTTTTAAATAGTCCAGGAACTCGGCACTTAAGTATTCTCCACCTCGATCCGATCTTAGAATCTTAATACTTTTGCCGGTCTGTTTCTCTACTTCATTCTTATACTCCTGGAATTTTCCAAAGGCCTCGGACTTATGTTTCATTAAGAAGACATAACCGTACCTTGAGAAGTCATCCGTAAAAGTAATGAAGTAAGAATGTCCGCTTCGGGCATGTGTAGACATTGGACCGCACACGTCACTGTGTACGAGTCCCAATCGCTCGCTCGCTCTTACTCCTTGTCCAGTAAACGGAGTCTTTGTCATCTTTCCTTTGAGACAAGATTGACAAGTGGCATACGATTGATATTCGAACGCATTCAAATATCCTTCTGTATGTAACTTAGTCAACCTTCTCTCATTGATGTGACCCAATCTACAATGCCATAAGAAAGTCTGATTTATTTCTGGAGACTTTCTTTTGTGTGTATTCTGGACGTTGAAAATCTGTGGTTGGTTTAACACGTATATACCATTACTCAATGTACCTGACCCAATCAAAACTTGATTAAGGTGAATGTTTACAACATTACTTACAAACGCAAATTCATAACCTTCTTTAGAAACTAAAGATACAGAAATGATATTACAAGTTGCGTTGGGTACAAAAAAGCAATTACGCAAAACCAAAACATGTCCATCTGACATTCCCAGGTGATAGTCCCCCACGGCTTTAGCATCATGCTAGCTCCGTTCGCAACTCTGAGGGTCATGTCACCTGCCTTCAAAACCCTACGGTTTCTCAACGCCTGCAAAGAATTACAGATATGAGATCCTGATCCGGTATCCAATACCCAGGAAGTAGAGTTTATTGAAAGACAGTTTTCAATAACATACACACCTGAAGCTGAAGCTGCAACCTGCTTCAATTCCTGTGTTCTGGCCTTCCAGGCCCTGCAATCATTCTTCCAGTGTCCTTTCTTATGACAATAGAAGCATTCTTCCTTATCCACAAGCTTCCTCGCTATCTTTGTTGCTTTTCCTTTTCCCTTCGTATCCACTTTACTAACACCGCCCCTTGGTTTGGCGGGGGCCTTCTTCTTCTTTCCCTTGGCTTTCGCCTTGGACCTAGAAGAAGATGATCCTCCTACAAACAAAGTGGATGTATCCCTACTTTTCTGTAGGGTGCCCTCTGCGCTCCTCAGCATGTTGAGGAGCTCTGAAAGTTCAACCTCTTTTTCTTGTAAGTTGAAGTTCAGTATAAACTGGGCGTAAGTGGAAGGAAGGGACTGGAGAACTATATCCGTATATAGCTCACTCTCCAATGTGATCCCTAGGTCAGCGAGCTCCTCAATGAAGCCGATCATCTTTAGCACGTGCTCGGCTACTGATGATCCGACGGCCATTCTTGTCGAAAATAACTTTTTCGACGCTTCGTATCTTGCGATACGTGATTGCTCTCCATACAGTTCTTTTGTATGGAGCAATATGGACTCCATGTCCATATTCTCATGCCTCCTCTGATGTTCGTTGTCCATCGAGGCAAGCAGGAGGCACTTGGCCTTTGCGCTATCAATCTCCCAAGTCTTGCGGATTTCCTTATCCGCGACACTGGAAGTTGGACCAGGGACAGGGGGAGCTTTGGTGGTAAGAAGATACCCCAGCTTGTCATAAGTGATTGCTATCTTGACATTCCTGAGCCAATCTTTGTAGTTTGGCCCTGTCAGTTTGTTTTTATCTAGGAGTAACTTAAGTCCAGTCATGTTGATTGGTCGCTGCAATTAGGAGAGAGAAGAAGAAACACTCAGCATGATGCTCTTGCAAGTTTAGAGTGGTTTTTAGTTTGTCTAAACAGGATGGCTCCCACTGTTTCTCGAATCCCTCCTCAAACCATAAAGGAAGAATTAGTCAGGATTAATCCCACCGTACAATACTTGCTTAACCGTTCAGCCAGGCCGGTGTCGGTACTTCGAGGGAGGTTTTCCAACGCTTTCGCGAAGTTCCTTAATTAAAGAACCTCTTTTCCCCGGGGGCGTAGCCCCGCTAACACCTTTCTAGGCACCTACTAGGTTTATAGCATTGATCGTTAAGTGAGAAATTTCCCGAGGAGTAGCATATACTCACAGTAGGATCGGGATCCAAATATCATCGCGTGACGAAACTGAAGGAATCCTACCAGAATCATCACACTCCAAATGGTATGCAAATCTAGCAAGTTTCAGTACTTATGAAACTCCCGATGTGGATTTTTGCCCCATGCTCTTATGACCTTGGCGTGAGGTCAAAATGTCATAAGTCACATGTCAAGTTCGTCCCATCATTATCCAGGTTAATTTGAACCCACCCGTACATACCCTTGACGTAGGCCAAAATGGCAGTACGACTGTCTCAAACCAACGCATTCTATCTACGCAACAGATAAATATCCGGCAGCTACCAATCACTATGCCTTGGCGTGAGGTCAAAATACATAGCTTGAATACTACCGAATATTTAACTGAAATGATGGAGGGCTACGGATGGTTTTGGCAAAACCGTGAACGTAGTGAACTTGATTTGGTCGATGGAACGAGATAGCTTTTAAATGGAGTGGCTCAAACTCCGTATTTTAAAAGTTTGTTTTGAAAAGAACCGAGTGGTTTTTCGAAAGTGTTCCAACGACTTTAACTTGGTTTATTATCTTGCATTAGTTCTTTTAATGCGTGATATTCTTGCATTAGTTCTTTTAATGCGTCCCATCATTTAATCCTACCATTGCAGAAAACAACCAAAATATGACGTACGCTTATGCCATTCGCATTCGCCACTGGGCCCCGTCATTACCCGTTAGGTTACTTAACTAACGACAGAGCGGGGGCTGGGCTAGCGCGTCTGTAAAACATAAGCAACGCCTAAATAATATCATATATAGATATACTGCAATGATAAACATTTCAGATCACAGATAAATACATTGGATATACTAGCAATCTGTAATTTGTACGAGCCTGTAACAAAAACAGATAACACGGTCGCGGTGAATAGCCAAAACCCCACCCAAGACCCCTACGGGTGCAGCAAACTACCCGCCAAGTACCCGAAGCGTAGCAACCTCCCTCATCTCCATGAGTAGGCCACTCGACACTTCGGCATACCCGGTAGTTTGTGCACCCCTCCATGGGTCTATCCTAGGAGCAAAAACAGTAAAAAGAAATTATACAATGACGGCTACAACCCCTTCCCGGTTGTGCGGCCATACAAATAATTATTACATCAATTTACAAATTTACATGAATTGCAAGAAAAGAAAACTCTCGTCTCACAACCCCCGGCTATTCACCCGCGACAATCCAACATATTTATATACACATTCCAATATCAAACACAGATCATGTATAACCCCGACCAATCGACTTATAGCGATTAGCCGACGTTCAATACATGCAAGCATCACAGATATAACCATCATAGTCAAAGTGCAGTGAAGTTCGGAAAAATACGGAATTATAGGACCCCAAAAGGAAATTTCTTTTCTGGAAAATCTGGGCACATATAATATATTTCAAAAATCCCAAAACCAATACAGACACACACTGCACGAAAAACGATGCACAGAAGACGACAAAGCGCGGCGCTTCCGCGGCGGATGCCTAGCTCGCGCGGCGGAAGGGCGGCGGTTTGGACGAATTACTGTATCGTTTTTCTTGGGTGTTCACACAAAACCCTGAGCCGAATTTACAAGTGTAAAGTTTTTCATTTTGAGCCAAAAAAATTTCAACAGAAACTCAGTTTTTGTAAAAGTTTGGTTTTTGGATTTTTCCGGTTCCGAACTTCGTTACACTTCACTACCAAGCTAGTTTAAGTTTAGTTAGGCTCTGATACCACTGTAAGTCCACGTTGCGACCCCCGGTTCTTACGGGGAGGCGGAAACGGTATAAAATCAAAATTTTAACGCAAGAGGCAACATGGACTAAGCTAGGTCGGGATCTTTACCTAAACTAAAACTAGCATACTAAGCTAAAGATATTTAGCTACTCGGATGAAGATGGTTATACCTAAACTTGAACTCCTTCTCTTCAAGCTCCGATGGTGGTTCGATGGCTCCTTCTCGTTGTCTCCGTACGCCGAAGATAGATCCACTTGAAAGCTCCAACCTTTAGCTCCTTCTTCGTTCTTTGAAGAAACTAGTTCACTTGGTTTGCTAAACCTAGTGAACTAGAATGAGTAGAGATAATTTAGAATGGGATTTTATCTATGGTTCTTGATTCTCAACTCATGAGACAAGAGAACCATAGATCAAGAGAGGGAGCAAGAGGTTGAGGGTGAGAGCAAGTGGAGAGCTCAAGAACAAGAGAGAGAATGAGCAAGAAAGAATGAGCAACTCTTTTGTCTTTCACCCTCTCATAATCCAAAGTGATCATAACTCATCATATCAAAAAAGTCTTATGTGATGGTTAGAAGCAACCATAACCTTATCATGTCATGCACTCATTTTACTCAAATGAGCAAGCAAGAAAAAGTCTTTGGCATGAAATGATAACCATGGTTATCATGATGGTCAACTAGTCAAGCCTAGTCAACCGGTCAACAAGTCAACAAAAGTCAACAAGTCAACAAAGTACACAAGTCAACAAAAGTCAACAAGTCAACAACCATATCACCATAATACTTAATTAATATAATAGTTAATCACATATCATATTCTCATTAGGGTTGAGCATAAAGTCAAAGAGTCAACGGTCAACAGTCAACAACCCTAATGAGAATCCGCCGCCTCTGCCTCCCTGTCAACTGTGCATACACACCCGCATCCGCGTTCCGAGGAACACGAATGCAAACTGGATAAATCCAATCCCATAAGGTACACTAGGATCTGGCTTAAACCAAAGCCCGCTAGTGTAAACTGTTCGGACACTGTACGTGCACAAGTGCACGGATGTGATCGAACCCCGTCGCAAAACCATGCGACCTGTCGCAATACCATGCGACCTCTACTCTTTTGCCTAAAGGCCAAAAGCTTTCTGTGTGGGACTCTAAAGACTCGACACTACGCTGGCAGTGGGTTTAACCACAGACCGCAAGCGGCACTAGCTGTGCGTAACGGTCCCCAGGTAATGCCGACAAGAAGACCGACGAGGCGAAACCCATCTGAACTCCTACTGAGCCTGAGTGTGACATTCTCCGTACAGTCCGGTCTGTTCGTCTGATACATCGCATGGCGGGCCTAGGGGCGGTAAACGTCAGTCCCCCAATAGCGGTACAAGTCGTGCCGGAGCGAAGCCCAAAACACCCTGAGATAACACTGGAAACCTACCAGTATATCTCGTTTGCCCTGGCCAGGGACTACTCGTGTAATGGCTCTCCTAGACACAGCGCGATGTCAACCCCCAATACCGGGAGAGACGAATCCTGTCTAACCGTCACTGCCTCCAAGTGCTTCGGGACTGCACCCAACCACTACCTGTTTGCACGACTCCTTTGAGCCGTGGTAGGGTAGTGATCAAAGTACAGTGGGAACACACTCGAGGCGGAGTGACAGTGTCAAGTCAGCGGACTAAGCAGTACTCATGTCACCTGGGAACTGATAACTGACGATAGGTATAATACCAACTAGTCAGTTCCCGAAGAGTCCTGTCCAGTGTACCCGTAACCTAACGAGCACCCGCATACTATCTCAAGTACGACGTACTGACGGCTGTGGGACAGACCGTCTCCCACACTGGGATGAGAAGCGCATGCGCTGGTCTACTCCGGAGTATCGATGCCCTGTCTCGATAGTCCTGCGACCAGGGACCTGCATAAGGATGTGCTTATAGATTACCCGGCCCCACTAGTGTGACGGCCATCACATCGCTGGTAATCAAGCAAAGATCCTAAGGGCTCTACTAATGTGTATAGGCGATATACAAAAATAAACACATGTACACATTGAAGTAGAAACAAACCAAGTAGCATACTACTATTTTGAGCAAGATTGTATATACAAGGTGAATATCCCAAGCATCCATTAAGTAATATACAAACCAGTATGATACAGTAATGGCCTCTAGGGCATATACACTAACAAAAACTGGCCCCGAACGGGGTACAACAAGAATAACAATATATATGCAATGATAAAAGGCATCCCTAAGCGCGAGCTAGCTCTTCGTCAATCAACGGTCACAACCACACAAGCAATATAATATACAACGCCGAACATAGAGGATCAAAACTTAAAAAGAAAGCTCCAAAAGCATGAAAACCGTCATACTACTAAGCGTGACTCTAAGGTCGAAATAATACAACACTAATGTCTAAGTCTGAAACAATATACAAGTTTTGGTTGATGGAATTCTAGATACAATAAATAATACAAGTACGATGGTGGTTCTTAATGCAAAAGAACCTACCTACCAAAGCAAATCACCCGCAAAGGAAGGCAGTATGCCAGAAATGCCGCTATGGAACCTGTACGGCAACACCTGCAAGAACTGTGGCACAACGGGGGTGAGTTGCCAACTCGTGAATAGAAAATATCTACAAGCATAAACCGAAAGCATGACATAATCCTAGGTCAAACGATCAATAAATATAAACCTCAAAAGTAAGTCTGAAGCATGATAAGGTGGGAGTGTATCATTTAAACATGTATGTAGTGCCAAGTACTCGTGCCAGTGCCTCAGGTAATAACATGTCATGAATGTAAGGTATGCTGCATGAAGTAAATATGATGAAGTATCAAATGAATATCAATACACATATATTAGCGTCCCATACCACTAATATTGGTGTAAGGGTATATATAACAGCGCCCTCATACCGTGTTATATATACGAATGAAGTATGATCAATGTAAATCCAGTCTGTATGTGATCAATGTCTGTATATGTGTGGATCCTGTCCACCTGTCACCCAATGACAATAAGCATCGTGCATGTAAACATCGTAAAGCATATGCATGGAAATATGAGGATATAATCAATTCATGGAACCTGAGTGCCTAGCATCGACACTCGAAAACATCATGAAACCTGTGCCTAGCATCGGCACGTAAATCCTCGTCTATCAGGCGCTGTCACCAAGACTGGCCCTGATAGGTACGTATCATACGCTATCTCGAAAACCCGAGTGCCCAGCTTCGACCCTCGAATTCCGACATATCCATACGTACATACTCCGGTCGGTATTCCCACGATAACCACCGAGTCCAAATACTATCACCGGTAGGTAGTGCTCCCCTGCCAGGCTCACCGTCTAACATATACGAGTCTTCTTGCCCCGGGGTACCTTACCCGGTCCACCATGTACCTGCAGACGGTGCCTACCGCTCCTCGAATCGGGTTTCATATGCCACTCTCAGAACCGAGAAAACACATGGTGGACGCACTGAAATATCATACCAAGGGAAACCGGGTTTTTAAAGACAATACATATTCTCAGTTGAAATAGCCACGGTTCCCAAATCCAGAAATATCATGGAAACAACACATCTCAATGCGTATAATCAGAAAACATGATATCTGCGACATATAAAAGAATGTAAGCATATCGATATATCATGCAACAAGGAATAGTGATATGCACATAATGGGGAATCCGCTCTTTTAAAATGAATCAGTTTTGAAGAGTATCTTGCTGTTCCCAAATCTGGAAATATCATCTGTGTATGTGCAAACAAGTATGTGTACAAATATAAGTGTACAATGAGTATGCATACAAGTATGCCATGCAATGGTCGTATCCTGAATGCAACAGTACTACAGTGTAGTGACATGGCAATTATCGATGATGAAGTGTGTGAGCCGGCAAGCAAGTGTATGTGGAACATACGCATCATCGATAATGGTGCTGGTGTCCTAACAGCATGATGGTAATATAGCAATAACCCATGATATGCAATGCGAATAGTACTTAAAATGCGGAATCAAATAAAACAACGCAATAGTGAAGTGTCTACATCAATATGTATATGTCATGCGATTATGCCATTTGAAGTAAGACGAATCAGGGTTTTTAGTAAAATAAGGGCTACGGTGTTTTTAAGAAAAGATACACCTCTTTAAAGTATCCGTAGAATCCCTTTATTTGTCTTTATGATATGCTTGATTCGTAGTTTCTGAAATAGGTATGACTCGGGTCTAGCCTAAGCTCTACTATGCAAACTACTGATCTAAGTATCAGGTCAATCGGGAGAGGTATGAAACCACCTAAATCTGAGTCGATATATATATATATATATATAGTAGTCGGTGATCCCGCCTCAGTAGTATCGCATACGATACAGTATATCATATGACATCCTCAAGTCATGAGTGCGGATCTATCATCAATATAAAGCTCGTACGGTAAATCGTCGTACGGCATCCTAATAGCTGGGTCCGGGTAAATATCACATTCCTCTCATCAAATATCAGGTATCATTATCATCATATCACGTAATCTGGGGTACTGATCTAAGTCTAGTACAAATCGATACCATCTATAAAGTATGAATGCGGGGTAAACACACATCCAAAGCCCGCAAGAATCACATGTCCTATCCAAATACGAATTATATCAATTCACAGATCTCGAGGCATAATGCCCAATATCATCGACTCATCTCCAATATCGTCCAATATCATCAAACACAGTGCAAGTATAATGAATATGCAAGGGTGTACGTGTAGGTGTAAATCTATTCTAGGGTCCGCGACTATGAACTACACTAATTAACTTCTAACCCTAAACTATCCATAATACCCCTAACAAAATAACCATGTCATACTATAACTATCATATATAATATATATAATCTATCAACTACGGACTGCCGGGGTGCTATACGCCATCCACCCGACTTCCCCCTGTAGATATAATCTACTTACCTTGCGTCTTCATTGTCGACGTCACCACGCGTTTGCTTGTCGTCCCGAAGTCTTCATGGGGTACCAACATATCAAAATATCGTATAGGCGCATTAAAACCCAATCAAATCTAAAACGGCACACGAAACCCGGAACGATACGATAAGGGGCCTATAGGTTAGAACCTACGGGCACGCCTTCAAAACCATCAATCAATCCTCGATATCGTCGTATTAACGCCAAATAGTCGAGATAAAATGAAATACGCAAATTCAGAATTGAAAATACGGAATACGGAAACACGAATCCAAAACAGCAACTAAGGAAAAATGCTCCAGATTTTACCCAAGGTCAAATTAGACAAATCTATACATGCCAGGGGCCTAAAATATACATCTAGGAGCTACAGAACAAACACGAGACAAAATGGTGGGACCCAGGCCGCAAATTGCGGCCAAACAGATTAAATCTGCGGCCTGGAAGAGGAGGTGGGGGCTAGGGCTTTGTATGGTGGTTCTAGAGTACCTGCACATCTCACTGTCCAATCAATTTTATTTTAGGGGTCTCTGGGTGATAGCAGATTCCTAATTACAACTCCAGATTTACAGTTTTCCCCCGATATCGATTTGCTAAATCCATATTCTGGGTTCAAGTTCAGGTTTGGGTCCAAATTTGTATCACACAAGGGGTTCTAAGGTCAAAACAAGCCTCAATTTCACCTTTGATTTCAGATCTCACCCAAACCCTAACTTGAATTCTCCAAAGTCTACAAAACGACACAATATCGATATGAAACTAGATTTGATGCACAAAGAAATTGAAATACTACTTGAGGGTGCAGAAATTACCTTCTGTGGCAACTCAAGATTTTTCTTGAGTTGCTCAAAGTCCTCCAAATCAAATCGTGCTAGGATCAAAATGTAGCTAGTGAGCTTGGGAGCAAATTTTGTGAAGTGGGAATAGGGTCTTGGGGTTGATTTCATTTTGTTGCGGGGGTCTTTAAGAAGAGGAAGAAGAAGGAAGGGCAGGAGCAGCAGCAGCTCCATGAGAGGGGAGAGAGAAATGATGGGAGCATGGCTTCAAAAGAGAAAAGTTGACCTATACCCACCCTCTCTCTCTCATCATCATTCCATTTCCTTTTCCCTTTTCTTTTCTTCTCACCCAAATAGTGAACCCAAAAGAACAACCGTGGCAATAGAAAAGTAACACAAGTGTAACAAGTGTGGAAAATGATATGTGCACATTTTTGCACAAAAAGCCAAAAATCCAATTAGCGATTTTTAATCGCGATTAGCACTAAATTAGCATATAATTAATCATAAAAACTTTAAAATGGCATAATTCTATAAATTACCTTATTTTCGAATTTTCCATAATTTTTCTAAAATTTTTACCATTTATTGGTATTTAATAATACTAAAATATTAAAATATTCAATAAATATTAATATTAAATTATAAAAATTCCCAAAAATAATATTTTATTATTAATTTTTTTTTTGAGATGTTACAAACGGTCACCTGCTTGGAACTCTTCCAACAGACCGCCCCTCCATTGAGGGTAAAGACATAACCCGACATGGACTTGGAGTCATCCTTGTCACTCTGGAAGCCGGAGTCAGCAAAGGCCTCGATCTGGAGGCCTTTTCCGCCATACACCAAGAACATCTCCATAGTCCTCCCTAGGTACTTGAGAATGTTCTTTACTGCTATCCAGTGATTCTCCGATGAGTTTGCTTGATACCGGCTTACAACGCTCAATGTGTATGCTACATCTGGTCTGGTACATAACATCGCATACATTATAGAGCCTACCGCAGAAGCGTAGGGTATAATCGACATGCGATACCTTTCCAAATCATTCTTGGGAGACATCTCTTTGGAGAGGGTGATTCCGTGACAAGCCGGTAGGTTACCGCGCTTAGAATCTTCCATACTGAATCTTTTCAATATGGTGTCTATGTACCTGGACTGTGAAAGTCCCAACATCCTCTTTGATCTATCAAGATAAATCTGGATCCCCAAAATGTAGGTGGCATCACCCAGGTCCTTCATGGAGAATTTCTGTGACAAGAATCCTTTGACTGACTGTAGCATAGGAATATCATTTCCTATTAGGAGAATGTCATCCACGTACAAGACGAGGAATACAACAACTCTCCCTACAATCTTACTGTATATGCATGGTTCACCTGGATTCTTGATAAAGTCGAATTCTTTGACAGTATCATCAAAACAGATGTTCCAACTCTGCGATGCTTGCTTTAGTCCGTAAATGGACTTAAGCAACTTGCACACTTTACCGCTGCTCCCACTCTGAATGAATCCCTCTGGCTGATCCATATAGACGCACTCTTCCAAATTTCCATTTAGAAAGTCCGTCTTTACGTCCATCTGCCATATCTCATAATCGTGGAAGGCAGCAATGGCAAGAAGGACTCGAATGGATTTGAGCATAGCCACTGGAGAAAAGGTTTCGTCATAGTCCAAACCAGGTCTTTGACGGAAACCCTTTGCAACAAGTCTAGCCTTATAGGTTTCAACCTGTCCATCTACACCTATCTTCTTTCTGAAGATCCACTTGCATCCTATGGGTTTTACCCTATATGGAGCAATGTCCAAAGTCCATACTTCGTTAGTGTACATGGACTCCATTTCGGTCCGCATTGCATCCAGCCATTTTACCGAGTCGCCGCTCTGAAAGGCTTGCTGGAAGATAGTAGGGTCATCATTATCAATGATGCAATCTTCTCGATCCCCGTCTATGAGAAAACCGTAGTATCTCTCGGGCGGATGAGACTGCCTACTACTTCTGCGGATAGGTGCTGGTATGTCCCTTTCCTCTGAAACTTCTTGTTCTACCAAACTTTCAGTAACAGCTTGTGGTTCTGGAATTTCTTCCAGTTCTACTGCGCTCCCACTCTTCTGATTTTCTAAAACTTCGGCTTCTAAGAAGTAGGCATGACGAGAAACAAATACCTTTTGTTCCTCTGCGTAATAGAAATAATATTCCTTAGAGTTCTTTGGATATCCCACAAGCTTACACTGTACTGAGCGTGCCTCGAGCTTGTCCGGATGCTGCATTTTTACAAAAGCTGGACATCCCCATGTCCTAAAATGTTTTAGACAGGGTTTCTTCCCACTCCACATCTCATATGGTGTGGTAGGCACAGTCTTGGTTGGAACCTGGTTCAAAAGATATGCAGCTGATTCTGGTGCATAACCCTAGAAAGATCGCGGTAACTCAGCCTTACTCATCATGGAACGAACCATATCCAATAGGGTTCGATTCCTCCATTCCGATACACCGTTGTGTTGTGGTGTGTATGGAGAAGTAAGCTGAGAGAGAATACCATTCTCTTTTAAGTATCCCAGGAACTCGGCACTTAAGTATTTACCACCTCGATCAGATCTCAGTGTCTAGATACTTTTGCCTTTCAGTTTTTCCACTTCATTCCTGTATTCTCGGAATTTCTCAAAGGCCTCGGATTTATGCTTCATTAAGAAGATATATCCATACCTAGAAAAATCATCCGTAAAAGTAATGAAGTAAGAATAACCACCTCGCGCATGTGTAGACATTGGACCGCACACGTCACTGTGTACGAGTCCCAAGAGCTCGCTTGCTCTTTCTCCGTGTCCAGTAAACGGAGTCTTTGTCATCTTTCCCATGAGACAAGATTCACAAGTAGCATAAGATTGATATTCGAACGGATTCAAATATCCTTCTCTATGTAACTTCTTCAAACGTGTTTCATTGATGTGACCTAGTCTACAATGCCATAAGAAAGCCTGATTTATTTCTGGAGACTTTCTTTTAAGTGTGTTCTGGACATTGAAAACCTGAGCTTGACTCAATACGTATATACCATTATCTAATGTATCGGACCCAATCTGAACTTGATTTAGGTGGATGTGAACTACATCGCTTATGAATGTAAAATCGTATCCTTCTCTCGAAAGTGAGGACACTGATATGATATTACAAGTCAAACTAGGTACATACAAACAGTTACGTAGAATCAATATCTGCCCACTTGTCAAACCTAGGTGATATTCTCCCACGGATTCAGCGTCCACGCTCATTCCGTTTGCAACTCTGAGAGACAAATCACCTACCCTTATAACTCTACGGTTTCTCAAAGCCTGTAATGAATTACAGATATGAGATCCTGCTCCGGTATCAAGTACCCAGGAAGTAGAGTTAATTGACAAACAGTTCTCAATTACAAACACACTCACAACATGCTTCGTATCCTGGCTACTGGCTTCCAAAGCCCTGTAATCCTTCTGCCAATGCCCGTTCCTATAACAATAGGAATATCCCTCCTTACCAAGTCCCGAAACTTTTGCTCTTCCCTTTCCTCTTACTTTACTGACACCGTATATCGGCTTTATAGAGGTCTTCTTCTTTTCACCCTTTGCTTTCCCCCTGGATGTAGAAGAAGAAGGTCCCCCATTAAGCAGAGCTTGTGTCTCCCTGGTTTCTTTCAGGGTGTAAGTAGAGGGTAGGGACTGTGGAAATAAGTCAGCGTATGACCTGTTTTCCAACGTGGTCTCCAGGTCCTTGAGCTCATCAATATAGCTAGTCATTGTAAGGACGCCGTCCCCTACAGATGACCCGACAACCAACCTCGCTTGAATTAATTCGTTCAAGGTCTCATATCTTGCGATATGAGATTGCTCCCCATATAAATCTTTGTTATGGAGAAAGATGGAAACTGAGTCCATCTTCTCGTGCTGCTTCTGGTATACACATTCATCTGAAGCCAACACGAGGCACTTGGCTTTCGCTTTATCCTTTTCCCTTGTCTGACGGATATCCATATCCGCGACGGTGGAAACTGGACCTGGGACGGCGGGATCTTGTGTAGTAATAGGGTGGTCCAGCTTGTCATAGGAAATGGACATCTGGACAGACCTTTGCCAGTCAAATAAGTTAGATTCAGTCAACTTGTTATCTAGATGTAACCTAGTCATGGTCACAAGGTCGCTGCAAAGAGAGAGAGAGAAGAAAACACTTTAGCATGATGCTCTTGCAAGTTTAGAGTGGTTTTTAATTTATCTAAACTGGATGGCTCCCACTGTTTCTCGAATCCATCCTCAAACCATAAAAGAAGAATTAGCCAGGACCATTCTCACCGTACAATACTTGCTTAACCGTTCGGCCAGGCCAGTGTCGATACTTCGAGGGAGGTTTTCCAACGCTTTCGCGAAGTTCCTTAATTAAATAACCTCTTTTCTCTGGGGGCGTAACCCCGCTGACACCATTCTAGACACCTACTTGGTTTATAGCATTGATCGTTAAGTGACGAATCTCCTGATAAGTAGCATATACTCATAGTAGGATCTGGATCCAAATATCATCGTATGATAATGTTGAAGGAATCCTACCAACATCCATCAAACTCCAAATGGTATGCAACACTAGCAAGTTTCAGTTTCTTTAGAAACTCCCGATGTGGATTTTTGCCCCATGTTCTTATGACCTTGACTAAGGGCCAACAAATCATAAATCGCACGTCAAGTTCTACCCATCATTATCGTGTTAATTTTAACCCACCCGTATATACTCTTGGCTAAGGGCCAAACAAAGTAATACGAATGTCCCAAACCAACTCATCTATCTATGCAACAGATGAATACCCTAGTAGCTACCAAACACTATGTCTTGACTAAGGGCCAAACAAACATAGCTTGAATACTACTGACCATCCATAAGAAATGACAGAGGGCTACGACTGGTTTTGGCGAAACCGTGAACGTAGTGAACTTGATATAACCGAAGGAACCTGATAGCTTTTAAAAGGAGTGCTTAAAGCTCCGCAATTAAAAAATATCTTCTGTTTAAAAATAACCGAGTGGTTTCTTTTAAATTGTTCCAACGATTAAACTTTGGTTTATTTTATTTGCATTAATAATAATGCGTCCCATCATTAACCTATCATTGCAGAAAACAACGAAAATACAACGTCCTCTTATGCCATCCGCATTCGCCTCTGGGTCCCGTCATCACCCGTTAGGTTACTTAACTAACGACAGAGCGGCGGCTGGGCTAGCGCTGGTGTAAAACATAAGTGACGTCTAAATAGCTATCATATATAGATATTGTACATTCGTCAGACGCAATAATAGGCATTCCAGATCTCAGATGAACATTATTGGATATGCAAGCAATCCGTGTTTGTTTTGAGCCTGCAACAAAAGACGGATTACACAGTTGTGATGAATAGCCATTACCCCACCCTAGACCCCTACGGGTACGGCAAACTACCCGCCAAGTACCCGAAGTGAAGCGGTCTCCCTCAACAAAGTGAGTAGGCCACTAAACACTTCAAAGTACCCGGTAGTTTGTGTACCCCACCTTGGGTCTATCCTAGGAGCAAAAAAACAGTTAAATGAAATAATACAACGGTGGCTACAACCGCAACCTGGATGTGCCCCGCAAAATAATATTACAACAAATTACATTTACAATGAATGAATTAATACAATAACCCATCATAAAACCCCGGCTAATCATCACAACAATCCAATACAGTTCATAATCACAAACAGTAAAATCCATTACAGAAATGTGCAACCTCCTGCCAACCGACATACTAGTAGTTAGGGGAGGTTTACGAACACATTATACAAACACAGATATAATCAAATTAGCAAACATCGTAAAATTTCGATCGAGCAAACACTTTAGATTCCGCTCCAAAACTTCTCTGTGCACCTGAGATCCTAGCAGAAAATAAAATATCCCAGAAATATCATTATTAACATATAGGAGTTACTGCGAAATTTGGGCTGAGTCGGGCCTAACTCGGCCGCGGATCCGCGGCGGAAAGCATGGATCCGCCGCGGTTCCGCGGTGAGTTAGCCGAGTTACAAGTCCAAATTTCTGCAGTAGCCCTATAATTTCCTACTTGTTATTCTGAAGGTCCCTGAAAAAATTTTATGGCCTGTTTAAAAATCGACAGAAAATGTGTTAAATCGATGATTTTTCCGGTTCTTTTTGCGTTCGAAATTCTTACGACTTTGCTAATGAGTTAATTATTGTTTAGCGAGGCTCTGATACCACTGTAAGTCGATGTGCAACACCCCATGACTTGCGGGGAGGCGGAAATATAAGAAACGATCTTGTTCTTTGCTTAAACATCGACTAACCGCAAGAATCGAAGCTAAACGATAACTAACACAGATCATAGAAGTTCTAAACTACTATGTGAAGTGATTATACCTAAAGAACCGTGTCCTTCGACTTTACATTCTCTACCTCCTCCTCGGCCTTCTCTAAGTACTAGACGATCCACCCGAGAGCTTTGCTTCAAGCTTTACCTCAAACTAGAGGTAACTAGGTTTCTTAAAGTGCTAATCTAAGTAACCTAGGTGATATAGAGTTGGATTATGGAGTGATTAGTCTATTCTAATCCTTGATCTCAACACATGAGAGGGGAGGATTACGGTTTGAAGAGAGAGAGCTTGAGGAGAGAGAAGGTGAGCATGAGAATGAGATGAGATAATGATCTATCATAATATATATCAAGCATTATCATTTATCCAATAAAAATAAATAAAGGATTTACAACCATGCTTCATAAATATCAAAGGGTGATTCATCTCCATGAGTCATTAAGCATTTATGATGCATTAATGACATGGATGAATCACTCATATGTCTCACTAATCTCATTTAATGCATATGCCACCTAAACCCCCAAGTCACCATCTTCTAGAAGCTTCTCGTGAAATTACGAGAACGCCCCTCCTATCCCTGAAAACACGGAAAAACTTTAGACTGTATAAATCCAATATCCCGATACTAGAATCTGGCTTAAACCAAAGCCGACTAGTAAAAACTGTCCGGAAGTCGTACGTGCGTAAACACACGTAAGCGTCTGAAGCCTTGTCGTAAAACCATACGACCTCTATATCGTTTCGCCTGGAGCAGGAAAACTCTCCGTGTGGGACTCTAATGACTCGACTACTACGCTGGCAGTGGGTTTAATCACAGACCGCAAGCGGCACTAGCTGTACGTAACGGTCCCCAGGTAGTTGTCGATAAGAAGGCCGATGAGGAAACCCATCCGAACTCCTACTGAGTCTGATGTGACAATCTCCGTACAGTCCGGTCTGTTTGTCTAAGACTATCGCATATCGGGCCTAGGGGGCGGCAAGCGTCAGTCCCCTAATAGCGGTATAAGTCGTGTCGGAGCGAAGCCCATTACTCCCTGAGAAACTACTGGAACCTACCTATAAATCTCGCTTGCCCTGGCCAGGGACTTTGCGTAATGGCTCTCTGACACAGCGCGATATCAACTCCCAATACCGAGAGAGACGAATCCTGTCTGACCGCCACTGCCTCCAAGTGCTCAGGACAGCACCCAACTGCTACCTGTTTGCACGACTCCTTTGAGCCGTGGTAGGGTAGCAATCTAAGAACAGTGGGACACACTCGAGGCGAAGTAGCAGTGTCAAGTCTGCGGACTATGCTGTACTCATGTCACCTGGGAACTGTTAACTGACGACTGGTATAAAACCCAACCAACAGTTCCCTGCGAGTCCTGTCCGGTGTACCCGTAACCCAACGAGGACATGTATACTATCTCCAGTACGACGTACTGACGGCTGTGGGACAGACCATCTCCCCAACTGGGATGAGAAGCGTACACACTAGTCTACTCCGGAGTATCAATACCCTGTCTCGATAATCCTACGACTAGGGACCTGAATAAGGATGTGCTTGTAGACTACCCAGCCCCCACTAGTGTGACTGCCATCACAACGCTGGTAGTCAAGCAAGATCCTATGAGCTCTATCAATATGTATACTCACATATTAAGATAGAAAAACCAAATAGCATACTACCATGTTTAGCAAGACGTTTATATACATGTGAATATCCCAAGCTTCCATTAAGTAATATACAAACTAGTATGATACAATAATGGCCCCTAGGGCATATACACTAATAGAAGAAACCCAATCTTAATGGCTAGAAGAGAAGAGGTTGATGAAATAGGAATTTTGCTCACTTTAGAAATAATTTTCTCACTAATTTTCTTCACCTACTAAAAAGCTAGAGAACTTGAGGAAGGAGACGAGGAAAGCAACCATGGAATGAAGAAAGTGAAGAATAAATCAAGTGGTGAGAATTGCAACCGTGGGTGAGATAATATCTCATACTAACTCATGTAGAGACTTAACCATGGCTTGGAATAATGGTTGGGTTAATAAATATTTTCAAGTAAAACAAAATTAGTGGACTTGGTCAATGGTTCTTCAAGCTTCCACAAGCTTCAACCTTGTTACAATTTCCAACTAATTTGATTTACTTTAAATAAATAAAACCTTATATATTATAAGCATGGTGTGAGTCTCATATACCCATGTAGCATGTTGCAACATGCATGACACAATAATATATATCACATATATATTAAGTGTACACTAGTGAGAAAAAGAAATGTTTAAGTGAGATAATATTAGTTAATGTAAATTAATATATCAAATATATATAATTATATATTAAATTATTAAATCAACACTTGATTTAATAATCCGGCTATATCACATACAACCGGCTAATATCAAATGTATTAACTTATCGAATCAACACTTGATCCGATAACCCGGCTATATTACATATAACCGACCGATATCACATATCGCGAGAATAGAATACGGTATCACATAAGCGTATTAATCTCGGTCCCGCACATATCACATATGTGCTCCTACTTCGTTTCGTTTGAGCCAGGAAACCTCTGTGTAGGACTCTAAAGACTCGTCAATACGCCGGCGGTAGGTGGTGATCATATCAGTCACCCACAAGCCGCAAGCGGTCTGCTAAACGTAACGGCCACCCGGGCATTGAGCGATCAGAAGATCAACAAGCAAGCCTGCTCATACTCCTGCGAATCCAATCAGTAACACTACCATACAGTCCGGTCTCTTCGTCTGATATGTCGCATATCACAGCCTGGAGGTGGTATAACGTCAGACCCCAATACCCTGATAAGTCGTGCCGATGCAAGGTCTATAACGGTTTTGAGAAACTACTGATAACACTTACTAGTAAATCTCAGCAACCCTGGCCAGGGATTTCCTTTTATGACCAATCGAGCATAGCACAACATCAACCCCTAATACCGGGAGAGACGAATCCCCTCCTATCTCTCATTGCATCCATGTAACTCGGGACTGTACAAAAAAACCACCGTTTTGCACGATCTCTTGAACGTGGTAAGGTGGAAATCAAAGCACAGTGGGCATTAAATAAAACTCTATGACGATCTCAGGTAGACAGACTAACCTGTACCAGTGTCACCAGAGAACTGATGTCGGACGATAGGTATAATACCATCTAGAAGTTCTCGGCGAGTCCGTTCAGTGTACCCAGTCTCCACTGAGCACCCGTATACCTTCTCTGATGTCAAACACCAATGGATAGGGGATCGTCCATCGCCCATCATATGGGTAAAGAAGCGTATACGCTAGTCTACTCTGAAATATCGATGCCCCGTCTCGATACTCCCACGACTAGGAACATTTGAAGGATGTACTTACCAACCACCTCTTCCCCACAAGTATGATCTGCATCATAATCCTGGTAGTCAAGTACTCATCCTAAGGGCTTTATCAACATGTAATAGAGAGACAATAAGTGTACATGTTAAGATAAAGAGCAACCAGATAGCATACTATCATGTCGAGCAAGAAAGTCCTCCCTATATAGGTCCAAGCATCCACTATAATATACATCTCATGTATGTTAGTTATATGTATGCCCTAGAGGCCATTACTATACATAGGATGTATATTGTAGTGGATGCTGGGACATATATAGGGAGGACTTTCTTGCTCGACATGATAGTATGCTATCTGGTTGATCTTTACCTTAACGTGTATGCTGATTGTCTCTCTGTTACATGTTGGTAAAGCCCTTAGGATGTGTTCTTGACTACCTGGACTATGATGCGGATCATACTAGTGGGGACATGGTAGTCCATAAGTACATCCTTCAAAGTCCCTAGTCGTGGGTGTATCGAGACGGGGCATCGATATACCAGAGTAGACTAGCGTATACCTTCTCTACCCATACAGATGGGCGATGGATGATCCCATATCCATTGGTGTTTGACATCAGAGATGATATACGGGTGCTCAGTAGAGACTGGGTACACTGGACGGACTCGCCGAGAACTCCCAGATGGTATTATACCTCACGTCAGATGGCAGTTCTCTGGTGACACTGGTACAGAATAGTCTGTTGACCCGAGATCGTCATAGAGTCTTGTGTGGTTCCCACTGTGCTCTGATACCACTGTAGGGTTCCTAGGCACCCTAATGAGGTCTCACAAGGCATCGGACATGCCAATATAAAATTTTATCGGTGCCGAGAGACCCTAATACGGATCGTTGGCTAGATGTCTAGGCGAAAAAGCAACTAGTTAACTACTTTAACTATAAGGAACGGAAATACAACCTTTGTAGATCCGGTCCTCCACCTCCACGGCTCCGAGAAGAGGTCCTCTCCGCTGTCCAAATCAAATCCGGGCTCTAGCGTCGGCTTCATCGGAGAACGAGTGGGCAAGGTCGTCGGCTTCGTGCCGAAGATGATCTACGTCGAGGCATCGCTAGATCAAGCTCCACCTTCACCAAGCCACGATAACTTGTGAAGGAAACACACTCTACTACTTGGCAAGAGGTAGAGGATGAAGAAATAGGAAGTGGGTAAACTTTAGAATTGGATTTCTCACACATTTCTATCAATCACCATTGATGGAGCTTAAGGTTTTCTTCTTGAGTTCAAGGAAGAAGAAGAAGAAATGTTATGATAAGTTAATTCAAAAGGATAAATTATCTCCATACTTATCATAACCTAACTCTAGTTAAGTGTAGAGAATAGACCATGGTTTGCTTAAATGGTTAGGGTTAAGAATGAAGACAAGAAAGGTGACTAAGTCAAAGGTTCATGAAACTTCAACAAACAAAGAAACAAAGCCACCATTCTGGCTTCTGCGGCGGTTCCGCGGCCTTATGGTGACGTCAGCCCTTAAGTTTTGGACAGTAATTCCTGATAAATTATGCTGAGTTTTCTGGGAATTTTTAAATTGATTCAAGAGTTGAATTTTTCTGCTGTGTTTTTGGGGATTCGGTGTTTCGATCAGAGTATCAAATTTTGTCTGTGTGGCTTTCCGGATAAATTTTAGAATATGTTAAAAAGTTCGACCGGATATAAATACCCAATTTTTCCCCTGTCGAGAAATTTCCAAGTGTTGGATTTTTCCGTAGTTTAACGACGTTCTAAGTAGTGCAAGTAACGCGATGGTCCCTCTAGAAGACAACAAACCTTAACTCGATTATATGACCGTCTTGAACTGCCCTTTGAACCTTCGGGTTTGGGGCAGTACGGCGTGCCACATGTGAGGCGTTGGCTTGACCCTTCTACGGCTGGACCGTCGGTACTGAGGCACGAACTGAATGTTGTTAGACTTATTTCATGTGTTGATCTGTATCGGGAAAACTTGGGTGTTCGAATGTTCAATCGGAAAGTTTAACATTTTCTAATTATCTGGAATGGGATACAATAATTGGAATGCACAAGAAGTTATGAGATAACTGAATGAATGTTATAAACATAGCAGTTTAGTCCCACTTGATCGGTTGCCACGGAATTTTGATGTGATCAAAAGTCCGTCGCAATCACGTAGCGTACGCGGATACTCGCCGGGTAAACTTAATAGACAGCCTCACTCCATAGCCCCGACCAATTGACTGTAGGAGAACCCCCGTCGCCGAAAGCATCCGTTCGGGTGCTCGCGGCAGCGGTGTTCCGCCTTGGTGCACTTCGTCGACGGTATCGGGGGTGCGGCCGCCTACTGAAGTTTGCGACGAGTATTCGATCAGGATGTCGGGAATCTTGTTGAATTGCCCGACTTGATATTGAAAAGAGTTTTCGTTTTTGAGACTAAAATGCGGGGTTTATAATTGTTAGGCATGCGATGTCTAAATAATTCGTTTGGTCAGGCATGCGATGTCTAAGGTGGTTGCGGATTCCAACTGTTGTAGTTTTACACTTTCTTTTCTGTGACCGTAAGTGTAATATGTGATATCGCCGGTTTCGTTGCTATATGTCAACGACAATTGGGATGGACATATTTACTTACGTTGATGACATGTGATGTTATATGTTGCTGGATATGTTATATTGGATCGTCGTGTTTGAATAGCCGGGGGTTTTTATGTGAGATGAGTGTTTTTCATTTTCATTCATGTAAAAACTTGTATGTAATATTCTTTTATTGGGGCGCTTCCAGGTTGCGGAAGTTGTCACCGTTTGTATATTATTTACTTTTCCGCACTAGGATAGACCCAAGGAGGAGAGCACAAGTAACCGGGTTCTGGGGTCCAGTGGGAGACCAACTCGAGGAGTCGAGTCCGGGTCTCCTAACTCCAGAATTGGTAGGGTTGCTTGCCGCTCTCGTAGGGGTCTAGGGGTGTGGGTTTGGCTATTCATAACGACCGTGGAATCCGTGTTTTATACTGGCTCGTATTGAAAACACGGACGTCCTAGCATATCCAATATTTCATATGTTTCTTCTGCTGCGATATCTGTGATGTGATCATGTGATGTTCTGTGATAGATACTGTATATAGTATATATGATATATTATATAGGCGTTACTTATGTTTTACACCCGCGCTAGCCCTGCCCCGCTCTGCCGTTAGTTACCTAACCTAACGGTGCACGAGGGGACATCGAGGCGAATGCGGATGGCATAAGTGTACGTCGTATTTATCTGTGATGTTTAGGTACTTAAATGATGGGACTTCTTTAATATGATTAATGAAATAAAAGAAACCTAAGTTGTTGCAGAATCGAATTTCAAAATAAAACAGGTAGCTACAGTTCTTGCTTTGCACAGCGGTATATGTGATATATCCTGCACCTTATTCGATGAGGAAAGGACCGAGATCCCTTCACCGGGAGTGACTCCTTTAGCAATAACTGGCAGATGCTACACACTCGGTTTGTCTTTTGATTGCTTTTAAGTGTTTTTGCTTTGCACAGTGATATATATGATATATCCCGCACCTCATTCGACGAGGAAAGGACTGACGATCCCTTCACCGGGAGTGACTCCTTTAGCAAAACTAGAAAAGCTTCAAAAACACTCCATTTCAAAATTCATTCGATCCTACAACGATATCAAGTTCATTACGCAATAGGTTTTCAGAAAAACCTGTCGTAGCCCTCCGTCATTTCAGATAAGTTGTATATAGTATTTGTGCTGCATTTGTTGGCTTTCGTCAAGGTGCAGTGTGCGGTAGCTATATGCTGCTTATCTGCCAGCATACGATGCGATTGGATTAGGGTAGTCGTGCGGCTTTGTTGGCTTTCGTCAAGGGTCGTGCGGGTGGGTTTAATTCGATCAAGAAATGTACGGGTTGAACTTGTCTAGCGGGCTATGGTTTGTTGGCTTTCGTCAAGGTCATAGCACGTTAGGGGCAAAATATTATCGGGAATTTCAAGTGTTGAAATTTGCAATAAGATTGCATACCTTCTATGAGATAGTTGGATCCCGATACCCGCTGTGAGTAAGAGTTACTCCTGGGAGAGTTTTATACATTACAATTAGCCGATCAAGTAGGTGTCTAGAAAGATGTCAACGGGGTTACGCCTCTGGGAAAACGAGGTTTACATTAATTAGGTTCGTACGAAAGCACGGGGGACCTCCCTCAAAGTACCGACACTGGCCTGGCTGAAAGATTGGCGAACTTGTAGTGTGTAATTAATCCCGGCTAGTCTTTCCTTTTAGGGTTTGAAGGAAGATTTGATAAAAAGCAGTGGGAGCCATCCTGATTAGATAAAATAATAACCAATCTATTCTTGCAAGAGCGCACGCTGAGTGTTTTCTTCTCTCTCTCTCCAGGTAGCGACCATATCACGCCTTAATCAAGATAATAATATGGAATATTGACCGAACCCGCTTGTTATACTGAGCTGGGGAACGTTGGTCCCGCTCCAACTTATAATTGTTATAAGACAGAGCAGGAAATTGGGGAATACCAGATTTCCCGTGCCGCCCAAACGAAGAGAGTGCATGCTGATGCATCATCTTCGGGTGTGTTCTTTATACAGAACTGTTTCTCTATTCTTTACGTCCTGGGTATGTGATACCGGATCAGGATCCCGGATATGTAATCTGTTACATAGGGCTACAGAAAGGTAGAGAACCGAGAACGGGTGATAAGTTTCATGAGGCAGAAAACGGGGCAAGTGTTGCAGCCAAGTCTGTTGGTCACTGTCACCCTGTATTACCAATACATTGATTCTGAACGAATGTTATTAGATACCGAACCTGATATACAAAATCATATCAGTCTCTTTATTAGTAAAGAAATGATAAAATTTTGTATTGTTGGATAATGTTTTTGAACATTTCCTATATCAAAAGTTGATCGGATCAGGCACGTTATCTAAAAGCATTGATGTTCTAAATCAAACTACAGTTCTTAGTACACGGAACACACACAAGAGGAAGAGTTCAGAAATGAACGGATTCTTCTTGAGGTATTGTAGACTAGGTCATATCAATGCGACCCGACTAGCTGAAGTTACAAATAGATGCATATTTAAATCAGTTTGAATTTACATCTTATGAAACTTGCCAGTCATGTCACAGAGATAAGATGACCATAGCCCTGTTTATTGAAAACAGAGAAAGAGTTAGTGAACTTTTGGGATGATACATGTTGATGTATGTAGGTCCCCAGTCTACACATGCCAAGACCGGTTCTTTGTACTTCATTACATTCTCTGATGATCTTTCGAGATTCAGACCTATGTTGCTGTTGAAACACAAGTCCGAACCTTTTGAGATATTCACAGAATATAAGATAGAAGTAGAGAACCAATAAGGGTACAAGTATTATGTCCTTTGATGTGATCAGGGAGGAGAATACTTGAGCACGGAATTCCTGGACTATTCTAAAGGAGAATGAGATTCTCTCTCAGCATTACTCCTCCGAATACACCATAGCACGATGGTATATCGGGGTGGAGCAATTACACCCTATGTGATAAGGTGTGCTCTATGATGAGTAATACTTAGTGTAACGTTTTAAAAATAATTAAATAAATAATTAAATGAATAAAAGTGTTTAAGTGAATTTTAGGATTTTCGGTAAAGTAAAACGTATTTTTCGTAAAACCAAACCGTGATTGTTTTTCATTATAAATTCAAAAATACCTATTTAATTATGTAATTACTAGTAAATAGTGTTTATTTAGCCACTTATAAATTTTTAGTTTAATTAAAAAAATTTCCTAAATTAATTATTTTAAATATTAACATAAGCTTTATTTTTACACTAAATTAGTGTAAATTACAAATTTAAATGGTTTTAATTTGTAAAAATGAACCATGGCATATTAGAATTTAGTGTGTATCATGCAAAAATTATTTGCAAATTTTTCCTAATTTCTAGAGCTTTCTTGAGTTGCTATAGTAAATAAATAAATAAATAATTAATTAAACCATGAAAAGACTTTAAATGATGATTCTTTCTTGAAACTTCCACACTTTTCTTCACTCTTTTCTCTTTCTCCCTCCCCATGGCCGGCCACAACTCATCCATGGCAGCCCCCCCCATTTTCCACCTCATTTTTATTCAAAAATCATCAAAAATACATCAAAAATTCAATTAAAATTCCACAAAATCATATATATTTTCATACCCTTATTCTCTACTCTTCTTTACATGGAATTTGGAGTGGGAAAGCATGTATTTTTGAGGCTCATTTTCAAGTTTGGACATGAGGTTGTGGAGGTATAAATCCTTCTCTTTTATTTTATTTCTATTAGATATTTCTTTTAAAGTTTAATTAGATTTAATCTATTAATTCTATTTACTACTTTTAAAATTCAAGTTAGGGTTTGAAAAATCAAGTTGTGATTTTTATTAATTAATGAGGGTTATAATCACTAGTTTAACATATTTAGAAGTGGAAATTCTTATAGGGATGATATGTTGTAAATTGTTAACCTAAAATTGATTTAATTATACTTTTTAGCTAACTAGTTTTTTATAAAATATGTTTATGGGTAATATAAAATTCCAATTAAGATTTCTATCATTAGATTGTAGTTTTAGTGAGCATATTAACATGTTAATGGAAAGAAAAACTTAGTTTGATCACTAGATTCAATTGATAATTGGAAAATAGTAATAAAATGCTATTATTTTGTTAACTAGATTTTGGAAAATTCTAAATAAAAGGGATTTAAAATATAATATTGGTTTCATTATATCATTATCATCATAAATTGTGGTTTAAGTCATTAATTTATGCAAAATCATATTTTGAGGTGGAATTGTGGTATTTTGCTTGGAAAATGTTGAAAATTGTTAAATGTTGTAAACTAGAAATTTCAAATTTATATAAATTTGTGTAATAAAAATATAGTAATGGTTTGTATAGTCTAGTAATGCTATTTAATGAGTTTTATGACCATTAGTTTCATTTAAATGTCAAGTTTTGATGAAAAACGGTATATTGGCATTTTCGGGTTTTTGCGAAATTGGACAGTTTGATAGATTTTAGGGTTTCGATGGATTTAATCGTGTTTTATGGTATAAGTAATGTGTTTTTAAACTACAAGTTGTTTGATGATGTTATCTCGATCCATCGGAGTTTGTACGCCGATATCGAGCGGTATTTGGTTCTTTTGCGTGGACGGGACATAGGTTTTAACCTATGCTTGTTCTTTGTATCGTTTGACTTTTGTATGTGATTCAGTTTACGATGCTATTTAAATGTTTGCGTCTAGGTACCCCTCACGTGGACTGCGGGCGATGAAGAGGAGGATGGCGGCACTGTCTTCGGCAGACATGGACCAGGTGAGTAGATGTATATCTACGGGGGGAAGTCGGGTGGATGGCGTTTAGCACCCCCGCAACGTAGAATAGGAATAGTACTTAGTGACATTAGGAAACCCGATGTGACCCTAGATTCTTACCGAGCAGGACCCTAGTAATGACCCTAGGCGGGGCTAGACTGATTTAGGAAAACCATACCTGAGGATGAATACTTTGGGAAAGGTTCGTAGGTTTCTGATAGAAACATGCACACACACACTAAAACTTGACTTGGCGTATACGTATATGTGTGTATATATATAAAACTAGGTATAGGTGTATATATATACACCACACGTATATGGGATTCATTGATGTGATATGATATCCGAGGTATGATGAAACAGTATAACTGGGCTTGATGCCGTGATTCTTGACTATACAGTCGTAATAAAGTGTTAGCGGATCATTAGAGAATGAGATAATGAACATGCATATATAAATTATAAAGAGTGGTGGTGATATTGATGTACATGGGACGCTAGAATAGTACCCGGACTGTAACTGGTGACTGATCACAATATGATATATGTATAACTTGATTACGACATGATATTTCTGAGGATAAACTAATGATGCTTATCATGATGACATTACACGAATGAGGAGACACCTAGGAGATACTTGACCGTACCCCGATATTAGGATGCCGTACGATGGATTTTACCGTACGAGGCTTAGATTTGATGATTGATCCGCACTCTTGATTCGAGGAAGCCGTACTACGTACGTGACGCTATTGAGGCGGGATCGCCGACTATTAGAGATATTGATTAAGACCTTAGGTAGACTCTAGTTTCTTACTGACTAGTCTATTAGGTTTAATTCCTTAGGATGTTAGATGGACACTGGGTTAGGTTCGACTCACATAGTGGTAGTTGTACTCGTATCTCGCAGAGGAGTGGATAATGCACATCTGTATTTACATTCATACTGTAATCATCATGGTGCATGTTCTTTTATATGTTGCTATAATCAGTATAAACTTTACCTGTTAGGACACCAGCACTATTACCGATGATGCGCATATTCCACGCACACTTATTTGCCGGCTCACACACATCATCATCGGTAATTGCTATGTCACGTACACTTTAGATCATATTGTCTTTTATGGATAGAATCAGTTAGCAACTAGACAGATATAATATTGTGATTATTTTCTGACATTAGTATAAGACATGATATTTATTACTTAGACATTCATGCATTCATATTTCATGTTATCGCACAGTAGTATGGGCATATGCTGACACTTATCATATACTTACTCATGATTTTGAGATTTGGATTTCTATGAGATTTCTGGATTTTTGGGGAAAACCGCAAAAATATATAAAAACTTCTCTCTCTCTCCTCTTCTCTTTTTAAATAAGATGCGGTTTTCTCGTGATGTATGAGTCGTCCGCCATGAGTATTTCATGTTTTCTTTTGGATTTCGAGACCCGATTCGAGGAGTGGATGAACCGTCTTGGGTACATGGTGGGCCCGGTATGGTACCCCGGGGCAAGAAGATCGAGTTGTAGACGATGAGCCTGGCAGGGGAAGGCTACCTACCGGTGATGTCTGGCGCGGCGGATATCCGGAGGATACCGACCGTTGTCGTGAGATTTGATGATATGGGCCGATCCGGACTGACGGAGCCCGAGATATTGAGACTTGAGATTACATGTGTTGTGTCGATGTTTGACACGGATTTCCATGGGTTTCATTATTGAGATTTCAGATTCTTATACACATTCTACTATGATAATAGCTAAAGATTTCTTATACATATATATCTGGATTTCAGGATTTGTTACTTTACATTCATGGTGTATGCATTTCATTCATATGACATAGTATTATATGAGGTGCTGACACGACACGGAGTAGTTGCACTTACACGTAGTATTACCCTGCTATTACTAGATGTTTGGGATACAGTAGTGTATTATTATGACCTAGGATAGCGTCGTGCATTCGATTTCTTTTCGTAGATGTCTTCTACTCACGAGTTGGCAACTCACCCCCGTTGTGCCAAATTCTTTACAGGTTCGATGTACAGGTTTCCGTGGCAGCTTGTTGGCACATCTTTTCTTCAGGGTGATTTGCACGGTAGGTTGGTTCACTTGTATCCGAACCACCATTGTACTTTTATTCATTCATTTGTATCTAGTAAGCTCCATCAACCATACTTGTATTACTTGATAAGTTTATTGGACCGTCTTTTATTTCGACCTTAGAGTCGCGCATGTATTATTCTGATCTGGTGGTTTTGTTTTCTTTTGAGTTTTGAGCCTCGCCTATTGGCGTTGTATATTATTGTGCTTGTTGTGGTTGTTTCCGCCTGTTGGCGTTGGTGCTAGCTCCCGTTTGGGGATGCTTTTTCTTGTTTATGTATATTATACTTGTTGTACCCGTTTGGGGGCCAGTTTTTATAGAGGAGACTCTGCCGAAATTTTTGGGAAAATTGCTGATGCTTTTAAACTTGTTTTCTTTTTCTTCTTCTTCTTCTTCTATGGTTTAGATTTCTGGGCTTCGGCTTACTTAGGTTACGTGGCGCCTCTAGACGCTTCATAATCTAAGTGCCGGTCACGTTCCGTACTTTCGGGTCGTGACAAAGTTGGTATCAGAGCGCTAGGTTTAACCCTGTATAAGTCTAGGTGACCCTTGGTTGATGGAGCAGGCGATTTAGGTAGAGTAACGTACCGTGGGTATGGTCCGCGGCATACTTACGATACGCTACTCTGCTTAAGGAGCCTTAGGATGTACATTGTTTGCACCGTATTTCATTCGTTCCTTTGATCTATCTTCATCGATGTCGGATGATGGTTTCTGTTACCACGGGCAGAGGGAGCTGCGGCTCGAATGCGATAACCATTAGAGTATTGGTTATTCTTAAGGATTGAAGCATTGCTTAGCGTGCGGATGAAGGGTATTCACATGCTGTCCGGATGAAGTTAAAGGGTTCGAACGATTATCAGAAAACCATTTTCCTAAGTTTAAAGTATTCGGAAGAACATGCAGGTATTTCGATGGACCCTCTAGAAGGATGAAACCCTAACTCGACATAATAACCACGAGAATGCCCTTGAACCTTAGGGTTTACGGCAGTTCCGCTGTGCCATTAGTGAGGCTTGGGTTTACCCTTCTACAGCTGGATCATCGATGCTGGGGTATGTACCGGATATTTTTAAACTGTACTTGAGTGTTGAGCTCTCGGGGAATTATGGGATTTTGATGGATCGATCGAAAAGTTTAATGTAGTCCGGATATCAGGTGAAGGGATCGATTACATGGGAGACTCTAGATATGAGTGTTGCCGTTGGTAGCGCAGTCTGCATAGCTACGAAGAGGCGAGTTTAAGGCAGCCGACATCAGAGGAAAGATGTGCGCATTGACGATAGTGTTTACGATTGTGATTTAGTGATTTGAATTTCATATTTTCATTGATTGGATTTTGGTATTTTGAGGACTTTGTTCTACGATTGGTATTTCATGTGTATACCTTCATTCTATTTGTGTTTCATATATCAGTTGTATTGATGTTGTTTAGTACACAACCAGTACACTTGATTTGGTTTTATATATTTTGGGATTTTTGATTTGATTTCGTGCATAGGGGTTACACGTGATTTTGACATATGTTTCGACCTAGTTTTCATGCATTTTTGTGCTGTGATTTCGATTTTGATATTTGATGTATGTTTTCGTGCACCATGTGCACCTGATTAGGATTCTGCGCATACTTGACGCACTTGATGCGATTTTGTGCATACCAGATGCACTAAATCGGGGTTTTGTGCAGATTAGATGCACCTGATATTGAGTCGTGCACGCCCGTTGCACTTGACAGATGTTTTTGGTGCACACCTGTTGCACTTAGTTTTGTTGTTGTGTGTATTCGTGGTATCTGTATTTGGTTTCGATTTCAGTGCGCACCGGACGCACATGATATTTTATTGATGTGATTGGGATTGATTTTAGTTTGAGCAGTATGTTTTCCTAATTATTATTATTGATTTAGTAACCAGGCGGGACGTGTATGTTAAATAAACGATATATATATATATATAGTTATTTTTTTTTATTTTTTTAAATAAACGTCCGCTACTTATGCCGTGACACGTGCATCACACGGCAATTTTCAAAAGGGGTTTTTGTATATTTCCTTATCCAGATATTTGTACAGTTTCACTATGATGCACACTATATATAAGTTGTAGATTGATGTATATTATGTTGGTTTTCATATTGGGTTTTGATATTTTATTCTCGCCATAACTCCGATGATTTCGTTATGCTTGACGGAGTTGATTTTTGTTATGTATTGATGATTTCGGAGCCCCGATGATTTGAGTGTTTTACTAAATGTTTTAGTATTTGGAAGGGGAGTTTTAACTTGAATTCGGGGACCGAATTTCTTAAAGGGGGGAAGATTGTAACGTTTTAAAAATAATTAAATAAATAATTAAATGAATAAAAGTGTTTAAGTGAATTTTAGGATTTTCGGTAAAGTAAAACGTATTTTTCGTAAAACCAAACCGTGATTGTTTTTCATTATAAATTCAAAAATACCTATTTAATTATGTAATTACTAGTAAATAGTGTTTATTTAGCCACTTATAAATTTTTAGTTTAATTAAAAAAATTTCCTAAATTAATTATTTTAAATATTAACATAAGCTTTATTTTTACACTAAATTAGTGTAAATTACAAATTTAAATGGTTTTAATTTGTAAAAATGAACCATGGCATATTAGAATTTAGTGTGTATCATGCAAAAATTATTTGCAAATTTTTCCTAATTTCTAGAGCTTTCTTGAGTTGCTATAGTAAATAAATAAATAAATAATTAATTAAACCATGAAAAGACTTTAAATGATGATTCTTTCTTGAAACTTCCACACTTTTCTTCACTCTTTTCTCTTTCTCCCTCCCCATGGCCGGCCACAACTCATCCATGGCAGCCCCCCCCATTTTCCACCTCATTTTTATTCAAAAATCATCAAAAATACATCAAAAATTCAATTAAAATTCCACAAAATCATATATATTTTCATACCCTTATTCTCTACTCTTCTTTACATGGAATTTGGAGTGGGAAAGCATGTATTTTTGAGGCTCATTTTCAAGTTTGGACATGAGGTTGTGGAGGTATAAATCCTTCTCTTTTATTTTATTTCTATTAGATATTTCTTTTAAAGTTTAATTAGATTTAATCTATTAATTCTATTTACTACTTTTAAAATTCAAGTTAGGGTTTGAAAAATCAAGTTGTGATTTTTATTAATTAATGAGGGTTATAATCACTAGTTTAACATATTTAGAAGTGGAAATTCTTATAGGGATGATATGTTGTAAATTGTTAACCTAAAATTGATTTAATTATACTTTTTAGCTAACTAGTTTTTTATAAAATATGTTTATGGGTAATATAAAATTCCAATTAAGATTTCTATCATTAGATTGTAGTTTTAGTGAGCATATTAACATGTTAATGGAAAGAAAAACTTAGTTTGATCACTAGATTCAATTGATAATTGGAAAATAGTAATAAAATGCTATTATTTTGTTAACTAGATTTTGGAAAATTCTAAATAAAAGGGATTTAAAATATAATATTGGTTTCATTATATCATTATCATCATAAATTGTGGTTTAAGTCATTAATTTATGCAAAATCATATTTTGAGGTGGAATTGTGGTATTTTGCTTGGAAAATGTTGAAAATTGTTAAATGTTGTAAACTAGAAATTTCAAATTTATATAAATTTGTGTAATAAAAATATAGTAATGGTTTGTATAGTCTAGTAATGCTATTTAATGAGTTTTATGACCATTAGTTTCATTTAAATGTCAAGTTTTGATGAAAAACGGTATATTGGCATTTTCGGGTTTTTGCGAAATTGGACAGTTTGATAGATTTTAGGGTTTCGATGGATTTAATCGTGTTTTATGGTATAAGTAATGTGTTTTTAAACTACAAGTTGTTTGATGATGTTATCTCGATCCATCGGAGTTTGTACGCCGATATCGAGCGGTATTTGGTTCTTTTGCGTGGACGGGACATAGGTTTTAACCTATGCTTGTTCTTTGTATCGTTTGACTTTTGTATGTGATTCAGTTTACGATGCTATTTAAATGTTTGCGTCTAGGTACCCCTCACGTGGACTGCGGGCGATGAAGAGGAGGATGGCGGCACTGTCTTCGGCAGACATGGACCAGGTGAGTAGATGTATATCTACGGGGGGAAGTCGGGTGGATGGCGTTTAGCACCCCCGCAACGTAGAATAGGAATAGTACTTAGTGACATTAGGAAACCCGATGTGACCCTAGATTCTTACCGAGCAGGACCCTAGTAATGACCCTAGGCGGGGCTAGACTGATTTAGGAAAACCATACCTGAGGATGAATACTTTGGGAAAGGTTCGTAGGTTTCTGATAGAAACATGCACACACACACTAAAACTTGACTTGGCGTATACGTATATGTGTGTATATATATAAAACTAGGTATAGGTGTATATATATACACCACACGTATATGGGATTCATTGATGTGATATGATATCCGAGGTATGATGAAACAGTATAACTGGGCTTGATGCCGTGATTCTTGACTATACAGTCGTAATAAAGTGTTAGCGGATCATTAGAGAATGAGATAATGAACATGCATATATAAATTATAAAGAGTGGTGGTGATATTGATGTACATGGGACGCTAGAATAGTACCCGGACTGTAACTGGTGACTGATCACAATATGATATATGTATAACTTGATTACGACATGATATTTCTGAGGATAAACTAATGATGCTTATCATGATGACATTACACGAATGAGGAGACACCTAGGAGATACTTGACCGTACCCCGATATTAGGATGCCGTACGATGGATTTTACCGTACGAGGCTTAGATTTGATGATTGATCCGCACTCTTGATTCGAGGAAGCCGTACTACGTACGTGACGCTATTGAGGCGGGATCGCCGACTATTAGAGATATTGATTAAGACCTTAGGTAGACTCTAGTTTCTTACTGACTAGTCTATTAGGTTTAATTCCTTAGGATGTTAGATGGACACTGGGTTAGGTTCGACTCACATAGTGGTAGTTGTACTCGTATCTCGCAGAGGAGTGGATAATGCACATCTGTATTTACATTCATACTGTAATCATCATGGTGCATGTTCTTTTATATGTTGCTATAATCAGTATAAACTTTACCTGTTAGGACACCAGCACTATTACCGATGATGCGCATATTCCACGCACACTTATTTGCCGGCTCACACACATCATCATCGGTAATTGCTATGTCACGTACACTTTAGATCATATTGTCTTTTATGGATAGAATCAGTTAGCAACTAGACAGATATAATATTGTGATTATTTTCTGACATTAGTATAAGACATGATATTTATTACTTAGACATTCATGCATTCATATTTCATGTTATCGCACAGTAGTATGGGCATATGCTGACACTTATCATATACTTACTCATGATTTTGAGATTTGGATTTCTATGAGATTTCTGGATTTTTTGGGGAAAACCGCAAAAATATATAAAAACTTCTCTCTCTCTCCTCTTCTCTTTTTAAATAAGATGCGGTTTTCTCGTGATGTATGAGTCGTCCGCCATGAGTATTTCATGTTTTCTTTTGGATTTCGAGACCCGATTCGAGGAGTGGATGAACCGTCTTGGGTACATGGTGGGCCCGGTATGGTACCCCGGGGCAAGAAGATCGAGTTGTAGACGATGAGCCTGGCAGGGGAAGGCTACCTACCGGTGATGTCTGGCGCGGCGGATATCCGGAGGATACCGACCGTTGTCGTGAGATTTGATGATATGGGCCGATCCGGACTGACGGAGCCCGAGATATTGAGACTTGAGATTACATGTGTTGTGTCGATGTTTGACACGGATTTCCATGGGTTTCATTATTGAGATTTCAGATTCTTATACACATTCTACTATGATAATAGCTAAAGATTTCTTATACATATATATCTGGATTTCAGGATTTGTTACTTTACATTCATGGTGTATGCATTTCATTCATATGACATAGTATTATATGAGGTGCTGACACGACACGGAGTAGTTGCACTTACACGTAGTATTACCCTGCTATTACTAGATGTTTGGGATACAGTAGTGTATTATTATGACCTAGGATAGCGTCGTGCATTCGATTTCTTTTCGTAGATGTCTTCTACTCACGAGTTGGCAACTCACCCCCGTTGTGCCAAATTCTTTACAGGTTCGATGTACAGGTTTCCGTGGCAGCTTGTTGGCACATCTTTTCTTCAGGGTGATTTGCACGGTAGGTTGGTTCACTTGTATCCGAACCACCATTGTACTTTTATTCATTCATTTGTATCTAGTAAGCTCCATCAACCATACTTGTATTACTTGATAAGTTTATTGGACCGTCTTTTATTTCGACCTTAGAGTCGCGCATGTATTATTCTGATCTGGTGGTTTTGTTTTCTTTTGAGTTTTGAGCCTCGCCTATTGGCGTTGTATATTATTGTGCTTGTTGTGGTTGTTTCCGCCTGTTGGCGTTGGTGCTAGCTCCCGTTTGGGGATGCTTTTTCTTGTTTATGTATATTATACTTGTTGTACCCGTTTGGGGGCCAGTTTTTATAGAGGAGACTCTGCCGAAATTTTTGGGAAAATTGCTGATGCTTTTAAACTTGTTTTCTTTTTCTTCTTCTTCTTCTTCTATGGTTTAGATTTCTGGGCTTCGGCTTACTTAGGTTACGTGGCGCCTCTAGACGCTTCATAATCTAAGTGCCGGTCACGTTCCGTACTTTCGGGTCGTGACACTTAGTCACCTTTTTCCTTTTGGGAGTTATGCGCTTGAGAAGCTGCATACCTATTGAATAGGGTTCGAATCAAATCAATGCCTACCACTTCATATTTGATATGATAAGGGAAGAGCCCATGTCTTAAGCTAGTTTAGATTTGGGGTTGTCCAGCCTATGTCTGAAAAGTATAATCCGGACAAGCTCGAGGCAAGGTCTGTTATGTAGAACTGGAAATGTTCCAGCTATACAAACAACAGCAGATGATTTGGCAGAACCAAAGGATTCAATTGTTACCAACGAACCTCAGCCTCTCCGCCGATCTAGTAGGGTTCCTCACCCACCTGAGAGATACCTCGGTTTCTCTATGACAGTGGGAGCGAGAGTTGCATCATGAGATGATGACCCAACTAGTTTCGAGCAGGCCATCGAGAGTGACGACTCTGTAAGAATGGCTGGATGCTTAGTGATCTGAGATGGAATCCTTATACACCAACAAAGTATGGACTTTGGTTGCTATATCTGAAGGGTTAAATCCCCATCAGGAGCAAGTATATCTTGAGAAGATTACTTGGTGTACATGGAAGAGTTGATACTTTCAAAGCTAGACTTGTTAAAGGTTTACATCATTGACCAGGTATGGATGATGATGAAACCTTTTCTAAGTAGCTATGCTTAAGTCCATCCAGATCCTACTTGCCACGGCTACATACCATGACTACGATATCTGGTGGTTGGGTGTCATGACAGCTTTTCTAAATGATGTTTAGAAGAGAGTGTCTATAAGTACACAGCCAGAGGGCTTCGTAGACAGTGGGAGCAGCGGAAACGTGTGCAAGATGCTTTATAGGATAAAGCAGGCATCGCGGAGATGGAACATCTGTTTTGATGAAGCCGTCAAAGAAGTTGACATCATCAAAATGGTAGATGAACCTTGTATAAACAAGAAGGTAGTAGGGAGTATGGTGACGATCCTCGTAGAGTACGTGGATGACATACTCTTGATAGGGAAGAAGTTTCCTATGCTACGCTCGATCAATCTCCGCTTATCACAATGATTTTCCATATAGGATCAAAGTGATACCTACTAAATCCTGGATTTTGGATCTATGAGATAGATCTAATTGGATGTTAGGAATACTCACTAGCTGTAGTGAGATGGTATCAATCGACCCTGGGGAGAATCATTGGAATGGTTCCAGGGTGATAAAGACGACTGAATGTCAGTCACAGGCATTGTCTTTACCCTCAGTAAAGGGACGGTATGTTGGAAGAGTTCCAAGCTAGATACCGTGACATACTAGACGATAAAGGCACGATACATCGCTACTTAAGATGCTACCAAAGAGGCTGTTTGGGTGTATATTGGTTCATAAGATGAACTATGTTCCTCCCATTGTGTGACAATGGAGTTGTGGCTTATGCCAAGGAACGCCGGTCCCATCAGTGATCCAGACATATTCTAAGGCAGTATCACTTGATCATGGAGATGGTTGATCTCCAGGGAGATCGAGGTTAGGAGAGTAGACTCAGAGGACAACACAGCGGATCCACTCACAAAGGCCTGTTCCCAGAGAGAGATTTTTATGGGATGGTTGAGTATGAGATACTGCAACCACTGCTATCAGATGGCCCTAGTGCAAATGGGAGATTGTTAGTTATATGTATGCCCTAGAGGCCATTACTATACATAGGATGTATATTGTAGTGGATGCTGGGACATATATAGGGAGGACTTTCTTACTCGACATGATAGTATGCTATCTGGTTGATCTTTACCTTAACGTGTATGCTGATTGTCTCTCTGTTACATGTTGGTAAAGCCCTTAGGATGTGTGCTTGACTACCTGGACTATGATGCGGA
Source organism: Agapanthus africanus (assembly GCA_030015575.1). NCBI lineage: Eukaryota > Viridiplantae > Streptophyta > Magnoliopsida > Asparagales > Amaryllidaceae > Agapanthus > Agapanthus africanus. Next base: position 402,546,318 of record CM057337.1, on the reverse strand, counting down.
TCATACTAGTGGGGACATGGTAGTCCATAAGTACATCCTTCAAAGTCCCTAGTCGTGGGTGTATCGAGACGGGGCATCGATATACCAGAGTAGACTAGCGTATACCTTCTCGACCCATACAGATGGGCGATGGATGATCCCATATCCATTGGTGTTTGACATCAGAGATGATATACGGGTGCTCAGTAGAGACTGGGTACACTGGACGGACTCGCCGAGAACTCCCAGATGCTATTATACCTCACGTCAGATGGCAGTTCTCTGGTGACACTGGTATAGAGTAGTCTGTTGACCCGAGATCGTCATAGAGTCTTGTGTGGTTCCCACTGTGCTTTGATTTCCATCTTACCACGTACAAGAGGGCGTGCAAAACGGTGGTTTTTGGGTACAGTCCCGAGTCACATGGAGGCAATGAGCGATAGGAGGGGATTCGTCTCTCCCGGTATAGGGGGTTGATGTTGCACTGTGTTCGATTGGCTATAACAGGAAATCCCTGGCCAGGGTTGCTGAGATTTACTGGTAAGTGTTACCAGCAGTATCTCGAATTGTTATAGACCTCATATCGACACGACTTATCGAGCTATTGGGGTCTGACGTTTACCACCCCTAGGCGAGATATGCGACATATCAGACGATCAGACCGGACTGTACGGTAGTGTTACTGGTTGGATTCACAGGAGTGTGAGCGGGCTTGCTCGTCGATCTTCTGATCGCTCAATACCCGGGTGGCCGTTACGTTTAGCAGACCGCTTGCGGCTTGTGGATGTTTGATATGATCATCATCTGCTGCCGGCGTATTGACGAGTCTTTAGAGTCCTACACAGAGGTTTCCTGGCTCAAGCGAAACGAAATAGGAGCGCATATGAGATATGTGCGGGACCGAGAATAATGCGTGTATGTGATACCGTATTTCATTCTCGCGATGAATGTGTCGAATGGTTATATGCGATATAACCTAGTTATCGAATCGAGGGTTGATTCGATAAGCCGATACATTCGATACTAGTCGGTTATATGCGATATGACCGGATCGTTAAATCAAGTGTTGATTTAATGATTTAATGCATAATTATATATTTGATATATTACTTTGCGTTAACTAGTATCGGTTCACTTAAGATGGATTTTCTCACTCGGATGTGCGCATTGTATATGCGATATACTTTTGTGCACTTGTTTGTATCATGTTTGATGATACATGTTAACTTGGTTAAGTGTAAAGATTAAACCATGGTTAAGTTAATGATTAGGGTTTTGATTATCTTATTTATTTATTTGTTTTGGATAAGATAAAGAAAGAATGGTGGCTTTGTTTGTTTGTTTGTTGAAGTTTCATGAACCTTTGACTTAGTCACCTTTCTTGTCTTCATTCTTAACCCTAACCATTTAAGCAAACCATGGTCTATTCTCTACACTTAACTAGAGTTAGGTTATGATAAGTATGGAGATAATTTATCCTTTTGAATTAACTTATCATAACATTTCTTCTTCTTCTTCCTTGAACTCAAGAAGAAAACCTTAAGCTCCATCAATGGTGATTGATGGAAATGAGTGAGAAATCCAATTCTAAAGTTTACCCACTTCCTATTTCTTCATCCTCTACCTCTTGCCAAGAAGTAGAGTGTGTTTCCTTCACAAGTTATCGTGGCTTGGTGAAGGTGGAGCTTGATCTAGCGATGCCTCGACGTAGATCATCTTCGGCACGAAGCCGACGACCTTGCCCACTCGTTCTCCTATGAAGCCGACGCTAGAGCCCGGATTTGATTTGGACAGCGGAGAGGACCTCTTCTCGGAGCCGTGGAGGTGGAGGACCGGATCTACAAAGGTTGTATTTCCGTTCCTTATAGTTAAAGTAGTTAACTAGTTGCTTTTTCGCCTAGACATCTAGCCAACGATCCGTATTAGGGTCTCTCGGCACCGATAAAATTTTATATTGGCATGTCCGATGCCTTGTGAGACCTCATTAGGGTGCCTAGGAACCCTACAATGTATAATAATGGCCTCTAGGGCATACATATAACTAACAATCTCCCACTTGCACTGAGGCCATTTGTTATAATATCTCATACTCAACGCCCCATAAAAATCACTCTAGGGAAAGGCCTCTATGAGTGGATCCGCCGTGTTATCCTTTGCGTCAACTCTTCTTACCTCGATCCCCTGGAGGTCAACCATCTCCCTAATCAGGTGATACTTGCCTTAGAATATGTCTGGATCGCTGATGGGACCGTGTAAGGCTATGCCAGTACCCCGGCCATTAATTCGTGGCCAAACGCGGAACAAAAACTTTATAAATCCGGCGATAACGGAACCCTAATCGACGGATCGTACCATTAACCCTATACTGGTTAACTGTAAAGAGTTTAGAGAGGTTATACCATTCGATCCGTGTCCTTTAGTCTTCGACCTTTGTCCCAAGCTCGTTGCGGCTGCCTCGAACACGTTCGCTCTCCGGTCACTCTCTTCGAAATGGATCCACGTCGACGATTAGTAATACGGGCTCCCGCTTCAAAACCGAAGCAACTCGGGCATCCAGTTTTCTAGCCTAGATGCACAAGATGAAGTAGAGAGCATGTGTGAATACTTTGCCTTAAAACATCCATGGATTCTCAACTCATGAGAGGGTATAGATGAAGGTGAAGAAAAAGCCATTGGATGGAGAGTGTGAGCTCAAGACTAGGGCTTAAGAAAAAAAATAAGTAAAGAAAAGTTCCTGCTCTTTTCTTGAGTTGCTTTGGCTTGATGTTTTTATCAGTATTATATTGGTGTGAGTAATTTCCAACTAAAGAAAAACCAAGCCTTGAAAAAGATCCGCCTCTACACACAAAATATCTCACTCACAACAATATCCCAACCAAAACAAAAACCTTCAAGTCACAATGAATGCACAATGCCAAGACTTGCAATCACACTTTCCAAATAAACATTAAACTAAATGTTTAAGTCAAAAAAAGAAATGGCATTTTTAAAAGTAAACTCATAACGAATTATAAGAATACCCCTATCTGTATATATATACCTGCATCCGTATTCCGAATGAATACGAATACAACGAGACGAAAATTATCGAACAATATAATACTAGGATCCGGCTTAAACCAAAGCCCACTAGTATTATCTGTCCGATCATGATCCGTGCACAAGTGAACGTATATGATCGAAACCTACTATAAAACCATACGGCCTCTACAACGTTTCGCCAGACCAGGAAAACCCTCTGTGTGGGACTCTAAACACTCGTCAATACGCTGGCAGTAGTTTTAACCACAAGCACGTCAGTGGCAATATCTGTACGTAACGGCTACCCAGGTATTGAGCGAAAGGGAGGCCGACGAAAAAACTCATCCTGAAACCTTACTGATCATAACAGTGACAATAACCGTGCAGTCCGGTCCGTTTGTCTATGAGTATCGCATATCGAGTCTAGGGGGGTGGATAAAGTCAGACCCTTAATAACTTGATATTTAGTGTCGGTATGAAACCTATCACCAACTTAGAAACTGTTGGAGATAGTGTCCTCAGAGTCAATTATTAGATCACCGGCACATGATTGCAATGATTGAGGGAGGACCTATCCCGGTAGGACAGTCTTACTCAAGATGATAGTATGCTATCTGGTTTATCTTTATCATCGTGTACTGCTTTAGGTGACCTAACAGGTCCCTATTGCACGTTGATGGAGCCCCTAGGATTCTTGCTTAACTGCCAGCAGTATGAGGGTGATCATATGCGTGGGAGCTGGTAGTCTATAAGCACATCCTTAAAAGGTCCCTAGTCGTGGGAGTTTCGAGACAGGGCATCGATACTCCAGAGTAGACTAGTGTATACAGTCGAGACCCCGACGAGGGGCGGTGGCCGGTCTCACAAGCCACTGGTGTCAGTTGGTTCACCTAAGATGTATACAGGTGCTCATTGGGTTATGACTACACCGGACAGGACTCGCCGGGAACATGCTAGTTGGTCTTATACCTGACGTCAGATAGCAGTTCCCTGGTGACATGTATACAGGTTAGTTCATCGACCTGAGATCGTCATTTGTCTCGTGTGAGTTCCCACTGTACTTTGATTACTACCCTACCACGCTCAAAGGAGACGTGCAAACAGGTTTTAGTTGGGTACAGTTCCGAGCCACATGGAGGCAGTGAGCCGATCTGCAGGGGTTCGTCTCTCCCGGTATTGGGGGTGAGGTCGCGCTGTGTCTAGGAGAGCCCTTACACGAAGTCCTTGACCAAGACAGGAGATTTACTGGTTGGTATTCCAGTAGTATCTCAGGGTGTTCTGGGCTACACTCCGACACGACTTATGCCGCTTTTGGGGGTCTGACTTTTACCAACCCCCTAGGCCCGCCATGCGATGCTCATAGATGAACGGACCGGACTGTACGGATATTGTCACTGACAGGCTCATCGACGTCCTTTTTGGTCAATACCTGGTAGCCCGTTACGTATAGGCTAATATCTCTGACGTACTAGTGGTTAAATTCACAACCAAAGTATTGACGAGTCTTTAGAGTCCCCCACAGACCGTTTTCCCAAGTTTCGGGCGAAACGCTGTAAAGGACGTATAGAGATATGGCAGGGTTCGATCAGATGCGTGCGGTATTACACGGATCATGATCGGACGGAATTTACTAGCGGGCTTTGGTTTAAGCCAGATCCTAGTAGAGCACAGTGTAGATTTGTCTCAGTGCATTTGTATTCGGTCGGAATACAAATTCGGGTATGTATATACAGTAGCGGGGTTTCCTGTAATTTATTACGGGATCAGTTTTCTGAAGTTGCCAGTTTGCTTTCCGTTTCGGCCATTTTTCTTTGTATCTTACACTGGCCGAAAAATGGTGGAGGTGGGCTTATTTGCATTTGTGCAAATTAGCATTGTGGAGGGTATTCTTTGGATTTTGTTGTGTCATCATGGTTGCACCATCCCTTGACTTTCTTGACTTCATGATTGCTTGACTTGATGATGTGAGATGATTGTTGAGTGTGGACTTTGGCTTGTGATCATTTTATTCTCTAATGATCACTCATTATTCTCTCTCTTTGATTATTGGCTCACCTCATTCACACTCCCACTCTCATTGCTCTCCTCTCATTCATTCAAGGAGCCAAGCCATGGCCGGCCAAAAAGAAAATGGGGGCTGAAATTTCTTTGTGGGGACTTTTGGTTCTCTCATGCTTGCAAAAATCCCCAAGTTCATCTCAAAAATTCCATATATCATTCCTCCACTTATATGGCAACTTCCACAACCCCAAAGAGACATAAGTTTTACAGTTAACCTACAACAATTCTTGGGCACGTCAGCTTGCCAACTTCGTGCCTGAGTTGCCTCGGTCCAGAGGTGGGAGCCCGTAAAAGAAGCCCGCGACGTGGTGCCCTTCCGGCGAGGAGGTGGAGACCGGACATTCCGCGGGAGATCGGGACGACGATGAGAAGACCGAAGGACACGGATCGCTCGGTATATCTCTCTACCCGTTCTTTAGTTAGCTAGAATTAGTTTAATGGCCCGATCTGGGATTTTTGTGCGCGGTGGTGCCGGTTCAAAGTTTAAAGTAAATTATCGATTTCGCATTTTGGCCTCGGAAAGACGGCCGGGGCGCTGCCGTGCACTTATACTGGTAACAGTGCCACGCCATTAACCTAGTCTAGCTTGGTCTAATGTGTTTACACTTTCGATCGAACAAAATTCCAACAACCGTATTTTCATTTGCATCAGTTTCTGTCGAAATTTTTTTAGCTCGAAATTTTTTTCAGGTTGTTGCAGAATACTGTGCAGGGAAGTCTAAGCACTCTGTGAAAATTTGGTCTCGTAATCTTACCATACCACCGCGGAACCGCGGCCAAACCCATGCTTGGGCCGCGGTTCCGCCGCCACTTTTACAGTTCGGTGTACTAAATTTTAACAGAGAGCTCCTGTGTAGGAAATGTGGGTTTTGGAATATTCTTTTTGGGCTCAGAATTTCTTTTAGTGCTACAGTAGTACTTGGGGGCCCACTTAGGAAAATTTGATCGATCGAAAATTTTAAACACATTAGTTCACAGTATTTACATTAATCTGCGACCGTGAATGTCACTTGATCGGTAAATCCTGTCTAACTGCTATAGCCCGGTTAGACGGATTTGCGAACGTGACATTCACGTTGATGTTCTATGATTGTGCTGTGATGTTGCGGATTGGTCGTGGGGGATAGCATGGATGCAATGTTAGTACAGATTTGGTTGTATTATGTACATTTGTATTGCGGGGCGAGCGTCCGACATGTGGACTGCCGTCACTGCCTGTTTGTATTATTCTTTTGGGGCACGACCGGGTCGAGGTCGTTGTACCCGTTATATGTATATTTTACTTTCTGTACTGGGATTACCCCACGGAGGGGTGCACGGATAGCCGGGTTCTAGAGGGCAACGAGCCCGCATCTCATGGTATTGAGACAGAGGGGGCTTCACTCTAGAATTGGCAGGCTATTCGCCGCACTCGTAGGGGGTACAGGTTGACCCAGGAGGGGTGCCCAAGTTACCGGATTCCGTGAAGTGCTGGGTCGTCCATTCACGTTGCTGAAAGGGGCTGCCTCGCTTCAGGTTTTGGCCGGTAACTTGCCGCGCCCGTAGGGGTCTAGGATTTCATTGCACAGGCTATCCAAACGACCAGGGGAACGTCGGGTTTCAGCAGCGGCTTTGTGAAACCCGGGGATCCGAGATATCTGTATTGTTCTGTGATGCTGTACATTTCTGTGATGTTGCATTTTATCACACCTTGAGCGAAATATTATATATTGATATATATACTAGTAGATGTTGTATATGTGTTGCATCCGCGCTAGTCCAGTCCCCGCTCTGTCGTTGGTTAACTAACCTAACGGGTAATGACGGGACCCAGTGGTGAATGCGGATGGCATATACGTATGTCATTATTTTCGTTCTTTATTGGTGTGATCAATTGATGGGACTGCATTGATTCGGATCAATGCAAGTTAAACAAACCTATTCTGATGTTGTTGGAGCAACTTTTCAAAAAGCTGTTATTGCAAGGACGTTCTCTTTTGTTTTGCATAGTGGTATTCAGTTGGAATATCCTGCTCCTCAGTCGACGAGGCAAGGGCCGAGACCCCTTCACCGGGAGTGACCCCTTGGACAGAAGTTTGCGTCAGGGCAATAGCTTCACTATAGTCATTTACTTTTGCTTTGCATCGTGGTATTCAGTTGGAATATCCTGCACCTCATTCTACGGGGAAATAGCCGAGATCCCTTCACCTGGAGTGACTTCTTCAGCAAAGGTTTTCGTCACTAAATTTTTATAAAGCTATCCAGTTCCTTCAACGATATCAAGTTCATTACGTTAAAGGTTTTCGCCAGAAACCATTCATAGCCCTCCGTCGTTTCATATGAATAGTCAATAAGTATTCAAGCTGTATATGTTGGCCAAAGTCAAGGCACAGTGATTGGTAGCTATTGGGTATTCATATGCAGCATAGATAGATGCGTTGATTTGGGACAGTCGTACTACTATTTTGGCCAAAGTCAAGGGTATGTACGGGTGGGTTCAAATTAACCTGGAGAATGACGGGTAGAACTTGACATGTGACTTATGATATGTTGGCCAAAGTCAAGGTCATAAGAGCATGGGGCAAAAATCACATCGGGAGTTTCAAAAGAAACTGAAACTTGCCAGATATGCGCGTACCTTCTGGAGTGTGATAACGTGAGCGAAGTCCGTCACGTTATCATGCGATGATAGTTGGATCCCGATTCCCACTGATGAGTTGGTTTACTCCTCGGGTGATCCCGACTAATTCATCTTTCAGGTTTGGGGAAGAATTTGACGGTACAGTGGGAGGTTTCCAGATTAGATAAATTGGTAACCATTCTGATCTAGGTTAGAGTGCACACTGAGTGTTTCTTTTCTCTCTCTCTTTGGCAGCGACCATTGACCCGACCCTAGACTATGACTCTGTGACCAAAATTAACTGAACCTTCTTAAACACTGTCTTTTAGATTGTCAGAGTTGCAAACCTCATTGCCACTCCTACTTTTACCCTTTTCTCCAGGACACCCCGTATTACTACGAACGTCCACTTCCATTGGACAAAACCATCGTATGGTTATATACGAACTCGAAGGAATTTATTCGAGGATGGTTTCCGGTTCTGGAGAAAACGAATAGGACTATTCAGTTGTCTTTTCCTTTTACCTTCTCTCTGGTTGCGAGTACTGCTTGGTTTAAGAGATAGTACACCTATTACACAAATTGGATAGTCTTCTTCCAAACCATAGGCAGGTGCGGACCGGTAGGGAATGAAGAAAACCAATTAGCCTAACGATGGTGTACAGAAGGTATTATGTAAAGACAAAGAAATGGATTAGAAGGAGGGCAAAGTAAATTGCGACTGATATTCACGACCAAACCAGGTATTTCATTACCACTCCCACTTCACCTTTGTATTTCTCCAGGACACTCCATATCACTACGAAGATCCACAGTTTATTGGATACTCCATCGTATGGTTATATACGAACTCGAAAGGAACTTGTTCCAGTTCGGGGATGGATTCTGGTTCAGGAGAAATAGGAATAAGGTTTATTCGGTTGTCTTTTATCCTCATCTTCTCTCGCATTGCGAGTGCTCGTAGGATTAGGACAGTACACCTATTATGCTTATTGGATAGTCTTCTTCCAAACCATAGGCTGGTGCCGAACGGTTGGGAAGGAAGAAAACTATTTAGCCTAAAGGGGTGTACAGAAAGTAAAGACTAAAGACATATGAAGGGATGTGAAGAGATGGTATGGAAATATACAGTTATAGTTGTGAATCTGGATAATGGAAGAGGCATTACTAGGAATACCAGAATACCCTATCAAAACATTTTAATGTTTCAGTTTCACTGTGTACTGTTAAAAGAAAACTGATTTCCCAATTAGACACTTGCTCCAGGGTATGTATGTACCAGGTTTGATTCTCATATCTGTATGGTTTTACAGATGATGAGTGGGAGTAAGTTATTGGGAATTAGGTGATTATCCTCATTATATCGGAATTCGTTGTAATTGGTGATATTTGAGGAAGTCACGGGGGTTGTTTGCCGGACGACAAATATTTGGTTTTGAATATCCGTCGTTATGCACCAATTTCAAATTGATATATCTGTACGTCTATTTTCATAGAGTGAGATATACCTTTTTGAAATTATGTCTATGACATTTACCTATATCAGTGGATGGTTAGGTAAGGAGCATTAAGCGGTGTAATTCTTCATAACCATAAGTACAGTTTTCAACGTACGACACACAGGGAATGAGTTATTAAACTCAAGGGACTTATACAGAGTATTGTATGTTGTCCAGTGTCCATTAGGACAGAGGGGTTGGTCCTCGTACTATATTCGGTTTACTTATGACTTCTCTAGTTTTTAGACAAGTGTTTCGTAGAAACGCAAGGTCCGAATTTTGAGAAGTTATAGGTATATGAATAAAGTAGAGAACCAAGTATTGCAAGTATCAGGATTCTTCAAGGTGATCGAAGATGTAGATACCTGTGTGTGGTATTCAGTTGATAGTAATGATTAAGAGAACTTGCTTCTCTTTCGGGTTACTCATAATTTGAAGCATTCCTAAGTTGAGTAACGCTGATAGGCCTCTTTCCATTTAGTTGACATGCACTGGAGATAGCTGCATGATTTGAATCTGGTTCAATTAAATCAGTGCCTTTGTTTCTATATTGGATATAGAACAGTTCATATCTTGACACTGTTAAGGTACGGGGAGTTGTCCGGCTTATGCTTAAAACCAGACTCCGGATAACTCAAGGCACGTTTCTGTAATGGCTGTTTGTGGGTTCACCCAGGCTATGACGAGGGTTGATTTTCTACCATCTGGAAGATCAATTGTGATATTGTTCTTGACTCGCCACAGTTTTAATAAAAATAGATTTTTTCAGAAAACAGTAGTGGGAGAATGGTAGAACTGGAAGTGATTCCAGAACCGCAAACGATTACTGAAGATTTGATAAAGAACTTAAAGATTCAATCTGATTTGACATTCCATTAGCCACTCCGCAGATATGGTGGGTAACCTCAGGCAGCCGAGAGGTACTCCGGTAGCCTCAAGGACGGTGACAGGGAGGTTCTTGTTTACCCAGACTTTCCATTGCTGTTGTTCCAGACAGTGAGACTCGGCAGGAGGATGAGTAAAGCGTCGTTCTAAACTGGCTTTAGAAGTGCACGTGTATATGACTCTGCCAGAGAGTTGTCATATTCAGTGGGAGCAGCGGAAGCATTGGTGGATAGGTGGCTTATGTCTATTTATAGACTAAAGCAGATATAGCGGAGATAGATTATCTATTTCTGATGTGATAGTCATAGGTTTGACTTCATCAGAATAGGGGATGCATCTGTTAAGAAGGTAGTAGGGTGTGATGTCCTGGTATTTGGACGACATATACAGAGTAGGAAGTAATATTCCTATACTACGATCGGTTATTCATTGGTTGTCACACAGTGGTTTCTCCACATAGGACTAGGATATTATATCAGACATTTTGGTTACTGGATCTATGTTTTTAGATCTACATTTGGGAGGTGTCCCAATCAGGGTACTTTACAGCATTCTATAGGTATTTAGAATGGACGACTCCTGGCACGGTAGTGTACCTGTAGGTGATGGAGTCACCCTCTCTAAAGGTGTCTTACAGACTAAAGAGGAGAGGGATGTGCATGATTGGCAGATCACTTACTTAGGCAATTGAGTCAATCATGAGATGTCAAGTACCACACCAGATGTTGTTTTTGCGGTAGATGTTATAAGTTGATATTAATCCAATCCTGGAGAAACACTCGAAAGCAGTTTTAGAACATAAGTGGATGTTCTAGGGATATGATAACGACAGCCTCTTTCGGGAGACAGTTATCATTCCTGGCTTCCAAGATGACCTGGACGACAGGGTGGCCGTCAGAGTTATAGTTTTCCCTCTGAAGAGGGGCAGTATTTTGGACAGGTGATCCAAGCAGATACTAAGGGAGGCATGGCGCAGGATACTGATTAAGTTCAGTTGACGATACAGTCTAAGAAGTTTGGATTTGGAGTTCATTTATGAACTAGGTTCAATCAGACATCCAGACACATTCTAAGACAGGTATTGCTCATTTTGGGAGATGGGTTTCTCCGCGAACTTGAGATATAGAGAGACATAGAAAGAAACATCAATGCGGATCCGCTCACTGAGTCTATTCCTCGAACGCTATAGTTTCGCAAAAGGGTTTTGTGAGACTGACTAGTAGAGGAGTTGGGTGTTCGGTATCATACGGGCTGTGAGTATGCGACATCGAAATAATTAGCCTTGAGTGCAAGTGGGAGATTGTTGGAGATTGTGCCCTCAGAGTCAATTATTAGATCACAGGCACGTGATTGCAATTATTGAGGGAGGACCTATGCCGGTAGGACAGTCTTACTCAAGATGATAGTATGCTATCTGTTTTATCTTTATCATCGTGTACTGCTTTAGGTGACCTGACAGGTCCCTATTGCACGTTGAAAGAGCCCCTAGGATTCTTGCTTGACTGCCAGCAGTATGAGGGCGATCATATACGTGGGAGCTGGTAGTCTATAAGCACATCCTTAAAAGGTCCCTAGTCGTGGGAGTTTCGAGACAGGGCATCGATACTCCAGAGTAGACTAGTGTATACAGTCGAGATCCCGACGAGGGGTGGTGGCCGGTCTCACAAGCCACTGGTGTCAGTTGGTTCACCTAAGATGTATACAGGTGCTCATTGGATTATGAGTACACCGGACAGGACTCGCCGGGAACATGCTAGTTGGTCTTATACCTGACATCAGATAGCAGTTCCCTGGTGACATGTGTACAGGTTAGTTCATCGACCAGAGATCGTCATTTGTCTCGTGTGAGTTCCCACTGTACTTTGATTACTACCCTACCATGCTCAAAGGAGACGTGCAAACAGGTTTTAGTTGGGAACAGTCCCGAGCCACATGGAGGCAGTGAGCGGATCTTCAGGGGTTCGTCTCTCCCGATATTGGGGGAGAGGTCGCGCTGTGTCTAGAAGAGCCCTTACACGAAGTCCTTGACCAAGGCAGGAGATTTACTGGTAGGTATTCCAGTAGTATCTCAGGGTGTTCTGGGTTACACTCCGACACAACTTGTACCGCTTTTAGGGGTCTGACTTTTACCAACGCCCTAGGCCCGCCATGCGATGCTCATAGACGAACGGACCGGACTGTACGGATATTGTCACTGACAGGCTCATTAGGGTGTCAGGATGAGTTCGCTCATCGACGTCCCTTTTGGTCAATACCTGGTAGCCCGTTACGTATAGGCTAATAGCTCTGACGTGCTAGTGGTTAAATCCACAACCAAAATATTGACGAGTGTTTAGAGTCCCCCACATACCGTTTTCTCAAGTTTCAGGCGAAACGCTGTTGAGGCCGTATGGAGAAATGGCAGGGTTCGATCAGATACGTGCGGTATTGCACGGATCATGATCGGACGGAATATACTAGCGGGCTTTGGTTTAAGACAGATCCTAGTATAGTACAGTGTAGATTTGTCTCAGTGCATTTGTATTCGGTCGGAATACAAATGCGGATATATATATACAGTAGCGGGGTTTCCTGTAATTTATTACGGGATCAGTTTTCTGAAGTTTCCAGTTTGCTTTCCGTTTCGGTAATTTTTCTTTGTATCTTTCATTGGCCGAAAAATGGTGGAGGTGGGCTTATTTGCATTTGTGCAAATTAGCATTGTGGAGGGTGTTCTTTGCATTTTGTTGCGTCATCATGGTTGCACCATCCCTTGACTTTCTTGACTTCATGATTGCTTGACTTGATGATGTGAGATGGTTGTTGAGTGTGGACTTTGGCTTATGATCATTTTATTTTCTAATGATCACTCATTATTCTCTCTCTTTGATTATTGGCTCACCTCATTCACACTCCCACTCTCATTGCTTTCCTCTCATTCATTCAAAGAGCCAAGCCATGGCCGGCCAAAAAGAAAATGGGGGCTGAAATTTCTTTGTGGGGATTTTTGGTTCTCTCATACTTGCAAAAATCCCCAAGTTCATCACAAAAATTCCATATATCATTCCTCCCCTTATATGGCAACTTCCACAACCCCAAAGAGACATAAGTTCTACAGTTAACCTACAGCAATTCTTGGGCACGTCGGCTCGCCAACTTCGTGCCTGAGTTTCCTCGGTCCAGAGGTGGGAGCCCGTAAAAGAACCCGGCGACGTGGTGCCCTTCCGGCGAGGAGGTGGAGACCGGACATTCTGCGGGAGATCGGGACGACGACGAGAAGACCGAAGGACACGGATCGCTCGGTATATCTCTCTACCCGTTCTTTAGTTAGCTAGAATTAGTTTAATGGCCCGATCCGGGATTTTTGTGCGCGGTGGTGCCGGTTCAAAGTTTAAAGTAAATTTTTGCTTCCGCATTTTGGCCTCGGAAAGACGACCGGGGAGCCGCCGTGCACTTACAGAAACTACCGATCCTAGATCAGTAATTCTCGACTACCATGGCCAAGGATTTCTGGTGATGGCCATCCGTGCACACCGCGATATCAACCCCCAATACCGGGAGAGACAAATCCTTTGACGATCCGCTCACTGCTTCTATATGTCTTGGGACTATACCCGACTAAACCTGTCTGAACGACTCCTTTGAGCCGTGGTAGGGTAGTAATCAAAACACAGTGGGAACTCACACGAGAAAAATGACGATCTTAGGTCAATAGAATAACCTGTACACATGTCACCAGGGAAGTGCTATCTGACAATAGGTATTATACCATCTAGTATGTTCCCGGCAAGTCCGTCCGGTGTACTCATAACCCATTGAGTACCTGTATACAACTTAGGTGAACCAACTAACACCAATGGCTTGTGAGACCGGCCACCATCCCTCATCGGGGTCTCGATCTGTATACACTAGTCTACTCATGGAGTATTGATGCCCAGTCTCGAAACTCCCAGGACTAGGGACACTTTAAGGATGTGCTTATAGACCACCCAACTCTCACGTATGATCGCCATCATACTCCTGGTAGTCAAGCAAGATTCCTTTGGGCTCTATCAACATGTAATAGTGATCTTTAATATCACCTGAATAATGTACACAATGATAAAGTCAAACCAGATAGCATACTATCATCTCGAGTAAGACTGCTCTACCGGTATAGGTCCTCCCTCAATCATTCCAATCACGTGCCTGCATCCCAATAATTTGACTTAAGGGCAATATTGATACCGAACACCCAATTTCTCTACTAATCAGTTTCACAAAACTCGTTTGTAAAACTATTGTGTTCGAGAAATAGCCTCAGTGAGTGGATCCGCCCTAATGTTTCTTTATATATCTCTCTTTATCTCAAGTTCGCGGAGAAAGCCATCTCCCGAAATGAGCAATACCTGTCTTAGAATATGTCTGGATATCTGATGGGACCCAGTTCACAAATGAACTCCAAATCCAGTAAACATCTTATACTGTATCGTCAACTGAATTTAATCAGTATCCTGCGCCATGCCTCTCTCAGTATCCGCTTGGACCAACTGTCCAAATTACTGCCCCTCTTCAAGACGGAAAACTATAACTCTGATAGTCACTCTGTCATCCCGGTCACCTTGGAAGCCTGAAATGACAACCGTCTTCCGAAGGAGGCTGTCGTTATCAAATCCCTAGAACATTCACTTATGCTCATAAAATGCTTCCGAACGTTTCCCCGGGATTGGATTAATATATTAACTTATTGCATCTAGAGCAAAAACAACATCTGGTGTGGTACTTGACATCTCATGATTGACTCAATTGACTAAGCAAGTGATCTTCCAATCATGCACATCCCTCTCCCTTTAGTCTATAAGACACCTTTAGAGAGGGTGACTCCATCACCTGCAGGTACACCACCTTGCCAGGAGTCGTCCATTCTAAAACACCTTTAGAATACTGTCTAAGTACCCAGATTAGGAAACTACCCAAATCTAGATCTAAAACCATAGATCTAGTAACCAGAATGCCTGATATAATATCTATATCCTATATGGAGAAACCACTGTGTGACAAAAACAGTATAACCGATCGTAGTGTGGGAATTTCACTTCCTACAATGTGCATGTCATCCAAATACCAGGACATCACACCCTACTACCTTCTTAACAGATCCATCTTCTATTCTAATGAAGTCAAATCCAATGACTCTCACATCAAAAAAATTTGATGTAGCTCCGCTATAATTTCTTTAGTCTATAAATAGACACAAGCAATTTGTCCACTACGCTTCCGCTGCTCCCACTGACTACAACAATGTCACGTCCCGAAAGTACGGAACATGACCGGCACTTAAACTACGAACGTCTCGAGGCGTACGTAATCTAAATAAACCGAAAACCCAGAAATCCAAACCAAGAAAATAGTAGAGTGCAGGAAAAACAACTTAAAGCAAGTAATTTCAATAGCATAAGCCGAATTATGCGGTTTTTAAAACATCAAAATTTTACTGAAAATTTCGGCAGAGTCTCCTTTGTAAATACTGGCTCCCAAACGGGATACAACATGAATAGTATACGAAATCAATAAAAGGCATCCCCAAGCGGGAGCTAGCTCTTCGTCAATCGACGGTCACAACCACACAAGCAATATAATATACAACGCCAACGGCGAGGATCAAAAACTCAAAACCACCAGAAAAATAACGAGCGACTCTAAGGTCGAAAGAATAACCAACACTGGTCTCTATCTCAAAAAAAAATACATGTTTGGTTGATGGAATTTACTAGATACAACTGAATAATATCATACAAGGTAAATAATGGGGGTATGATACAAGTAAACCCACCTACTAGCAAATCACCCGAATGAAACTATGCCCGCAACGCCGTAAGGAAACCGGTACGGCAAACCTGCAAGAAACTGGGGCACAACGGGGGTGAGTTGCCAACTCGTGAATAGAAAAACATCTACGCACAGAAATCGCATAAATAACGCAATCCTAGGTCAATGATCATAATATATCCTCAAAATAAGTATATAACATGCAGCCTATAACAAGGCTAGGGTAAATATCTAACCCGAGTGTAATCTCATGTGCCCGTGTCAGTGCCTCAAGTAGCAATATATCATATGAATGAGGTATGAATGCATGAAACAGAATACATGTAAATGAAGAAACTGTTTTCATAAATTAGTGAGATTTCCTTCGTATTTTTAAACTGAGGTATCATAATGAAATCAGTATCAACAGTGTCTAGCATCGACACAAAACATAAATCTCACTGTCTCGAAATATCAATGTCTCAATCTCAATATCTAGGGCGCCGTCAGTCCAGACCGGCCCCTACCATCCATCTCAAGACCACGACGGTATCCTCTGGATATCCGACGCGTCGGGTAATATCACCGGTAGGTAGTGCTCCCCAGCCAGGCTCAACGTCAACACCACATTCCTCTTGCCCCGGGGTACCATACCGGGCCCACCATGTACCCGTGACGGTTCCTCCACTCCTCGACACGGATCTCCAAAACCACAGCAAACTCATGGTGGACGACACTTTACATCACTAGAAAACCGCACATTTTATATTTTAAAAGATCATAAGTTGTAAATTTTGCGGCTTTCCCCGAAATCCAGAAATATCATAAATCTCAAGAAATCATCACAAGTGCATATGTCAATGATAATGAACTAGGCATGAACAACTGAATAACAGTATGCATGAAGTGGTAGGTAATAACTACAATGTCTAATATGGCATATAGGGGAAGTACACTAATATCATGTCAACACTACTAGCTAACAATCTAAGTCAAGCAATTATATTCTCTAAAGTGTACGTGACATGGCAATTACCGATGAAGATGTGTGTGAGCCGGCAAGTAGGTGTACGTGGTACATACGCATCATCGGTAATGGTGCTGGTGTCCTAACAACATGATATCAATAATGGAATATGCAGCAAAATAAATATGCGAGGCAGAGCGAACAACAATAATGTGCGGGAGCTGAATACTAGACACAACGATAACTAATCTGCAATAATCTAATATAAATCCTACGAATGGTGCCTTTTGAAATAACACGAATCATGGGGTTTTGAAAATAGGGGCTACGGTGTTTTTATGAAAAGATACGTCATTTTTGAAATATCCGTAGATTCCCTTGAGCTGTCTTTAAAAATGCCCACGATTCGTTAGTTTTTGAAATAGGTAAGAAGTCTAATCTAATCTAACAACTACACTAGACTATACGGCTGAACTAACAAGCTGAACTACAGGTAAGGAAACCGCCTATCATCTGAGTCGATATATATACATACCTGTATATGTATAGTCGGTGATCCCGCCTCAATAATATCATATCCGATACCATATCTATAATCAGGCATCCCAAGTCAAGAGTGCGGATCAATCATCAATATAGCTCGTACGTAAATCCGTCGTACGGCATCCCAATCTGGGTACGGGTCAATATCACATTCTTCATACTATTCACCTGGTATCCTCTTTATCAAATATCATGATCGGGGTACCGATCTACGTCTAGTACCATACTGATACCGCCTACGTATGCATGGACGTGTGTGAAACACTACGTCAAGGACCCACTACAACGTCATGTTGTATCTAAGATACGAACCCTGCTATATCACCGATCTCACGGCCTCAAATCAAATCTCATCGACTCATTATAAATCCCAAGTACTATCATCCTCAATCCGTATGTGAACACATAGTCCCATACCCATGTGAACACATAACTATATAATCCCGTATAAGCGCAAATGAAAGAAGAAAGTATGCAAGTATGGGTGTGTGTGTGCATGTGTGGTGCGACCACTACTCTAGGGTTTCGCGACACCAAATCATCCAAGAACAACAAATATCTATATCATCGATAATATCAAACAAATTATAGTCAAAATATATATATATATATATGTGTGTATACGTATTCGTATACATCACCACGAACTGCGGGGGTGCTATACGCCATCCACCCGACTTCTCCCCGTAGATATAAATCTACTCACCTGGTCCTCGCTCGTCGGTGCCGACGTCGCCACGCGCTTGCTTGCCGTCTCGAAGTCCACATGGGGTACCTACATATCACAACGTATCGTATCACATAAAAACCCAATTCAAAATCGAAACGGCATACGAAAACTAAATCGGCACGCGTATCATGCATAGGTCAAAACCTATCGCCTACACATGCAAGAATAGTCAAACCAACCCTCGATGTCGATGTACGAACGTCAAACCATCGAGAAAAAAAACCAAACGCACCCCTTTGCGCATTCACAAACACTAATTATAATATGAAATAGGTTAGAATTCACAAAAACCTCAAACTCACTTTAAAAGCGATTTTTCCGAAAACCTAGTAAGCAAACTTTTCCATTTTTGTACAAAACTAAATGTTTTAATGATTTTAGTGGCTACAATGCTCACTAAATATCTTAACTAAGCCACCCAAACCATTACTAGATTTTAAACTTACTCATTTCCATAAATCCCAAAATTCTAGTTTGCAATTTAGCTTAAATAGTAAAATTCTAAAATACGATTTGCAAACTAGTTACTAGGTTTGATTTAACATGCCTTAATATGATAAATTACACACTTAAACCATGTTCAAATGATATACAACCCTAACTAGATTTAAATCTCACATATATATGCATTTCATAAAAACCTAGTTTACATAAAAGCTTATTTATTGCAAATCTTAAATTAACAAATTGCAACTAGCAACTAGATTAGGTTTTACATTCCCACAAGATGATAATCTACACTTGATTATCCTATTAGTGATGGTTAAACCCAAATTAGCTTCAAACCATACTCTTGAATTCTCAAATTAGCAACAAGAGCAAAATTAACACTTTAACAACTTAGCCTTAAGAAATTAACTAACTAATTAAGCAAAAATGGTTAGAATTTATACCCAATGAATTGAAGATCCACAAGCACACACATAGCCTCCCAAATTGGAATCTTGTTCCCTAGATCCATGCAATTTTGGCTATAGAGAAATGGGTAGGAGTCGGATTTTGATTTTGTGAGGGTTTGTGTTGATTTTTTTGTTGATTTTTTGAAGGAAAATGGAGGTGAAGGAAGATGGATACTTGGAGAAAATGGGGGGGCTGTTTCTGGCCGAAAATGGGGAGGGTGAGGTGAGTGGGAGAGTGAGAGAGAGAGAGTGTTGGTTTCAAAGTCAAAGAAAAGTCAAAAGCCCATTCTTATACATTCTTTTATCCTTTCTTTTCCTTTTCTTTTCTTTTCTATGAAATTCAAGTGGGGACCAAAGAGGGGCTGCTGAATTCAGCCATGGGGATGAGTGAATGGGGGTGTGTGGGTGTGGGTACGGGTGTGGGGTGATGAAAAATGATAAATACAATACCCCAAATATCCATTTACGCTAAAAAAAAGCCTTTTTTCTTCAATAATTTCTAAACCGTTTTGGCAAATGATTTCGTTCCAAAAACCACATGATAAATTTTTATTTAATGTTTTATGATGCACAAAATTTGATTCAACTCATTTCAATTTGTAATTTTCCCTAATTAAATGTATTAGTGACGGCTTAAAATAATAATAAAATAATAAAAATTTTTTCAGAAAATTTGAAATTTCACCAGCGGCTCAATAAACACCAAATAATAGCAATTACATAGCTAGAATATGTATATTTAATTTTTATAATAAGATATTTGTATTTTGACTTTTTACAGAAAACCCTCTTATTTTACCGTTTTTTCGAAATTCCACCGAAACGATTTTCAAAACGTTACAAACAACCCTCTGGCAGAGTCATATACACATGCACTTTTAAAGATAGTTTAGAACAACGCTATATTCATCCTCCTGCCGGGTCTCATAGTCTAGAACAGCAGTAATAGCAAGTCTGGCTAAACAAGAATTTCCCTGTCACCGTCTTTGAGGATACCGAAGTACCTCTCGGGTGCCTGAGGTTACCCACCATATCTGCGGAGTGGCTAATGGAGTGTCAAACCTGATTGAATCTTTAGGTTCTATTAAATTTTCAGTATTCGTTTGTCGTTCTGGAATCACTTCCAGTTCTACTATACTCCCACTACTATTTTCTGAAAAAATCCATTTTACTAAAACTGTGGCGAGTCAAGAACAATATCACTATTGATCTTCCAGATGGTAGAAAGTTACCCCTCGTCATAGCCCAAGATAACCCACAAACTGCCATTATAGAAACATGCCTTGCGTTATCCAGAGTCTGGTTTTAAGCATAAGACGGACAACTCCATATACCTTAACATCGTTAAGATATGAACCATTCTATATACAATATAGAAACAGAGGCATTGATTTAATTGGAACCATATTCAAATCATGCAGCTGTCTCCAGTGCATGTCAACTAAATGGAAGGAGGCCGATCAGCATTACTCAACGAGGATTGCATCCAGATATGAGCAACCTGAAAGAGAAACAAGTTTCTCAAAACCATTACTATCAACTGAATAGCAAACAAAAGTATCCACATCTTCAATCACTTTGAAGAATCCTGATACTTGCAATACGTGGTTTTTCTACTTTATTCCTATAACTATTACTTCTCAAAACTTGGACCTTGTATTTCTACGAAACACTTGTCAAAAACTGGAGAAATTTCAACTAAACAGAATATAGTACGAGGACCAACCCCTCTGTCCTAATGAACACTGGACAACATACAATACTTTGTATAAGTCCCCTGAGTTGAATAACTCAAACTCTGTGTGTCGTAGGTTTAAAACTGTACTTATAGTTAAGAAGAATTACAACGCTGTTCAATACTCCTTACCCAATCATCAACTGATATAGGTAAATGTCATGGACATAATTTCAAAAAGTTATATCTCACTTTATAAAATAAACGTACAGATATATCAGTTTGAAATTGTTGTATAACAACAGATATTCAAAACCTAATATTTGTCGTCAGGCAAAACCCCAGGTGATTTACTCAAATATCACCAATTACAATGAACTCCGATATAATCAGAATATAATCACCTAATTCCCAATAACTTACTTTCACTCATCATCTGTAAAACTATACAGATGTGAGAATCAAAACCGATAAATACATACCCTGGAGTAAGGATCTAATTGGGAAATCAGTTTTCAATTAACAATGCATAGTGAAACTGAAAGATGAAAAATGTTTCGAAGGGGTAGCCGGGTCTTCTTAGTAATGCCTCTTCCATTATCCAGATTCATGACTATAACCTTATATTTCCTTGCCATCTCTCCAAATCCCTTTATTTGTCTGTACTCATTACCTTCTGTACACCATCGTTAGGTTAAATGGTTTTCTTCCTTCCCTACCATTCGGCACCAGCCTATGGTTTGGAAGAAGACTATCCAATAAGCGTAATAGGTGTACTCTCCTAATACTAGGAGTACTCGCAACTTGAGAGATAGTGAAGATAAAAGACAACTGAATAAACCATATTCTATTTCTCCTGAACCAGAATCCATCCTCGAACTGGAACAAGTTCTTTCGAGTACGATGGATTATCCAATAACTGTAGATCTTCGTAGTGATACGGGGTGTTCTGGAGAAAATCAAATATGAAGTAGGAGTGGCGATGAAATACATGGTTTGGTCGTGAATTATAGCAGTCGCAATTTACTTTGTCCTCTTTCTAATCCCGTTATCTGTCTTTACTTTTTACCTTTTGTACACCACACTTAGGCTAATTGGTTTTCTTCCTTCCCCACCTTTCGGCACCTACCTATAGTTTGGAAGAAGACTATCCAATAAATGCAATAGGTGTACCCTCTCCTAATCCTAGGAGCCCTCGCAACCTAAGAGAAGGTAAAGATAAAAGTCAACTAAATAGTCCTATTCAATTTCTCCAGAACCGGAAACCATCCTCGAATCTGAAACAAGTTTCTTCAAGTTCGTATGTAACATACGATGGTCATATCCGATAAATGTGGATCTTCATAGTGATACGGAATATTCCGTAGAAATGCAAAGGGTCAAAGTAAGAGCGGCAATGAAGTATGCAACTCTGACAATCCAAAAGCCAGTGTTTTAAGAAAGTTCGGTTAACTTGGTCACTGAGTTATAGTCTAGGGTCGAGACATGGTCGCTACCAAAGAGAGAGAGATAAAAGAATCACTCTTCGTGCACTCTAACCAAGATCAGAATGGTTAATCACTTTAGCTAATCAGGTTGTCTCCCACTGTATCCTCAAATTCTCCTCCAAACCTAAAAGAAAAATTGGTCAGGATCATCTAAAATCACCCGAGGAGTAAACCAAATAATCAGTGGATATCGGGATCCAACTATCATCGCATGATAACCTGATGGAATCCACTCACGTTATCACACTCCAGTGGTATGCGCATGCCTTGAAAGTTTCCTGTATGTTTGAAACTCCCGATGTGATTTTTACCCCATGCTCTTATGACCTTAACTAAGGCCAACAAATCGTAAGTCACATGTCAAGTTCTACCCGTCATTGTCCAGGTTAATTTGAACCCACCCATACTCGCCCTTGACTAAGGGCTAATAAGGTTGTACGACTGTCCCAAACCAACGCATCTATTTATGCAACAGAAAAGTAACAAGTAGCTACCATACACTATGCCTTGACTAAGGCCGATATGTTAGGTCCACGTTACCTCTCCCGGTACTTTCGGGGTTGCGGAAACGGTAAAACAATTTTTTTTCTGAAGGTGGTAACATGGACCGTAAAAGCCGGATCTTTACTAAACAATACACTAGCATCCTAACTAGAGATTTATCTACTCGGTTAGGGGTTATACCACAACTTGTACTCCTTCTCTTCTTGTTGTTCTTCTCCTTGCTTGCTTCGAGGCTTGATCCGGACTTTGGTCACCTCCGCGGCCTCCTTGAGTCGAAGACGATCCACCCGAGAGATGTACACCGAGCTCCACCTCGAGCCGAGGTAACTAGGGCAAAGAGATTGCTAATCTAGAAGCCCTAGGTAGTGTAGAGGAGATGTATGGATGTGTTTGTCTTTGTGGGATCTTTTTCTCTCAACACATGAGATCAAAAAATGGGATCAAGAGGAGGAAGAAGAAGGAGAAATTTAGCAACCATGGAGCTTTTCTTTTTCTTCTCACTTCAAGAGAGAGAATGAGAAGAGAATAATGAAAAGATTAAACCAAAATAAATGAACCATGGTTCCAATAATACACAAAATCATCATTACTAATCCTATCATGATAGAAGTTGATGGCACATTGAATTGACTATTATCATAACACAAGAAATAAAAAGAAAATGAAAGAAGAGTGTGGATCTCTCTTGAAGGTCAATGGTCAACACGGTCAACGGGTCAACAAAGTCAAGAGAGATCCAAGTGGTCAAATGGTCAATGCAATTAGCCATCACAAATCTATCACTAAAAGGATTAGTAAACAATGTCTCCGGCTCATAACGGTTTTGACACAACGAACTGTCAAAACCCTAATGAGTGTGCCATATTACGGTTTTGGCTGAACCAACTGCCAAAACCCTAATGGGGCACCTCCTCCTTCATCGCTCCTCAAAACTGTGCATACACACCCGCATCCGCATTCCGTAGAATGCGAATGCACAGAAGACAAATCAAATCCACCTATGCAATACTAGGATCTGGCTTAAACCAAAGCCCACTAGTATTGCCTGCCCGAACACCACACGCATACAAGTGTACGTAAGTGATCGCAGCCCTGCCGTAAAACCATACGGCCTCTACACGTTTCGCTCAGTGCAGGGAAACTCTCTGTGTGGGACTCTAAAGACACGACACTACGCTGGCAGTGGGTTTAACCACAGACCGCAAGCGGCACTAGCTGTACGTAACGGTCCCCAGGTAGATATCGATAAGAAGGCCGATGAGGTACACCCATCCGAACTCCTACTGAGCCTGTACGTGACAATCTCCGTACAGTCCGGTATGTTCGTCTGATACATCGCATGGCGGGCCTAGGGGGCGGTAAACGTCAGTCCCCTAATAGCGGTACAAGTCGTGTCGGAGTGAAGCCCAGAACACCCTGAGATAACACTGGAAACCTACCAGTATATCTCGCTTGCCCTGGCCAGGGACTACTCGTGTAATGGCTCTCCTAGACACACGCGATGTCAACTCCTAATACCGGGAGAGACGAATCCTGTCTAACCGTCACTGCCTCCAAGTGCTTCGGGACTGCACCCAACTACTACCTGTTTGCACGACTCAGTAGAGCCGTGGTAGGGTAGTAATCAAAGAACAGTGGGAACACACTCGAGGCGAAGTGACAGTGTCAAGTCAGCGGACTAAGCTGTACTCATGTCACCTGGGAACTGATAACTGACGATAGGTATAATACCAACCATCAGTTCCCGACGAGTCCTGTCCAGTGTACTCGTAACCTAACGAGCACCCGCATACTATCTCAAGTACGACATACTGAAGGCTGTGGGACAGACCGTCTCCCTTGCTGGGATGAGAAGCGCATACGCTAGTCTAATCCGGAGTATCGATGCCCGGTCTCAATAATCCCATGACTAGGGATGTGTATAAGGATATGCCTGTGGATTACCCAGCCCCCACGAGTGTGATCGCCATCACAACGCCGGTAATCAAGCAAAGATCCTAAGGGCTCTACTAATGCTTATAGGTGATACAATAAAGAAACACACATGTACACATTAAAGCAGAGACAAACCAAGTAGCATACTACTATATTGAGCAAGATTATCTATACAACTGTGAATATCCCAAGCTTCCATCAAGTAATATACAAACTAGTATGATACAGTAATGGCCTCTAGGGCATATACACTAACAATCTCCCAATTGCACTAAGGCCATGTACTGGCGTATCGAAGACCTATCATCTCGATCAGCCGCTCAAACTGAGTCTGGGGTAAGGCCTTTGTGAATGGATCCGCCGTGTTGTCTTTTGTGTCCATTCTCCGCACCTCGATCTCCTGGCGATCAATGATCTCCCTGATCAGGTGATACCACCTTAAGATGTGCCTGGATTTCTGATGGGACCTTGGTTCTTTCGCTAAAGCTATAGCCCCATTGTTATCGCAATACAAAGGTATTGGGTCAATAATGGACGGAACCACCTGAAGTTCACTAATGAACTTCTTCATCCAGACCGCCTCTTTTGCGGCATCGCTTGCAGCAATGTATTCAGCCTCCATCGTCGAGTCTACGACGTTATCCTGTTTGGAACTCCTCCAACATACCGCCCCTCCGTTGAGGGTAAACAGAAAACCCGAGACAGACTTGCTGTCATCTTTGTCACTCTGGAAGCTTGAATCGGTAAAGGACTCGACCCTAAGGTCTCCATTACCGTAAACCAGGAACATCTCCTTAGTCCTTCTCAGGTACTTGAGAATGTTCTTCACTGCTGTCCAGTGGTCCTCACCTGGGTCTGACTGATACCGGCTTACCGTGCTTAGCGCGTAAGCTACATCTGGTCTTGTACATAGCATCGCATACATTATAGATCCTACCGCCGAAGCGTAGGGTATAGTTCTCATGCGAACCCTCTCCTCGTCAGTCTTAGGAGACATCTTCTTGGAGAGGGTAATTCCGTGCAATGCGGGTATGTTACCGCGCTTGGAATCCTCCATACTAAATCTCTTTAGTACGGTCTCTATGTACCTGGACTGCGAAAGTCCCAGTAGTCTCTTGGATCTATCTCTATAGATCTTGATCCCCAGAATGTACGAGGCATCACCCAGGTCCTTCATGGGGAACCTTTGTGACAAAAATAGCTTGACCGATTGTAGAATAGGAGTGTCATTTCCTATCAAAAGAATGTCGTCCACGTACAAGACTAGGAACACGACAGTTCGTCCTACAATCTTCTTATAGACACAAGGTTCATCTTCGTTGTTGATGAAATCAAATTCCTTGATTGCCACATCAAAACAGATGTTCCAGCTCCGCGATGCCTACTTTAATCCATAAATGGATTTAAGCAACTTGCACACCTTCCCTCTGCTCCCACTGTCTATGAAACCTTCTGGCTGATCCATGTAAACGTACTCTTCCAAACAACCGTTTAGGAAAGCCGTTTTAACATCCATCTGCCAGATTTCATAGTCATGGAAGGCAGCAATGGCAAGTAGGATCCGAATGGATTTGAGCATAGCCACCGGAGAAAAAGTTTCGTCGTAGTCCAAACCAGGTCTTTGACGAAAACCTTTTGCAACGAGTCTAGCCTTATAGGTTTCCACCTGCCCATCTACACCAAGTTTCCTTTTGTAGATCCATTTGCATCCAACGGGTTTTACCCCAGGTGGAGCAATATCCAAGGTCCACACTTTATTGGCGTACATGGACTCCATTTCGGATTGCATTGCTTCGTGCCACTTATCAGAGTCCCTACTGATAATGGCCTGCCTGAAACTGGTAGGGTCATCTTCTTCCAAGATGCAATCCTGTCGATCCCCGTCTATGAGAAAACCGTAGTATCTCTCGGGCGGATGAGAAATCCTACCAGATCTGCGGAGTGGCTGAGGTTCGTCTGGGGTTATTGAATTCTGAGGTTCTGTCAAATCTTCAGTTTCATTTTGTGGTCGCTGAATTTCTTCCAGTGCTACCGAACTCCCACTTGTTTCTTTTGCAAGAAATTGCCACTCTAAAAAGGTGGCGTGGCGAGATACAAACACCTTCTGTTCCTCGGTGTGGTAGAACAGATATCCTGTGGAGTTCTTAGGATATCCCACAAATTTACATGGAACTGAACGTGCCTGCAGTTTGTCCGGATTTTGTACTTTTACATAGGCCAGACAACCCCATATCTTAATACGTTTAAGATACGGCTTTTTATCATTCCATATCTCGAATGGTGTTTTAGGCACAGATTTAGACGGAACATCGTTAAATAGATATGCTGCTGTCAACAGCGCATGTCCCCAAAATGAAAGAGGTAACTCGGCATTACTCATCATGGAGCGAACCATATCCAGTAGCGTACGATTCCTCCGCTCCGATACACCGTTGTGCTGTGGTGTATAAGGAGGAGTAAGCTGAGAGAGAATACCATTCTCTTTTAAGTAATCTAGGAATTCCGTGCTTAAGTACTCCCCTCCTTATCAGATCGGAGGATCTTGATACTTTTGCCAGTCTGGTTCTCTACTTCGTTTTTGAATTCCTTGAATTTCTCAAAAGCTTCAGATTTGTGTTTCATCAGATACACATATCCGAACCTAGAAAGATCGTCAGTGAATGTGATGAAGTATGAGAACCCACTCTTTGCATGTATAGACATCGGACCACATACATCACTATGTACGAGTCCCAAGAGCTCTGCTGCTCTTTCTCCATGTCCGGTGAATGGAGATTTGGTCATCTTCCCTTTGAGACAAGACTGACAAGTTTCATAAGATGAAAACTCGAACGCATCCAAGAGTCCATCTTTATGCAACTTACTCAGTCTTTTCTCTCCGATATGACCAAGTCTACAATGCCACAAGTAGGAATCATTCGTATCTGAATTCTTCCTCTTGCGTGTGTTTTTTACATTGAGAACTGTATTCTGATTTAGAACGTAGATACCATTACACAGTGCACCTTCTGCAACCAGTACCTTATGAAGGTAAATGTTCATGATATTTCGATCAAGAACAAAATTATATCCATCTTTATCGAGTAAAGAAACTGATATGATATTGCAAACCATGGAAGGTATATAGTAGCAATCGTTCAAAATCATAGTCTTGCCATTTGGCAAAACTAGGTGATATTCACCGACGGCTGCCACATTAACTTGTGCTCCGTTCGCTACTCTGAGCGACATATCACCTGGTGCAACTTTCCTACTTTTTCTCAGTCCCTGCAATAAATTACAGATATGAGATCCTGATCCGGTATCAAGTACCCAGGAGGTAGGGTTGACCGTAAAACAGTTCTCAATTACAAGAACACCTGAAGTAGATGCAAAACCATGCTTCTTCTTCAACAGGGTATCCTGGGAATCCATACAATCCCCTTTCCCTTGTTCATACTTATGACTGTTGTCATAAGTGGGAGCTGAACCAGCGTTCCCCAGCCCCGAATAAGAATTCGGATCGGTCAAGCGATACATTTTATTATCTTGATTAGGGCGTGAAATGGTTGCTACCTGGAGAGAGAGAAAAGAAACACTCAGCGTGCGCTCTTGCAAGTTTAGATTGGTTTTTAATTTATCTAAACAGGATGGCTCCCACTGTCTCTCGAATCCCTCCTCAAACCATAAAGGAAGAATTAGTCGGGATCAATCTCACCGTACAATTCTTGCTTAACCGTTCAGCCAGGCCAGTGTCGGTACTTCGAGGGAGGTTTTCCAACGCTTTCGCGAAGTTCCTTAATTAAGTAACCTCTTTTCCCTTTGGGCATAGCCCCGCTAACACCTTTCTAGACACCTACTTGGTTTATAGCATTGATCGTTAAGCGAGAAAGTTTCCGAGGAGTAGCATATACTCACAGTAGGATCGGGATCCAAATATCATCGCGTGGCAAAACTGAAGGAATCCTACCAGAATCATCACACTCCAAATGGTATGCAACACTAGCAAGTTTCAGTACTTTTGAAACTCCCTACGTGGTTTTTGCCCCTAGGACCCAAGTGACCTTGACTAAGCCAACATATCAAAGGATCCTAGTCAAGTTCAACCCGTCATTATCTTGACTGCATTAGACCCACCCGTACGAGTCCTTGACTGAGCCAAATTGACCGCACGACTGTCCTAACCAATCACTTTGTATCCTACGGAAAAATATTACATAGCTACCGTACACTACGCCTCGGCTGAGCACGAAATACGTAGCACGAATACTAAGCAATATCAATCCGAAACGACGGAGGGCTACGACTGGGTTTTGGCGAAAACCCGTTAACGTAATGAACTTGATATCGTTGAAGGAACGTGATACAGTTTTTTGAAAATATAGTGGCGAAAAACTTTTGCTAAAGAGGTCACTCCCTGTGAAGGGATCTCGGCTCTTTCCTCGTCGGATGAGGTGCAGGATATTCCAAACTGAATACCTCGATGCAAAGCAAGAATAATCGACTATAGTGAAGTTATTACCCTGACGCAAACTTTTGTCCAAGGGGTCACTCCCGATGAAGGGATCTCGGCCCTTGCCTCGTCGACTGAGGTGCTGGGCATTCATAACGGAATACCTCGATGCAAAACAAAAGTAAACGTCCTTGTAATAACAGCTTTTTTTTTTTTGAAAAATTGTTCCAACAACGTCTTTTAGGTTTATTTTCTTGCATTTGTTCTTTTAATGCGTCCCATCATTAAAATCCTACCATTGCACAAAACAACCAAAATATGACGTACGCTTATGCCATTCGCATTCGCCACGGGGCCCCGTCATCACCCGTTAGGTTACTTAACAAACGACAGAGCGGGAGCTGGGCTAGCGCGGCTGAAAAACATAAGCAACGCCTAAATAGTTATTATATATATATATAGCAATGATAGCCAATCCAGATCACAGATGAACACTCTGGATATACAAGGAACCCGCGATTCGTTCGAGCCTGCAACGAAAAGCGGATTACACGGTCACGATGAATAGCCAATACCCTACCCAAGACCCCTACGGGTGCGGCAAACTACCCGCCAAGTACCCGAAGCGAAGCAACCTCCCTCAACGCCGTGAGTAGGCCACTCGGCACTTCGAGATACCCGGTAGTTTTTGCACCCCCTCCATGGGTCTATCCTAGGAGCAAAAACAGTAAAAAGAATTATACAATGACGGCTACAACCCCGACCCGGTTGTGCGGTCATACAAATCATATTACATCAATTTACAAATTTATTACATGAATGAAAGAAAAAAGAAACTCTCATCTCACATCCAACCCGGCTATTCATCCACGATAATCCAACGAGTTGATATACACAAACCATCAACCATCACAGATCACAGATATGTATAACCCCCACTAATCGACGTATAGCGATTAGTAGACGTTCAATACATGTCACGACCCGCAGGGTACGGAACGTGACTGGCACTTAAGTTTACGAAACGTCTAAAGACGTCCGTAAAATAAGTAAGCCAAAGCCCAGAAAACAAAACCAATTAAGCAAAAGAGTGAAGAAAACCCAATCAATTGAAAGCGAGTTATCAAATAAGTCATGTAAAACCCTTTTTAAAAACAATACCAATTTTTCCCGAAAATTTCGGCAGAGTCTCCTTTGTAAATACTGGCCCCCAAAAAAGGGTACAACAAAATATATACATGAATCCACAAAATAGGGCATCCCCAAGCGGGAGCTAGCTCTTCGCCACAAGGCGGTCACAAATCCCACGCAATGTAAATGACAGCAAGCATAATAATCATAATAAAGCATAAGGAAGCATGAAAAAGTAGCATGTCGGCTCAAGTGAGCTCGACCCCCAAAATACAGCATAAAATCCACAAACCTCACAGTCTCATCTCTAGGTCAATATACAATAATCTGGTAGAAACAGTAGATGGAGTACACTAGATACAAAGAATATACAAGTGGTACAAAATGATAACATAACCCACCTATGAGCAAATCTCGAGCTCAGGCAAAAGAGGCAAAAGACAAGTGCGCCCGCCGCTACTGAACTGACGGAGCGGACCTGCAACAGGCTATGGCACAACGGGGGTGAGTTGCCAACTCGTGAGTAATAAATAACATTTACACAGGCTATCGAATGCATGCACACAAGCATCCTAGCATCTATATACAGGTAAGGCAGGACATAATGGCGAGTATGTATGCAATATGGATATACTAGCAGGTGTCAATAGGTATAATATAAGAAATATTTTATCTCTTTTTGTTTTTGAAACTCTTTTAGAATGCCAGCAAATGTCAATGAATCGACGAAAACCGGTGTCCAGCAACGACACCCCAAAAGCTGTCTCAAATCTCATAAATGTATCGCTGGCCTCAGCCGTCCGGCTGACCCATCTCAAATATCAATATCTCATCATCTAGCGGCCACGGTCGGTATCCTCTGGATATCCGCCGTCCCAAACAGTCACCGGTAGGTAATCCGTCCCCTGCCAGGCTCAACGTCATCACCACATTCCTCTTGCCCCGGGGTACCTTACCGGGCCCACCATGTACCCGTGCCGGTTCCTCCACTCCTCGACACGGATTTCCAAATCCACAGAAAACTCATGGTGGACGACACTTACATCACTAGAAAACCGCAATTTACATGTTTTAAAAATATCATAAGTTTGGAAATTTTGCGGCTTTCCCCCGAAATCCAGCAATATCATAAAATCTCAAGAAATCCTCATAAATGCATATATCAATGCTAATGAATGCGTATGATATCAATAATCAAGTTGCGATGTGTGATTAATGTATTAAGCATGAACAATGAATATGATGAAGTACATGCACATGAATAGCAATCCTACGGTTTCATTTTAAGGAAATAGCACAATTTAAGTATCAATTAGTAAAAGGTTTAAATTAAAGGTTATCTAGTGTGGTGGCATGGCAATTACCAGGGTGTGTGTGTAAACATGAATAGTGCTCGTGCTGCATATAAAAACCTGGTAATGGTGCATGTGTCCTACAATTGAGTTTGCGTATATGGGTATAACATATTGATCTAATTGCAGCAATTATCATGCCAGTATTATTATTCTAATGTCACAAGTGATTATCCAATTTACTATTTTCCAGTTTACTAAATCTATCGGGCGACTTGCGCCATCCAAACGATCGTCCCCCGTAGATGTTAAATCTACTCACCGGAATCCCTGGCTAGCTGTGTCCAATCACCGCCTTTCCCTTTCGCGCCGCGTCTGACGTTTCCGCGACCGAACCTGGAATTTACATCAATACCAAATATAAGGTTACATATCAAGAACGACGCAAAACCCCAACGAAACTACTAAGGTTCGCTAGCTAGGTACAACGTGCACAAAGTGCGCGGACACACGCGAAAATCGCAAAAACTGCCGAAAAACGCCGATTTGGGTCGCCCGGCAAAACTAAAACCCGACTACCCAAAAACCTCACTCACGCATCCTAAAAGTCGTAGGACAAGCCAACACAATCATCAAGATGCCACAATTAATTCATCACATAACTTTTATAAAAATCTAGTAAGCAGAAATTGCAATTTGATGCAAACATCGACAATATAGCGACAAAGTCAATACCACCCAACACCAACATTCCAAACTAACCAAAAAGTTAGCCAATACACAAATTCTAAACCATTAACTAAGCTTAAAAACCTAATTTACATAACAAAACCTTTTCTTGATTTTTGTACTTAGCAACCATAAATCAAACTATATATGAAAACCTTAATTTAACACTATATTTTAGCCTAATAAGCAAATTAACCACTTAGATTAAGGTTAGCAAAACACTAGATAGCAAATTAGGTTTAATCAACACAAATTAGGTTTAATCAACTCACTAATCATGTTTCAAATACCATTTCCATACAAAAACCTTTTCTTGAAAATCCTAAAAAGCAAATTTCACACTTCTAATTTAATCAAATTAGCATAATTGAAAACTATATCAACAAGGTAACCAAATAGATTAGTCATTAACAACTAGATTAACTATAAAATAACTTAATTAACTATTATGGCTTTCAAACCCTAGTTAGAATTTTCAAACAAAATCTAAGAAATCTAGATTAATCTACACTAAATTAACACTAACCATATAACATAAGCACTTAAACAAAGGATTTAACAAGATAGGAATTATACCTCTTGATCAATGGATCAAGCAAGAAAGTTTGCTCCAAAAATGCCTCCTTTCCACATGATTTCAACCATATTAGGCTTGAGAAGAGGTAGCACAAGGATTTTGTGTTGAAAAAGAGAAGGATTTGTGGATTTATATGGATTTTTGTAGCAATTTTGATGAAATTTTGGAGGAAATGAAAAGAGGAAGGTGAAGGGGGAGGGCTGCTGGAATTTTCGACCAGAAGAGGGATGGGGGAGGGTGTGGTCAAGTGGGGAAGGTCATGGGTCAAGTCCACAAAGTCAAAGTATCATACTTTATCCATTTTAATTAAAATAAAACCATAAACCATCAAAACAACTCAAGAAAGCAACCAAAGAAAATGAGGCCAGAAATTTCTGGTCTCACACAAGGTGGGGCTGTCCTAGGGCTGAGGAAAAAGAGAGAGGGATTTTACAAAAGAAATTTTATGCAAAAAGGCCCCCTACAACTCAAAAATTGCAAGTTTTAGCCCAAAATTCAATAAATTCGTTTCAATTCATAAAAAAATGGTTAAAAATCAAAATAAATTACTAAAAATTCATGTTATCACTAGATTATAATTATCATAATTTTAGAGATTAAAATTAGCCCGGAAAAATTTGTATTTATCGCTTATTTAATGTATTTTCTTACCGGCTTAAAATAATATTAAAAAATTGAAAAATAGGGAAAATTTTTTTAAATGACCAAAATTTCATAAATAACTCATTAGCTACTAAAAACAAGAAATTACCTATCCTTTTTAGGTATAATTAGCCCTAAACTGCAAAATATCGAGAAAGACGGTTTTCGGAAAAATACCGAATTTTCACCGAATTTCAAGAAAACACCAAAACGACTTTTCAAGACGCTACAATCTTCCCCCCTTAAAGAAATTCGGTCCCCGAATTTAAAAATATAGCTACGCGTACCTTCAAAGAGATGGGGATATTTCTTCCTCATCTCGCCCTCGGTCTCCCAGGTAACCTCCTCGCTGCTTGGGCTACGCCAAAGGAACTTGACGGTTGGTATAACCTTCGACCTCAACTTCTTCACCTGCCGATCCAGGATGGCCACCGGCTGCTCTGCAAAGGAAAGGTCGCGCTCTAGCTGGACTGTCGGGTGCTGAATCGCATGCGAAGGGTCGTGAAGGTACTTGCGGAGCATCGAAACATGAAAAACGGGGTGAACATCGGGAAAGCTGGGTGGAAGAGCCAAACGATATGCAACAGCGCCAACACGCTCGAGGATCTCGAAGGGACCTACGAATCTAGGGCTAAGCTTCCCCTTTCGCCCAAAACGCATCACGCCCTTCATCGGGGAGACTTTCAGAAAAACATGGTCGCCAACTGCGAACTCTAACCTGCGACGGCGCCTGTCTGCATACGATTTCGCCTGCTCTGAGCCGCTCTCATCCGGTCTCGGATCAACTGTATCTTCGCTGTCGTCTCCTCAACAAGCTGCGGCCCCAAAATGCTGCTCCCGCTGAGCTCTGTCCAACAAACGGGCGATCTGCATCTCCTCCCATACAATGCCTCGAAAGGTGCCATCTGAATCGTATCCTGGAAGCTGTTGTTATAGGAGAACTCCACTAGAGGTAAATGACGATCCCAGCTACCACCAAAGTCTAAAACGCACGCTCTGAGCATGTCCTCGAGAGTCTGAATGGTCCGCTCTGACTGTCCGTCGGTCTGCGGATGAAACGCTGTGCTGAAGCTCAAACGAGTGCCCAAAGCCTCCTGGAGTCTCTGCCAAAGTCGGCTGGTGAACTGAGTGCCTCGATCTGACACGATACAAGTCGGTACGCCATGTAGTCGCACGATCTCGTCAATATAGAGCTGAGCATACTGAGCGAAGCTGAAAGTCGTCTTCACTGGAAGGAAGTGAGCCGCTTTCGTCAATCTATCCACGATCACCCAGATGGAGTCGTACCCTCGACTGGTCCTGGATAGACCCACAACGAAGTCCATCGAAATCTGTTCCCATTTCCACTCTGGAATGGGTAACGGCTGTAGCTCTCCTGCGGGCCTCTGGTGCTCGGCCTTGACTTGCTGACAAGTCAGGCACCTCGAAATGAACTCCGCGATGTCCCTCTTCATCCTGTCCCACCAGTAGGTCTCTCTCATATCATGGTACATCTTGGTGGAACCGGGGTGGACACTATACACTGATCGGTGTGCCTCCTCAAGAATGTCGCGCCGCAATCCATCAGCATCTGGTACGCACAGTCTAGATCCATATCGTAAAATCCCCTGATCATCAATCACGAACTCGGAAAACCTGCCCTGTCCCATCTGTGCCATGATCTCTGAGCAACGGTCGTCACTGCGATGTGCCTTATATATACGGTCAAGCAACTGTGGGCGTGCACGAACATACGCGAGCTGTCCCCCTATCTGAGTGAACTCGAGCTCAACTCGGCTGTCGCATAACATCTGCCAATCTGCTGACGACTGCCTCTGAACTGCGCGCAAAAAGGATAGACTACCCCCAAGCCTCCTACTCAACGCATCTGCCACCACATTCGCCTTGCCGGGGTGATATAAGATCTCGCAGTCGTAGTCTTTCACCAACTCCATCCAACGACGCTGTCTGAGGTTCAGGTCTCGCTGCTGAAATATGTACTTTAAGCTCTTGTGATCGGTGAATATCTGACACGACTCGCCGTATAGGTAATGTCGCTAAATCTTCAGTGCAAAGACCACTGCAGCCATCTCCAAATCATGAGTGGAGTAGTTCTGTTCATGCTTCTTCAACTGCCGAGAAGCATAAGCGGTCATCCGGCCATGCTGCATCAATACGCATCCTAATCCCACTCGCGAAGCATCACAGTAGACAACAAATCCGCCTGATCCCGAAGGTAAAGATAATACCGGCGCCGTAGTCAAACAAGTCCGTAGCTGCTGAAAACTGCGCTCGCACTCCTCTGTCCAGACGAAAGGAACTCCCTTCCGGGTCAAACTGGTCAACGGTGCAGCTATACGGGAGAAGTCCTGAACAAAACGCCTGTAGTAGCCCGCCAAGCCTAGAAAACTACGGATCTCAGTAACCGATGTAGGTCGGGGCCACTGCTGAACAGCCTCAATCTTCTTCGGGTCCACACAAATGCCGTCTCTCGTAACCACGTGACCCAAGAATCCGACGCTGTCCAGCCAGAATGCACACTTGGAGAACTTCGCGAACAGCTGGTGCTCCCTCAGAGTCTGTAACGTAATCCGCAAGTGCTGCTCGTGCTCCTCTCTGCTCCGGGAGTACACCAAGATATCGTCGATAAACACGATGATGAACAAGTCAAGATACGGCCTGAATGTACGGTTCATCGAATCCATAAATGCAGCTGGGGCGTTGGTGAGTCCGAACGACATCACCAAAAACTCATAGTGGCCATAGCGTGTACGGAAAGCTGTCCTCGGTATATCCTCCTGTCGAACCCGCAGCTGATGGTATCCTGATCGCAAGTCGATCCTCGAAAAATACCCCGCACCCTGAAGCTGGTCGAACAAATCATCAATGCGCGGCAACGGATATCTGTTCCGAACGGTAACTTTGTTCAGCTGGCGGTAGTCGATACATAAGCGCAAACTTCCATCCTTCTTCTTGACAAACAGGACCGGAGCACCCCACGGAGAAACACTCGGTCGAATAAGCCCCTTATCCAACAAATCCTGCAACTGATCCTTCAGCTCTCGAAGCTCTGCCGGGACCATCCGATAAGGCGGTATAGAAATAGGCCCCGAACCAGGAATCAAATCAATGCAGAACTCAACATCGCGCTCAGGCGGTGGCCCAGGTAGCTCATCAGGGAAAACATCAGGGAACTCACAAACTACCGGGACCCGGTCCAACGGAACCTCTGTAGCTCGAGTATCATAAACAAACGCTAAGAATCCCTGACATCCCTTCCGCAAGAGCTGACCAGCGCGAAGAGAAGAAATTAAGCTGGGAAGGGTGACACTGCGGTCTCCCTGAATAACAAGGACTGGCTCTCCCGGAAAGCTAAATCTGACTGCCTTCTCACGGCAGTCCACCGAAGCATAACAAGTGGCTAGCCAATCCATGCCCAGAAGCACATCAAAGTCCAACATATCGAGGAGTATCAAATCAACTGATGAATCCCTCTCCCCGATACGAACGGAACACAAACGAAATACAAACCGAGCGACAAACGACTCACCTACCGGAGTAACAACAACAAGCGGCTGATCTAACGACGACGGCTCACGGCCCAACATCGGTGCAAAGTGTGTAGAGACGTACGAATGTGTGGAACCTGGGTCGAATAATACCCGTGCGTCGAAAGAACAAACTGGCAAAGTACCTGTCACAACGGCATTGGATGCCTGCGCATCCTACGGTGTCAAAGCAAAAACTCGGGCCTGTCCTCCACCGATAGCGGGCTGACCTCGACCTCGGCCTCTGCCTCCTCGTCCTCTCTGAACAGGACCGCCGCGTCCACGGCCTCTCGGTGCACCTAACTGGCGTGGAGCATCGCCTGGGGTAGGAAGTAGGGCTCTCTGAGGAGGGGGTGGTGATGGTGGTAGGGTCACATGCGGAACTGTCGCTACTCCCTGTCGTCTCACCGGACAGTCTCTGACAAGATGGTGCAAACTCCCGCACCCAAAACATCCTAACCATGGCTGCTGACCATATGGGTGAAGGCGATATAACTGGCCCTTAAAGAATCCACCACAGCCTCTGCGAACCCTCCTAGGTGCTAACATATCAGTGCGAATCCGACTCGGTCTCGAAACGACTGCAGGGGGAGTAATATCCGATCTCTGTGCTCGATTGACCTCTACTAATGATTCCACCATCTGTCGTAACTCCTGCATGCCTCCCATCATCTGTCGCAGCTCCTCCATACCGGACTCAAGCCTATCCATGCGACCTGGGGAATGCGGATCAGTCTGTCTCTGCGGCGTAGGCATACCACCCTGCTCAGTCCTAGTCTCGGACGAGCCAGCTCGAATCTCGTCTCTGACGGCAGCCCTCTGTGCCCTCGTAGCCTTCGGCGGCATAGTGGCTGGTACAGGAAAAGGATAATAAGGACAGTACAATAGGATCATAGGATACACGGAGTTGAAGAAGGAATTTTTCAAGCAAGTATATCCTAAAGTCACTTAGGCGGAGTACCGTATCGTAAGTATGCCGCGGACATACGCACGCTACGTTACGCTGCTTAAGTCACTTACTCCATCTACCAAGGGTCATCCTACACTCACAAAAGTAAAACCTATCGCTCTGATACCAACTTTGTCACGACCCGCAGGGTACGGAACGTGACTGGCACTTAAGTTTACGAAACGTCTAAAGACGTCCGTAAAATAAGTAAGCCAAAGCCCAGAAAACAAAACCAATTAAGCAAAAGAGTGAAGAAAACCCAATCAATTGAAAGCGAGTTATCAAATAAGTCATGTAAAACCCTTTTTAAAAACAATACCAATTTTTCCCGAAAATTTCGGCAGAGTCTCCTTTGTAAATACTGGCCCCCAAAAAAGGGTACAATAAAATATATACATGAATCCACAAAATAGGGCATCCCCAAGCGGGAGCTAGCTTTTCGCCACAAGGCGGTCACAAATCCCACGCAATGTAAATGACAGCAAGCATAATAATCATAATAAAGCATAAGGAAGCATGAAAAAGTAGCATGTCGGCTCAAGTGAGCTCGACCCCCAAAATACAGCATAAAATCCACAAACCTCACAGTCTCATCTCTAGGTCAATATACAATAATCTGGTAGAAACAGTAGATGGAGTACACTAGATACAAAGAATATACAAGTGGTACAAAATGATAACATAACCCACCTATGAGCAAATCTCGAGCTCAGGCAAAAGAGGCAAAAGACAAGTGCGCCCGCCGCTACTGAACTGACGGAGCGGACCTGCAACAGGCTATGGCACAACGGGGGTGAGTTGCCAACTCGTGAGTAATAAATAACATTTACACAGGCTATCGAATGCATGCACACAAGCATCCTAGCATCTATATACAGGTAAGGCAGGACATAATGGCGAGTATGTATGCAATATGGATATACTAGCAGGTGTCAATAGGTATAATATAAGAAATATTTTATCTCTTTTTGTTTTTGAAACTCTTTTAGAATGCCAGCAAATGTCAATGAATCGACGAAAACCGGTGTCCAGCAACGACACCCCAAAAGCTGTCTCAAATCTCATAAATGTATCGCTGGCCTCAGCCGTCCGGCTGACCCATCTCAAATATCAATATCTCATCATCTAGCGGCCACGGTCGGTATCCTCTGGATATCCGCCGTCCCAAACAGTCACCGGTAGGTAATCCGTCCCCTGCCAGGCTCAACGTCATCACCACATTCCTCTTGCCCCGGGGTACCTTACCGGGCCCACCATGTACCCGTGCCGGTTCCTCCACTCCTCGACACGGATTTCCAAATCCACAGAAAACTCATGGTGGACGACACTTACATCACTAGAAAACCGCAATTTACATGTTTTAAAAATATCATAAGTTTGGAAATTTTGCGGCTTTCCCCCGAAATCCAGCAATATCATAAAATCTCAAGAAATCCTCATAAATGCATATATCAATGCTAATGAATGCGTATGATATCAATAATCAAGTTGCGATGTGTGATTAATGTATTAAGCATGAACAATGAATATGATGAAGTACATGCACATGAATAGCAATCCTACGGTTTCATTTTAAGGAAATAGCACAATTTAAGTATCAATTAGTAAAAGGTTTAAATTAAAGGTTATCTAGTGTGGTGGCATGGCAATTACCAGGGTGTGTGTGTAAACATGAATAGTGCTCGTGCTGCATATAAAAACCTGGTAATGGTGCATGTGTCCTACAATTGAGTTTGCGTATATGGGTATAACATATTGATCTAATTGCAGCAATTATCATGCCAGTATTATTATTCTAATGTCACAAGTGATTATCCAATTTACTATTTTCCAGTTTACTAAATCTATCGGGCGACTTGCGCCATCCAAACGATCGTCCCCCGTAGATGTTAAATCTACTCACCGGAATCCCTGGCTAGCTGTGTCCAATCACCGCCTTTCCCTTTCGCGCCGCGTCTGACGTTTCCGCGACCGAACCTGGAATTTACATCAATACCAAATATAAGGTTACATATCAAGAACGACGCAAAACCCCAACGAAACTACTAAGGTTCGCTAGCTAGGTACAACGTGCACAAAGTGCGCGGACACACGCGAAAATCGCAAAAACTGCCGAAAAACGCCGATTTGGGTCGCCCGGCAAAACTAAAACCCGACTACCCAAAAACCTCACTCACGCATCCTAAAAGTCGTAGGACAAGCCAACACAATCATCAAGATGCCACAATTAATTCATCACATAACTTTTATAAAAATCTAGTAAGCAGAAATTGCAATTTGATGCAAACATCGACAATATAGCGACAAAGTCAATACCACCCAACACCAACATTCCAAACTAACCAAAAAGTTAGCCAATACACAAATTCTAAACCATTAACTAAGCTTAAAAACCTAATTTACATAACAAAACCTTTTCTTGATTTTTGTACTTAGCAACCATAAATCAAACTATATATGAAAACCTTAATTTAACACTATATTTTAGCCTAATAAGCAAATTAACCACTTAGATTAAGGTTAGCAAAACACTAGATAGCAAATTAGGTTTAATCAACACAAATTAGGTTTAATCAACTCACTAATCATGTTTCAAATACCATTTCCATACAAAAACCTTTTCTTGAAAATCCTAAAAAGCAAATTTCACACTTCTAATTTAATCAAATTAGCATAATTGAAAACTATATCAACAAGGTAACCAAATAGATTAGTCATTAACAACTAGATTAACTATAAAATAACTTAATTAACTATTATGGCTTTCAAACCCTAGTTAGAATTTTCAAACAAAATCTAAGAAATCTAGATTAATCTACACTAAATTAACACTAACCATATAACATAAGCACTTAAACAAAGGATTTAACAAGATAGGAATTATACCTCTTGATCAATGGATCAAGCAAGAAAGTTTGCTCCAAAAATGCCTCCTTTCCACATGATTTCAACCATATTAGGCTTGAGAAGAGGTAGCACAAGGATTTTGTGTTGAAAAAGAGAAGGATTTGTGGATTTATATGGATTTTTGTAGCAATTTTGATGAAATTTTGGAGGAAATGAAAAGAGGAAGGTGAAGGGGGAGGGCTGCTGGAATTTTCGACCAGAAGAGGGATGGGGGAGGGTGTGGTCAAGTGGGGAAGGTCATGGGTCAAGTCCACAAAGTCAAAGTATCATACTTTATCCATTTTAATTAAAATAAAACCATAAACCATCAAAACAACTCAAGAAAGCAACCAAAGAAAATGAGGCCAGAAATTTCTGGTCTCACACAAGGTGGGGCTGTCCTAGGGCTGAGGAAAAAGAGAGAGGGATTTTACAAAAGAAATTTTATGCAAAAAGGCCCCCTACAACTCAAAAATTGCAAGTTTTAGCCCAAAATTCAATAAATTCGTTTCAATTCATAAAAAATTGGTTAAAAATCAAAATAAATTACTAAAAATTCATGTTATCACTAGATTATAATTATCATAATTTTAGAGATTAAAATTAGCCCGGAAAAATTTGTATTTATCGCTTATTTAATGTATTTTCTTACCGGCTTAAAATAATATTAAAAAATTGAAAAATAGGGAAAATTTTTTTAAATGACCAAAATTTCATAAATAACTCATTAGCTACTAAAAACAAGAAATTACCTATCCTTTTTAGGTATAATTAGCCCTAAACTGCAAAATATCGAGAAAGACGGTTTTCGGAAAAATACCGAATTTTCACCGAATTTCAAGAAAACACCAAAACGACTTTTCAAGACGCTACAATACACATATAACATTACAGATATAACCATTAGCCAAAGTCTACAGAACATCGACCAAAAATACGGATTTTTGAGCCCCAAAAACAAATTTTGCTTTCTGGAAAATCTGGGCACAAAAGTCATATACCAAAAATCCCAAAAACTCACCAGAAACAAACTGCAACAAAATTGATCCACGGCCAAGTCAACTCGGCCGCGGTTCCGCGGCAGAAGCTTGCTTCTGCCGCGGAAACGCGGTGAGTTGGTCGACTCGTGCGATCATTTTTCTTGCCTGTTCTAAGAAAAGCCTGAGCCGATTTTTAAGACATGATTTAATAATTTTTGAACAGAAAAAAAAATCGGCAAAAACTCAGGATTTTCGGGGTGTTTTTCGGTTTTTTCGTTCGGTCGATATTCTAAATACCTTGCTAACATGCTAGGGTGTGTTTAGTTAGTCTCTGATACCACTGTTAGGTCCACGTTACCTCTCCCGGTACTTTCGGGGTTCCGGAAACGGTAAAACAAATTTTTTTCTGAAGGTGGTAACATGGACCGTAAAAGCCGGATCTTTACTAAACAATACACTAGCATCCTAACTAGAGATTTATCTACTCGGTTAGGGGTTATACCTAAACTTGTACTCCTTCTCTTCTTGTTGTTCTTCTCCTTGCTTGCTTCGAGGCTTGATCCGGACTTTGGTCACCTCCGCGGCCTCCTTGAGTCGAAGACGATCCACCCGAGAGATGTACACCGAGCTCCACCTCGAGCCGAGGTAACTAGGGCAAAGATATTACAAATCTAGAAGCCCTAGGTAGTGTAAAGGAGATGTATGGATGTGTTTGTCTTTGTGGGATCTTTTTCTCTCAACACATGAGATCAAAAAATGGGATCAAGAGGAGGAAGAAGAAGGAGAAACTTAGCAACCATGGAGCTTTTCTTTTTCTTCTCACTTCAAGAGAGAGAATGAGAAGAGAATAATGAAAAGATTAAACCAAAAGAAATGAACTATGGTTCCAATAATACACAAAATCATCATTACTAATCCTATCATGATAGAAGTTGATGGCACATTGAATTGACTATTATCATAACACAAGAAATAAAAAGAAAATGAAAGAAGAGTGTGGATCTCTCTTGAAGGTCAATGGTCAACACGGTCAACGGGTCAACAAAGTCAAGAGAGATCCAAGTGGTCAAATGGTCAATGCAATTTGCCATCACAAATCTATCACTAAAAGGATTAGTAAACAATGTCTCCGGCTCATAACGGTTTTGACCAAACGAACTGTCAAAACCCTAATGAGTGTGCCATATTACGGTTTTGGCCGAACCAACTGCCAAAACCCTAATGGGGCACCTCCTCCTTCATCGCTCCTCAAAACTGTGCATACACACCCGCATCCGCATTCCGTAGAATGCGAACGCACAGAAGACAAATCAAATCCACCTGTGCAATACTAGGATCTGGCTTAAACCAAAGCCCACTAGTATTGCCTGCCCGAACACCACACGCACACAAGTGTACGTAAGTGGTCGTAGCCCTGCCGTAAAACCATTCGGCCTCTACACGTTTCGCTCAGTGCAGGGAAACTCTCTGTGTGGGACTCTAAAGACTCGACACTACGCTGGCAGTGGGTTTAACCACAGACCGCAAGCGGCACTAGCTGTACGTAACGGTCCCCAGGTAGATGTCGATAAGAAGGCCGATGAGGTACACCCATCCGAACTCCTACTGAGCCTGTACGTGACAATCTCCGTACAGTCCGGTCTGTTCGTCTGATACATCGCATGGCGGGCCTAGGGGGCGGTAAACGTCAGTCCCCTAATAGCGGTACAAGTCGTGTCGGAGTGGAGCCCAGAACACCCTGAGATAACACTGGAAACCTACCAGTATATCTCGCTTGCCCTGGCCAGGGACTACTCGTGTAATGGCTCTCCTAGACACAGCGTGATGTCAACTCCCAATACCGGGAGAGACGAATCCTGTCTAACCGTCACTGCCTCCAAGTGCTTCGGGACTGCACCCAACTACTACCTGTTTGCACGACTCAGTAGAGCAGTGGTAGGATAGTAATCAAAGAACAGTGGGAACACACTCGAGGCGAAGTGACAGTGTCAAGTCAGCGGACTAAGCTGTACTCATGTCACCTGGGAACTGATAACTGACGATAGGTATAATACCAACCATCAGTTCCCGACGAGTCCTGTCTAGTGTACTCGTAACCTAACGAGCACCCGCATACTATCTCAAGTATGACATACTGACGGCTGTGGGACAGACCGTCTCCCGTGCTGGGATGAGAAGCGCACACGCTAGTCTACTCCGGAGTATCGATGCCCTGTCTCGATAATCCCATGACTAGGGATGTGTATAAGGATGTGCTTGTGGATTACCTAGCCCCCACGAGTGTGATCGCCATCACAACGCCGGTAATCAAGCAAAGATCCTAAGGGCTCTACTAATGCGTATAGGTGATACAATAAAGAAACACACATGTACACATTAAAGCATAGACAAACCAAGTAGCATACTACTATATTGAGTAAGATTGTCTATACAACTGTGAATATCCCAAGCTTCCATCAAGTAATATACAAACTAGTATGATACAGTAATGGCCTCTAGGGCATATACACTAACACGATAAACATAGCATGAATACTAAGTGTTACCCGTCTGAAATGACGGAAGGCTACGAATGGTTTTTGGCGAAATTCCTTTAACGTAATGAACTTGATATCGTTGAGGAAACCGGATAGCTTTTCACAAATATATAGTGGCGAAAACCTTTGCTAAAGAGGTCACTCCCGGTGAAGGAATCTCGGCACTTTCCTCGTGGAATGAGGTGCAGGATATTCTCACTGAATACCGCGATGCAAAGCAAAATGGTAATCATATATAGTGAAGTTATTATCTTGACGCAAAGTTCTGCCCAAGGGGTCACTCCCGATGAAAGGATCTCGGCCCTTGCCTCGTCGAATGAGGTGCTGGATATTCATAACCAAATACCGCTGTGCAAAATAAAAGAAAACGTTTTTCTAATAACAGCTTTTTTTAAAAATTGTTCCAACAACATCGAATAGGTCTATTTTCCTTGCATTGATC
Organism: Agapanthus africanus; assembly: GCA_030015575.1. Classification (NCBI taxonomy): domain Eukaryota; kingdom Viridiplantae; phylum Streptophyta; class Magnoliopsida; order Asparagales; family Amaryllidaceae; genus Agapanthus; species Agapanthus africanus. The sequence goes on along the minus strand of CM057337.1, from coordinate 402,501,644 downwards.
CGAATCAACGCAGACTTATCAATTAATCACACCACAAAAGAACGAAAATATGATGTACGTATATGCCATCCGCATTCGCCACCATGTCCCTTCATCACCCGTTAGGTTACTTAACTAACGACAGAGCGGGGACTGGACTAGCACGGGTGTAAAACATATACAATATCTACTAGTATATATATAACAATATATAATGATCGCTCCAGGCGTGATAAATAAGACATTATAGATAAGTAATAAGCATCACAGAACAATACAGATAATCTGGGAGTCCCGGGTTTCCTTTGAGCTGCAGGTGAAACCCGATGTTCCCCTGGTCGTGTGGATAGCCTGTGCAATGAAAACCTAGACCTCTACGAGCGTAGCAAGTTACCTTCCAAAACCAGAAGCGAGGCAGCCCCCTTCATCAAAGTGAATGGGCCATCCAGCACTTTACGGAATCCGGTAACTTGAGCACCCCACCTTGGGTCAACCTGTACCCCCTACGAGTGTGGCGAATAGCCCGCCAATTCTAGAGTGAGGCCCCCTCCTTCTCAACGCCATGAGATGCGGACCTGTTGCCCTCCAGAACCCGGCTATCCATGCACTCCATCGTTGGGTAATCCTAGTACAGAAAAGAAAATATGTATAACGGTGACATCGACCTCAACCCGATCGTACCCCAAACAAATAATATATAAACAAGTAGTGACGGCAGTCCACATGTCGGATGCTCACCCCGTGATATCAAATCTACAAATAAAACTAAACTGTACTAATATTGCACCCAAGCTATCCACCATGACGAACCCGCAACAACACGGCACAACACAGAACATCAACGTGAATGTCACATTCGCAAACCCGTCTAAAAGAACTATAGCAATTAGGTAAGTTGTACCGCTCTAATGACATTCACGGTCGCAGATAGAAATGTAAGTACTGTAAAACTTTAAACAATGTTAGAAATATCGACATCGAAATAACCTCGAATATCCCCCAAACACCTAGAAAAAACCATATCAAAACTGGGATAAACTAGCAATAACACTGAACCAACATTCCAGAGACCAGACCAGACCCAAAATACGAAACCTAGAAGCCATAGAATGGCCGGCCGGTTCGGTTTTTTCCTCAATGTGCTCAGCCAAAACAAGGTGGAATTGGTTCGTATTTGGGTTACAGTCTATGGGTCACCTAAGTAGTCTTCTATAGTTGCTAAAACAATTTTTGAAGACCATATAAAATTTGACAGAAACTCGAATGTGTTGGGTATTGATTTGGAGTTGTCTCGGTTTCGATACTTTAACATCGTCTAAACTAACTAGTATGCGGTTAATGGGTTGTCTCTGATACCATGTAAGGCTACGCCAGCTCCTCGGCCATCAATTCGTTGCCAAACGCGAAACAAAAACTTTAGAAATCCGGTGCTAGCAGAACCCTAATCGACGGATCGTACCATTAACCCTATAGTAGTTAACTGTAAAGAGTTTAGAGAGGTTATACCGATCGATCCATGTCCTTCGGTCTTTGACCTCTATCCCAAGTTCGTTGCGGCCCCCTCGAACAAGTTCGCTCTCCGGTCTCTCTCATCGAAGAGGATCTATGTCGAGGATTAGTAATACGGGCACCCGCTTTAAAACCGAAGCAACTTGGGCATGCAGTTCGCTAGCCTAGATGTAGAAGATGAAGTAGAGAGTGTGTGTGAATACTTTGTCTCAAAACATCAATGGATTCTCAACTCATGAGAGGGTATGGATGGAGGTGAAGAAGAAGCCATTGGATGAAGAGTGTGAGCTCAATACTTGGGCTTATGAAAAAAAACAAGTAAAGAAAAGTTCCTGCTCTTTTCTTGAGTAGCTTTGGCTTGGTGTTTTTGTGAGTATTATATTGGTGTGAGGAATTTCCATCTAAAGAAAAACCAAGCCTTGAAAAACATCTGCCTTTACACATAAAATATCTCACTCACAAAAATATCCCAACCAAAACAAAAACCCTCAAGTCACAATGAATGCACAAAGACAAGACTTGCAATTACACTTTCCAAACAAACATTAAACTAAATGTTTAAGTCAAAGAAAAGAAATGGCATCTTCAGAAGTAAACTCGTAACGAATAACAAAAATACCCATCATCCGTATTTACATACCTACATCCATATTCCGAATGAATACGAATACAACGAGATGAAAATAATCCAACAATATAATACTAGGATCCGGCTTAAACCAAAGCCCACTAGTATTATCCGTTCCATCATGATCCGTGCACAAGTGCACGTATATGATCGAACCCTGCCATAAAACCATACGGCCTCTACAACGTTTCACCCGAACAAGGAAAACCCTCTTTGTGGGACTTTAAAGACTCGTCAATACGCTGGCAGTGGGTTTAACTAAAAACACATCAGTGGTGCTAGCTGTACATAACGGCTATCCAGGTATTGAGCGTAAGGGAGGCCGATGAGAAAACTCATCCTGAAACCCTACTAAGCCCTTCAGTGACAATATCCGTACAGTCCGGTCCATTCGTCTATGAGTATCGCATATCGAGTCTAGGGGGTGGATAAAGTCAGACCCTTAATAACTTGATATTTAGTGTTGGTATGAAACCTATCACCACCTGAGAAACTACCGATCCTAGATCAATAATTCTCGACTACCTTGGCCAAGGATTTTTGGTGATAGCCATCTGTGCACACCGCGACATCAACCCCCAATACTGGGAAAGACGAATCCTCTGACGATCCGCTCACTGCCTCCAGGTGGCTTGGGACTGTACCCAACTAAAAGCTGTTTGCACGACTCCTTTGAGCCGTGGTAGGGTAGTAATCAAAGCACGGTGGGAACTCACACAAGACAAATGACGATCTCAGGTTGATAGACTAACCTGTACACATGTCACCAGGAAACTACTATCTGACAATATGTATAATACCAACTAGTATGTTCCCGGCAAGTCCTTCTGGTGTACTCATAACCCAATGAGCACCTGTATACAACTTAGGTGAACCAACCAACACCAATGGCTTGTGAGACCGGCCACCGCCCCTCGTCAAGCTCTCGATCCATATACACTAGTCTACTCATGAAGTATCGATACCCAGTCTCGAAACTCCCACGACTAGGGATATTTTAAGGATGTGCTTATAGACCACCCAACTCTCACGTATATTATTCCCATCATACTGCTGGTGGTCAAGCAAGAATTCTATGGGCTTTATCAACATGTAATAGTGATCTGTAATGTCACCGGAAGCATGTACATGATGATAAAGACAAACCAGATAGCATACTATCATCTCGAGTAAGACTGCTCTACCGGTATAGGTCCTCTCTCAATCATTGCAATCACGTGCCTGCGATCCAATAATTGACTTGAGAGCACTATAGCCAACAGACCGGTGTTCCTAGGCCGAAGCCACAACTCCAATGTTGTCACAATAACAGTTATTGGACGCAAAATGGCAGGAACTGTTGGATATATATGCCCTAGACGCCTTCATTGTAGAGGATGCTAGGGATATGTATGTACATGACAATCTTGCTGAATATGATAGTACGCTATTTGTTTTGACTTTATCTTAATGTGTGATATATTTTACTTTGTATTTATAAACATGTTGATAAAGCCCATAGGGTGTTTGCCTGACTACCGGCATTGTGATGGCAGTCATACTAGTGGGAGCTGGATAGTCAATAGGCACATCCTTAGTTGTCCCTGGTCGCAGGAGTATCGAGACTGGGCATCGATACTCCAGAGTAGACTAGTGTATACATTTCTAGACCCTGACGAGGGGCGATGGATTGGTCCCGTAGCCATTGGTGATGTGCACCTAAGATTTTATACATATGCTCACTGGGTGTGAGTACACCGGATAGGACTCGCCGAGAACTGACTGGATGGTATTTATACCTAACGTCAGATAGCAGTTCTCAGGTGACATGTGTGCAGATAGTCCGTTGACCTAAGGTCGTCATTTGTCTCGTGTGAGTTCCCACTGTGCTTTGATTACTACCCTACCACGGTTCAAAGGAGTCATGCAAACAGGTTTTAGTTGGGCACAGTCCCGAGCCCCGTGGAGGCAGTGAGAGACTGTTAGGGATTCGTCTCTCCCGGTATAGGGAGTTGATATCGCACGGTGATCGGTTGGTCATTACCATAAGTCCCTGGCCAGGGCTGATTGAGAATTACTGATGGACTGATCAGTAGATTCTCGGATGGTCTTGAGCCATGCCGACACGACTTGTACGGTTATTAGGGGTCTGACGTTTACCACCTCCCTAGACCATACATGCGATACTCTTAGACGAACAGACCGGACTGCGCGGATATTGTCACGGACAGGCTCAGTAGGAGTTCAGATGGGTTTCCTCATCGTCCTTCTTATCGACATCTACCTGGGGACTGTTACGTACAGCTAGTGCCGCTTGCGGTCTGTGGTTAAACCCACTGCCAGCATAGTAGTCGAGTCTTTAGAGTCCCACACAGAGATTTCCCTACTCCAGGCGAAACGATATAGAGGTCGTACGGTTTTACGACAAGGGTTCGGACGCATACGTGTTTAAATGCACGTACGACGTTTGGACAGTTTTTACTACCCGGCTTTGGTTTAAGCCAGATTCTAGTATCAGGTTATTGGATTTATACAGTCTAAAGTTTTTCCGTGTTTTCACGAATAGGAGGGGCGTTCTCGTAATTTTACGTGAAGCTTCTAGAAGCATGGTGACTTGAGGGTTTAGGTGGCATTATCATTAAATGCAATTGTAACTCATTTTGTGTGATTCATCTTGACATTAATGCATTATTAAATGCTTAATGACTCACATAATGAATCACTCATATTGAATTAATGTAGCATGATGAATAATCACATTTATTCATTTATTTGTTTATTCATTATGCTTCATATATTGAAGTGAGAAACAATATCATTATCATTATTATGTTCACCTTCTCTCTGCTCAAGCCCACTCTCTCTTCAAACCCTAATCCTACCACTCATGAGTTGAGATCATGGATTAGAATAGACTAAACAATCCATAACCTAACTTTATATCATCTAAGTTCCTTTGATTAGCAACTAGAGAAACTTAGTTACCTCAAGCATAGAGGTGAAGCTTGGATTAGGGTTCTCGGGTGGATCATCTATCACGGGAAGGAGGCCGAGGAGGACGAAGAGATCGAAAAGACGAAGGACACGATTCACTAGGTATAATCTCTTTACATAGTAGCTAAGAACTTCTATGGTTGTCGTTAATTATCGTTTAGTAAAGATCTTCGGTTAGTCGATGTATGCTTAAAGAACAAAATCGTTTTTTATATTTCCGCCTCCCTGCAACTCGTGGGGTGTTGCACAACGACTTACAGGAACCATGTTCATCTCATGAACAAGGATTATCCAGACATCCACTTTGGTAGCATCGCTGATAGCGATGTATTCAGCCTTTATCGTCTTGATTGACACTGTATCTCGCTTGGAACTCTTCCAACATACCGTCCCTCCACTGAAGGTATAGACAAAGCCTGTGACTGAATTTTAGTCGACCTTATCACTCTGGAAGCTCGAATTGGTAAAGGACTCCCACTGGAGTTTACCGTAACCAAACCCCAAGAACATTTCTTTAGTGCTTGTCAAGTACTTAAGAATGTCCAACACAGCTGTCCAGTGATTCTCCCAAGATCCGTTTTATTCCTAATCACTACATCTAGTGAGTTAGCTACATCTGGTCAGGTACAAAACAGTGCAAACATGATAGAGCCTACTGCCGAAGCATAGGGTATCCCTTGCACGCGAGCTCTCTCCAAATCAGTCTTGGAAGACATCTTTTTGGAGAGAGTGATCCCTGAGAAAGTGGGCGAACCACCACGCTTAGAATCTTCCATACTAAAGCCCTTTAGTACGGTGTTAATGTACCTAGATTTGGGACACTCCCAACATCCACTTAGATCTATGACCATAGATCATAATCCACAAGATGTAGTAGGTATCATCCAGATCTTCCATGGAGAATCTTCAAGATAAGAGGATCTTGACCGAGTGTAGCATAGGAAACCATTTCCTATCAAGAGTATTTCATCTACGTACAATACGTGGAAGACAACCTTACTCTCTACAACCTTCTTGTATATACAAGGTTCATCTATCTTTTGATGAAGTCAAACTCTTTGACTGCCACATAAAAAAAGATGTTCCAACTCCGCAATACCTGCTTTAATCCTGATGGACTTAAGCATAGCCACTGGAGAAAAGGTTTCATCATAAACCACACATGGTTATTGACGAAAATCCTTTTCTTCTAGTCTAGGTTTGAAAGTCTAATCTTTTCCATCTACACCATGAATCTGCTCAAGATCCTTTTGCTCCCAATGGGTTTTACCCCTTCAGGTGCAACAATCAAAGTCATACTTTTTTGGTGTACATGGATTCCATCTTTGATCGCATAGCATCCAGCCATTTCACAGAGTCCCTACTCGTGATGGCGTGCCAGAACCTGGTCGGGTCATCATATACCATGATAGAATCCTCGCTCCCACCGTCACTAAGGAAACCGCAGTATCTCTCAGGTGGATGAGGAACCCTACCAGATTCGCGGATAGGCTGAGGTTCATTGGAGACTATTGAATCTTTTGGTTTTATCAAATTGTTAGCTGTTAGTTTGTCCAGCTGGAACTCCTTCCAGTTCTACCTCACGACCACAAATTTCTTCACAAGAAATTTCTTTTCTAAAAAGGAGGCATGCCGAGAAACAAAAACACTTTTTTTTCCTTGGTGTGGTAGAAGATATACCCTCTCAAATGTTTGGGATATCCAACAAACTTACAGAACTGACATTGCCTCGAGCTTGTCCGTATTTTGCTTTCCAATATGGGTCGGACAACCCCATAACTTAACTCGTTTAAGATATGGTCTTTTCCCACTCCATATCTCATATGGAGTGGTAGACACTGATTTGGATGGAACCCCATTCAATAGGTATGCAGCTTTTCAAGTGCATAACTCCGAAAGAAAACAGGCAACTCAGCAGTACTCATCATAGAGCTCACCATATCTCATAGGGTGTGATATCTCCACCCCGATACACCGTTGTGCTGTGGTGTACTCGAAGGAGTAAGCTAAGTGAGAATCATATTCTCCTTTTAGAAATTCCAGGAGCACCATGTCGAAGTATTTTCCTCCTTGATCATATCGAAGGACTTTAATACCTCTACCCGTATGGTTCTCTACTTTGTACTTATATTCCTTTAATTTCTCAAAAGCTTCAGACAGGTGTTTCAACAGGAACACCTGTCTGAATCTTGAGAGATCATCGATGAATGTAATGAAGTACAAAGAACCAACCCTGGCATTTGTAGACATAGGACCGTATACATCATCATGTATTCGTCCTAGAGTTCAGTAACTCTATCTCTGTTTCCAGTAAATGGAGCATTGCTCATTTTACCTTTGAGACAAGATTGGAAAGTATCATAAGATGAAAATTGGAACAGATTCTAATATTCATCCTTATGTAACTTAGCTAGTCGTGTCGCATTGATATGACCTAGTCTACAATGCCACAAGAAGGATTCGTTCATTTCTGAACTACTCCTCTTGTGTGTGTTTTAAATACTTTGAACCGTGGTTTGATTTAGAAGGTATATGCCATTACATAACGTGCATGATCCAATCAACTCTTGATTCAGAAAAAATGTTCACAACATTATCCTCCAATACAAAATTATATCCTTCTTTACCTAAATAAGGAAACTGATGTAATGTTGTATATCAGGTTCGGCATGTAATAACATCTATTCAGAATCAATGTATTTACCACTTGGTAATACAAGGTGATATCTGCCAACTGATTTGGCTGCAACAATTGCACCATTGTTTAACACCTTAGAGACATATCACCCAATCTCAGTTCTTTACCTTTCTGTAGCCCATGTAACAGATTACATATGTGGGATCATGATCCGGTATCTCATACCTAGGACGTAGAGGATACTGAGAAACAGTTCTTAGTAATAAACACACCTGAAGAATATGCATCAACATGCTTATTCCTCGTTTGGGTGGCATAGGAATCCGGATATTCCCCTATTTCCTGCTCGGACTTATAACAATTATAAGTTGGAGCGGAACCAACGTTCCCCAGCACAGTATAGCAAGCGGGTTCGGTCAAAACATCCATATTATTATCTTGATTAAGGCATGATATGGTCGCTACTTTGAGAGAGAGAGAGAAGAAAACACTGTGCGTATGCTCTTGAAAGATAATATTGGTTATTATTTTATCTAATCAGGATGGGTCCCACTGTTTTTATCAAATCTTCCTTTAAATCCTAAAAGGTAAGACTAACCGGGATTAATTACACCCTACAAGTTCACCAATCTTTCGGCAAGGCAGTGTCGGTACTTTGAGAGAGGTTCCCCGTGCTTTCGCACGGACCTAACTAAAATAAACCTCGTTTTCCCAGGGGTGTAACCCCGTTAACACCTTTCTAGACACCTACTTTGATCGGCTAATTGTAATGTGTAAAACTCTCCCAGGAGTAACTCTTACTCGCAGTGGGTATCGGGATCCAACTATCTCATAGAAGATATGCAATCTCAATGCAAATTTCAATACTTGAAATTCCCGATAATATTTTGCCCTTAGCATCCTATGACCTTGATGAGAGCCAACAAACCATAGTCTTCTAGTCAAATTCAACACGTACGTTTCATGATTGAATTAAACCCACCCGCACGACTCTTGACGAAAGCTAACAAAGTCGTACGACTACCCTAATCAAATAGCATCACATGCTTAAGCAGATAAGCATTAACCAGCTACCACACACTACGCCTTGACGAAACCCAACAAACGTAGCACGAATACTAAATACTACTTATCTGAAATGATGGAGGGCTACGACAGGTTTTTAAGAAAACCATTCATGTAATGAACTTGATATCGTTGTAGAATCGAGTGATTTTCAAAATGAGTGTTTTTTAAGCTTTTACTAGTTTTTCTAAAGAGGTCACTCCCGGTGAAGGGATCTCGGCTCTTTCCTTATCGAATAAGGTGCTGGATATTTCACAAATACAACTATGCAAAGCATGAACTAAAAAAGCAATCAAAAGACAAAACCGAGTGGGTTGTAGCATCTTCCAGTTTCTCTAAAGAGGTCACTCCCGGTGAAGGGATCTCGGCTCTTTCCTTATCGAATAAGGTGCTGGATATTCTTCAAGGAATAGCTCTATGAAAAGAAAGAACTAGAGCTACCAGTTTTTAAAACAAGATTCTACAACATCATTAGGTTTCTTTTCTTTCATTAATCTCATTAATGAAGTCCCATCAATTATGCTTCCTAAGCATCATAGAAGAAACGAAAACAGCAATATTTACTAATATAATCTTTCATCTCATCATATAAAGTGATCACATCACAGAATATTAGCAGCAGAAGAACACATATGAAATATTGGATATACTAGAAATTCCGTGTTTTAAATTAAGCCAATAAAAAACGTGGATTCCACTGTCGCAATGAATAGCCAAACCCACATCCCTAGACCCCTACGAGAGCGGCAAGCAACCCTACCAATTCTAGAGTTAGGAGACCCGGTCTCGACTCTTCGAGATGGTCTCCCACTGGACCCTAGAACCCGGTTACTTATGCTCCCCACCTTGTGTCTATCCTAATGCGAAAAAGTAAATAATATACATCAATGGTGACATCATCCTCAATCCGAAAGTGCCCCAATAAAAGAATATTTCATACAAGTTTTTACATGAATGAAAATGAAAAAATCTCATCTCATATAAAAAAACCCGGCTATTCAAAACACGACGATTCAATATAATATATCACAGCAACACATAACATCACATGTCATTAACATAAGTAAATATGCGTACCCCGATTGTCGTTGACATATAGCAACGAAACTGGTGATACACCACATATTACACTTACGGTCGCAGAAAATAAAATGAAAAACTACAACAATTGGAATCCGCAACCATTTTAGACATCATAAACCCAATGTATCACATACTTTGGATTTCATGCCTAACCAAATGAATTCCTTAGATATCGCATGCCAACCAATTATAAACCCCGAATTTTAGTCTCGATATTGAAAAGACTTTTGAATAACCAGTCTAGTAATTCAATAAGATTCCCGACAACCTGATCGAATGCTCGTCGGAAATTTTAGTAGATGGCCACACACCCGATGCCTTTGACGGAGTGCACTTAAGCGGAACACCGCGGCCGTGAGCACCCGGAAGGATGCTTGTGGCAACGGAGTTCTCCTACAGTCACTTGGTCTAGGCTATGGGGCATGGCTATCTAGTAAGGTTACTCGGCGAGTATCCGCGTACGCTACGTTATTGCGACGGACTTTTGATCCACATCAAAATCCCGTGGCAACCGATCAAATGAGACTAAATTCCTAGATTTATAAAATTCAAATTAGTTTTCACAAAACTAATTATTGTGGATTCCATGTATTGTATCATAATCATAGATAGCTAGACGATATTAAACATTTCGATCGAATCAACAAAAACCCAAAATTTCCCAAAGAGCTCAACACTTGAGCGGTGATTATAAAATACCCAGGACATGCCACAACACCTATGGATCAACCGTAGAAGGATCAACCCTTGCCTCACCTATGGCGCCGCGGAACTACCATAAACCCTAGGGTTTAGTAGCGGTTCCGGCGGTCACAGAATCGAGTTAGGGATTCGTTCTTCTAGAGGGTCCATAGAAAACACCTGCATGATTTTGTGAAGATTTTAAACACAGAAAAATCCAACTCTTAAAAATTTTCCAGCGAGGGAGAAAATGGATTATTGATATCCGTTTGAACTTTTTAACGTCGTCTAAATAACCCGAAATGATGTTAGAATTACGACTACGAAACAGTCCGAATTGCCTTTACAGAAAGATAGCATCACATGCAATCTTAGCAAAAACAAGCAACATTTGAAACACCAAAACCCAGAGACTGGAAGCACCAAACCAAGACAAACCCCAAAGTCAAGTTCCAGACCGGCCAGGTCGGTTTATCTGCATGTTTCGCCGGGTCAAATCCGGCAAAATGGGTTCGTTTTGGTCTCGTGTTATTGTTACATCATATGCAACAATCTATAGTTGCTTAAAAAAATTTTAGACACTCTGAAAATTTCGAAACAAACATGGGTTTTAGTTTCGATGTTTTGGAGTTGTTTCGGTTTCGAAATTCTACAAACATCATCTAATTCTCTAGCATGGCTCTGATACCACTGTTGGGTTTCCAAGTATTGCCGCTGGGTTTCGGGAGGTATTGACCATGCCGTTTTCAAAAATTTGGCGCTCTAAAGAACCCTAACTTAGAATCATAACTAGAGAATTAGACGAAACAAGAATGTAAACACCTTTATATCTAAGTGATCATAGAATACAACCTTTGTAGAATGATCCTTCACTTCAATAGCTCCATGTAGAAGTCCCTTCTCTCCAAGTAGTGATCTCCCGGACTCTAGTGAGGCTCCACAAGGTGAAATGAACAAACTTGCTTGATGTCTTTGAGGCCGAAGATGATTCATGTCGAGGAGACACTAACTCAAGCTATCTCTTCACTAAGTGATGAACTAGTGAAGAAACAACCCAATCTAAATAGCTAGTTGAGAAGAGCTTAATGAATTAGGAATTTTGCTCACTTTAGAAATAATTTTCTCACTAATTTTCTTCAATTCCTAAAAAGCTAGAGAGCTTGAGGAAGGAGATGAAGAAAGAAACCATGGAATGAAGCAAGTGAAGAATAAATCAGGTAGTGAGAATAGCAACCATGGGGGAGATAATATCTCATACTAACTCATATAGAGACTTAACCATGGCTTCGGATAATGGTTGGGTTAATAAATATCTTCAAGTAAAACAAAATTAGTGGACTTGGTCAATGATTCCACAAGCTTCCACAAGCTTCAACCATGTGAAAATTTCCAACTAATTTGATTTAATTTAAATAAATAAAACCTTACATTATTATAAGTATGGTGTGAGTCTCATACACCCATGTAGCATGTTGCAACATGCATGACACAATAATATATATCACATATATATTAAGTGTACATTAGTGAGATAAAGAAATGCTTAAGTGAGCTAATATTAGTAAATGTAAATTAATATATCAAATATATATAATTATAGATTAAATTCTTAAATCAACACTTGATTTAATAATCCGGCTATATTACATACAACCGACTAATAACAAATGTATCAATTTATCGAATCAACACTTGATCCGATAACTCGGCTATATCATATATAACCGACCGATATCACATATCGCGAGAATAAAATACGGTATCACATACGCGTATTAATCTCGGTCCCGCACATATCACATATGCGCTCCTACTTCATTTCGCTTGAGCCAGGAAACATATGTGTAGGACTCTAAAGACTCATCAATACGCCGGCAGTAGGTGGTGATCATATCAGTCACCCACAAGACGCAAGGGGTCTGCTAAATGTAACGGCCACCCGGCTATTATAGGGTTACTAGGCGCTCTCACAAGGGTCTATAAGGCATCAAACATGCCCGATTTAAAATTTAGACGTGCCGAACAACCCTAACCAAGATCTTAGACTAGAGATTAGGCGAAACATAGCAAGTAAACAACTTTACTTCTAAGAGTTTGGGATTACAACCTTTGTAGTCCGTTCCTTCACTTCTAAAGCTCCGTGTTGAGGTCCCTTCGCTGCGATCATCGAGTATCCGGACTCTAGAGAGGCTCCACAAAAGAAAGATGCAAGCTTGCTTCCGATCTTCGATAACAAAGAAGATGTACCTTGAAGAAACTCAAACCCAAGCTCTTTCTTTGCTAATCAAGTATTAGCAAAGAAAACACCCTAATCTAAGTGGCTAGAATAGATAAGGATGATGAAGTAGGAATTTAGCTCTCATTTATTTTCTATTTCTCACACATTTTCATCACTTCACAAAAAGCTAGAAAGCTTTTCATGCAAGGAAGAAGAAGAAAGAAGATCAAAACCTTTTGTGATGAATAATCAAATCTGGTGAGGTTAGAAATGCAACCATGGGTTAAGTATGATAAGTTAATGTAAGTCTACAGTAGCGCCCCGGCCGTCTGTCCGAGGCCAAAATGCGAAAAACAAAAACATTTTCAAACTAGAAACCGGCCCTACCGCGGACTAAAAACCCAGATCGGGCCATTAATCTACAACTAGCTAACTAGAGAAAGGGTAGAGAGCTATACCGAGCGATCCGTGTCCTTCGGTCTTCGGCCACCTTCCCGATCTCCTCGCGGAATCTCCGGTCTCGATCTCCTCGTCGGAAAGGGCACCACATCACCGAGTCTTTTTACGGGCTCCCACCTCTGAACCGAGGCAACTCGGACACGAAGTTGGCAAGCCGATGTGTCCAAGATGGTTGTAGACTGAGTGTAGAACGGTTTGTCTCAAGGGGTTAATGAAGTTGCCTTTTGGATTGGAGAAGGAGATATGAACTTTTGTGATGGCTAAGAAATTTTGTTGCAAGCAAGAATGAGATGAATATTTTTCCCACACCCAAAACTCATCCCCCCAATCTTGTGGCCGGCCATGCTCAATGGAGAAGGGGAAAAAATGAAGGAATAAAGCAAGTGGGGGAAAATGTGTGATAATGAGAAAAATATGTCACCCTCATTTCCTATCCAAATCTCATCTCATTTAATGCAAACCATGATGAACAAAAAGGAATCTAAATATGCTAGAACCATCATGAACCCTCCACCTTGCTAATTTGAACATTTGCAAATAAGCCCCTCCATGGAAAATTCAGCCAAGGAAAGAAAGAAAGGAAAATGGCCGAAACGGAATGCAAACTGGCAACTTCAAAAAAGCGATCCCGTAATAAATTACAGGAAAACCCCGCGACTGTATATACATACCCGCATTTGTATCCCGACCGAATACAAATGCAATGAGACAAAATCTACACTGTATAATACTAGGATCCGGCTTAAACCAAAGCCCACGAGTATAATCCGTCCGATCATGATCCGTGCAATACCGCACGTATATGATCAAACCCTGCCATATATCCATACGGCCTCTACAGCGTTTCGTCCGAAACTTGAGAAACTGTCTGTGGGGGGCTCTAAAGACTCGTCAATACTTTGGTTGTGGATTTAACCACTAGCACGTCAGAGGTATTAGCCGTACGTAACGGGCTACCAGGTATTGACCAAAAGGGACGTCGATGAGCGAACTCATCCTGACACCCTGCTGAGCCTGTCAGTGACAATATCCATACAGTCCGGTCTGTTCGTCTATGAGCATCGCATGGCGGGCCTAGGGAGTTGGTAAAAGTCAGACCCCCAAAAGCGGTACAAGTCGTGTCGGAGTGTAGCCCAGAACACCCTGAGATACTACTGGAATACCTACCAGTAAATCTCCTGCCTTGGCCAAGGACTTCGTGTAATGGCTCTCCTAGACACAACACGACCTCACCCCCAATACCGGGAGAGACGAACCCCTGCAGATCCGCTCACTGCCTCCATGTGGCTCGGGACTGTACCTAACTAAAACCTGTTTGCACGACTTCTTTGAACCGTGGTAGGGTAGTAATCAAAGTACAGTGGGAACTCACACGAGACAAATGACGATCTCAGGTCGATGAACTAACCTTTACACATGTCACCAGGGAACTGCTATCTGACGCTAGGTATAATACCAACTAGCATGTTCCCGGGGAGTCCTGTCCGGTGTACTCATAACCCAATAAGCATCTGTATACATCTTAGGTGATCCAACTGACACCAATGGCTTGTGAGACCGGCCACCGCCCCTCGTCGGGGTCTCGACTGTATACACTAGTCTACTCCGGAGTATCGATGCCCTGTCTCGAAGCTCCCACGACTAGGGACCTTTTAAGGATGTGCTTATAGACCCCATCTCCCACGTATATGATCGCCATCATACTGTTGGTCGTCAAGCAAGAATCCTAAGGGCTCTATCAATGCGTAATAGGGACCTGTAAGGTCACCTGAAGTAGTACACGATGATAAAGATAAACCAGATAGCATACTATCATCCTTAGTAAGACTGTCATACCGGCATAGGTCCTCCCTCAATCATTGCAATGACGTGCCTGTGATCCAATAATTGACTCTGAGGGCACTATATCCAACAATCTCCCACTTGCACTCAAGGCTAATTACTGCGATGTCTCATACTCACAGCCCGTGTGATACCGAACAGCCAACTCCTCTACTAATCAGTCTCACAAAGCCAGTTTGCGAAACTATTGTGTTCGAGGAATAGCATCAGTGAGTGGATCCGCCCTGATGTTTCTTTCTATGTCTCTCTTTATCTCAAGTTCGCGGAGAAAACCATCTCCCAAAATGAACAATACCCGTCTTAGAATGTGTCTGGATATCTGATGGGACCTAGTTCAAATGAACTCCAAATCCAAACTTCTTAGACTGTATCGTCAACTAAACTTAATCAGTATCCTGCGCCATGCCTCCCTCGGTATTTGCCTGGATCACCTGTCCAAACTACTGCCCCTCATCAGAGGGAAAACTATAACTCTGACAATCATTCTGACATCCAGGTCACCTTGGAAGCCTGGAATGATAACTATCTCCCAAATGAGCCTGTCGTTATTTTATCCCTAGAACATCCACTTATGTTCTAAAACTGCTTCCGAATGTTTCTTCAGGATATGATTAATATCAATTCATTGCATCTCGTGCAAAAACAATATCTGGCGTGGTACTTGACATCTCATGATTGACTCAATTGCCTAAGCAAGTGATCTGCCAATCATGCACATCCCTCTTCCCTTTAGTTTGTAAGACACCTTCAGAGAGGGTGACTCCATCACCTGCAGGTACACTACTGTGCCAGGAGTCGTCCATTCTAAAACACCTTTAGAATGCTGTCTAAGTACCCTGATTGGGACACTTCCCAAATCTAGATCTAAAACCATAGACCTAGTAACCAAAATGTCTGATATAAAAGCCATTTCCTATGTGGAGAAAGCACTTTGTGACAACCAAAGTATAACCGATTGTAGTATAGGAATTTCACTTCCTACTCTGTGTATGTCATCCAAATACCAGGACATCATACCCTACTATCTTTTTAACAGATCCATCCACTATTCTGATGAAGTCAAACTGTTAGTGTATATGCCCTAGAGGCCATTACTGTATTATACTAGTTTGTATATTACTTAATGGAAGCTTGGGATATTCACCTTGTATATACAATCTTGCTCCAAATAGTAGTATGCTACTTGGTTTGTTTCTACTTCAATGTGTACATGTGTTTATTTTAGTATATCGCCTATACACATTAGTGGAGCCCTTAGGATTTTTGCTTGATTACCAGCGTTGTGATGGCAGTCACACTAGTGGGGCTGGGTAATCTATAAGCACATCCTTATTCAGGTCCCTGGTCGCAGGACTATCGAGACAGGGCATCGATACTCCGGAGTAGACTAGCGCATGCGCTTCTCATCCCAGTGTGGGAGACGGTCTGTCCCACAGCCGTCGGTACGTCGTACTTGAGATAGTATGCGGGTGCTTGTTGGGTTACGAGTACACTGGACAGGACTCGTCGGGAACTGACTAGTTGGTATTATGCCTATCGTCAGTTATCAGTTCCCAGGTGACATGAGTACAGCTTAGTCCGCTGACTTGACACTGTCACTTCGCCTCGAGTGTGTTCCCACTGTACTTTGATTACTACCCTACCACGGCTCAAAGGAGTCGTGCAAACAGGTGGTAGTTGGGTGCAGTCCCGAAGCACTTGGAGGCAGTGACGGTTAGACAGGATTCGCCTCTCCCGGTATTGGGGGTTGACATCGCGCTGTATCTAGGAGAGCCATTACACGAGTAGTCCCTGGCCAGGGCAAACGAGATATACTGGTAGGCTTCCAGTGTTATCTCAGGGTGTTTTGGGCTTCACTCCGACACGACTTGTACCGCTATTGAGGGACTGACGTTTACCGCCCCCTAGGCCCGCCATGCGATGTATCAGACGAACAGACCGGACTGTACGGAGAATGTCACACTCAGGCTCAGTAGGAGTTCAGATGGGTTTCGCCTCGTCAGTCTTCTTGTCGGCATCTACCTGGGGACCGTTACGCACAGCTAGTGCCGCTTGCGGTCTGTGGTTAAACCCACTGCCAGCGTAGTGTCGAGTCTTTAGAGTCCCACACAGAAAGTTATTCGCCTTTAGGCAAAAGAGTAGAGGTCGCATGGTTTTGCGGCAGGTCGTATGGTTTTGCGACAGGGTTCGGTCACATCCGTGCACTTATGCACGTACAGTGTCCGGATAGTTATCACTAGCGGGCTTTGGTTTAAGCCAGATCCTAGTGTACGTTTTGGGATTGGATTTATCCAGTTAGTATTCGTGTTCCTCGGAACGCGGATGCAGGTGTGTATGCACAGTTGACGGAGAGACAGAGGCAGAGGATTCTCATTAGGGTTGTTGACCGTTGACTGTTGACTATTGACATTTTGGTCAACCCTAATGAGAATATGATATGTGATTAACAATTATATTAATTAAGTATTGTGGTGACATGGTTGTTGAGGGGTTGACTTTGTTGACTTGTTGACTTTGTTGACCGGTTGACTAGGTTGGACTAGTTGACCATCATGATGACTATGGCTATCATTTCATGGCAAAAACTTTTTACTTGCTTGTTTCTTTTGTGAGAAATGAGTGCATGAAATGATTTAGCCATTTTGACTTGAACCATTTTACACAATACTTGATTATTATTTTTGTGATGATGATTTTGGATTATGAGAGCCAAATGAAAAAAGTCTTCTCTCATTCTTTCATGCACATTTTCTCTCTTGTTCTTGAGCTCTCATCTTCCTCCTCTTGCTCTCCCTCTCTTGATTCTATGGTTCACTTGACTCATGAGTTGAGAACCAAGAACCATAGATAAAATCCCATACAAACTCTTCTCTACTCACTCTAGTTCACAAGGTTTAGCAAACCGAGTGAACTAGTTTCTTCAAAGTTCGAAGAAGGAGCCAAAGGTTGAAGCTTTCAGGTGGATCTATCTTCGGCGCAAGGGGACGACGGGGAGAAGCCGATTCGGACGACCATCGAAGCTTGAAGACGAAGGAGTTCGAGAAAGGTATAGCCCCCTAACCGAGTAGGTAAACTCTTGTTAGGTTGTTAGTTAGATGTTTAACAAAGATCCGGGTTTTGAGTCCATGTTACCACCTCTAAGAAAATTGTTTTTCGTCAAATTCCGCATGCCCGAAAGTACCGGGAGAGGTAGCATGGACTTACAGTGGTATCAGAGCCTAGTTAAACTCTATCTAACATGTTAGAAAAGTAGCTAGAAGATCGATCAAAGAAAAAGTCGCAAAACGAACCCGATATGATAAGTTTCTGCCGATTTTTTTTCTGTTCAAAAATCGATAAATTTTATCTTAAAAATCGGCTCAGGCTTTTGTGTGATCACCCACCAAATTTGGTCCAACGATCGAGTCTAAGCACTGCGGAAACGCGGTGGGAGCACGCTCCCGCCGCGGATCCGCGGCCGAGTTGACTCGGCCGAGGTCCAAGTTTGGTGCAGTATTTTTCTGGGGTTGTTTTGGGATTTTTGGAATATATATTTTCTGCCCAGATTTTCCAGAACGAAAATTTTATTTTTGGGGTCCTGAAAATCCGTATTTTTGATCGAACTTCTAAAAGACTTTAGCTGACGGGTTTTTCTGTGATGTGTTATTTTTATTGAACGTCTGCTAATCGCTATATGTCGATTAATGGGGGTTATACAAATCTGTGATCTGTAATGTTATTGGAATGTGTATATGAATTCATTGGATTGTCGTGGGTGAATAGCCGGGGGTTGTGAGACGAGAGTTTTCTTTTCTTTCAATTCATGTAAATTTGTAAATTGATGTAATAATTATTCGTATGGCCGCACAACCGGGTCGGGGTTGTTGCCGTCATTGTATAATTTCTTTTTACTGTTTTTGCTCCTAGGATAGACCCATGGAGGGGGTGCACAAACTACCGGGTATGCCGAAGTGCCGAGTGGCCTACTCATGGAGTTGAGGGAGGTTGCTTCGCTTCGGGTACTTGGCGGGTAGTTTGCCGCACTCGTAGAGGTCTTGGGTGGGGTATTGGCTATTCACCGCGACCGTGTAATCTGCTTTTCGTTACAGGCTCGTACGAATTGCGGATTCCTAGTATATCCAATGTGTTCATCTGTGATCTGAAATGGCTATCATTGCAATATATCTATATATGATATTATTTAGGCGTTGCTTATGTTTTACAGCCGCGCTAGGCCAGCCCCCGCTTTGTCGTTAGTTAAGTAACCTAACGGGTAATGACGGGGCCCCGTGGCGAATGCGAATGGCATAAGCGTACGCCATATTTTGGTTGTTTTCTGCAATGGTAGGATTAAATGATAGGACGCATTAAAAGAACTAATGCAAGAATATCACGCATTAAAAGAACTAATGCAAGATAATAAACCAAGCTAAAGTCGTTGGAACACTTTGAAAAACCACTCGGTTCTTTTCAAAACCAACTTTTAAATGCGGAGCTTGAGCCACTCCTTTTAAAAGCTATCTCGTTCCATCGATTATATCAAGTTCACTACGTTCACGGTTTCACCAAAAACCATTCGTAGCCCTCCGTCGTTTCGTATGAATATTCAATAGTATTCAAGCTATGTTTGTTGACCTTCGTCAAGGCATAGTGATTGGTAGCTGTTGGGTATTCATATGTAGCATAGATAGATGCGTTGGTTTGGGACATTCGCGTTACCTTGTTGACCTTCGTCAAGGGTATATACGGGTGGATTCAAATTAACCTGGATAATGACGGGCAGAACTTGACATGTGACTTATGATTTGTTGACCTTCGTCAAGGTCATAAGAGCATGGGGCAAAAATCAACATCGGGAGTTTCATAAGTACTTGAACTTGCTAGATTTGCATACTACTTGGAGTGTGATGATTCTGGTAGGATTCCTTCAGTTTCGTCACGCGATGATATTTGGATCCCGATCCTACTGTGAGTATATGCTACTCCTTGGGAAATTTCTCACTAAACGATCAATGCTATAAACCTAGTAGGTGTCTAGAAAGGTGTTAGCGGGGCTATGCCCCCAGGGAAAAGAGGTTATTTAATTAAGGAACTTCGCGAAAGCATTGGAAAACCTCCCTCGAAGTACCGACACTGGCCTGGCTGAACGGTTAAGCAAGTATTGTGCGGTGGGATTGATCCCGACTAATTCTTCCTTTTTGGTTTGAGGAGGGATTCGAGAAACAGTGGGAGCCATCCTGTTTAGACAAACTAAAAACCATTCTAAACTTGCAAGAGCATCAAGCTGAGTGTTTCTTCTCTCTCCTAATTGCAGTGACCAATCGACATGACTGGACTAAAGTTACTTCTAGATAAAAACATACGGACAGGGCTAAACTACAAAGATTGGCACAGGAATGTCAAGATGGCAATCACTTACGACAAGCTGGGGTATCTTCTTACCACCAAAGCTCCCCCTGTCCCTGGTCTCACTTCCAGCGTCGCGGATAAGGAAATCCGTAAGACTTGGGAGATTGATAGCGCGAAGGCCAAGTGCCCCGTACTTGCCTCTATGGACAATGAACATCAGAGGAGGCACAAGAATATGGACTTGGAATCCATATTTCTTCATACAAAAGAACTGTATGGAGAGCAATCTCGTATCGCAAGATACGAAGCGTCGAAAAAGATATTTTCGGCAAGGATGGCCGTCGGATCATCAGTAGAAGAACACGTGCTTAAGATGATCAGCTACATTGAGGAGCTCGCGGACCTAGGGACCACATTGGAGAGTGAGCTCTATACGGACTTAGTTCTCCAGTTCCTTCCTTCCACTTACGCCCAGTTTATACTGAACTTCAACTTACAAGAAAAAGAAGTTGAACTTTCAGAGCTCCTCAACATGCTGAGGAGCGCAGAGAGCACCCTACAGAAAGGTAGGGAAACATCCACTTTGTTTGTTGGAGGATCATCTTCTTCTAGGTCCAAGGCGAAATCCTAGGGAAAGAAGAAGAAAGCCCCCGCCAAACCAAGAGGCGGTGTTAGTAAAGTGGATACGAAGGGAAAAGCTAAAGCAACAAAGATAGTGGGGAAGCTTGTGGATAAGGAAGAATGCTTCTATTGTCATAAGAAAGGATACTGGAAGAATGATTGCAGGGCCTGGAAAGCCAGAACACAGGAATTGAAGCAAGTTGCAGCTTCAGCTTCAGGTGTGTATGTTATTGAAAACTGTCTTTCAATAAACTCTACTTCCTGGGTATTGGATACCGGATCAGGATCTCATATCTGTAATTCTTTGCAGGCGTTGAGAAACCGTAGTGTTTTGAAAGCGGGTGACATGACCCTCAGAGTTGCGAACGGAGCTAGCATGGATGATAAAGCCGTGGGGGACTATCACCTGGGAATGTCAGATGGACATGTTTTGGTTTTGCGTAATTGCTTTTTTGTACCCAACGCAACTTGTAATATCATTTCTGTATCTTTGGTTTCTAAAGAAGGTTATGAATTTGCGTTTGTAAGCAATGTTGTAAACATTCACCTTAATCAAGTTCTGATTGGGTCAGGTACATTGAGCAATGGTATATACGTATTAAACCAACCACAGATTTTCAATGTCCGGAATACACACAAAAGAAAGTCTCCGGAAATAAATCAGACTTTCTTATGGCATTGTAGACTGGGTCACATCAATGAGAGAAGGTTGACTAAGTTACATACAGAAGGATATTTGAATCCGTTCGAATATCAATCGTATGCCACTTGTCAATCCTGTCTCAAAGGAAAGATGACAAAGACTCCGTTTACTGGACATGGAGTAAGAGCGAGCGAGCTCTTGGGACTTGTACACAGCGACGTGTGCGGTCCAATGTCTACACATGCGCAAAGCGGTTATTCTTACTTCATTACTTTTACGGATGACTTTTCAAGGTACGGTTATGTCTTCTTAATGAAACATAAGTCCGAAGCCTTTGGAAAATTCCAGGAATATAAGAATGAAGTAGAAAAACAAACCGGCAAAAGTATCAAGATTCTAAGATCGGATCGAGGTGGAGAATACTTAAGTGCCGAATTCCTGAATTACTTAAAAGAGAATGGAATTCTCTCTCAGCTTACTCCTCCATACACTCCGCAACATAACGGTGTATCGGAGAGACGGAACCGGACCCTATTGGATATGGTACGGTCCATGATGAGTAACGCTGAGTTACCGTGATCATTCTGGGGATATGCACTAGAAGCAGCTGCATATCTCTTGAACAAGGCTCCCACCAAGACTGTGCCTACCACCCCATATCAGATGTGGACTGGGAAGAAACCCTGTCTTAAGTATCTTAAAGTATGGGGATGTCCAGCTTTTGTAAAAAGGCAGCATGCGGACCAGCTCGAGGCACGTTCAGTACAGTGTAAGTTTGTGGGGTACCCAAAGAACTCCAGGGGGTATCCTTTCTATTCCGCTGAGGAACAAAAAGTTTTTATTTCTCAGCATGCCCGCTTCTTGGAAACTGAGTTTTTGGAAACCCAGATAAGTGGGAGCACAATAGAACTGGAAGAAATTCCAGAACCACAGACTATTACTGAAAGCTTAGTGGAACCAGAAGGTTCAAAAGAACAGGACATTCCTGCGCCGCTCCGCAGGAGTAGTAGGCAGTCTCATCCGCCCGAGAGATACTACGGTTTTCTCATAGACGGGGATAGAGAGGATTGCATCATAGATTATGATGAGCTTACTAGCTTCCAGCAGGCCGTTCAGAGTGTTGACTCAGTAAAATGTCTGTATACAATGCGGACCGAAATGGAGTCCATGTACACCAACAAGGTATGGACGTTGGACATTGCTCCAGACGGGATAAAACCCGTAGGATGCAAGTGGATCTTCAAAAGGAAGATTGGTGTAGATGGACAGGTTGAGACCTATAAAGCTAGACTTGTTGCGAAGGGTTTTCGTCAAAGACCTGGTTTGGACTATGACGAAACCTTTTCTCCAGTGGCTATGCTGAAATCCATTCGGATCCTTCTTGCCATTGCTGCCTTCCATGATTATAAGATCTGGCAAATGGACGAAAAGACCGCTTTTCTAAATGGAAATTTAGAGGAGTGTGTCTATATGGACCAACCAGTGGGTTTCATTCAGAGTGGGAGCAGCGGAAAGGTGTGCAAGTTGCTTAAGTCCATCTATGAACTAAAGAAGGCATCGCGGAGTTGGAACATCTGTTTTGATGAGACGGTCAAGGAATTTGGCTTTATCAAAAATCCAGATGAACCATGCATCTATAGTAGATTTGTAGCGAGAACTGTAGTATTCCTCGTTTTGTACGTGGATGACATTCTCTTAATAGGAAATGACATTCCTATGCTACAATCTGTCAAGGGGTTCTTGTCACACAGGTTCTCCATGAAAGACCTGGGTGATGCCTTATACATCCTGGGGATCCGGATCCATCGTGATAGATCCAAGAGGATATTAGGACTTTCACAGTCCAGGTACATCGACACCATACTGAAGAGATTCAGTATGGAAGATTCCAAGCGCGGTAACCTACCGGCTTGTCACGGGATCACCCTCTCTAAAGAGATGTCTCCCAAGACTGATTTGGAGAGGGATCGCATGTCTATTGTACCCTACGCTTCTGCGGTAGGCTCTATAATGTATGCGATGTTGTGTACCAGACCGGATGTAGCTTATGCACTGAGTGTGGTAAGCCGGTATCAGTCAAACCCTGGAGAGAAACACTGGATAGCGGTAAAGAACATTCTCAAGTACCTCAGAAGGACTAAGGAGATGTTCTTAGTGTATGGAGGAAAAGACCTCCAGATCGAGGCCTTTGCTGACTCCAGCTTCTAGAGTGACAAGGATGATTCCAAGTCCATGTCGGGTTTTGTCTTTACCCTCAATGGAGGGGCGGTGTGTTGGAAGAGTTCCAAACAGGAAACCGTTGCAGACTCGACGATGGAAGCGGAATACATCGCAGCATCTGATGCCGCAAAAGAAGCTGTCTGGATGAGGAAGTTCTTGAAAGAGCTTCCGGTGGTTCCGTCCATTGTTGATCTAATACCTCTGTATTGTGACAACAACGGGGCTATAGCTTTAGCGAAGGAACCCAGGTCCCATCAGAGATCCAGACAAATCTTAAGGCGGTATCACCTGATCAGGGAGATCGAGGTTCGGAAAGTCGCTTCAGAAGATAACACTGCAGATCCATTCACCAAGGCCTTGCCCCAGACTCAGTTCGAGCGGCTGATCGAGATGATAGGTCTTCGATACGCCAGTACATGGCCTTAGTGCAAGTGGGAGATTGTTAGTGTATATGCCCTAGAGGCCATTACTGTATCATACTAGTTTGTATATTACTTAATGGAAGCTTGGGATATTCACCTTGTATATACAATCTTGCTCAAAATAGTAGTATGCTACTTGGTTTGTTTCTACTTCAATGTGTACATGTGTTTATTTTAGTATATCGCCTATACACATTAGTGGAGCCCTTAGGATCATTGCTTGATTACCAGCGTTGTGATGGCAGTCACACTAGTGGGGCTGGGTAATCTATAAGCACATCCTTATGCAGGTCCCTGGTCGCAGGACTATCGAGACAGGGCATCGATACTCCGGAGTAGACTAGCGCATGCGCTTCTCATCCCAGTGTTGGAGACGGTCTGTCCCACAGCCGTCGGTACGTCGCACTTGAGATAGTATGCGGGTGCTCGTTGGGTTACGAGTACACTGGACATGACTCGTCGGGAACTGACTAGTTGGTATTATGCCTATCGTCAGTTATCAGTTCCCAGGTGACATGAGTACAGCTTAGTCCGCTGACTTGACAATGTCACTTCGCCTCGAGTGTGTTCCCACTGTACTTTGATTACTACCCTACCACGGCTCAAAGGAGTCGTGCAAACAGGTGGTAGTTGGGTGCAGTCCCGAAGCACTTGGAGGCAGTGACGGTTAGACAGGATTCGTCTCTCCCGGTATTGGGGGTTGACATCGCCCTGTGTCTAGGAAAGCCATTACACGAGTAGTCCCTGGCCAGGGCAAACTAGATATACTGGTAGGCTTCCAGTGTTATCTCAGGGTGTTTTGGGCTTCACTCCGACTTGACTTGTACCGCTATTGGGGGACTGACGTTTACCGCCCCCTAGGCCCGCCATGCGATGTATCAGACGAACAGACCGGACTGTACGGAGAATGTCACACTCAGGCTCAGTAGGAGTTCAGATGGGTTTCGCCTCGTCAGTCTTCTTATCGACATCTACCTGGGGACCGTTACGCACAGCTAGTGCCGCTTGCGGTCTGTGGTTAAACCCACTGCCCGCGTAGTGTCGAGTCTTTAGAGTCCCACACAGAAAGCTATTCGCCTTTAGGAAAAAGAGTAGAGGTCGCATGGTTTTGCGGCAGGTCGCATAGTTTTGCGACAGGGTTCGGTCACATCCGTGCACTTATGCACGTACAGTGTCCGGACAGTTATCACTAGCGGGCTTTGGTTTAAGCCAGATCCTAGTGTACGTTTTGGGATTGGATTTATCCAGTTAGTATTCGTGTTCCTCGGAACGCGGATGCGGCTGTGTATGAACAGTTGACGGAGAGACAGAGGCAGAGGATTCTCATTAGGGTTGTTGACCGTTGACTGTTGACTATTGACTTTTTGGTCAACCCTAATGAGAATATGATATGTGATTAACAATTATATTAATTAAGTATTGTGGTGACATGGTTGTTGAGGGGTTGACTTTGTTGACTTGTTGACTTTGTTGACCGGTTGACTAGGTTGGACTAGTTGACCATCATGATGACAATGGCTATCATTTCATGGCAAAGACTTTTTACTTGCTTGTTTCTTTTGTGAGAAATGAGTGCATGAAATGATTTAGCCAATTTGACTTGAACCATTTTACACAATACTTGATTATTATTTTTGTGATGATGGTTTTGGATTATGAGAGCCAAATGAAAAAAGTCTTCTCTCATTCTTTCATGCTCATTCTCTCTCTTGTTCTTGAGCTCTCATCTTCCTCCTTTTGCTCTCCCTCTCTTGATTCTATGGTTCACTTGTCTCATGAGTTGAGAACCAAGAACCATAGATAAAATCCCATACAAACTCTTCTCTACTCACTCTAGTTCACAAGGTTTAGCAAACCGAGTGAACTAGTTTCTTCAAAGTTCGAAGAAGGAGCCAAAGGTTGAAGCTTTCAGGTGGATCTATCTTCGGCGCAAGGAGACGACGGGGAGAAGCCGATTCGGACGACCATCGAAGCTTGAAGACGAAGGAGTTCGAGAAAGGTATAGCCCCCTAACCGAGTAGGTAAACTCTTGTTAGGTTGTTAGTTAGATGTTTAACAAAGATCCGGGTTTTGAGTCCATGTTACCACCTCTAAGAAAATCGTTTTTCGTCAAATTCCGCATGCCCGAAAGTACCGGGAGAGGTAGCATGGACTTACACAAACCTATGACTATCACATCAGAAATAGATGATCTATCTCCGCTATATCTGCTTTAGTCCATAAATAGACATAAGCTACTTGTCCACTATGCTTCCGCTGCTCCCACTTGTAAGTCGACATTGTACACCCTACGAGTTGCGGGGAGGCGGAAATATGAAAAACAATCTTTTTGTTTGAAACAACATCGACTAACCGAAAGGATATTTGCTAAACTATAACTAACACTTACATAGGATTAATTAACTAATATGAAAGAAGATTATACCTAATGAACCGTGTCCTTCTTCTTTTCATTAACCACCTCCTCGTCGGCCTCCTCTATGTAATAGACGATCCACCCGAGAGCTTCTACTCCAAGCTTTGCCTCTAATCTTGAGGTAACTAGGTTACTCTAATTGCTAATCAAAGTCACCTAGGGAATATAGAGTATGATTATGGATTAATGAGTCTTGCTAATCCTTGACCTCAACACATGAAAGGTTAGGATTAGGGTTTGAAGACAGAGAGCTTGAGGAGAGAGAAGGTGAGAGTGAGAATGAAATGAAATAATATCTCATCTTGAATATACGAAGCATAATGATTTATCAAATAAATAAATCAAATGATTTATCAACCATGCTTCATTTATTCACTTTGTGTGATTCATCCCATGAGTCATTAGATCAATAAATTCATCATTAACTCCATGGATGAAACACACAAATGAGTCACTAAATCAATAAATGAAAATGCCACCTTAGCCCCCAAGTCATCATCCTTTTAGAAGCTTCTCGCCAAATTACAAGAACGCCCCTCCTATCCGTGAAAACTCGGAAAAACTTTTGACTGTATAAATCCAATAATCCGATACCAGAATCTGGCTTAAACCAAAGCCGGCTAGTAAAAACTGTCCGAACATCATACGTGCATAAATGCACATGCATGTCCGAACCCTGTCGTAAAACCATACGACCTCTATATCGTTTCGCCCGGAGCAGGGAAACTCTCTGTGTGGGACTCTAAAGACTCGACTACTATGCTGGCAGTGGGTTTAACCACAGACCGCAAGCGGCACTAGCTGTACGTAACGGTCCCCAGGTAGATGTCGATAAGAAGGCCGATGAGGAAACCCATCCGAACTCCTACTGAGCCTGATATGACAATCTCTGTACAGTCTGGTCTGTTCGTCTAGGACTATCGCATATCGGGCCTAGGGGGCGGCAAGCGTCAGTCCCCTAAAAGCGGTATAAGTCGTGTCGGAGCGAAGCCCATTACACCTTGAGAAACTACTGGAAAACCTACCAGTAAATCTCGCTTGCCCTGGCCAGGGACTTTGCGTAATGGCTCTCCAGACACAGCGCGATATCAACTCCCAATACCGGGAGAAGCGAATCCTGTCTAACTACTACTGCCTCCAAGTGCTCGGGACTGCACCCAACTGCTACCTGTTTGCGCGACTCCTTTGAGCCATGGTAGGGTATCAATCTAAGAACAGTGGGACACACTCGAGGCGAAGTAGCAGTGTCAGGTATGCGGACTATGCTGTACTCATGTCACCTGGGAACTGTTAACTGATGACTGGTATAATACCAACCAACAGTTCCCTGCAAGTCCTATCCAGTGTACCCGTAACCCAATGAGCACCTGTATACTATCTCCAGTACGACGTACTGATGGCTGTAGGACAGACCATCTCCCCAATTGGGATGAGAAGCGTACACACTAGTCTACTCCGGAGTATCGATACCCTGTCTCGATAATCCTACGACTAGGAACCTGAAAAAGGATGTGCTTGTTGACTACCCAGCCCCCATTAGTGTGACTGCCATCACAACGCTGGTAGTCAAGCAATATCCTTAGGGCTCTTTCAATACGTACACACATATTAAGATAGATAAAACCAAGTAGCATACTACCATGTTTAGCAAGTCCGTTAATATAACTGTGAATATCCCAAGCTTCTATTAAGTAATATACAACCTAGTATGATATAATAATGGCCCCTAGGGCATATACACTAACAATCTCCCACTTGCACTAGGGCCATGTACTGGCATATCGAAGACCGATCATCTCGAGTAGCCTCTCGAACTGAATCTGAGGTAAGGCCTTTGTGAAAGGATCAGCAATGTTCTCCTCTGTAGCAACTTTCTGGACCTCGATCTCCCGGCAATCTATGATCTCCCTAATCAGGTGATACCGCCTTAAGATGTGTCTAGACTTCTGATGGGACCTGAGTTCCTTCGCAAAAGCTATAGCTCCGTTGTTGTCACAATACAGAGGTATTGGATCAACAATGGTCGGAACCACCTGAAGTTCTGTGAGGAACTTCTTCATCCAGACCGCTTCTTTTGCGGCATCGCAAGCAGTAATATACTCCGCTTCCATCGTCGAGTCAGCAACGGTGTCCTGCTTGGAGCTCTTCCAGCACATCGCCCCTCCATTGAGGTTAAAGACATAACCTGGCATGGACTTGAAGTCATCCTTATCACTCTGGAAGCCGGAATCAGCAAAGGCCTCGATCTTGAGGTCTTTTCCGCCGTAAACCAAGAACATCTCCTTAGTCCTTCTTAGGTACTTGAGAATGTTCTTTACTGCTATCCAGTGCTTCTCCCCTGGGTCTGACTGATACCGGCTTACCACGCTCAGTGCGTAAGCTACATCTGGTCTGGTGCACAACATCGCATATATTATAGAGCCTACCGCAGAAGCGTAGGGTATAATAGACATGCGTTCCCTTTCCAAATCAGTCTTGGGAAACATCTCTTTAGAGAGGGTGATTCCGTGACAAGCCGGTAGATTACCATGCTTAGAATCTTCCATACTGGATCTTTTCAGTATAGTGTTGATATACCTGGACTACGAAAGTCCCAACATCCTCTTGGATCTATCACGATAGATCCGGATCCCCAGAATGTAAGAGGCATCACCCAGGTCTTTCATGGAGAACCTGTGTGACAAGAATCCTTTGACAGATTGTAGCATAGGAATGTCATTTCCTATCAATAGAATGTCATCCACGTACAAGACGAGGAATATGACAGTTCGTGGTATAACTTTACTATATATAAATGGTTCATCTGGATTTTTGATAAAGTCATATTCTTTGACCGTTTCATCAAAACAGATGTTCCAACTCCGCGATGCCTGCTTTAGTCCATAAATGGACTTAAGCAACTTGCATACTTTCCCGCCGCTCCCACTCTGATTGAAGCCTTCTGGCTGATCCATATAGATGCACTCTTCCAAATTACCATTTAGAAAAGCCGTCTTTACGTCCATCTGTCAGATCTCATAATCATAGAAGGCGGCAATAGCAAGAAGGACTCGAATGGATTTGAGCATAGCCACTGGAGAAAAAGTTTCGTCATAGTCCAAACCAGGTCTTTGACGAAAACCCTTTGCAACAAGTCTAGCCTTATAGGTTTCCACCTGTCCATATACACCAATCTTTTTCTTGAAGATCCATTTGCATCCTATGGGTTTTACCCCATCTGGAGCAAAGTCCAAAGTCCATACTTTGTTGGTGTTCATGGACTCCATTTCGGTCTGCATTGCATCTAGCCATCGTACCGAGTCGCCGCTCGGGATGGCCTGCTGGAAGGTAGTAGGTTCATCATCATCAATGACACAATCCTCTCCATCCCCATTTATGAGAAAAACGTAGTATCTCTCAGGAGGATCAGATGGCCTACTACTCCTGCGGAGGGGTGCGGGAATGTCCTGTTTTTCTTGAACTACTAGTTCTACCAAACTTTCAGTAGTAGTTTGTGGTTCTGGAATTTCTTCCAGTTCTATTTCGCTCCCACTTGTTTCCTTTTCTAAAAACCGATGTTCTAGAAAATGGGCATTACGAGATACAAAAACCTTTTGTTCCTCTGCGTAATAGAAATAATACCCCCTGGAGTTCTTTTGATATCCCACAAACTTACACTGTACTGATTGTGCCTCGAGTTTGTCCGCATTCTGCTTTTTAACAAAAGCTGGACATCCCCATATCTTTAGATACTGAAGATAGGGTCTCTTTCCAGTCCACATCTGATATGGCGTGGTAGGCACAGTCTTTGTAGGAACTATGTTCAAAATATATGCTGCAGATTCTAGCGCATAACCCCAGAAAGATCGCGGTAACTCAGCATTACTCATCATGGAACGTACCATATCTAATAGGGTATAAGGTTCCTAGGCACACTCAAGAGGTTCCACAAGGCATCGACCATGCCAAAATCAAAAAATTTTGTGCCGAGAAACCCTAATGAAGATCGTTAACTAGAGGATAGGCGAAAAAGCAAACAAGCAACCAACTTTGCTAATAATTGAATGGGATTACAACCTTTGTAGATCCGGTCCTCCACTTCTTTAGCTCCGTGTTGACGTCCCTCCGCTGCGATCATCGGGATCCCGGACTCTAGCGATGGTTTCGTCGGAGAAATGAGCGGGCTAGGTCGTTGACTTCAGTGCTGAAGATGATCTACGTCGAGGCGACTCAAACTCAAGCTCCACCTTCACTAGGTCATTGAACTTGTGAAGATAACACACTTTACTACATGGCAAGAGGTAGAGGACGAAGAAATAGGATGTGGGTTCACTTTGGATTTGGGTTTCTAACTTGATTTCATCACTTGGAATTTTCAAGAATGGTTTCTTCAGATGAAGAAGAAGATGAAGAAGAAGAAAGAATATAAATTATTCTTGAAAATAATAAATCAAGTGAATGCTTATCATAATGCAACCATGGGTGAGGTTAACACATGTGGAGAATAAACTAGGGTTTAGGTATAATGGTTAGGTTAAGGAAAAAACAAAATGGTAAAGACTTTGAAAGGTTCATGAAGCTTCATGAATAAAACAAAGCAAGCCTCCATTTTATTTTTGCCAAAATGAATAAAGAAAATAAATAAAACAAATTAAAACCTAACCATTAACCTAAAGATGGTTTAAATCAAACATACACCCAAGTTTGCATGTATCACCAAACATGATACAATCAAGTGCACAAAAATATATCACATATACTACCTGTGCACATCAAGTGAGAAAATCAATCTTAAGTGAACAAATACTAGTTAATGTAAAACAATATATCAAATATATAATTATACATTAAATCATTAAATCAACACTTGATTTAATGATCCGGTCATATTGCATATAACCGACTAATATCAATTGTATCAATGTATCGAATCAACACTTGATTCGGTAACCCGGCTATATCTCATATAACTGTCCAATGATACATATCGCGAGAATAGAATTCAGTATCACATACTGGTATTATTCTCGGTCCCGCACATATCTCATATGCGCTCCTATTTCGTTTCGCTTGAGCCAGGAAACCTCTGTGTAGGACTCTAATGACTCGTCAATACGCCGGCAGTAGGTGATGATCATATCAAACACCCACAAGCCGAAAGCGGTCTGCTAAACGTAACGGCCACCCGGGTATTGAGCGATCAGAAGATCAACGAGCAAGCCCGCTCACACTCCTGTGAATCCAACCAGTAACACTTACCGTACAGTCCGGTCTGATCGTCTGATATGTCGCATATCTTGCCGTCAGACCCCAGTAGCTCGATAAGTCGTGTCGATATGAGGTCTATAACAGTTCGAGAAACTACTGGTAACACTTACCAGTAAATCTCAGCAACCCTGCCCAGGGATTTCCGGTTATAGCCAATCGAACACAGCGCAACATCAACTCCCTATACCGGGAGAGACGAATCCCCTCCTATCGCTCATTGCCTCCATGTGATTCGGGACTGTACCCAAAAACCACCATTTTGCACGCCTTCTTGGACGTGGTAAGGTGGAAATCAAAGCACAGTGGGAATCACACAAGACTCTATGACGATCTCGGGTCTACGGACTAACCTGTACCAGTGTCACCAGAGAACTGCCATCTGACGTAAGGTATAATACCATCTGGGTGTTCTCGGTGAGTCCTTCCAGTGTACCCAGTCTCCACTGAGAACCCGTATATCATCTCTGATTTCAAACACCAATGGATATGGGATCATCCATCGCCCATCTGTATGGGTCGAGAAGGTATACGCTAGTCTACTCTGGTATATCGATGCCCCGTCTCGATACACCCACGACTACGGACCTTAAAGGATGTACTTATGGACTACCATGTCCCTACTAGTATGATCCGTATCATAGTCCAGGTAGTCAAGTACACATCCTAAGTGCTTTACCAACATGTAACAGAGAGACAATCAGTGTACACGTTAAGGTAAAGAGTTACCAGATAGCATACTATCATATCAAGCAAGAAAGTCCTCCCTATATATGTCCAAGCATCCACTACAATATACATCCTATGTTTAGTAATGGCCTCTACGGCATACATATAACTAACATAGGGTTCGATTCCGTCTCTTCGATACATCGTTATGCTGTGGAGTGTATGGAGGAGTAATCTGAGAGAGAATTCCTTTCTCTTTTAGGTAACCTAGGAACTCGGCACTTAAGTATTCACCACCTCGATCAGATCTCAGTGTCTTGATACTTTTGTCAGTTTGGTTTTCTACTTCATTCTTATACTCTTGGAATTTCTCAAAAGCCTCAGATTTATATTTCATCAAGAAAATGAATCCGTACCTAGAGTAATCATCCGTAAAAGTAATGAAATAGGAAAAACCACCTCTTGCATGTGTAGAAATTGGACCACATACATCACTGTGTATGAGTCCTAAGAGCTCGCTCGCTCTTACTCCATGTCAAGTGAATGGAGTCTTTGTCATCTTTCCTTTGAGACATGACTGACATGTGGCATAAGATTGATATTCGAATGAATCCAAAAATCCTTCTCTATGTAACTTAGTTAACCTTGTCTCATTGATGTGACCTAGTCTATAATGCCATAAGAAAGCCTTATTTAAATCTGTAGACTTTCTTCTTAGTGTGTTCTGGACATTGAAAATCTGTAATTGGTTTAAGACATATATACCGTTATCCAGTGTACCGGACCCAATCAAACCATGATTAAGGTAGATGTTAACAACATCGCTTACAAACGTGAAATCATAACCTTTATTTGATAACAAGGAAACTGATATGATATTACACGTTAAACTGGGTATACAAAAACAGTTATGCAAAACCAAAATATGTCCACTCGTCAATTCAAGGTGATAATCCCCTACGGACACAGCACCCACGCTAGCTCCGTTAGCAATCTGGAGGGTCATATCACCAACCTTCAGGACTCTACGGTTTCTCAGTGCCTGCAATGAATTGCATATATGAGATCCGGATCTGGTATCCAATACCCAGGAAGTAGAGTTGATTGACAGACAATTCTCAATTATAAACACACCTGAAGTCGAAGCCACAGCATGCTTCGGTTCCTGGTTCTTGGCGTTCCACGCCTTGCAATCTTTCTTCCAGTACCCTTTCCTATGACAATGGAAGCACTCATCCTTGGCTACTACTAGCACCGCAACCTTTTTCTTTCCCTTCACTCATACCTTACTAACACCACCTCTAGGTTTGGTGGCGGCCTTATTCTTCCTTCCTTTGGCCCGAGCCTTGGACCCGGAAGAAGAAGCACCGCGAACAAACATAGCGGGTGTTTCCCTTGCCTTCTACAAGGTGCCCTCTGCACTCCTCAACATGTTAAGGAGTTCTGGAAGTTCAACTTTTTTTCTTTCAATGTTGAAATTCAGAATAAACTGGGCGTAGGTAGAAGGAAGGGACTGGAGAATCAAGTCTATATAGAGCTCGTTCTCCAAAGTCGTCCCCAGGTCTGCGAGCTCTTTTATATTGCCTATCATCTTTAGGACATGTTCTCCTACAGACGATCCGACGGCCAACCTCGCCTGAAACAGGTTCTTCGAGGTCTCGTATCTTGCTATACGAGATTGCTCCCCATACAGATCCTTTGTATGGAGAAATATGGATTCAAGATCCATATCCTCATGCCTCCTCTGATGTTCATTATTCATCGAGGCAAGAACGATGCACTTGGCCTTCGTACAATCTAATTCCCAAGTTTTTTGGATTTCCTTATCCGCAAGACTGGATTTAGGACAAGGGACAGCAGGTGCCTTAGTGGTATGGACATACCCCAATTTGTCATAAGTCAAAGCCATTTTGACATTCCGCAGCCAATCTTTATAGTTTGGCCCTGTCAGTATATTTTTCTCTAATAGTAACTTAAGGCCTGTCATGTTTTGGGTCGCTGCAATGAGAGAGAGAGAGGGAACACTTTAGCATGATGCTCTTGCAATTTTAGAGTGGTTTTTAGTTTATCTAAACTAAATGGCTCCCACTGTTTCTCGAATCCCTCCTCAAACCAAAAAGGAAGAAGAAGCCAGGACTATTCTCACCGTACAATACTTGCTTAACAGTTCAGCCAGGCCGGTGTCGGTACTTCGAGGGAGGTTTTCTAACGCTTTCGCGAAGTTCCTTAATTAAATAATCTCTTTTCTCTGAGGGCATAGCCCCGCTGACACCTTTCTCGGCACCTACTTGGTTTATAGCATTGATCGTTAAGTGACGAATCTCCTGATAAGTAGCATATACTCACAGTAGGATCGGGATCCAAATATTATCGTATGATAATGCTGAAGGAATCCTACCAACATTCATCACACTCCAAATTGTATGCATCTCTTTGCAAATTTCAGTTTCTTTAGAAATTCCCGATATTAATTTTTACCCCATGCTCTTTTGACCTTGGCGTTAGGTCAAAATGTCATAAGTCACATGTCAAGTTCTACCCATCATTATCTTGTTAATTTGAACCCATCCGCACATATCCTTGACGTTCGGCCAAAATGATAATACGACTGTCCCAAACTAACTCATCTATCTATGCAACAAATGAATACCCAGCAGCTACGAAATACAATGCCTTGGCGTTAAGTCAAAATACATAGCTTGAATACTACTGAATAACCAAATGAAATGACGGAGGGCTACGAATGGTTTTGGCGAAACCATGAACGTAGTGAACTTGATATGACTGAAGGAACCTGATAGCTTTTAAAAGGAGTGGTTAAAGCTCCGCAATTTTAAAAAATATCCTCTGTTTTAAAATAACCGATTGGTTTCTTTTAAACTGTTCCAACAATTCAACTTTGGTTTATTTTCTTTGCATTATTATAATGCGTCCCATCAATTAACCTATCATTACAGAAAACAACGAAAATACAACGTCCTCTTCTGCCACCCACATTCGCCACTGGGTCCCGTCATCATCCGTTAGGTTACTTAACTAACGACAGAGCGGGGGCTGGGCTAGCGCAGGTGTAAAACATAAGTGACGTCTAAATAGCTATCATATATAGATATTGTACATTCGTCTGACGCAATAACAGGCATTCCAGATCATAGATGAACATTATTGGATATACAAGCAATCCGCGTTTCCTTTGAGCCTGCAACGAAAGACGGATTACACAGTTGTGATAAATAGCTATTACCCCACCCTATACCCCAATGGGTACGGCAAACTACCCGCCAAGTACTCAAAGTGAAGCGGTCTTCCTCAACAACGTGAGTAGGCCACTTAACACATCAAAGTACCCGGTAGTTTGTGCACCCCACCTTGGGTCTATCCTA
Organism: Agapanthus africanus; assembly: GCA_030015575.1. Classification (NCBI taxonomy): domain Eukaryota; kingdom Viridiplantae; phylum Streptophyta; class Magnoliopsida; order Asparagales; family Amaryllidaceae; genus Agapanthus; species Agapanthus africanus. The sequence goes on along the minus strand of CM057337.1, from coordinate 402,465,623 downwards.
GAAGCAAAAACAGTAAAATGAAATAATACAACGGTGACTACAACCGCAACCTGGATGTGTCCCGCAAAATAATATTACAACATATTACAATTACATCGAATGAATGAATATAATAACCCATCTCAAACCCCGGCTAATCATCACAACAATCCAATCAAGTTCATAATCACAAACAGTAAAATCATTACAGAAATGTGCAACCCCCTACCCACCGACATACTAGCAGTTCGGGAAGGTTTACGAACACATTATACAATTCACAGATATAATCTAATTAGCCAAACATCGTATAATTTCGATCGAGCAAACACATTAGATTCTACTCCAAAACTTCTCTGTGCACCTGAGACTTGAGTAGAAAATAAACATTCCAGAAATAACAAAATAACCATAGAAGAGTTCTGGGGAAATTTGGGTTGAATCGGCCCTAACTAGGCAGCGGATCAGCGGCCGATCGCTTGGATCGGCCTCGGTTCCGCGGTGTCGTGGCCGATTCAGGAACCCAATTTTCTCCAGAATTCTTATATTTCCATGCTTGTATTTTTAGAGGTCCCTGAAAATTTTTAGACCTCATTTTAAATTCGACAGAAACTTGGTGATTTCGATGTTTTTTCCGGTTCGTTTTGCGTTCGAAATTGTAACGACTTTGCTAATAAGTTAGTTATGGTTTAGCAAGGCTCTGATACCACTGTAAGTCGACGTTGTACACCCCACGAGTTGCGGGGAGGCGAAAATATGAAAAACAATATTTTTGTTTGAAACAACATCACCTAACCGAAAGGATCTTTGCTAAACTATAACTAACACTAACATAGGAGTAATTAACTACTATGAAAGAAGATTATACCTAATGAACCGTGTCCTTCTTCTTTTCGTTAACCACCTCCTCGTCGACCTCCTCTATGTAATAGACGATCCACCCGAGAGCTTCTACTCCAAGCTTTGCCTCTAATCTTGAGGTAACTAGGTTACTCTAATTGCTAATCAAAGTCACCTAGGGAATATAGAGTATGATTATGGATTAATGAGTCTTGCTAATTCTTGATCTCAACACATGAGAGGTTAGGATTAGGGTTTGAAGAGAGAGAGCTTGAGGAGAGAGAAGGTGAGAGTGACAATGAAATGAAATAATATCTCATCTTGAATATATGAAGCATAATGATTTATCAAATAAATAAATCAAATGATTTATCAACCATGCTTCATTTATTCACTTTGTGTGATTCATCCCATGAGTCATTAGATTAATAAATGCATCATTAACTCCATGGATGAATCACACAAATGAGTCACTAAATCAATAAATGCATATGCCACCTTAGCCCCCAAGTCATCATCCTTCTAGAAACTTCTCGCCAAATTACGAGAACTCCCCTCCTATCCATGAAAACACGGAAAATCTTTAGACTGTATAAATCTAATAATTCAATACTAGAATCTGGCTTAAATCAAAGCCGGCTAGTAAAAACTGACCGAACATCGTACGTGCATAAATGCACGTACGTGTCCGAACCCTGTCGTAAAACCATACGACCTCTATATCGTTTCGCCCGGGGCAGGGAAACGATCTGTGTGGGCCTCTAAAGACTTGACTACTACGCTGGCAGGCGGTTTAACCACAGACCGCAAGCGACACTAGCTGTACGTAACGGTCCCCAAGTAGATGTCGATAAGAAGGCCGATGCGGAAACCCATCCGAACTCCTACTGAGCCTGATGTGACAATCTCCGTACAGTCCGGTATGTTTGTCTAGGACTATCGCATATCGGGCCTAGGGGCGGCAAGCGTCAGTCCCCTAAAAGCGGTATAAATCGTGTCGGAGCGAAGCCCATTACACCTTGAGAAACTACTGGAAAACCTACCAGTAAATCTCGCTTGCCTTGGCCAGGGACTTTGCGTAATGGCTCTCCAGACACAGCGCGATATCAACTCCCAATACCGGGAGAGACGAATCCTGTCTAACCACTACTGCCTCCAAGTGCTCGGGACTGCACCCAACTGCTACCTGTTTGCACGACTCCTTTAAGCCGTGGTAGGGTAGCAATCAAAGAACAGTGGGACACACTCGAGGCGAAGTAGCAGTGTCAAGTCTGTGGACTATGGTGTACTCATGTCACCTGGGAACTGTTAACCGACGACGGGTATAATACCAACCAACAGTTCCCTGCGAGTCCTGTCCGGTGTACCCGTAACCCAACGAGCACCTGTATACTATCTCCAGTACGACGTGCTGATGGCTGTGGGACTGGCCATCTCCCCAACTGGGATGAGAAGCATACACACTAGTCTACTCCGGAATATCGATGCCCTGTCTCAATAACCCTACGACTAGGGACCTGAAAAAGGATGTACTTGTAGACTACCCAGCCCCCACTAGTGTGACTGCCATCACAACGCTGGTAGTCAAGCAAGATCCTAAGGGCACTATCAATACGTACACATATATTAAGATAGATAAAACTAAGTAGCATACTACCATGTTTAGCAAGACTGTTAATATAACTGTGAATATCCCAAGCTTTCATTAAGTAATATACAAGCTAGTATGATACAATAATGGCCCCTAGGGCATATACACTAACACCACTGACTACGAAAACCCTCTGGCAGAGTCATATACACGTACACATCTAAAGCTAGTTTAGAACGACGCTATACTCATCCTCCTGCCGGGTCTCATAGCCTCGAACAATAGTAGTATCAAATCTGGGTAAACAAGAACCTCCCTGTCACCGTCCTTGTGGCTACCGGAGTACCTCTCGGGTGCCTGAGGTTATCCACCATATCTGCGGAGTGGCCAATGGAATGTCAATCCTGATTGAATCTTTAGCTCCTATTAAATTTTCAGTAATCGTTTGTGGTTTTGGAATCACATCCAGTTCTACCATACTCCCACTACTGTTTTCTGAAAAAATCCATTTTACTAAAACCGTGCCGAGTCAAGAACAATATCACTATTGATCTTCCATATGGTAGAAAGTCAACCCTCGTCATAGCCCGGGTCAACCCACAAACAGCCATTACAGAAACGTGCCTTGAGTTATCCAGAGTCTGGTTTTAAGCATAAGCCGGACAACTCCCCGTACCTTAACAATGTTAAGATATGAACTATTCTATATCCAATATAGAAACAGAGTCACTGATTTAATTGGACCAGATTCAAATCATGCAGCTGTCTCCAGTGCATGTCAACTAAATGGAGAGAGGCCGATCAGCATTACTCAACTTAGGAATGCTTCCAATTATGAGTAACATGAAAGAGAAGCAAGTTCACTTAATCATTACTATCAACTGAATACCATACACAAGTATCTACATCTTCGATCACCTTGAAGAATCCTGATACTTGCAATACCTGGTTCTCTACTTTATTCATATACCTATAACTTCTCAAAACTTAGACCTTGCATTTCATCGAAACACATGTCTAAGAACTTGAGAAGTCACAAGTAAACAGAATATAGTACGAGTACCAACCCCTCTGTCCTCATGGATAATGGACAACATACAATATTCTGTATAAGTCCCTTGAGTCTAATAACTCATTCCCTGTATGTCGTAGGTTGAAAACTGGACTTATGGTTAAGAAGAATTACACCGCTGTTTAATGCTCCTTACCTAACCATCCACTGATATAGGTAAATGTTATAGACATAATTTCAAAAAGTTATATCTCACTTCATAAAAATGAACGTACAGATATATCAATTTGAAATTGTTGCATAACAACGGATATTCAAAACCAAATATCTGCTGTCCGACAAACAACCCAGGCGATTTCCTCAAATATCACCAATTACAACGAATCCCGATATAATGAGGATGATCACCCAATTCCCAATAACTTACTCCCACTCATCATCTGTAAAAACCATACAAATGTGAGAATCAAACCAGGTAAATACATACCCTGGAGCAAGGGCTAATTGTGAAATCAGTTTTCTTTTAACAATACACAGTGAAACTGAAACATATAAATGTTTCGAAGGGGTATCTGGGTATTCTTAGTAATGCCTCTTCCATTATCAGATTCAAAACTGTAACCGTATATTTCTTTGCCATCTCTCCAAATCCCTTTATATGTCTTTAGTCATTACCTTCTGTACACCCCTTTAGGCCAAATGGTTTTCTTCCTTCCCTACCGTTCGGCACCAGCCTATGGTTTGGAAGAAGACTATCCAATAAGCATAATGGGAGTACTGTCCTAATCGTAGGAGCACTCGCAATGCGAGAGAGGGTGAAGATAAAAGACAACTGAATAAAACCTTATTCCTATTTCTCCTGAACCAGAATCCATCCCCGAGCTGGAACAAGTCCCTTCGAGTTCGTATATAACCATACGATGAAATATCGAATAAACTGTGGATCTTCATAGTGATACGGAGTGTCCTGGAGAAATACAAAGGTGAAGTATGATTGGCGATGAAATACTTGGTTTGGTCGTGAATAGCAGTCGCAGTTTACTTTGCCCTCTTACTAATCCCTTTATTTGTCTTTACTTAATACCTTCTGTACACCTTTTAGGCTAAATGGTTTTCTTCATTCCCTACCGTTCGGCACCAGCCTAAGGTTTGGAAGAAGACTATCCAGTAAGCGTAACAGGTGTACTATCCCCTAATCCAAGGAGCACTCACAACCTGAGAGAAGGTAAAAGGAAAAGACAACTGAATAGTCCTATTCGTTTTCTCCAGAACCAGAAACCATTCTAGAATAAATTCGTTCGAGTTCCTATATAACCATACGATGGTTTTATCCAATGGAAGTGGAGGTTCGTAATAATACGGGGTGTCCTGGAGAAAAGGGTAAGAGTAGGAGTGGCAATGAGGTATGCAACTCTGACAATCCAAAAGCCGGCGTTTTAAGAAGGTTCGGTTAACTTAGTCACTCAGTCATAGTCAAGGGTCGGGACATGGTCGCTGCCAAAGAGAGAGAGAAAAGAAACACTTAGCATGCAATCTAACCTAGATCAGAATGGTTATCACTTTATCTAATCAGGAAACCTCCCACTGTATCGTCAAATTCTCCTCCAAACCTGAAAGAAGAATTAGTCGGGGTCATCCGAGGAGTAAACCAACTCATTAGTAGGAATCGGGATCCAACTATCATCACATGATAACGTGATGGAATCCACTCACGTTATTACACTCCAGAAGGTATGCGCATATCTGGCAAGTTTCAGTTTCTTTAGAAACTCCCAATATGATTTTTACCCCATGCTCTTATGACCTTGACTAAAGCCAACAAATCATAAGTCACATGTCAAGTTCTACCCGTCATTGTCCTCGTTAATTTGAACTAACCCGTACCTATCCTTGACTTTGGCCAACAAGGCAGTACGACTGTCCCAAACCAACGCATCAATCTATACTGCAGAAAAGTAACAAATAGCTACCATACACTATGCCTTGACTAAGGCCAACAAACATAGCATGAATACTAAGTGCTACCCGTCTGAAATGACGGAGGGCTACGAATGGTTTTTGGCGAAAAACCTTAAACGTAATGAACTTGATATCATTGAAGGAACCGGATAGCTTTTTATAAAAAAAATATAGTGACGAAAACCTTTGCTAAACAGGTCACTCCGGGTGAAGGGATCTCGGCTCTTTCCCCGTAGAATGAGGTGCAGGATATTCCAACTGAATACCACGATGCAAAGCAAAAAGTAATCGACTATAGTGAAGTTATTGCCCTGACGCAAACTTCTGTCTAAGGGGCCACTCCCGGTGATGGGATCTTGGCCCTTGCCTCGTCGACTGAGGTGCTGGATATTCATAACCGAATACCACTGTGCAAAACAAAAGAGAACGTCCTTGTAATAATAGCTTTTTGAAAAATTGTTCCAACAACATCAGAATAGCGTTGTTTAGCTTGCATTAATCCGAATCAACGCAGTCCCATCAATTGATCACAACACAAAAGAACGAAAATAATGATGTACGTATATGCTATCCGCATTCGCCACTGGTCCCGTCATCACCCGTTAGGTTACTTAACTAACGACAGAGCGGGTACTGGACTAGCGCGGGTGCAAAACATATACAACATCTACTAGTATATATATCAATATATAATATTCGCTTAAGGCATGATAAAATGCAACATCACAGAAATGTAATAAGCATCACAAAACAATACAAATAATCTGGGATCCCCGGGTTTCATAGAGCCGCTACTGAAACCCGACGTTCCCCAGGTCGTGTGGATAGCCTGTGCAATGAAATCCTAGACCCTTACGGGTGCGGGAAGTTACCCGCTAAAACCTGAGGCGAGGTAGCCCCCTTCAACAACGTGAATGGACCACCCAGTACTTTACGGAATCCAGTAACTTGAGCACCCCTCCTTGGGTCAACCTATACCCCCTACGAGTGCGGCGAATAGCCCGCCGATTTTAGAGTGAAGCCCCTTCCGTCTCAAAGCCATGAGATGCGGGCTCGTTGCCCTCTAGAATCCGGCTATCCGTGCACCCCACCGCGGGGTAGTCCGAGTACAGAACGTAAAATATACATACGACGGGTACATCGACCTTAGCCCGGTCGTGCCCCAAAAACAGGCAGTGACGGCAGTCCACATGTCGGACTCTTGCCCCGCAATATCAAATGTACAAATACAACCAAACTGTACTAACATTGCATCTAAGCTATCCACAACGACAAATCCGCAACATCACAGCACAACACAGAACATCAACGTGAATGTCACGTTCGCAAATCCGTCTAAAAGGGCTATAGTAGTTAGACAGGATTTACCGATCAAGTGACATTCACGGTCGCAGATATAATGTAAATACTGTGAAGTAACATGTTTAAAATTTTCGATCGACTAAGTTTCCCGAAGTGGGCCCCAAGCACAACTGTAGCACTCAAAATAAATCTGGGCCCAAACAGAATATACCATAAACCCTTATTCCAAGTCAGAGACCTACTGAAGAAATTTGGTGCACTGTGGCTAGAATACGGCGGCGGATCCGCGGCCAAAATGTGGTTTTGGCCGCGGATCCGCCGCGCTACAGTAAAATCAGCCTACCAAATTCTCCTCCAAACCTGAAAGAAGAATTAGTCGGGATCACCCGAGGAGTAAACCAATTCATCGGTGGGAATCGGGATCCAACTATCATGGCATGATAACGTGATGGAATCCACTCACGTTATCACACTCCAGAAGGTATGCGCATATCTGGCAAGTTTCAGTTTCTTTAGAAACTCCCGATGTGATTTTTACCCCATGCTCTTATGACCTTGACTTTGGCCAACAAATCATAAGTCACATGTTAAGTTCTACCCGTCATTATCCAGGTGAAATTGAACCCATCCGTACCTACCCTTGACTTTGGCCAACAAGGCAGTACGATACTTTGTCTCTTGCATCCATGGGTTTTGATGGAGGTTAATGATGAAGACATTGATGGAAGCTTTGAGCTAGAGGAAGAAGAAGAAGAAGAGACTTTCTCACTCTTTTCTTTTGTGATGTTGGAATGATATGATAAAAGGGAGAGAGAGTATAAGATGATAAAAATACAAGACCAAAACAACAACCATGGAAGCCCCTCTCTCTCTTTTCCTCTCATATCATCACAAATCAATCAAAAAATGTGACATATACACACAAAAAGAGACCATGAGTCACATATATGTCTATGTCACATTTAATGCATGTCATGATGAATTCTAGCTCACAATTTCCATTATCCAAACATTAATCCAAATGTTCGGTCCAACAAAAAGATCCGGCAACATCCAAAGTAAACTCGTGACGGATCACAAGGATACCCCTTACCTGTATATACATACCTGCACCCGCATTCCGACTGAATGCGAATGCGACATGATTAAAGTAATCCAACACTTAACCCATGTAGAAACTTAACCATTGTGAAGGGTTGGGTTGGGTTAACAAATATCAACCAAAATATCTTTTAAAAATATCTCTAGTTAAAAACAAAAGCAAAGCTTCTAGAAACTTCAAGAATGTTTAACCCTAATCCAAACCCTAACCATGTTTAAACTCCACAAAACATGTTGCATTTGTAACCTTAACTAGTTACAATATTATATATCACATATATAATATATTTTGTAACAAAATAAAATAATACAATTAACATATATCGCATATATATCAATGTATTACCCGAGTAAGAAAAAGAATCTTTTAGTGAGCTTATATTAGTTAATGTAATTTAATATATCAAATATATAATTGTACATTAAATTATCGAATCAACACTTGATCCAATAATCCGGCTATTTCACAAATAACCGACTAATATAATCTGTATCCGTTCATCGAATCAACACTTGATCCGATAACCCGGCTATATCACATATACCCGGCCGATATCTCATATCGCGAGAATCTAATATGGTATCACATACAAGTATTGTTCTTGGTCCCGCACATATCATATATGTGCTCCTACTCCATTTTTCCTGAGCCAGGAAACCTCTGTGTAGGACTCTAAAGAATCGTCAATACGCCGGCAGTAGGTGATGATCATATCAAACACCCATAAGCTGCAAGCGGTCAGCTAAACGTAACAGCCACCCAGGTATTGAGCAATCAGAAGATCAACAAGCAAGCCTGTACTTTCTCCCGTGAATCCAACCAGTAACTCTCTCGTACAGTCCGGTCTCTTCGTCTGATATGTCGTATATCTCACCTAGGGGTGGTAAACGTCAGACCCCAGCAGCTTGATATGTCTTGTCGGTATGAGGTCCATAACAATTCGAGAAACTACTGATAACACTTACCAGTACATCTCAGCAACCCTGGCTAGGGATTTCCAGTTATAGCCAATCGAACACAGCGCAACATCAACTCCGTATACCGGGAGAGACGAAACCCCTCCTATCGCTCATTGCCTCCATGAGATTCGGGACTGTACCCAAAAGCCACCTTTTTGCATGCCCTCTTGGACGTGGTATAATGGAAATCAAAGCACTGTGGGAATCACATAAGACTCTATGACAATCTCGGGTCTACAGACTAACCTGTACCAGTGTCGCCAGAGAACTTCCATCTAATGTGAGGTATAATACCATCTGGGACTTCTCGGCGAGTCCGTCCAGTGTACCCAGTCTCCACTGAGCACCCATATAACTTCTCTGATGTCAAACACCAATGGATATAGGATCATCCATCGCCCATCATATGGGTCAAGAAGCGCATACGTTAGTCTACTCTGGAGTATCGATACCCTGTCTCGGTACTCCTACGACTAGGAACATTTGAAGGATGTACTTGGCGACTACACTGTCCTCACTAGTATGATCTGCATCATAGTCCTGGTAGTCAAGTACTCATCCTGAGGGTTTTATCAACATGTGACATAGAGACAATCAGAGTACATGTTAAGATAAAGAGCAACCAGATAGCATACTATCATGTCGAGCAAGAAAGTCCTCCCTATATATGTCCAAGCATCCACTACAATATACAACGTATGTACAGTAATGGCCTCTAGGGCATACATATAACTAACAATCTCCCACATGCACTAGAGTCATCTGTTGCAGTATCTCATACCCAACAATCAGCTGTGGTTGAAGTATCTCATACTCAACCATCCCATAAAAGTCTCTACTGGGAAATAGGGCTTTGTGAGTAGATCCACGCTGTTGTCCTCTGTGTCTTCTCTCCTAACCTTGATCTACCTGGAGATCAACCATCTTCATGATCAGGTGATACTTCCGAGGAATATATCTGGATCACAGATGGGACGGGGGTTCCTTGGCATAAGCCACAACTCCATTGTCACACAATGGCAGGAACGAAGTTCATCTCATGAACTAAAATATATCCAGACTACTTCTTTTGTAGCATCCTTGGTAACGATGTATCTTGCCTCTAATCGTCTAGTAAGTCACGGTATCTATCTTGGAACTCTTCCAACAGACCTTCCCCCCACCGAGGGTAAAGACAATGCCTGCGACTGACATTCAGTCGTCCTTATCACCCTGCAACCTTTCCAGTGATTCTCCCCAGGATCTATTGATACCATCTCACTGCAACTAGTGAGATTCCTAACATCCAATTAGATCAATCTCATAGATCCATATCCCAGGATTTAGGAGGTATCTCCATGATCCTATATGGAGAATCTTTGTGATAAGAGGAGATTGAGCGAGCGTAGCATAGGAAACTCTTTCCCTATCAAGAGCATGTCATCCACGTACTCTACGAGGATCGCCACCATACTCTCTACTACCTTTTTGTATATACAAGGTTCATCTACCATTTTGATGAAGTCAAACACTTTGACTATCATATCAAAACAGACGTTCCAACTCCGCGATGCCTGATTTATCACATAAAACAACATGCTCTCGTTTCCGCTGCTCCCACTGTCTACGAAGCCCTCTGGCTGTGTACTTATAGACGCTCTCTTCCAAATAAATATTTAGAAAAGCAGTCATGACACCCAACCGCCAGATATCGTAGTCATGGTATGTAGCCATGGCAAGTAGGATCTGGATGGACTTAAGCATAGCTTTGAAAGTCTCAACTTTTCCATGTACACCAAGTAATTTTCTTAAGATATACTTGCTCCTGATGGGGATTTAACCCTTCAGATAAAGCAACCAAATTCCATACTTTGTTGGTGTATAAGGATTCCATCTTAGATCACTAAGCATCCAGCCATTCTTACAGAGTCCCACTCCTGATGGCCTGCTCGAAACTAGTTGGGTCATCATCTCATGATGCAATCCTCGCTCCCACTGTCATAGAGAAACCGAAGTATCTTTCAGGTGGGTGAGGAACCCTACTAGATCGGCGGAGAGGCTGAGGTTCATTGGTTACTTTTGAATCCTTTAGTTCTACCAAATCATCAGCTGCAGTTTGTATAGCTCGAACTCTTTCCAGTTCTACCTCATGGCCACTAATTTCTTCACAAGAAATTCCCTTTTTCTCAAAAAGTGGTATGCCGAGAAATAAAACATATTTTGTTCCTTGGTGTGGCAGAAGATCTTCCCTTGCGAATGCTTGGGATATCCAACAAACTTTCACAGAACTGACTTTACCTCGAGCTTGTCCGGATTTTTCTTTTGACATAGGCCGGACAATCCCAAATCTTAACTTCCTTAAGAGATCTGCTCTTTCCATACCATATCACATATGGAGTGGTAGACATTTGATTTGGTTGGAACCCTATTCAATAGGTATGCAACTTCTCAAGTGCATAACCCTAAAAAGAAAATAGGCAACTCAGTAGTACTCATCATAGAGCACACCATATCACATAGGGTGTGATTGCTCCGCCCCGATACACCGACGTGCTGTGGTGTAAACGGAGGAGTAATGCTGAGAGAGAATCTCAATCTCCTTTAGAATAGTCCAGGAATTCCGTGCTCAAGTATTCTCCTCCTTGATCTCATCAAAGAACATAATACTTATACCCAGTTTTTGGTTCTCTACTTCTAACTTATATTCATTGAATTTCTCAAAAGTTCCAGACTTGTGTTTCAACAGGAACATATATCCGGACCTTAAGAGATAATCAGTGAATGTAATGAAGTACAAAGAACCGGTCTTGGCATTTGTAGACTGGGGACCTTCATACATCAGCATGTATCAATCCCAAGAGTTCACTAACCCTTTCTCTGTTTCCAATAAATAGAGCTGTGGTCATCTTATCTTTGTGATATGACCGGCAAGTTTCACAAGATGTAAATTCAAAAAAATTTAAATATGCATCTTTATGTAACTTCAGCTAGTCGGGTCGCATTGATATGACCTAGTCTACAATGCCTCAAGAAGGATTCGTTCATTTCTGAACTCTTCCTCTTGTATGTGTTCTTTACGTTAAGAACTGTGGTTTGATTTAGAACGTCTATACTTTTAGATAACGCGCCTGAACCGATCAACTCTTGATATAGGAAATGTTCAAAACATTATCCAACAATACAAAATTATATCCTTTCATTACTGATAAAGTGACTGATATGATGTTGAATATCAGGTTTGGTATCTAATAACTTTCGTTCAGAATCAATGTATTCTGGTAATACAAGATGATAACTGCCAACAGACTTGGCTGCAACACTTGCACTGTTTCCAACTCTTGAAACTTATCACCCGTTCTCAGTTCTCTATCTTTCTGTAGCCCATGTAACAGATTACATATGCGGGATCCTGATCCGGTATCTCATACCCAGGACGTAAAGGATACTGAAAAACAGTTCTCGGTAATGAACAAATCCGAAGAAGATGCATCAGCCTGCACTTTCTTCGTTTGGGTGGAACGGGAATTCTGGTAATTCCCTATTTCCTGCTCTGTCATATAACAATTATAAGTTGGAGCACGACCAACGTTCCCAAGCACAGTATAACAAGCGGGTTCGGTCAATACATTCGTATTATTATCTTGATGTAAGGCGTGACATGGTCGCTACCTGGAGAGAGATAGAAGAAAATACTCAGCGTGCGCTTTTACAAGATTAGATTGGTTATCAATTTATCTAATCAGGATGTCTCCCACTGTTTTAGTCAAATCTTCCTTCAAACCCTAAAAGGAAAGACTAGCCGGGATTAATTACACCCTACAAGTTCGCCAATCTTTCAGCCAGGCCAGTGCCGGTACTTTGAGGGAGGTTCCCCGTGCTTTCGCACGGACCTAATTAAAATAAACCTCGTTTTCCCAGAGGCATAACCCCGTTGACACCTTTCTAGACACCTACTTGATCGGCTAATTGTAATGTGTAAAACTTTTCCAGGAGTAACTCTTACTCGCAGCGGGTATCGGGATCCAACTATCTCATAGAAGGCATGCAATCTCATTGCAAATTTCAATACTTGAAATTCCCGATAATATTTTACGCCTAGCATCCTATGACCTTGACAGAGGTTAACAAACCATAGGCTGCAAGTCAAGTTCAACCCGTCATTTCTTGATTGAAGTAAACCCACCCGCACGACCCTTGACAGAGGTCAACAAGGTCGCACGACCATCCTAAATCAATCACATCATATGTTTATACAGATAAGCACTAATTAGCTACCGCACACTACGCCTTGACAAAGGTCAACAAACGCAGCACGGATACTAACTATTACTTATCTGAAATGACGGAGGGCTACGACAGGTCTTTAAGAAAACCCTTGGCGTAATGCACTTGATATCATTGTAGAATTGAGTGATTTTAAATGGAATGTTTTTGAGGCCTTTTCTAGTTTTGCTAATGAGGTCACTCCCAGGGAAGGGATCTCGGCTCTTTCCTCATCGAATAAGGTGCAGGATACTTCACAAATATCACTATGCAAAGCAAAAACTATAGAAACAATCAAAAGACAAACCGAGTTTGTAGCATCTGCTAGTTTTGCTAAAGAGGTCACTCCCGGTGAAGGGATCTGGGCTCTTTCCTTATCGAATAAGGTGCTGGATATTCTACAAGGAATACTGCTATGCAAAGCAAGAACTAGAGCTACCAGTTTTTGAGACAAGTTTCTACAACATCTTTAGGATTCTTTTAGTTTCATTAATCTCATTAATGAAGTCCCATTTTATTATGCTTCACAAGCATCACTTTTGAAACGAAATCAACAATATAACATATATCTCATATATGTAATATAAACATTCGTTTCAGGCAGTAATATAATCTCATCACAGAACATTGCAGCAGAAGATAACATATGAAATATTGGATATACTAGGATTTCCTTGTTTTATGTGAGCCTGTATAAAACGCGGATTCCACGGTTGCGATGAATAGCCAAACCCACATCCCTAGACCCCTACGAGAGCAGCAAGCAACACTGCCAATTCTAGGGTTAGGAGACCCGGTCTCGACTCCTCGAGATGGTCTCCTACTGGACCCTAGAACCCGGTTACTTATGCTCCCCGCCTTGGGTCTACCTAATGCGGAAAAGTAAATAATCTACAATGGTGACATCATCCTCAGCCCAGAAGTGCCCCAATAAAAGAATATTACATACAATGAATTTTACATGAATGAAAATAAAAACCCTCATCTCACATAAAACCCCCGGCTATTCAAAACGCGATGATCCAATATAACATATCAAAGCAACACATAATATCTCATATCATCAACGTAAGCAAGTATGCGTATCCCGATTGTCGTTGATGTACAGTAACGAAGCCGGCGAAACACCACATACTACGCTTACGGTCACAGAAAAGAAAGTGTAAAACTACAATAGTTGGAATCCGCAACCTCCTTAGACATCTCATGTCTAACCAAATGAATTCCTTAGACATCGCATGCCTAACAATTATAAACCCCACATTTTAGTCTTGATCTCGAAAACACTTTTCAATATCTAGTCGGGCAATTCAACAAGATTCCCGACATCCTGATCAAGTGCTCGTCACAAACTTTAGTAGACGGCCGCACCCCCGGATGCCGTCGACGAAGTGCACTAAGGCGTAACACCGCTGCCGCGAGCACCCGAACCGATGCTTTTGGCGACGGGGTTCTCCTACAGTCACTTGGTCGGGGCTATGGGGTATGGCTATCTATCAAGTTTACCCGGTGAGAATCCGCGTACGCTACTTGATTGCGACGGACTTTTGATCACAACAAAATCCCGTGGCAACCGATCAAATGAGACTAAACTGCTAGATTTATAATATTCAAATTAGTTATCTCATAACTACTTGTGGATTCCAAATATTCTATCATAATCCAGATAAATAGATAATGTTAAACTTTCCGATCGAATAAAAAAACACCCAAAATTTCCCAAATAGCTCAACACTCGAGCGGAGTTCAAAAAGTATCCATCACATGCCACAGTACCAATGGTCCAGCCGTAGAAGGGTCAAACCAACGCCTCACATGTGGAAACGCCGTACTGCCCCAAACCCTAAGGTTTAGAGGCTGTTCAAATGGTCGCATAATCGCGTTAAGCTTTGTGTTCTTCTAGAGGGTCCACCGCGTTACTTGCATCACTAAGAACGTTCTTAAACTACGGAAAAGTCCAACACTTGGAAATTTTCCGGCAGGGGAAAAAGTGAGTTATTGATATCCGTTCGAACTTTTTAACACGTTCTAAATTACCCGGAAAATCTAAACGAAATTAAACTTTCCGATCGAATCAACGAATACAAAAGATCTCCAGAAAACTCAACACTTGAGTAAAATTAAAAATTCCCAGAAGCATGAAAAAGTACCCAAGAATCATACCTAGAAGTACGAGCCCCTGACTCCTCATTATGGCTGTGGAACCGCCGCCAAATCCATGGTTTGGCGGCGGTTCCGCGCTCCAATGATGGAGTTGAGGTATTGTACTTCACGCTAATTCTTAGATTTCCCTGCTTATTTTTCTTGGTATTTTTAATATGAAAAAATAAACATTTTTAAAAATTTCCAGAGAAGGGGTTCGTGTCGGGGTTTCGGGTTTCGAACGGACTTTAAACATCGCCTAGATTTTGCCTAAAGCTCTAGCTTGGCTCTGATACCACTGTAGGGTTACTAGGCACTCTCACAAGGGTCTATAAGGCATCAACCATGCCCGATTTTGAATTTAGACATGCCGAACAACCCTAACCAAGATATTAAACTAGAGATTAGGCGAAACATAGCAAGTAAACAACTTTACTTCTAAGAGTTTAGGATTACAACCTTTGTAGTCCGTTCCTTCACTTCTAAAGCTCCGTGTTAATTTCCCTTCGCTGCGATCATCGAGTATCCGGACTTTAGAGAAGCTCCACAAAAGAAAGATGCAAGCTTGCTTCCGATCTTCGATAACAAAAATGATCTACCTTGAAGAAACTCAAGCTCAAGCTCTTGCTTTGCTAATCAAGTATTAGCAAAGCAAACACCCTAATCTAAGTGGCTAGAATAGATGAGGATGATGAAGTAGGAATTTAGCTCTCATTAATTTTCTATTTCTCACTCATTTTCATCACTTCAAAAAAAGCTAGAAAGCTTTTCTTGCAAGGAAGAAGAAGAAAGAAGATCAAAACCTTTTGTGATGAATAATCAAATCTGGTGAGGTTAGAAATGCAACCATGGGTTAAGTATGATAACTTAACCCATGTAGAGACTTAACCATGGTGAAGGGTTCGGTTGGGTTAATAAATATCAACCAAAATATCTTTAGAAAATTTCTTTAGTTAAAAACAAAAGCAAAGCTTCTAGAAGCTTCAAGAAGGTTTAACCCTAATCCAAACCCTAACCATGTTTAAACTCCACAAAACATGTTGCATTTGTAATCTTAACTTGTTACAATATTATATATCACATATATAATATATTTTGTAACAAAATAAAATAATACAATTAACATATATCGCATATATATCAATGTATTACCCGAGTGAGAAAAAGAATCTTTTAGTGAGCTTATATTAGTTAATGTAATTTAATATATCGAATATATAATTATACATTAAATTATCGAATCAACAATTGACCCGATAATCCGGCTATTTCACAAATAACCGACTAATATAATCTTTATCAGTTCATCGAATTAACACTTGATCCGATGACCCGGCTATATCACATATAACCGGCCGATCATATCGTGAGAATCTAATAAGGTATCACATACACGTATTGTTCTCGGTCCCGCACATATCATATATGTTCTCCTACTCCGTTTTGCCTGAGCCCGGAAACCTCTGTGTAGGACTCTAAAGAATCGTCAATACGCCGACAGTAGGTGATGATCATATCAAACACCCACAAGTTGCAAGCGGTCAGGTAAACGTTGTTGGATATATTGCCCTCAGAGTCAACTATTGGATCACGGACACGTGATTGCAATGATTGAGGGAGGACCTATGCCGGGAGGATAGTCTTACTCAAGATGATAGTATGCTATCTGGTTTATCTTTATCATCGTGTACTGTTTTAGGTGACATTACAGATCACTATTACACGTTGATAGAGCCCTTAGGATCCTGCTTGACTACCAACAGTATGATGGCGATCATATACGTGAGAGTTGGGTAGTCCATAAGCACATCAATAAAGTGGTCCCTAGTCGTGGAAGTTTCGAGACTGGGCATCGATACTCCATTAGTAGGCTAGTGTATAAAGTCGAGACCCCGACGAGGGACGGTGGCAGGTCTCATAAGCCGCTGGTGTCAGTTGGTTCACCTAAAAAGTATACAGGTGCTCATTGGGTTATGAGTACACCGGACAGGACTCGCCGGGAACCTGCTAGTTGGTGTTATACCTAGTGTCAGATAGCAGTTCCCAGGAGACATGTGTACAGGTTAGTTCATCGACCTGAAATCGTCATTTGTCTCGTGTGAGTTCTCACTGTACTTTGATTACTACCCTACCACGGCTCAAAGGAGTCGTGCAAACAGGTTTTAGTTGGTACAGTCACGAGCCACATGGAGGCAGTGAGCGGATCTGCAGGGGTTCGTCTCTCCCGGTATTGGGGGTGAGGTCACGCTGTGTCTAGGAGAGCCATTACACAAAGCCCTCGGCCGAGGCAGGAGATTTACTGGTAGGTATTCCAGTAGTATCTCTGGGTGTTCTGGGCTACACTCCGACACGACTTGTACCGCTTTTGGGGGTCTGACTTTTACCAACCCCCTAGGCCCGCCATGCGATACTCATAGACGAACGGACCGGACTGTACGGACATTGTCACTGACAGGCTCAGTAGGGTGTCAGGATGAGTTCGCTCATCGACCACTCTTTTGGTCAATACCTGGTTGCCCGTTACGTACGGGTAATACCTCTGACGTGCTAGTGGTTAAATCCACAGCCAAGGTATTGACGAGTCTTTAGAGTCCCCAACAGACAGTTTCTCAAGTTTCGGGCGAAACGTTGTAGAGGCCGTATGATATATGGCAGGGTCCGATCATATACGTGCGGTATTGCACGGATCATGATCGGACGGATCATACTAGTGGGCTTTGGTTTAAACCGGATCCTAGTATTAGATTTGTTGGATTACTTTAGTCTCAACGCATTCGTATTCAGCCGGAATGCGGATGAAGGTATGTATATACAGGTGAGGGGTATCCTTGTGATCCGTTACGAGTTTACTTTAGATGTTGCCGGATTTTCTTTCTTATGGCAAACATTTGGATTAATGTTTGCTTAAGGAAATAATGAGCTAGATTTTCATCATGCATTGCATTAAATGTGACATGGATATTTAGATGACTCATGGTCTCTTTTTTAGCAAATATGTCACATTAATGTTTTGTTTAATGTGTTGAAATGAGATGGAGAGAGAGAGGGGCTGCCATGGTGGTGATATTAGTCTTTTTTTTCTCATAATCTCACACTCTCACTCTCATTACAACAAGAGAAAAGAAAAGAAAAAGAAAAGCTCTTGTTCTTCTTTTTCCTCTAGCTCTTTGCTTCCATCAATGGCAACACTTCTACCTCCATCCAAAGCCATGGATGAAAGAGACAAAGTGATCATAAACATTCTCTACAACACCTTGGACGCGTCGGCTAGCACACTTCACGCCCGAGTTGCTTCGGATGAAGCGGGATCCCGTAAAAAGACTTCTCGATGCGGTGCCCTTTCCGATGAGGAGATGAAGACCAGAGATTCCGCGAGGAGATCGGGATGGAGGCCGAAGACCGAAGGACACGGATCGCTCGGTATAGCTTTCTACCCATTCTTTAGTTTGCAAGTTTTAGGTTAATGGTTCGATCCGGGGTTTTAGGATGCGGTAGTGTCGGTTCTAAAGTCAAGAAAATTTTTCGTTTCCGCATTTTGGCCCCGGATAGATGGCCGGGGCGCTACCGTTGTCTTACATGGTATCAGAGCCACGCCATTAACCTAGTCTAGCTTGCTCTAACATGTTTACAAGTTCGATCGAACGGATTTTCCAAAAACCACGTTTTCATGTATTAGTTTTCTGTCGAATTTTTGCAATGCCCCAAAAATTATTTGGTACATGTCAAAAAATCGAGCAGGGTTTTTTGTGCATTCCGTGAAAATTTGGTGCCCTAACATTACTGTTCCGCCGCGGAACCGCGGCCAAACCCATGCTTTGGCCGCGGTTCCGCCGCACTTTTGACTCCTCTCTGCACCAAATTTCTCCAGTGCCTCTCTGACATGGAAATTGGGTTTTTGGTATATTCCTTTTGGGCCCAGATTTATTTTGAGTACTGGGTATTGTACTTGGGGCCCACTTCGGTAAATTTAGTCGATCGAAATTTTTAAACATGTTAGTTCACAGTATTTACATTATATCTGCGACCGTGAATGTTATTTGATCGGTAAATCCTGTCTAACTGCTATAGCCCTTTTAGACGGATTTGCGAACGTGACATTCACGTTGATGTTCTGTGTTGTGCTGTGATGTTGCGGATTGGTCGTGGAGGATAGCCTGGATGCAATGTTAGTACAATTTCATTTTATATGTACATTTGATATTGCGGGGCGAGCGTCCGACATGTGGACTGCCGTTACTGCCTGTTTGTATATTATTCTTTTGGGGCACGACCGGGCTGAGGTCGATGTACCCGTTGTATGTATATTTTACTTTCTATACTAGGATTGCCACGCGGAGGGGTGCACGGATAGCCGGGTTCTAGAGGGCAACGGGCCCGCCTCTCATGGTGTTGAGACGGAGGGGGCTTCACTCTAGAATTGGCGGGCTATTCGCCGCACTCGTAGGGGGTACAGGTTGACCCAGGAGGGGTGCCTGAGTTACCGGATTCCATGAAGTGCTGGGTGGTCCATTCACGTTGTTGAAGGGGGCTGCCTCGCTTCAGGTTTTGGAGGATAACTTGCCGCGCCCGTAGGAGTCTAGGATTTCATTGCACAGGCTATCCACACGACCAGGGGAACGTCGGGTTTCAGTAGCGGCTCTATGAAACCCAGGGATCCCAGATATCTGTATTGTTCTGTGATGCTTATTACATTTCTGTGATGTTGCATTTTTATCACGCCTTGAGAGAATATTATATATTGATATATATACAAGTAGATGTTGTATATGTTTTGCATCCGCGCTAGTCCAGTCCCTGCTCTGTCGTTAGTTAAGTAACCTAACGGGTGATGACGGGACCCAGTGGCGAATGCGGATGGCATATACGTACATCATTATTTTCGTTCTTTATTGGTGTGATCCATTGATGGGACTGCGTTGATTCGGATCAATGCAGGTTAAACAAACCTATTCTGATGTTGTTGGAATTTTTTTTCTAAAAAGGTGTTATTGCAAGGTCATTCTCTTTTGTTTTGCACAGTGGTATTCGGTTATGAATATCCAGCACCTCAGTCGACGAGGCAAGGGCCGAGATCCCTTCACCGGGAGTGACCCGTTGGACAGAAGTTTGCGTCAGGGTAATAACTTCACTATAGCCGATTGCCTTTTGCTTTGCATCGTGGTATTCAGTTGGAATATCGTACACCTCATTCTACGGGGAAAGAGCCGAGATCCCTTCACCGGGAGTGACCTCTTTAGCAAAGGTTTTCGTCACTATATTTTTATAAAAAGTTATCCGGTTCCTTCAACGATATCAAGTTCATTACGTTAAAGGTTTTTCGCTAAAAACCATCCGTAGCCCTCCGTCATTTCAGATTAGTATTGCTTAGTATTCGTGCTACGTATGCCGTGCTCAGCCGAGGCGTAGTGTGCGGTAGCTCTGTAATGCTTTTCTGTCTTATGGATATGTGATTGGTTAGGACAGTCGTACGGTCATTTTGGCTCAGTCAAGGACTCGTGCAGGTGGGTCTAATGCAGTCAAGATATTGACGGGTTGAACTTGACTAGGATCCTATGATATGTTGCCTCAGTTAAGGTCACTTGGGTCCTAGGGGTAAAAACATATATCGGGAGTTTCTAAAGAAACTTAAACTTGCCAAGCATGCGCATACCTTCTGGAGTGTGGTGACGTGAGTGGATTCCATCACGCTATCATGCGATGATAGTTGGATCCCGATTCCCACTGATGAGTTGGTTTACTCCTCAGGTGATCCCAACTAATTCTTCTTTCAGGTTTGTAGGAGAATTTGAGGTGACAGTGGGAGGTTTCCTGATTAGATAAAGTGATAACCATTCTGATCTAGGTTAGAGTGCACGCTGAGTGTTTCTTTTCTCTCTCTCTTTGGCAGCGACCATGGCCCGACCCTTGACTATGACTCAGTGACCAAGTTGACCGAACCTTCTTAAAACACTGGCTTTTGGATTGTCAGAGTTGCATACCTCATTGCCACTCCTACTTTTACCCTTTTCTCCAGGACACCCCGTATTACTATGAACGTCCACTTCCATTGGATAAAACCATCGTATGGTTATATACGAACTCGAAGGAATTTATTCGAGGATGGTTTCCGGTTCTGGAGAAAACGAATAGGACTATTCAGTTGTCTTTTCCTTTAACCATCTCTCAGGTTGCGAGTGCTCCTTAGATTAGGACAGTACACATATTACGCTTATTGGATAGTCTTCTTCCAAACCATAGGCACGTGCCGAACGGTAGGGAATGAAGAAAACCAATTAGCCTAATGATGGTGTGCAGAAGGTATTAAGTAAAAACAAATAAATGGATTAGTAAGAGGGCAAAGTAAATTGCGACTGCTATTCACGACCAAACCAAGTATTTCTTCGCCAATCCTAAATCACCTTTGTATTTCTTCAGGACACTCCGTATCACTAAGAAGATCCACAGTTTATTGGATACTCCATCGTATGGTTATATACGAACTCGAAAGGAACTTGTTCCAGTTCGGGGATGGATTCTGGTTCAGGAGAAATAGGAATATGGTTTATTCGGTTGTCTTTTATCTTCACCTTCTCTCGCATTGCGAGTGCTCCTAGGATTAGGAAAGTACACCCATTATGCTTATTGGATAGTCTTCTTCCAAACCATAGGCTGGTGCCGAACGGTAGGGAAGGAAGAAAACCATTTTGCCTGAGAGGGTGTACAGAAGGTAATGACTAAAGACATATAAAGGGATTTGGAGAGATGGCAAAGAATTATACGGTTACAGTTGTGAATCTGGATAATGGAAGAGTTATTACTAGGAATACCGGAATACTCCATCGAAACATTTCAATGTTTCAGTTTCACTGTGTACTGTTAGAAGAAAACTGATTTCCCAATTAGACACTTGCTCCAGGGTATGTATTTACCAGGTTTGATTCTCATATCTGTATGGTAAGTTATTGGGAATTGGGTGATCAACCTCATTATATCAGGATTCGTTGTAATCGGTGATATTTGAGGAAGTCACCTGGGTTGTTTGCCGGACGGCAAATATTTGGTTTTGAATATCCGTTGTTATGCACCAATTTCAAATTGGTGTATCTGTACGTCTATTTTTATAGAGTGAGATATAACTTTTTGAAATTATGTCTATGACATTTACTTATATCAGTGGATGGTTAGGTAAGGAACATTGAACAGCGGTGTAATTATTCTTAACCATAATTACAGTTTTCAACCTACGACACACAGTGAATGAGTCACTAGACTCTGGGGACTTATACAGAGTATTGTATATTGTCCAGTGTCCATTAGGACAGTGGGGTTGGTCCTCGTACTATATTCGGTGTACTTATGACTTCTCTAGCTCTTACATAAGTGTTTCGTAGAAACACAAGGTCTAAGTTTGGAGAAGTTATAGGTATAAGAATAGAGTAGAGAACCAGGTATTGCAAGTGTCAGGATTCTTCAAGGTGATCGAAAATGTAGATACTTGTGTATGGTATTCAGTTGATAGTAATGATTAAGAGAACTTGTTTCTCTTTCAGGTTACTCATAATTGGAAGCACTCCTAAGTTGAGTAACGCTGATCGGCCTCTCTCCATTTAGTTGACATGCACTGGAGACAGTTGCATGATTTGAATCTGCTTCAATTAAATCAGTGCCTCTATTTCTGTATTGGATATAGAACAGTTCATATCTTAACGATGTTAAGGTACGGGGAGCTGTCCGGCTTATGCTTAAAACTAGACTTCGGATAACTCAAGACACGTTTCTGTAATAGCTGTTTGTGGGTTGACCCGGGCTATGACGAGGGTTGACTTTCTACCATCTGGAAGATCAATAGTGATATTGTTCTAGACTCGCCACAGTTTTAATAAAAATGGATTTTTTCAGAAAACAGTAGTGGGAGTATGGTAGAACTGGAAGTGATTCCAGAACCGCAAACGATTACTGATAATTTGATAAGAACCTAAAGATTCAATCTGATTTGACATTCCGTTAGCCACTCTGCAGATATGGTGGGTAACCTCAGGCGCTCGAGAGGTACTTCGGTAGCCTCAAGGACGGTGACGGGGAGGTTCTTGTTTACCCAGACTTGCCATTGCTGTTGTTCCAGACTGTGAGACCCGGCAGGAGGATGAGTATAGCGCCGTTCTAAACTAGCTTTAGAAGTGTACGTCTATATGATTCTGCCAGAGGGTTGTCGTAGTCAGTGGGAGCAGCGGAAGCATTGGTGGACAAGTAGCTTATGTTTATTTATAGACTAAAGCAGATATAGCGGAGATAGATAATATATTTCTGATGTGACAGTCATAAGTTTTACTTCATCAGAATAGGGGATGGATCTGTTAAGAAGGTGGTAGGGTGTGATGTCCCAGTATTTGGATGACATACACAGAGTAGGAAGTGAAATTCCTATACTACGGTCGGTTATACTTCGGTTTTCATACAGTGGTTTCTCCACATAGGACTTGGATATTATATCAGACATTCTGGTTACTAAATCTAGATTTGGGAAGTGTCCCAATCTGGGTACTTAGACAGCATTCTGAAGGTGTTTTAGAATGGACGACTCCTGGCATGGTAGTATACCTGCAGGTGATGGAGTCACCCTCTCTAAAGGTGTCTTACATAATAAAGGGGAGAGGGATGTGCATGATTGGCAGATCACTTGCTTAGGCAATTGAGTCAAGCATGAGATGTCAAGTACCACACCAGATGTTGTTTTTGCAGTAGGTGCAATAAGTTAATATTGATCCAATCCTGGAGAAACATTCGGAAGCAGCTTTAGAACATAAGTGCGTGTTCTAGGGATTTGATAACGGCAGCCTCCTTTAGAAGACGGTTATCATTCCAGGCTTCCAAGGTGACTTGGATGACAGAGTGTCTGTCAGAGTTATAGTTTTCCCTCTGACGAGGGGCCGTATTTTGGACAGGTGGTCCAAGCGGATACTGAAGGAGGCATGGCGCAGGATACTGATTGGTTTCAGTTGACGATACAGTCTAAGAAGTTTGGATTTGGAGTTCATTTATGAACTAGGTCCCATCAGATATCCAGACATATTCTAAGACAGGTATTGCTCATTTCGGGAGATGGCTTTCTCCGCGAACTTGAGATAAAGAGAGACATAAAGAAAGAAACATTAGGGCGGATCCACTCACTGAGGCTATTCCTCAAACGCAATAGTTTCGCAAACGGGCTTTGTGAGACTGATTAGTAGAGGAGTTGGGTGTTCGGTATCACACGGGCTGTGAGTATGCGACATCGCAATAATTAGCCTTGAGTGCAAGTGGGAGATTGTTGGATATAATGCCCTCAGAGTCAATTATTGGATCACGGCACGTGATTGCAATGATTGAGGGAGGACCTATGCCGGCAGGACAGTCTTACTCAAGATGATAGTATGCTATCTGGTTTATCTTTATCATCGTGTACTGCTTTAGGTGACATTACAGATCACTATTACACGTTGATAGAGCCCTTAGGATCCTGCTTGACTACCAACAGTATGATGGCGATCATATACGTGAGAGTTGGGTAGTCCATAAGCACATCTTTAAAGTGGTCCCTAGTCGTGGGAGTTTCGAGACTGGGCATCGATACTCCATTAGTAGACTAGTGTATAGAGTCGAGACCCCGACGAGGGGCGGTGGCCGGTCTCATAAGCCACTGGTGTCAGTTGGTTCACCTAAGATGTATACAGGTGCACATTGGGTTATGAGTACACCGGATAGGACTCGCCGGGAACCTGCTAGTTGGTATTATACCTAGTGTCAGATAGCAGTTCCCAGGTGACATATGTACAAGTTAGTTCATCAACCTGAGTTCGTCATTTGTCTCGTGTGAGTTCACACTGTACTTTGATTACTACCCTACCACGGCTCAAAGGAGTTGTGCAAACAGGTTTTAGTTGGGTACAGTCCCGAGCCACATGGAGGCAGTGAGCGGATCTGAAGGGGTTCGTCTCTCCCGGTATTGGGGGTGAGGTCGCGCTATGTCTAGAAGAGCCATTACACAAAGCCCTTGGCCGAGGCAGGAGATTTACTGGTAGGTATTCCAGTAGTATCTCAGGGTGTTCTGGGTTACACTCCGACATGACTTGTACCGCTTTTGGGGGTCTGACTTTTACCAACCCCCTAGGCCCGCCATGCGATACTCATAGACGAACGGACCGGACTGTACGGATATTGTCACTGACAGGCTCAGTAGGCTGTCAGGATGAGTTCGCTCATCGACCTCTCTTTTGGTCAATACCTGGTAGCCCGTTACGTACGACTAATACCTCTGACGTGCCAGTGGTTAAATCCACAGCCAAGGTATTGACGAGTCTTTAGAGTCCCCCACAGACAGTTTCTCAAGTTTCGGGCGAAACGTTGCAGAGGCCGTATGATATATGGCAGGGTCCGATCATATACGTGCGGTATTGCACGGATCATGATCGGACGGATCATACTACTGGGCTTTGGTTTAAGCCGGATCCTAGTATTAGATTTCTTGGATTACTTTAGTCTCATCGCATTCGCATTCAGCCGGAATGCAGATGCAGGTATGTATATACAGGTGAGGGGTATTCTTTTGATCCGTCATGAGTTTACTTTAGATATTGCTGGATTTTCTTTGCTATGGCAAACATTTGGATTAATGTTTGCTTAAGGAAATAATGAGCTAGATTTTCATCATGCATTGCATTAAATGTGACATGGACATTTAGATGGCTCATGGTCTCTTTTTTAGCAAATATGTCACATTAATGTTTTGTTTAATGTGTTGAAATGAGATGGAGAGAGAGAGGGGCTGCCATGGTGGTGATATTAGTATTTTTTTCTCATAATCTCACACTCTCACTCTCATTACAACAAGAGAAAAGAAAAGAAAAAGAAAAGCTCTTGTTCTTCTTCTTCCTCTAGCTCTTTGCTTCCATCAATGGCAACACTTCTACCTCCATCCAAAGCCATGGGTGAAAGAGACAAAGTGATCACAAACATTCTTTACAACACCTTGGACGCGTCGGCTAGCACACTTCACGCCCGAGTTGCTTCGGATGAAGCGGGAGCCCATAAAAAGACTTTTCGATGTGGTGCCCTTTACGACGAGGAGATGAAGACCGGAGATTCCGCGAGGAGATCGGGATGGAGGCCGAAGACCGAAGGACACGGATCTCTCGGTATAGCTTTCTACCCATTCTCTAGTTTGCTAGTTTTAGGTTAATGGTTCGATCCGGGGTTTTAGGATGCGGTAGTGCCGGTTTTAAAGTCAAGATAATTTTTCGTTTCCGCATTTTGGCCTCGGAAAGACGGGCGGGGCGCTACCGTAGTCTTACAAACGTAACAGCCACCCATGTATTGAGCAATCAGAAGATCAACAAGCAAGCCTATACTCTCTCCCATGAATCCAACCAGTAACACTCCCGTACAGTCCGGTCTCTTCGTCTGATATGTCGCATATCTCGTCTAGGGGTTGTAAACGTTAGACCCCAGCAGCTTGATAAGTCGTGTCGATATGACGTCCATAACAGTTCGAGAAACTACTGATAACACTTACCATTAAATCTCAGCAACCCTGGCCAGGGATTTCCAGTTATAGCCAATCGAACACAGCGCAACATCAATTCCCTATACCGGGAGAGACGAAACCTTCCTATCGCTCATTGCCTCCATGTGATTCGGGACTGTACCCAAAAGCCACCTTTTTGCACGCCCTCTTGGATGTGGCATAATGGAAATCAAAGCACGGTGGGAATCACACAAAACTCTTTGACGATCTCGGGTCTACAGACTAACCTGTACCAGTGTCACTAGAGAACTGCCACCTGACGTGAGGTACAATACCATCTGGGAGTTCTCGGTGAGTCCGTCCAGTGTACCCAGTCTCTACTGTGCACCCGTATACCTTCTCTGATATCAAATACCAATGGATATGGGATCATCCATCGCCCATCATATGGGTTAACAAGCGCATACGCTAGTCTACTCTGGAGTATCGATGCCCTGTTTCAGTACTCGTACGACTAGGAACATTTGAAGGATGTACTTGGCGACTACACTGTCCCCACTAGTATGATCTGCATCATAGTCCTGGTAGTCAAGTACTCGACCTAAGGGCTTTATCAACATGTGACATAAAGAGAATCAGAGTACATGTTAAGATAAAGAGTAACCAGATAGCATACTATCATGTCGAGCAAGAAAGTCCTCCCTATATATGTCCAAGCATCTACTACAATATACAACGTATGTACAGTAATGGCCTCTAGGGCATACATATAACTAACAGGTATTGAGCGATATGAAGATCCACAAGCAAGCCTGCTCATACTCCTGCGAATCCAATCAGTAACACTACCGTAAAGTCTGGTCTCTTCGTCTAATATGTCGCATATCACATCCTGGGGTGGTATAACGTCAGACCCCAATAGCCTGATAATTCATGCCGATGCAAGGTCCATAACTGTTCGAGAAACTAATGATAACACTTACCAGTAGATCTCAGCAACCCTGGCCAAGGATTTCCTGTTATGGCCAATCGAGCATAGCGCAACATCAACCCCTAATACCCGTAGAGACGAATCCCCTCCTATCATTCATTGCCTCCATGTGACTCGGGACTTTACCGAAAAACCACCGTTTTGCATGATCTCTTGAACGTGGTAATGTGGAAATCAAACAACAGTGGGAATCACACAAGACTCTATGACGATCTCGAGTCGACAGACTAACCTGTACCAGTGTCACGAGAGAACTGCCATCTGACGATAGGTATAATACCATTTAAGAGTTCTCGGCGAGTCCGTTCAGTGTACCCAGTCTCCACTGAGCACCCGTATACCTTCTCTGATGTCAAACACCAATGGATGTGGGATCATCCATCGCCCATCATATGGGTCAAGAAGCGTATACGCTAGTCTACTCTGGAATATGGATGCCCCGTCTCGGTACTCCCATGATTTGGAACATTTGAAGGATGTACTTACCAACTACCTCTGCCCTACTAGTATGATCTGCATCATAATCCTGGTAGTCCAGTACTGATCCTATGGGCTTTATCAACATGTAATAGAGACAATAAATGTACATGTTAAGATAAAGAGGAACAAGATAGCATACTATCATGTCGAGCAAGAAAGTCCTCCCTATATATGTCCAAGCATCCACTATAATATACATTACATGTATAATAATGGCCTGTAGGGCATACATATAACTAACAATACAGACTGGAGCGATTAAGACAGATGGATATGAGGGCCGATCCGATGAGACGACACTTGAGATATGAGAATTTATGTGTTGATGCTGGACATGGGTTTTATGATGTTTTCGAGTGTCGATGCTGGGCACTCAGGTTTTTATGATGATTTGATGTGTCGTTAATGAACACACGGTGGATGATACACATATATACATATATATGATACATATGACATGGTACCGTATTATGACACGGGCACGATAATTTTATTATTATTATACTTATGTATACACGATTACCCTTCTTAGCATCCAGTATTATATTGTTATATTACTGTATGACCTAGGAGATCGTCATACATTCGATTTCTACCTGCTGATGTCTTCTACTTACTAGTTGGAAACTCACCCCCGTTGTGCCACAGTTTTCTTGCAGGATCGACCGCTCGGATCAGTAACGGCTTGCTGGCACACAGCTTTCTTCTGGGTGATTTGCATTGGTAGTTGGGGTACACTTTAGATCGTGACCAGCATTTGTATATATTTATTCAGTTGTAATCTAGTTAAAAGCTTCATCAACCAGATTATGTATATTTGGCAGACTTAGAAACTACAGACTTATATATTCTTTCAGACTTAGAGCGAGATGTGTGTATTATTCTTTATTCTGGGTTTGATGTTGTTTTGGTTTCTTTACTTTTTTCTGTGTTTGATCTTCGCCTTGGGCATCGTATATTTGTATTTGTGTAATTGTTTCCGCCAATTGGCGGAGAGCTAGCTCCCGCTTAGAGATGCCTATATTATTGTTATGTATTGGTTTTGGATCAAAATTTACAAAGGAGGTGCTGCCCAAATTTTAAATGACGAAAATGTTTTCAACTATAGTATAAAACTCTTTTGTGTTTTCATATAATATTACTTATTCTTTGAAAAGAAGAATTTGAATTCATTACACATTTATTTCAAAACTTCACCTCCATTATTTTTCCTATAATGGTTTAGATTTCTGTGCTTTCGGCTTACTTGGATTACGGTGGAGTCCTATAGATTTCACGTGATCCAAGTGCCGGTGACGTTCCAATTCCGGGTCATGATAAAGTTGGTATCAGAACGTTAGGTTTAACCTTGGTTCGAGTCTAGGTTTGACTATGCGGAGTCTACGGCATATATATATATATATTTCGGAATCTAGGCTTGACCTTACGGAACTTAGACTTGACTGAGGGGGTATTAGACCCGAACTTTTGTTACGTAGGTTGACCTTGGTTGATGGAGTCGGTAAATTAAGTAGAGTGACATACCATGTGTATGTTCCGCGGCATACTTACGTTCCGCGGCATACTTACGATACGCTGCTCCGCTTGAGTAACCTTTGGATGTGCATTATTTTGAGACCCGTATTTTTATTTGTTCCTATGATCTATCCTCATCGATGTTTGATTGTTGTTCCATTCACGATGGCTACGAGAGCAGAAAGAGCTGCGGTTAGAGAGGCAGTCAGAGGGAGCTCGCCAGTGACGAGGACTGACCATGATATTCTTCCGGTGACGTCGGAACATATGGATTGATTGATTGAGCTAGGATCCCTCGTCTAAGACGAGCGTTCGGGATCTGCACTGGATGATCGGACCATCGCTTGAGGCTGCCAGATTGAGAGGACTGTTGACATACATCCTACTCCAGAGATCGTGGTATCATTTATCATGCAGACAGATCAAACAACTGTTGCTGGGATTGATAAGATGTCGCCTCCAGAGTTTATAAAGCTGAAGCCACATGAGTTTACTGGCAAGGATGTGACAGAAGATCGCTAGTCATTCCTGGATAAAGTGATTAAGATAATTCGTTGTTTAGGTGTCTCGACGCAAGATCAGTTAAGTGGAATAATACCAGTTCGAAGGGTCTTGCTCAGATATGGCATGAATCAATCGAGAGAAGACGAACAATGTGTATTCCTCTGATAACTTAGACAAGTTTTCGAGAATGTAATCGGCCAGATGTCTTCTACAGAGTGGTGAAGATACTGAATTCATAGCTTTGAGTCTTCACGAGAGACACCGGATATGACCATAGCCAATCATTGAATTGTAGTCATCGCAGCTAGCGAGATATGATTATGAATCGGTTAATATTGAAAGAGTGGATTAAGTGATTTGTGTGAGCTCTTAATGAGTCGTTCTTCTCTGTTGAAGCCAAAGAATTGATACGTGTGCAGAGACGTGGGAATACGGCCACATTTTCAGAGTAAAGTCCAGACGAGATCGCAGCTGTCCTGGAACGTAAGCGGATTAAGTAAAGAGTGCTAACTTCCGGACAGTCCGTCAAAGATGAGATCGGAATTGACCGTAGCAGGTTCTTTCCAGGACGCATACGCAATAAAGATTTCGACCCAGGATTGGTTGTATGGCACGTATTCAGAGGGTCAGATGCTGCTATCGTTGACGTGCTACATTACGAGTGACCATGTAAATGGGTCAGGAGATGATCAGAGAGACGTCAGAGCGGGACGGTTTCCGTCTCTACTCCTAACCAGGCTGTCGAGCCGGGAGATCATTGAATAGGTGATCAACCTAGAAAATAAGTACCCGGAGATAGAGGATGCTAGACCGTGGGCAGAAGGGAAGTATATATTCTTGTTCTGCTAGCTTTGGGTGCACCGACACCTTTCGACATTGAAGGAGGTATACCTTAATGTCTTTTATTTGCGATTTGCGTTTTGGTGATTCGGATATCATGTTTCCATCATTTTGATTCTGGTATTTTGATGATTAGTTTCATGATTGATATTTTCGTGCACTGTAGTTGCACTTGATTTAAGTTTTATACAACCATTACGTTTGATTTATGTTTTGGTACATATCCAGATGCCCTTGATTTTGACTTATGCACGTGGTATTTCCATATGTAACTATTGAGGTTTATTTCTTCTTTTGAGCATCATGTTTTTCTGAGATATACTATATTATATAGTAGGAGAGCAGGACTGGTCTGAGGACAGTACCTGAGTATTTTTGCATGCATCGATATTTATCGAAGAGGTTTTCAAAAGAGAGCTATAGTCTCACTATTTTCCTACGTGTCCACGAGTGACGCGAAGTTTTACCAAGAAAACCGTTCTAAATCATTTTCAAAAGGGGTGAGATGTATATCTTATGTAAAACGTATGTAGATATATATCTACTTTTTCACAAATGAACGTCCGTTAATTGTGCCATGATATACGCATCACACGGCGATTTGAAAAGAATTTTGCATGCATTTTTATTCAGTTATTTAGACGATTTCATAAGGATGCGTACTATATATATATATATATATATATATATATATATATATTAGTATGGATTATATCGTATTTGATTTTAACAGTAGATTTCGAAACTTGCATACTCATCATAACTCCCATGATTGCATGACGCTTGACGGAGTTTTGATTTTTGAGTTTTGCACTCGTTTTCATGCGCATACGATGCGCTGTGTTGTTCTTGTGTATTCATGATTTCGGAGCCCCGTTGATATGACTGTGTAACATTTCAGAAAATAAAATATTAATTTTTTAGAAGTTAAATAAATAAAATGCTAAATTTCATGAATATTATAAAGGTATGGAAATTAGTTTTAAATGAAATGGTATAATGTATACCGATAGTTTGAAAAATAATTAGGAAATTAATATGAATTAATGATTTTAGAAGAATTATTGTGATTTTGTCATTTTAAAAATTATTCAACAATTAATTGTATGCAAATTAATGCTAAACTTGATTAATATTTTACTAATTATGCATTAATCTTTCTTATGTATATAACATGCAACATAACATACTACAAACACTTGCAACATATTTTGAACGATGGCTTTAATTCTTCATTTTCATACTTATGGTTTTGTTTTGTTCAAAATAAAAAGAAAAAAATTGGAGAGATATTTATTGAAAGGGGCGACATGTGGGTATGGGTAAGAAGAGAGAGGGTTTTTCTTCTACCATTGCTTCATCATCATCATCATCATCCTCATCAAAGTCCCACTCCTATTAACTTCTCCTTTGTTTTTTTTAATCTTTTTCGAAAAATTTGATTTTTGTTGGAGTGGTTGAGCTGATGAAATCTGGCGGCATTTCATTTTTTTTTATAAAAAAAGATGGAATTTTTATTTGGAATGAGATAAATGGATAGGATTTTTTTAGTAGATTCCTGCTGATGCTGCCTCTTTCTATTTATTAATTTCAGTTCCTTGCTCCTCCTCTTTTCAGGAAACTTCATCAAGTTGCAAACTCTTTTTAACCTATCTGACATGGGTTTTTCGCCATTCCATTGATTTTGTTGAAAAAAATTGTTGTTTTGGGAAGTGGGTATTTGTTGATCTTGATATCATGACAGTTGAGAAAGTGATATGTGCTTTGTTTCATCAAAAGAGATGTGTTTTTATTGGAATCCAAATTGATAGCAATAGCAGAGAGTTGCTCGGCTTTGCTCTCATCACTGTCATCGAAGAAGGCGACCGGATTTTGGCTGTTCACATTTCGCGCACTTCAAATCTTGGTAGGTGTTCATACCATAATTTTGCATTATTATATTCCCCATTCTTATTCATTTTACAAATAAACAGGTGCTTTTGATCCATGTCTGCTACATAGTTGCAGGTTACAGGTTTTCAGAACAAAAACAGTGAAAATGATGAAAACAAAATACAAAAGTGAGACTACGACCGACAAATGGAAGAATCTTGATCATGCCTACAGTTCGAGGGACAATGAAGATCAATGAACAAGTTCACAAAGTACAAAGGCAGTGCAAGGTTTAACACTTTGACACGAAGCAAACGGTAAAGTCCACGACATTATTCACTATGGAAATCTGGAAGAAATTTAGAAGACAATCTGAGAAACCAAGTGATGAAACAAGAAGCAAAATGCAACCAGAATCAGCCCTAAAAAGCGCAGTCCATGAAAACACTATATCGCCGCGGATCCGCGGACAAACATGGGTTTTGGTCGGGTTCCGCGGCCATGAGTAGCCCGTGTCGGTGCAAATTTGGTGACGGTGTGGCGGTGCGTTGACTAGTCTTCTTAGGATATATTTGTAAATGCAAATGTGAATCGAATGTAACCCTAGGGTTTCTATGCTCTATAAATAGAAATCCTAAAGCTCTCTTTGAGGTATGCCTCTTTTTATCAAATAAAATTCAGAATTCTTTATCATGTGTTGAGAGAGCATCGAATAAAGTAAGTAGATTTTTTTTATTGCCCTGATTCTTAAATTCTTTTCTGCCCTAGTATAAATTTATTATCTGCCCTAGTTAATTAGCTTAGAACTTTTTATTAATTTGCCGTAGTTTAGATAGTTATCTTTTAAAAGCAAAACAAATAAAAAAAACATGTCTTTTATCAATCCCCTAATGAGTGAGTAGTTCCTCACTTGTTAGGGTTAGGAATAGGAAAGGTTTGAGAGATGAAAATCTCTCACCCCTTTCTTGCCCATCACATATTAATTAATAGGACTCCATGCATACATACACACACCGCTCCCTACAGCACCCTACCTATGAGGTAACGGTGATACCGCAGTTTAAAAGACCGGTATTTTCCATGGAGGTTAGGGTAAGAATTAAGGAAGGACGGACAAGAACCTAGAGGAAGAAACATCGTTTCTTCCCGATCGTCCTAATCCCCTTTATTAATTATTACCATTACACCTAAATAGATCTAAATTAGGGCATTGAAAGCGGTGGGAAATCTTAAATTTCCAAACTTAATCTAAACCTAACCCTAGCAAGATTCTAATCCTAATCTAAATCAACTTAGTTTTTAGTGATAATCAACCTAACACAGTTTGGAATTAACTCGTTAGAACAATTTGAGAATACACAACATCCCTGTGGACCGACCCATACTCACCGGCTAGCTACCAAGCGACGCCGTTCTTGATTGCGGTAATTAATTCTTTGATCGTAAAATTCAGTTCAAATCAAATGGTGCCGTTGCTGGGGATGGCGTAGTATTTTCTTTTTGCAATTTCGGGTTAATATAAAATCATAAAAAATCATAAAAAACTGAAAAAATTAAAAATTTAAAAATTTTATCATCTTGTTAATTTTTTAAGGGTGTTTTGTTTGAATTGTGCAGGATCGACGAACGAGTTCGGATCTGGAAAAATCTAGAGAGCGAAACAGAAAACAGAAGATCTGAACTACAGAGGAGTACCACAACAGAGCAACCGAAAAAAACTAAAGACCTGATCTACCTTTCTGACCGTGGAACCGCCGCCAGAGGCAGCATTTAGCCGTGGATCCACCGCGGGTTGCTGACTTCAGCAACCCGAAACACCACTGTAAGTCTTCTTTTCTCCTTCTGAACCACCTGATATCTCCTATATAAAATTTGCCTGCAGGATTCTTTGCGACAAAAATTTCTCCCCTTCTCCAATAATTGATCTTGTGCTGGATTCTTTGCGCTGCGGTAAAAAAAATTGTTTGCAAGTGATTGTGTTTACTATTTTGCATATTTAAATTGACTTTAAGGGGCTTGAACACCAATCCAGATTTGGTGGGGATTTCATCATCCTTCCCAGGATCCCAAAAATCACATAAAGCATATTGCATTGACCATCAAGTTAACTAAAAAAGATTAGACTCAGCCCTAAGGACTTCACGCTCAATAGGAAAAAGGAATAGTTGTAGGTATCGACCGTTGATCCTAACCTAACTTTGTGTTGCCAAGGCTAGACAATTAGTGAAAGGTAACTTTAAAAGGCCCGTCTCACGGTGATCATGAGCAGATCCCTCCTTTCTCTACTTGTACTTACCTGGCCACAATTGGCGGTGAAGAGGCGGTTTGAGGTCCTTACTTCTTGCTCTTTGGAACAGTTAGGAGCTGTCTAGCTGACCTAGGTGACCCTAGATCTAGGCTTGTTGTGCATTTGTGATTGATTGAACGTGTGTCTAAGCCTTTTATCGAAAATCTTTTTTTGTAAAAAGCTCCACATAAAAAAAACACAAAAAGACAAAAAGAAATTTTTTTCAAAAACTTGCAACTTGTCGCTAAGAAATCTGTGCACCCCACTTACACCCACTTTCTTTCCATTAACGTTTTCTTACCCCCATCTTCTGTTTTTCACCTTTTTGACTACACTACCTCTTTAGTGTATGTCCGGTTGGGCTAGGGACACTAGTGCCCGATTAGTCCGTGTCCCGTTGGTACCGACTGACGACGCATTCGACTCCGAAGTTGAAATTCCTTCCATCTCCTTACCTTCACCTTCACATTCTTCGTCTTCTGAGAAGATGTCGGGATTTAATCCTAACAACATCTTATCCGCGGGATTGATTCCACCTCCGCTAGGTGCGAATAACCTACAACACCCGCCTGTTGAAGCGCCTCAACGAATCACGCTCCAGGATCTTTTCTACCCTATCCGTACCGCCTTACCTACTTGTCTTTCACTTCCACCGGCAATTGGGGACAATTTTGATATCAAACCCCTCTTCATCAACATGTTGCCAAAATTTCACGGATTGGAATCTGAAGATGCCTATATCTTCATAAACAAATTCCAGAATGTTTGTGCAATGATGAAAACAACACAACTTTCAGATGATGCTATAAGGCTAAGGGTCATTCCTTTCACCTTATGTGACTTAGCTGAGAAATGGTTATACAGCACAACATCACACTCAATTAAAAATTGGGAAGAGTTTATTAAAGCTTTTCATAAAAAGTTTTACCCACATTACAAGTGTAAGACTACGGTAGCGCCCCGGCCGTCTTTCCGAGGCCAAAATGCGCAAAGGAAAAAATTTTCAAACTAGAAACCGGCTCTATCGTATGCTTAAAACCTGGATCGAACCATTAACCTACAACTAGCAAACTAGAGAAAGGGTTAGAAAGCTAACCGATCGATCCGTATCCTTCGGTCTTTGGCCACCATCCCAAGCTCCTCGCGGCATCTCCGATCTCGGTCTCCTTGTCGGAAAGGGCTCCACATCTTTGAGTCTTTTTATGGGCTCCCGCTTCATCCGAAGCAACTGGGGCAAGAAGTTCGCTAGCCGACGTGTCCAAGGCGAAGTAGAGAATGTTTGTGACAACTTTATCTCTTGCATCCATGAGATGGATGGAGGTTGAAGGTGTTGCCATTGATGGAGATTATGAGCTAGAGAAGAAAGAGGAAGAAGAAGTTTTTCTCTTTCCTTTCTTTTGTGATTTCTTATGATCAAATGAGAGAGAGAGTGAGAGTGTTATGGAAAAATACAAGACCAAAACCATATATGATGGCAGCCCCTCTCTCTCTCTCTTCTCATCATATTAACACAAATCAATCTCATAATGTGGCATTTACACACTAAAAGAGACCATGAGTCAGCATATATGTCCATGTCATATTTAATGCATCTCATGATGAATTCTAGCTCATTATTTCCACTATTCAAACATTAATCCAAATATTTAGTCCAACAAAAAAATCCGGCAACATCTAAAGTAAACTCGTGACGTATCACAAGGATACGCCTCACCTGTATATACATATCTGCACCCGCATTCCGACTGAATGCGAATGCGATGAGACTAAAGTAATCCAACAAATCTAATACTAGGATCCGGCTTAAACCAAAGCCCACTAGTATGATCCGCCCGATCATGATCCATGCACTACTACACGTATATGATCGGACCCTGCCATATATCATACGGCCTCTACAACGTTTTGCCCGAAACTTGAGAAACTGTCTGTGGTGGACTCTAAAGACTCGTCAATACTTTGGCTGTGGATTTAACCAATAGTACGTCAGAGGTATTAGCCGTACGTGACGGGCTAACAGGTATTGACCAAAAAGGAGGTCGATGAGCGAACTCATCCTGATACCCTACTGAGCCTATCGGTGACAATATCCATACAGTCCGGTCCGTTCGTCTATGAGCATCGCATGGCGGGCCTAGGGGGTTGGTAAAAGTCAGACATCCAAAAGCGGTACAAGTCATGACGGAGTGTAGCCCAGAACACCCTGAGATACTACTGGAATAACTACCGGTAAATATCCTGCCTTGGCCAAGGACTTTATGTAATGGCTCTCCTAGACACAGCGCGATCTCACCCCCAATACCGGAAGAGACGAAACCCCTGCCGATCCTCTCACTGCCTCTATGTGGCTTGGGACAGTACCCAACTAAAACCAGTTTGCAGGACTCCTTCGAGCCGTGGTAGGTAGTAATCAAAGCACAGTGGGAACTCACACGAGACAAATGACGATCTCAGGTCGATGAACTAACCTGTACACATGTCATCAGGGAACTGCTATCTGACGTCAGGTATAATACCAACTAGCATGTTCCCGGCGAGTTCTGTCCGGTGTACTCATAACCCAATGAGCACCTGTCTACATCTTAGGTGATCCAACTGACACCAATGGTTTATGAGACCGGCCACCACCCCTCGTCGGGGTCTCGACTGTATACACCAGTCTACTAATGGAGTATCGATACCCAGTCTCGAAACTCCCACGACTAGGGGCCTTTTAAGGATGTGCTTATAGACCCCAGCTCCCACGTATATGATCGCCATCATACTGCTAGTAGTCAAGAAAGAATCCTAAGGGCTCTCTCAATGTGTAATAGTGACCTATAAGGTCACCTGAAGCAGTACATGATGATAAAGATAAGCCATGATAGCATACTATTATCTATCAATGTGTAATAGTGAACTACAATGTCACCTAAAGCATGTACACGATGATAAAGGCAAACCAGATAGTATACAACCCTTTCGAGTAAGACTGTCCTACCGGTATAGGTCCTCCCTCAATCATTGCAATCACGTGC
Source organism: Agapanthus africanus (assembly GCA_030015575.1). Lineage (NCBI taxonomy): Eukaryota > Viridiplantae > Streptophyta > Magnoliopsida > Asparagales > Amaryllidaceae > Agapanthus > Agapanthus africanus. Next base: position 402,427,510 of record CM057337.1, on the reverse strand, counting down.
CTGCGATCCAATAATTGACTCTGAGGGCACTATATCCAACAATCTCCCACTTGCACTCAAGGCTAATTATTGCGATGTCGCATACTCACAGCCCGCGTGATATGGAACACCCAACTCTACTAATCAGTCTCACAAAGCCCGTTTGCGAAACCATTGCGTTGGAGAAATAGCCTCAGGTAGTAGACCCGCCCTGATGTTTCTTTCTATATCTCTCTTTATCTCAAGTTCGCGGAGACAGCCATCTCCCGAAATGAGCAATACCTGTCTTAGAATATGTCTGGATATCTGATGGGACCTAGTTCATAAATGAACTCCAAATCCAAACTTCTTAGACTGTATCGTCAACTGAACTTAATCGGTATCCAGCGCCACACCTCCCTCAGTATCCACTTGGACCACCTGTCAAAAATACTGCCCCTCGTCAGAGGGAAAACTACAACTCTGACAGCCACTCTGTCATCCAGGTCACATTGGAAGCCTGGAATGATAACCGTCTCCCAAAAGAGGCTGTTGTTATCATATCCCTAGAACATCCACTTATGTTCTAAAACTTCTTCCGAACGTTTTTCCAGGATATGATTAATATCAACTTATTGCATCTAGTGCAAAAACAACGTCTGGTGTGGTACTTGACATCTCATGATTGACTCAATTGCCCAAGCAAGTGATCTGCCAATCATGCACATCCCTCTCCCCTTTAGTCTGTAAGACACCGTTAGAGAGGGTGACTCCATCACCTGCAGGTACACTACCGTGCCAGGTGTCGTCCATTCTAAAACACCTTTAGAATACTGTCTAAGTACCCAGATTGGGAAACTACCCAAATCTAGATCTAAAACCATAGATCTAGTAACCAGAATATCTGATATAATATCCATGTCCTATGTGGAGAAACCACTGTGTGACAACCAAAGCATAACCGATCGTAGTATAGGAATTTCACTTCCTACTCTTTGTATGTCATCCAAATACCAAGACATCACACCCTATTACCTTCTTAACAGATCCATCCCCTATTTTGATGAAGTCAAACCTATGACTGTCACATAAGAAATAGATGATCTTTCTCCGCTATATCTGCTTTAGTCTATAAATAAACATAAGCTACTTGTCCACTATGCTTCCGCTGCTCCCACTGACTATGACAACCCTCTGGCAGAATAATATACACGTGCACTTCTAAAGCTAGTTTAGAACGATGCTATACTCATCCTCCTGCCGAGTCTCACAGTCTGGAACAACAGCAATGGTATGTCTGGGTAAACAAGAACCTCCCTGTCACCGTCCTTGAGCATACCGAAGTACCTCTCGAGTGCCTGAGCTTACCCACCATATCTGCTGAGTGGCCAATGGAATGTCAAACCAGATTGAATCTTTAGGTCCTTATCAAATTTTCAGTAATCGTTTGCGGTTCTGAAATCACTTCCAGTTCTACCATACTCCCACTACTATTTTCTGAAAATAACCATTTTTATTAAAACTGTGGCGAGTCAAGAACAATATCACTATTGATCTTCCAGATGGTAGAAAGTCAACCCTCATCAAAGCCCGGGTCAACGCACAAACAGCCATTACAGAAACGTGCCTTGAGTTATCCAGAGTCTGGTTTTAAGCATACGCCGGACAACTCCACGTACCTTAACAATATTAAGATATGAACTATTCTATATCCAATATAGAAACAGAGGCGCTGATTTAATTGGAACCAGATTCAAATCAAGCAGCGGTCTCCAGTGCATGTCAACTAAATGGAGAGAGGCCGATCAGCATTACTCAACTTAGGAATACGCCCAGATATTAGTAACCTGAAAGAGAAGAAAGTTCTCATAATCATTACAATCAACTGAATACCATACACAAGTATCTATATCTTCGATCACCTTGAAGAATCCTGATACTTGCAACGCCTGGTTCTCTACTTTATTCTTATACCTATAACTTCTCAAAACTTAGACCTTGCATTTCTACGAAACACATTTCTAAGAACTAGAGAAGTCATAAGTAAACAGAATATAGTACGAGTATCAACCCCTTTGTCCTCATGAACACTAGACAACATACAATACTCTGTATAAGTCCCTTGAGTCTAATAACCCATTCCCTGTGTGTATTAGGTTGAAAATTGTACTTATGTTTATAAAGAATTACACCGCTGTTTAATTCTCCTTACCTAACCATCCACTGATATAGGTAAATGTCATAGACATAATTTCAAAAAGTTATATCTCACTTTATAAAAATAAACGTACAGATATATCAATTTGAAATTGGTGCATTATAACAGATATTCAAAACCAAATATTTGCCGTACGGCAAACAACCCAGGCGATTTCCTCAAATATCACCAATTACAACGAATCCCGATATAATGAGGATGATCACCCAATTTCCAATAACTTACTCCCACCATCATCTGTAAAACAATACAGATGTGAGAATCACACCTGGTAAATACATACCCTGGAGTAAGGACTAATTGGGAAATCAGTTTTTTTTTAACAATACACGGTGAAACTAAAACATGTAAATGTTTCGAAGGGTATCCGGGCATTCCTAGTAATGCCTCTTCCATTATCAGATTCACAACTGTAACCGTATATTTCTTTGCCATTTCTCCAAATCCCTTTATATGTCTTTAGTCACTACCTTCTGTACACCCTCTTAAGCTAAATGGTTTTCTTCCTTCCCTACCGTTCGGCACCGGCTTATGGTTTAGAAGAAGATTATCCAATAAGCATAATGGGTGTACTGTCCTAATCCTAGAAGCACTCGCAACCCGAGTGAAGGTAAAGATAAAAGACAACCGAATAAACCTTATTCATATTTCTCCTGAACCAGAATCCATCCCCGAACTAGAACAAATTCCTTCGAGTTCGTATATAACCATACGACGGAGTATTCAAAAAACTGTGCATCTTCGTAGTGATACGGAGTGTCCTGGAGAAATACAAAGGTGAAGTAGGAGTGGCGATGAAATACTTGGTTTTGTCATGAATAGCAGCCGCAATCTACTTTTCTCTCTTACTAATCCCTTTATTTGTCTTTACTTAATACCTACTGCAGACCTTCGTTAGGCTAATTGGTTTTCCTCATTCCACAACATTCGGCACCTGCCTATGGTTTGGAAGAAGATTATCCAATAAGCGTAATAGGTGTATTGTCCTAATCCAAGGAGCACTCGCAACCTGAGAGAAGGTAAAAGGAAAAGACAACTGAATAGTCCTATTCATTTTCTCCAAAACCGGAAACCATCCTCGAATCTGGAACAAGTTCCTTCGAGTTCGTATATAACCATACGATGGTTTTATCCAATGGAAGTGGACGTTCGTAGTAATACGGGGTGTTCTGGAGAAAAGGGTAAAAGTAGGAGTGGCAATGAGGTATGCAACTCTGACAATCCAAAAGCCAGTGTTTTAAGAAGGTTCGGTTAATTTGGTCACTGATTCATAGTCACAGGTCGGGTCATGGTCGCTGCCAAAGAGAGAGAGAAAAGAAACACTCAGCATGACTCTAACCTAGATAAGAATGGTTACTAATTTATCCAATCAGGAAACCTCCCATTGTATCCTCAAATTCTCCTCCAAACCTGAAAGAAGAATTAGTCGGGATCACCCGAGGAGTAAACCAACTCATCAGTGGGAATCGGGATCCAACTATCACCGCATGATAACGTGATGGAATCCACTCACGTTATCACACTCCAGAAGGTATGTGCATATCTGGCAAGTTTCAGTTTCTTTAGAAACTCCCGATGTGTGTTTTTACCCCTAGGACCCATGTGACCTTGACGAATAATCAACAAATCAAATGGTCCTAGTCAAGTTCAACCCGTCATCAACTTGATTGCATTAAACCCACCCGCATGACCCTTGACGGATAATTAACAAAGTCGTACGACCGTCCAAACCAATCCACATGTCCATGCGACAGAAAAGCATAACAGAGCTACCGCATACGTCTCGGCGAATAGCAACGACAAACGTAGCGCGAATACTAAGCAATACTAATCTGAAATGACGGAGGGCTACGGCTGGTTTTGGTTGAAAAACCTTTAACGTAATGTACTTGATATCGTTTAAGGAACCGGATAGCTTTTTATAAAAATATAGTGGTGAAAACCTTTTGCTAAAGAGGTCACTCCCGGTGAAGGGATCACGGCTCTTTCCCCATAGAATGAGGTGCAGGATATTCCAACTGAATACCACGATGCAAAGCAAAAAGTAATCGGCTATAGTGAAGTTATTACCCTGACGCAAACTTCTGTCCAAGGAGTCACTCCCGGTGAAGGGATCTCGGCCCTTGCCTCGTCAACTGAGGTGCTGGATATTCATAACCGAATACCACTATGAAAAACAAAAGAGAACATCCTTGCAATAACAGCTTTTTGAAAATTGTTCCAACAACATCAGAATAGGTTTGTTTAGCTTGCATTGATCCGAATCAATGCAGTCCCATCAATTTATCACACCAACAAAGAACGAAAATACGATGTACGTATATGCGATCCGCATTCGCCACTGGGTCCCATCATCACCCGTTAGGTTACTTAACTAAAGATAGAGCGGGGACTGGACTAGCGTGGGTGTAAAACATATACAATATCTACTAGTATATATATCAATATATAATATTCGCTCATGGCATGATAAAATGCAACATCACGGAAATGTAATAAGCATCACAGAACAATACAGATAATCTGGAATCCCGGGGTTTCATAGAGCCGCTACTGAAACCCGATGTTCCCCTGGTCGTGTGGATAGCCTGTACAATGAAATCCTAGACCCCTACAGGCGCGGCAAGTTACCCGCCAAAACCTGAAGCGAGGCAACCCCTTTCAACAACGTGAATGGACCACCCAGCACTTCACGGAATCCGGTAACTTGAGCACCCCTTCTAGGGTCAACCTGTACCCCTAAGAGTGCGGCGAATAGCCCCCTGATTCTAGAGTGAAGCCCCCTCCGTCTCAAAGCCATGAGATGCGGGCCCGTTTCCCTCTAGAACCGGGCTATTCGTGCACCCCACCGCGGGGTAATCTTAGTACAGAAGGTAAAAAAATATACAACGGGTACATTGACCTCAGCCCGGTCGTGCCCCAAAAGAATAATATACAAACAGGCAGTGACGGCAATCCACATGTCGGACGCTCGCCCTGCAATATCAACTGTGCAAATACAACCAAACTGTACTACCATTGCACCAGGCTATCCACCACGACAAATCCGCAACATCACAGCACAACACAGACCATCAACGTGAATGTCACGTTCGCAAATCCGTCTAAAAGGGCTATAGCAATTAGACAGGATTTACCGCTCGAATGACATTCACGGTCGCAGATATAATGTAAATACTGTGAACTAACATGTTTAAAATTTTCGATCGACTAAATTTCCCGAAGTGGGCCCCAAGCACATTACCTAGTACTCAAACAAATCTGGGCCCAAACAAAAAATACCAGAAACCCCATTTCCAAGACATAGAGCACTGTAAAAATTTTGGTACAGAGAAGGCATAAAGTAGCGGAGGAACCGCGGCCAAATGAAGGGAACGGCCGCGGTTCCGCGGCGTCACTATAGCTTCGTGCTACCAAAATTTCTCAGAATTCTTAGAAAATCTTGCCTATTTTTCTGCAGCATACTAAATAATTTTTTTGACCGCAGGAAAAATTCGACAGAAACTGTGACTTGGAAATGCAGTTTTTAGAAAATTCGTTCGATCGATATTTTAAATACGTTAGATCAAGCTAGAAAAGGTTAATGGCGTGGCTCTGATACCATGTAAGACTACGGTAGCGCCCCGGCCGTCTTTCCGAGGCCAAAATGCGGAAACGAAAACTTTTTTAAACTAGAAACCGGCGCTATTGTATGCTTAAAACCCGGATCGAACCATTAACCTACAACTAGCAAACTAGAGAAAGGGTTGGAAAGCTATACCGATCGATTTGTGTCCTTCGGACTTTGGCCACTATCCCAAGCTCCTCGCGGCATCTCCGGTCTCGGTCTCCTCGTCGGAAAGGGCACCACATCTTCGAGTCTTTTTACGGGCTTCCGCTTCACCCGAAGCAACTCGGGCATGATGTTCGCTAGCCGACGTGTCCAAGGCGAAGTAGAGAATGTTTGTGATAACTTGGTCTCTTGCATCCATGAGATGGATGGAGGTTGAAGGTGTTGCCATTGATGGAGATTATGAGCTAGAGAAGAAAGAGGAAGAAGAAGAAGTTTTTCTCTTTCTTTTCTTTTGTGATTTCTTATGATCAAATGAGAGAGAGAGTGAGAGTGTTATGAAAAAATACAAGACCAAAACCATATATGATGGCAGCCTTTCTCTCTCTCTTCTTATCATATTAACACAAATCAATCTCGTTATGTGACATTTACACACTAAAAGAGACCATGAGTCATCATATATGTCCATATCACATTTAATGCATCTCATGATGAATTCTAGCTCATTATATCTACCATCCAAACATTAATCCAAATGTTTAGTCCAACAAAAAGATCTGGCAACATCTAAAGTAAACTCGTGATGGATCACAAGGATACCCCTCACCTGTATATACATACCTGCACCCGCATTCCGACTGAATGCGAATGCGATGAGACTAAAGTAATCCAACAAATCTAATACTAGGATATGGCTTAAACCAAAGCCCACTAGTATGATCCGTCCGATCATGATCCGTGCACTAGTGCACGTATATGATCGGACCCTGCCATATATCATACGGCCTCTACAACGTTTCGCCCGAAACTTGAGAAACTGTCTGTGGGGGACTCTAAAGACTCGTCAATACTTTGGCTGTGGATTTAACCACTAGCACGTCAGAGGAATTAGCTGTACGTGACAGGCTACCAGGTATTGACAAAAAGGGAGGTCGATGAGCGAACTCATCCTGACACCCTACTGAGCCAGTCAGTGACAATATCCGTACAGTCCGGTCCGTTTTTCTCTGAGCATCGCATGGCGGGCCTAGGGGGTTAGTAAAAGTCAGACCCCCAAAAGCGGCACAAGTCGTGTCGGTGTGTAGCCCAGAACACCCTGAGATACTACTGGAATACCTACCAGTAAATCTCCTTCCTTGGCCAAGGACTTTGTGTAATGGCTCTCCTAGACACAGCGCGATCTCACCTCCAATACCGGGAGAGACGAAACCCCTGCCGATCCGCTCACTGCCTCCATATGGCTCGGGACTGTACCCAACAAAAACCTATTTGCATGACTCCTTTGAGCCGTGGTAGGGTAGTAATCAAAGCACAGTGGGAACTCACACGAGACAAATGACTATCTCAGGTCGATGAACTAACCTGTACACATGTCACCAGGGAACTGCTATCTAACGTCAGGTATAATACAAACTAGCATGTTCCCAGCGAGTCCTGTCCGGTGTACTCATAACCCAATGAGCACCTATCTACATCTTAGTGTTAGTTATATGTATGCCCTAGAGGCTATTACTGTACATAGGATGTATATTGTAGTGGATGCTGGGACATATATAGGTAGGACTTTCTTGCTCGACATTATAGTACACTATCTGGTTACTCTTTATCTTAACATGTATACTTGCTGTCTCTCTATTACATATTGATAAAGCCCTTAGGATATGTGCTCGGCTTCCAGGACTGTGATGTAGATCATACTAGTGGGGCCTGGGTAGTCTATGAGTACATCCTTCAATGTTCCTAGTCGTGGGAATATCGAGACGGGGCATCGATATTCCAGAGTAGACTAGCATATATCTTCTCGACCCATGTGATGGGCGATGGATGATCCCATATCCATTGGTGTTTGACATCAGAGATGGTATGCGGGTGCTCAGTAGAGACTGGGTACACTGAACGGACTCGCCGAGAACTCCCAGATGGTATTATACCTTACGTTAGATGGCAGTTCTCTGGTGACACCGGTACAGCTTAGTCTGTTGACCCGAGATCGTCATAGAGTCTTGTGTGTCTCCCACTGTGCTTTGATTTCCACCCTACCACGGCTCTACTGAGTCGTGCAAACATGTGGTTTTTGGGTACAGTCCCGATTCACATGGAGGCAATGAGCGATAGGAGGGGATTCATCTCTCCCGGTATTGGGGGTTGATGTTGCGCTATGCTCGACAGGCCATAACTGGAAATCCCTGGCAGGATTGCACTGATTTACTGGTAAGTGTTATCAGTAGTTTGATGCTTGTTATGGACCTTACAATGGCATGACTTATCAAGCTACTAGGGTCTGACGTTTACCACCCTAGGCGAGATATGCGACATATCAGACGAATAGACCGGACTGTACAGTAAGTGTTACTGGTTGGATTCACAGGAGTGTGAGCGGGCTAGCTCGTTGATCTTCTGATCGCTCAATACCCGGTTGGCCGTTACGTTTAGCAGACCGCTTGCGGCTTGTGGGTGTTTGATATGATCATCACCTGCTCCCGGCGTATTGACGAGTATTTAGAGTCCTACACAGAGGTTTCCTGGCTCAAGAAAAACGAAATATGAGCGCGTATGAGATATGTGCGGGACCGAGAATAATACCAGTATGTGATACTGAATTCTATTCTCGCGATTTGTATCGTCGGACGGTCATATAAGATATTGCCGGCTTACCGAATCAAATGTTGATTCGATATATTGATACACTTGATATTAGTCGGTTGTATGCAGTATGACCGGATCATTAAATCAAGTGTTGATTTAATGATTTAATGTATAATTATATATTTGATATATTACTTTACATTAACTAGTATTTTTTCACTTAAGATTATTTTTCTCACTAGATTGTGCACATTATTTATATGATATATGTTTGTGCACTAGTTTGTATCATGTTTGATGATACATGCAAACTTGGGTGTGTGTATGCTTTAAACCATGTTTAGGTTAATGGTTAGGGTTTTAACTTATTTATTTATTTTATTTGGCAAAAATAAAATGGTGACTTGCTTTGTTTTATTCTTGAAGCTTCATGAAGCTTTGAAAGTCTTAACCATTTTGTTTTTTCCTTAACCTAACCATTACACCTAAACCCTAGTTTATTCTCTACATGTGTTTACTTCACCCATGGTTGCATTATGATAAGATTCACTTGATTTATTATTTTCAAGATAATTCTTTTTCCTTCTTCTTCTTCATCTTCTTCAAGTGAAGAAAACTATTCTTGAAAATTTCCGAGTGATGAAATCAAGTGAGAAATCCAAATCCATAGTGAACACACTTCCTATTTCTTCATTCTCTACCACTTGCCATGTTGTATAGGGTGTTTTCTACACAAGTTTCATGACCTAGTGAAGATGGAGCTTGAGTTTGAGTCGCCTCGACATAGATCATCTTCGGCATCGAAGTCAACGACCTTGCCCGCCCATTTCTCCGATGAAACCGACGCTAGAGTCCGGGATTCCGATGATCGCAGTGGAGGGACGACAACACGGAGATAGAGAAGTGGAGTACCGGATCTACAAAGGTTGTAGTCTCTTTCACTTAGTAGCAAAGTAGTTTGCTTGCATTTATTTTCGCCTTACCACTAGTTAACGATCTAGTATAGGGTTCTTTGGCACATGGAAAAATTTGATTTTGGCATGGTTGATCAGTAGTAGAACCTCATGGGTGTGTCTAGGAACCCTACAGTGGTATCAGAGCCTAGTTAGAGCTTTAGGCGAAGTGTAGACGATGTTAGAAGTCCGATCGAACTCGAATCCCTAATTGAAAACCCTTCTCTGTACAATTTTTCAAAACTGTGATTTTTGTGAATTAAAAATATGCAGAAAAATCAGCAGGGATTTCTAAGCATTACAGTGAAGCACGTGACCCCAATTCAATAAAGGCACCGCGGAGCCGCGGCCGTACCCTAGGTCACACGGCGGTTCCGCGGCCATAAAGTGGCCTCTTTGTTCACTGTTTGCACAGTAATGTCTTAATATTATTCCTGTGTTTTCTGGGAATTTTTAATATGCACTCAAGAGTTGAGTTTTCTGGGTTGTATTGGGAGTTCGTAGATTCGATCGGATTGTCTAACTTTGTCTATGTGTTTTTCCGGATAATTTAGAACATATTAAAAAGTTCGACCGGATATAAATAACCAACTTTTTCCCCTGCCGGGAAATTTCCAAGTGTTGGATTTTTCCGTAGTTTAAGAACGTTCTAAGTAGTGCAAGTAATGCGATGGACCCTCTAGAAGACAACAAACCTTAACTCGATTATGTGACCTTCTTGAACTGCCCTTTGAACCTTAGGGTTTGGGGCAGTACGGCGTGCCACATGTGAGGCGTTGGCTTGACCCTTCAACGGCTGGACCGTTGCTATTGTGGCATGAAGTGGATGTTTTTAAACTTATTTCATTTGTTGAGCTGTTTCGGGAAAACTTGGGTGTTTGATTGTTCGATCGGAAAGTTTAACATTTTCTATTTATCTGGAATTTGATACAATATTTGGAATCCACAAATAGTTATGAGATAACTGATTTGGATGTTATAAATCTAGCACTTTTGTCTCGCTTGATCGGTTGCCACGGAATTTTGATGTGATCAAAAGTCCGTCGCAATCACGTTGCGTGCGCGGATACTCGCCGGTAAACTTAATAGACAACTACACCCCATAGCCCCGACCAAGTGACTGTAGGAGAACCCCGTCGCCAAAAAGCATCCGTTTGGGTGCTCGCGGTAGCGGTGTTCCGCCTTGGTGCACTTCGTCGATGGCATCGGGAGTGCGGCCGTCTACTAAAGTTTGCGACGAGCATTCGTTCAGGATGTCGGGAATCTTGCTGCATTGCCCGACTTGATATTGAAAAGTGTTTTCGATAATAAGACTAAAATGCGGGGTTTATAATTGTTAAGCATGCGATGTCTAAGGAATTCATTTGATTAGGCATGCGATGTCTAAAGAGGTTGCGGATTCCAACTGTTATAGTTTTACACTTTTTTTTCTATGACCGTAAGTGTAATATGTGATATCGCCGGTTTCGTTTCTATATGTCAACGACAATTGGGATGGGCATATTTACTTACGTTGATGACATGTGATGTTATGTGTTGCTGGATCTGTTATATTGGATCGTCGTGTTTGAATAGCCGGGGGTTTTTATGTGAGATGAGTGTTTTTCCATTTTCATTCATGTAAAAATTTGTTTGTAATATTCTTTTATTGGGGCACTTCCAGGTTGCGGAAGATGTCACCGTTGATGTATATTATTTACTTTTCCGCATTAGGATAGACCCAAGGAGGGGAGCACAAGTAACCGGGTTCTAGGGTCCAGTGGGAGACCATCTCGAGGAGTCGAGTCCGGGTCTCCTAACCCTAGAATTGGTAGGGTTGCTTGCCGCTTTCGTAGGGGTCTAGGGGTGTGGGATTGGCTATTCATCACGACCGTGGAATCCGTGTTTATTCAGGCTCAAAATAAAACACGGACGTCCTAGTATATCCAATATTTCATATGATATTTTCTGCTGCGTTATCTGTGATGTGATCATGTTATTTGTTCAGATAGATATATAGTATATATGATATATTATATAGACGTCGCTTATGTTTTACACCCGCGCTTTCCCTGCCTCGCTCTGGCGTTAGTTACCTAACCTAACGGTGCAGACGGGACATCGAGGCGAATGCGGATGGCATAAGCGGACATTATATTTATCTGTGATGTTTAGGTGGACTTTAATGATGGGACTTCATTAATGAGATTAATGAAAGAAAATAAACCTAATTGATGTTGTGGAATTGAATTTCAAAAATAAAACAGGTAGCTACAGTTCTTGCTTTGCATCGCGGTGTTCCTTGTAGAATATCCTGCACCTTATTCGATGAGGAAAGGGCCGAGATCCCTTCACCGGGAGTGACCCCATTAGCAATAACTGGCAGATGCTACAACCCTCGGTTTGTCTTTTGATTGCTTCTATAGTTTTTTCTTTGCACAGCGGTATATATGATATATCCTGCACCTTATTCGATGAGGAAAGGGCCGACGATCCCTTCACGGGAAGTGACCCCTTTAGCAAAACTAGAAAAGCCTAAAAAACACTCCATTTAAAAACCATTTGATTCCGCATCGAGATCAAGTTCAAAGCGTTAAAGGTTTTCCTAAAAACCATCCGCAACCCTCCGTCATTTTAGGAAGTAGAGTACTTAGTATTCGTGCTGTGTTTGTTGACCATAGTCAAGGCACAGTGTACGGTAGCTAAGTGATGTCTTCCTACACCGCATATGATATGATTAGTTAGGACAGTCGCGTGACTTTGTTGACCTTAGTTAAGGGTCATGCGGGTGGGTCTAATTAATCACGAAATGACGGGTAGAACTTGACTAGTGCTTATGATTTGTTGACCATAGTTAAGGTCATAAGTGCTAGGGGTAAAAACCTTTATCGGGAGTTTCAAGTGTTGAAATTTGCAATGAGATTGCATACCTTCTATATGATAGTTGGATCCCGATACCCACTGCGAGTAATTGTTACTCCTGGGAGAGTTTTTCACTTTGCAATTAGCCGATCAAGTAGGTGTCTAGAAAGGTGTCAACAGGGTTACGCCCCTGGGAAAACGAGGTTTACTTTAATTAGGTCCGTGCGAAAGCACGGGGAAGATCCCTCAAAGTACCGACACTGGCCTGGCTGAAAGATTGGCGAACTTGTAGAGTGTAATTAATCCCGGCTAGTCTTTCCTTTTAAGGTTTGAAGGAAGATTTGATAAAAACAGTGGGAGCCATCCTGATTAGATAAAATAAATAACCAATCTAATCTTGCAAGAGCGCACGCAGAGTGTTTTCTTCTCTCTCTCTCCAGGTACCGACCATATCATGCCTTAATCAAGATAATAATATGGAAGTATTGACCGAACCCGCTTGTTATACTGAGCTGGGGAACGTTGGTCCCGCTCCAACTTATAATTGTTATAAGATAGAGCAGGAAATAGGGGAATTCCAGGATTCCCATGCCGCCCAAACGAAGAAAGTGCATATGATGCATCTCCTTCGGGTGTGTTCATTATAAAGAACTGTTTCTCGGTGTCCTCTACGTCCTAGGTATTAGATACCAGATCAAGATCCCGCAAATGTAATCCATTACATGGGCTACAGAAAGGTAGAGAACTGAGAACGGGTGATAAGTTTCATGAGACAGAAAACGGTTCAAGTGTTGCAGCCAAGTCTGTTGGTCACTGTCACCCTGTATTTCCAAATACATTGATTCTGAACAAATGCTATTAGATACCGGACCTGATATACAAAATCATATCAATCTCTTTATTTATTAAAGAAGGATATAATTTTGTATTGTTGGATAATCTTTTGAACATTTCCTATTTCAAAAGTTGATCGGTTCAGGCACGTTATCTAAAAGTATTGACGTTCTAAATCAAACTACAGTTCCTAGTATACAGAACACACACAAGAAGAAGAGTTCAGAAATGAACGATTCCTTCTTGAGGCATTGTAGACTAGGTCATATCAATGCGACCCGACTGGCTGAAGTTACATTTAGATTCATATTTGAATTAGTTTGAATTTACATCTTGTGAAACTTGCCAATCATGTCATAAAGATAAGATGACCATAGCTCTGTTTAATGGAAACAGAGAAAGAGTTAGTGAACTCTTAGGACTGATACATAGTGATGTATGTAAGGTCCCCTGTCTACACATGCCAGGACCGGTTCTTTGTACTTCATTACATTCTCTAATGATCTCTCAAGATTCACCCATATGTTCCTGTTGAAACATAAGTCCGAAGCTTTTGAGATATTCACAGAATATAAGTTAGAAGTAGAGAACCAAAAATCGGGTATAAGTATTATGTCCTATAATAAGAATAGGGAGGAGAATACTTGTGCATAGAATTCCTGGACTATTCTAAAGGAGAATGAGATTCTCTCTCCGTATTACTCCTCTGAATATACCACAGCACAACGGTGTATCGAGGCGGAGCGATAGAACCATATTAGATATGGTGTGCTCTATGATGAGTACTACTGAGTTACCTATTTCCTTTTGGGGTTGTGCACTTGAGAAGTTGCATACTTATTGAATTGGATTCGAATCAAATCAATGCCTACCACTCCATATAATATATGGTATGGGAAGAACCTATCTCTTAAGTAAGTTAAGCTTTGGGATTGTCTGGCCTATGTCGAAAGCAAAATCCGGACAAGATCGAGGCAAGGTCAGTTCTGTAGAACTGGAACGGTTCCAGCTATACAAACTACAGCTGATGATTTGACAGAACCAAAGGATTCAATAGTCCCCAACGAACCTCAGCCACTCCGCCGATCTAGCAGGGTTCCTCACCTGCCTGAGAGATACTTCGTTTTCTCGATGACAGTGGGAGCGAGGAATGCATCATGAGATGATGACCCAACTAGTTTCGAGCTGGCCATCGAGAGTAGGGACTCTGTAAGAATGGCTGGATGCTTAGCGATCTGAGATGGAATCCTTGTACACCAACAAAGTATGGACTTTGGTTGCTATATCTGAAGGGTTAAATCCCCATCAGGAGCAAGTATATCTTGAGAAGATTACTTGGTGTAGATGGAAAAATTGAGACTTTCAATGCTAGACTTGTTAAAGGTTTTCGTCATCGACCAGGCATGGATAATGATGAAACCTTTTCCAGTAGCTATGTTTAAGTCCATCCGGATCCTACTTGCCATTGCTACATACCATGACTACGATATCTGGTGGTTGGGTGTCATGACTGCTTTTCTAAATACTGATTTAGAAGAGAACGTCTATAAGTACACAGCTAGAGGGCTTCGTAAACAGTGGGAGCAGCGGAAACGTGTGCAAGTTGCTTTACAGAATAAAGCAGGCATCGCGGAGTTGGAACGTCTGTTTTGATGCGATAGTCAAAGAGTTTGACTTCATCAAAATGGTAGATGAACCATGTATATACAAAAAGGTAGTAGAGAGTAAGATGGTCATCCTCGTATTGTACGTGGACAACATACTCTTGATAGGAAAGAGTTTCTTATGCAACGCACGGTCAATCTCCTCTTATCACAAGGATTCTCCAAATAGGATAAAGGTGATACCTCCTAAATCCTATGATTTGGATCTATGAGATAGATCTAAATGGATGTTAGGATTCTCACTAGGTGTAGTGAGATGGTATCAATCGATCATGGGGAGAATCACTGGAAAAGTTCCAGGCTGATAAGCACGACGGAATGTCAGTCACAGGCATTGTCTTTACCCTCAGTGAAGGGACGGTATGTTGGAAGAGCTCCAAGCTTGATACCGTGGCAATCTAGACGATAAAGGCTGGTAACATCGCTATTAAAGATACTACCCAAGATGCAGTTTGGGTGTATATTGGTTCATGAGATGAACTAGGTTCCTACCATTGTATGACAATGGAAGTGTGGCTTTGTCCCAAGAACCCTGGTCCCATCAGTGACCCAGACATATTCTGAGGCAGCATACCTGATCATGGAGATAGTTGATCTCCAGGGTGATCGAGGTTAGGAGAGTAGACTTAGAGGACAACGCGGTGGATCCACTCACAAAGGCTTTTTCCCAAAGAGAGACTTTAATGGGATGGTTGAGCATTAGATACAGCAACCACTGCTACAGATGGCCCTAGTGCAAGTGGGAGATTGTTAGTTATATGTATGCCCTAGAGGCCATTACTGTACATAGGATGTATATTGTAGCGGATGCTGGGACATATATAGGTAGAACTTTCTTGCTCGACATGATAGTACGCTATCTGGTTACTCTTTATCTTAACATGTATACTTGCTGTCTCTCTATTACATGTTGATAATGCCCTTAGGATATGTGCTCGACTTCCAGGACTGTGATGTAGATCATACTAGTGGGGCCTGGGTAGTCCATGAGTACATCCTTCAATGTTCCTAGTCGTGGGAATATCGAGACGGGGCATCGATATTCCAGAGTAGACTAGCGTATATCTTCTCGACCCATGTGATGGGCGATGGATGATCCAATATCCATTGGTGTTTGACATCAGAGATGGTATGCGGGTGCTCAGTAGAGACTGGGTACACTGAATGGACTCGCCGAGAACTCCCAGATGGTATTATACCTTACGTCAGATGGCAGTTCTCTGGTGACACCGGTACAACTTAGTCTGTTGACCCGAAATCGTCATAGAGTCTTGTGTGTCTCCTACTGTGCTTTGATTTCCACCCTACCACGGCTCTACTGAGGCGTGCAAACAGGTGGTTTTTGGGTACAGTCCCGATTCACATGGAGGCAATAAGCGATAGGAGGGGATTCTTCTCTCCCGGTATTGGGGGTTGATATTGCACTATGCTCGACTGGCTATAACTGGAAATCCCTGGCCAGGGTTGCACTGATTTACTGGTAAGTGTTATCAGTAGTTTCATGCTTGTTATGGACCTTACATCGGCATGACCTATCAAGCTACTGGGGTCTGACGTTTACCACCCCTAGGCGAGATATGCGACATATCAGACGAACAGACCGGACTGTACGGTAAGTGTTACTGGTTGGATTCACAGGAGAGTGAGCGGGCTTGCTCGTTGATCTTCTGATCGCTCAATACCCGGGTGGCCTTTACGTTTAGCTGACCGCTTGCGGCTTGTGGGTGTTTGATATGATCATCACCTGCTGCCGGCGTATTGACGAGTCTTTAGAGTCCTACACAGAGGTTTCCTGGCTCAAGCGAAACGAAATAGGAGCGCGTATGAGATATGTGCGGGACCGAGAATAATACCATTATGTGATACTGAATTCTATTCTCGCGATTTGTATCATCGAACGGTCATATAAGATATCGCCGGGTTACCGAATCAAATGTTGATTCGATATATTGATACACTTGATATTAGTCGGTTGTATGCAGTATGACCGGATCATTAAATCAAGTGTTGATTTAATGATTTAATGTATAATTATATATTTGATATATTACTTTACATTAACTAGTATTTGTTCACTTAAGATTATTTTTCTCACTAGATTGTGCACATTGTATATATGATATATGTTTGTGCACTAGTTTGTATCATGTTTGATGATACATGCAAACTTGGGTGTGTGTATGCATTAAACCATGTTTAGGGTTTTAACTTATTTATTTATTTTATTTATTTATATTTGGCAAAAATAAAATGGTGGCTTGCTTTGTTTTATTCTTGAAGCTTCATGAAGCTTTGAAAGTCTTAACCATTTTGTTTTTTCCTTAACCTAACCATTGCACCTAAACCCTAGTTTATTCTCTACATGTGTTTACTTCACCCATGGTTGCATTATGATAAGATTTACTTGATTTATTATTTTCAAGATAATTCTTTTTCCTTCTTCTTCTTCATCTTCTTCAAGTGAAGAAAACTATTCTTGAAAATTTCCAAGTGATGAAATCAAATGAGAAATCCAAATCCAAATTGAACCCACTTCCTATTTCTTCATCCTCTACCACTTTCCATGTTGTATAGGGTGTTTTCTTCACAAGTTTCATGACCTAGTGAAGATGGAGCTTGAGTTTGAGTCGCCTCGACGTAGATCATCTTCGGCATCGAAGTCAACGACCTAGCCCGCCCATTTCTCCGATGAAACCGCCGCTAGAGTCCAGGATTCCGATGATCGCAGCGGAGGGACGACAACACGAAGCTAGAGAAGTGGAGGACCGGATCTACAATGGTTGTAGTCTCTTTCACTTAGTAGCAAAGTAGTTTGCTTGCATTTATTTTCGCCTTACCTCTAGTTAACAATCTAGTATAGGGTTCTTTGGCACATGGAAAAATTTGATTTTGGCATGGTTGATCAGTTGTAGAACCTCATGGGTGTGCCTAGGAACCCTACACTTAGGTGGACCAACTGACAACAATGGCTTGTGAGACCGGCCACCGCCCCTCGTCGGGGACTCGACTGTATACACTAGTCCACTAATGGATTATCGATGCCCAGTCTCGAAACTCCCACGACTAGGGACCATTTAAGGATGTGCTTATAGACCCCCGCTCCCACGTATATGATCGCCATCATACTGCTGGTAGTCAAGCAAGAATCCTAAGGGCTCTATATATGTGTAATAGCGACCTGTAAGGTCACTTGAAGCAGTAAACGATGATAAAGATAAAACATGGTAGCATACTATACTCTGTCAACGTGTAATAGTGAACTACAATGTCACCTAAAGCATGTACATGATGATAAAGGCAAACCAGATAGTATACAACCCTCTCGAGTAAGACTGTCCTACCGGTATAGGTCATCCCTCAATCATTGCAATCACGTGCCTGCGATCCAATAAATGACTCTGAGAGCACTATATCCAACAACAAGACCGCGAGAATTCGCAATGAGATTGTTCAATTTTCCCAGCTTCCTTCCGAACCCTTTTGTAAGTGTTTTGAAAGATTTAAAGACCTACTTGTTCAATGCCCTCACCACGGTATCGAGAATTGGCAACTTTACTAAACTTTATATGAAGGATTGAACCCAGCAACGAAGCAGTTGTTGG
Organism: Agapanthus africanus; assembly: GCA_030015575.1. Lineage (NCBI taxonomy): Eukaryota > Viridiplantae > Streptophyta > Magnoliopsida > Asparagales > Amaryllidaceae > Agapanthus > Agapanthus africanus. The sequence continues at coordinate 402,409,082 of CM057337.1, read as the reverse complement.
AAACCATTTGTCAAGGTCACTTTCTAACCAAATCTAGTGAGGAAGCTTGGCAGTTTCTCGACGATCTTGCTGAACAAACACTTCAGTGGGAAAGCACCAAGACCACCTCATCTTCTTCTGTTGGTCTGTCTAGGGCAGGCGTACATCAATTAGATATGTTGATTGCAATGAAGGCCGAGATGGCTGCACTTATGAAAAAGTTAGAAGCAATTAAGACCAAAATCTCATCGCCTTCTCCTGCCCCTGCTTTACCCCCACGAACTATTTATGCATGTTGTTCGGATCCATCACATCTTACCGAAGAGTGTCCTTACAATCCACCTGTTCAAGGACAAGATCAAGTCAATGCTGCCTTCCAGCAAAGACAAAGAAATGATCCATACCCTTCGACTTATAATCCTGGTTGGAGGAGTCACCCAAATTTCGCTTGGAATCAAAATCAATAATTCTAAGGAAACAACAACTTTCAAAGGCCTCCTCCTCCACAACAACAAGCACCTCCACAAACTCAATACCAGCAACCTTTCCAACCACAACCTTACCAAAACCAAATGAACAATTTTGTGCCCAATAACTCTTATCCTCAAAACATTTTTGTTCAACCAAATAATGACATGTTTACCTCGCTAGAAAGAAGTCTAGATGCGTTTCTAAAGCAATCTACACAATCCGCAGCAAGGTTGGAGACTTCCATCCAATCTTTAGAGCAAAACAGTGTTTCACACGATCAAATCATCAAATCTATTGAGTGACAAATTGCATAACTAAATGCTGCGTTGAGTGAGAGAGAAAAGGGAAAGCTTCCATCTCAACCATTGCCAAATCCCGGTCACGCACACAATGCACATGTTGCATATGAACAGCAAAATCATAATGTGAGTGCTGTGACCACGTTGAGATCTGGAAAAGTGTTGCACAATAACGTGGGTATTAATAAAGACATCCCTGCCGGTGGTTCTTCTTCATCTTCTTCTTCATCTTCATCTTCTTCGTTAGAGCCTATTCTTCATTCTTCACAAGGCTCTAATTCTTCTACTTCGAACGGACCCACTTCTCACATCACGAACGCACCTCCACTGGGATCCGTTCCAACTCTGCAATCTACTCCATAGACATTGGACTCAACAAATTTTCAAAATGTTCCTTTTCCAAATAGGTTGAGATCCAATAAACCAACTCAACAAATGGAGAAAATTGTAGAGTTGTTCAAACAGGTTAGCATAAACATACCTCTCTTGGATGCATTCCAACAAGTTCCTTCTTACGCGAAAATCTTAAAGGACTTATACACCAAGAAGAGGAAGTTACAAGTACCAAAGAAAGTTTTCGTGGCTAGTGCTGTTAGTGATGCTCTTGTCCAATCTTTACCCCAAAAACATAAGGACCCCGGCTGTCCTACAATTTCGATAACAATTAGGGACAAGAACATAAATAGAGCACTATTTGATCTTGGTGCTAGTGTCAATTTGCTACCCTATTCAGTGTACGAACAATTAGGCGTTGGAGAGCTTAAACCCACTCATTGTACTCTCCAAATGGCCGACCGATCCATCACCCATCTTAGGGGTGAGTTAGAGGATGTGTTAATTAAAGTAGGGGATTTCATTTCCCCCGTTGACTTCATTGTTATGGATACACAAACTGTAGCTAACCCCCGGAGTCAAATTCCGGTGATACTTGGTCGACCATTCCTTACGACTTCTAATGCGGTGATCAATTGTCGTAATGGTTCAATGAACCTATCTTTTGGAAATATGACAATTGAACTCAATATTTTAAGTTGGGGAATCAACCCTCCGAGCCTAATGCTAGTATATTTGATGTTTGCTCGATCCATGAGATCACACAGGAGGACTGTGAGCTCGAAAAATTTCTGTTCGATCACAGCAGTGTTGACGCCTCTAGTGCGTCCTCCTAGAATCTGACACAGCTTTCACGCCGGAAAACGATTAGGAGTGTATCACTTTTTTGGACAATTTTGAAGACTCACCGCCCGAGTTTGAGTCCTTTGAATTTTCAGATGAGTTAGTTGAACCATCAGACTCGGTTGCGTACACTTGATTTGAACCGTTGATGGAATCCTTCTAGTTTGAAACAGTTTCACCTATGTTACCTTCAATTGTTTCACCTCCAAAACTCGAACTAAAGCTTTTTCCGTCTCACCTTAAATATGCTTACCTAGGTGAGAATGAGACCCTTCCCGTTATCATATCGGCCTCTCTAGCTCTCGAGCAAGAGAAAGCCCTTTTAATGGTCTTACAAAATAACCGGCAAGCTTTTGGCTGGACTATGGCGGACATCAAGGGGATTAGTCCCCTAATAGTTGAACATTTTATACACATGATGGATGATGCCAAGCCAGTAAGGGATCCACAAAGACGCCTCAACCCCATAATGAAGGAAGCTGTCAAGAAGGATATTGTAAAATGTATTGATAATGGTATTATTTACCCTATCTCGGATAGCCAGAGGGTTAGCCCCATTCATGTTTTCCCAAAGAAATCGGGCATTACGGTCATAATAAATGAGGCAAATGAATTAAAACTTACTCGCAATTGAAAGGTTCATAGGCACCCTATAGAGGTCACACAAGGCATCGAACATGCCAATTTAAAAAAAAATGGTGCCGAGAAACCCTAGACTACGGATCTTAGACTAGATGTTTAGGCGAAAAGATAATCTAGTTAACAAATTAACTAAAAGTTAGGATGCTACAACCTTTGTAGATCCAGATACCCACTTCCTTAGCTCCACGAGGGCGTCCTCTCGCTGTCCATCTTGAACCTTGGACTCTCGTGACGGCTTCATCGGAGAAACGTGCGGAATAGGTCGTCGGCTTCGTGTCAAAGACGATCTACGTCGAGGTTGCACAAGCTCAAACTCCGACTTCACGAAGTAGTGAAACTTGTGAAGAAAACACCCAAAACCACTTGGCAAGAGGTAGAGGAGGAAGAAACAGGAGGTGGGTTCACTTTAGATTTGGATTTCTCTCACTAGATCTCAAGTTGCCATTAATGGCATCTAGGTTTCTCACTTGAAGAAGAAGAAGAAGATGATAGAATTGTTATTCTAAGTTGTATGTAAAATGAATAATAAATCAATTCTTATCATCTTCTAACCATGGTCAAGTGTAGAGAATAGACCATGGTTAGTGGGAGTGGTTAGGGTTAAGCAAGGAGACAAAATGGCATCATTAGTAAAAGCTTCATGAAGCTTCACCACTCTTCATGATAAGATGAAACCATTTTGTTTTGATAAATCCAATTAAATAAATAATAAATGGATAAAATAATAAGTGAATAAAATATTAACCCTAACCACTTGCATAACCATGGTTGCATTCTATACACAAAGCCAAAACAACATGCATCATCAAACATGATACATTCAAGTGTACACAAAACATATCACATATACAATGTGCACATCAAGTGAGAAAAATCCGTTTAAAGTGAACCAATACTAGTTAATGCAAAGTAATATATCAAATATATAATTATACATTAAATCATTAAATCAACACTTGATTCAATGATCCGGTCATGTCGCACATAACCGACTAGTATTCAATGCATCGATTTATCGAATCAATGAATCGATAACTAGGTCATATCTCATACAACCAATCGAAACATTAATCGCGAGAATCAAATACGGTATCACATACACGCATTGTTCTCGGTCCCGCACATATCTCATATGCACTCCTATTTCGTTTCGCTTGAGCTAGGAAACCTCTGTGTAGGACTCTAAAGACTCGTCAATACGCCGGTAGCAGATGATGATCATATCAAGCACCCACAAGCCGCAAGCGGTCTGCTAAACGTAACGGCCACCCGGGTATTGAGCGATCAGAAGATCGACGAGCTAGCCCGCTCACACTCCTGCGAATCCGACCAGTAACACTTACCATACAGTCCGGTCTCTTCGTCTGATATGTCGCATATCAAGTCTAGGGGTGGTAAACGTCAGACCCCAATAACCCGATAAGTCGTGCCGATGTGAGGCTCATAACGGGTCGAGAAACTACTGGTAACACTTACCAGCAAATCTCTGATCAGCCCTGGCCAGGGACTTCCCTGCTACGGCCAATCGAGCACTGCGCAACATCAACCCCCAATACCGGGAGAGACGAAACCCCTCCTATCGCTCATTGCCTCCATGTGACTCGGGACTGTGCCCAAAGACCACCGTTTTGCATGCCCTCATGGACGTGGTAAGGTGGAGATCAAAGCACAGTGGGAATACACAAGACTCTATGACGATCTCGGGTCTACAGACTATCCTGTACAAGTGTCACCTGAGAACTGCCATCTGACGTGAGGTATAATACCATCTGGGAGTTCTCGGCGAGTCCGTCCAATGTACCCAGTCTCCACTGAGCACCCGTACACCATCTCTGATGTCAAACACCAATGGATATGGGATCATCCATCGCCCATCTCATGGGTCGAGAAGCGTATACGCTAGTCTACTCTGGTATATCGATGCCCCGTCTCGATACACCCACGACTAGGGACCTTGAAGGATGTACTTATGGACTACCATGTCCCCACTAGTATGATCTGCATCACAGTCCAGGTAGTCAAGTACATATCCTAAGGGCTTTACCAACATGTAACTATAAGACAGTATAAAGAGACTAGTGTACATGTTAAGATAAAGAGTAACCAGATAGCATACTATTATATCGAGCAAGAAAGTCATCTCTATATATGTCCAAGCATCCAATATAATATACATCATCTGTACAATACTGGCCTCTAGGGCATACATACAACTAACAATCTCCCACTTGCACTAGGGCCAGCTGCTGTAGTATCGCATACCGAGCATCCCGAAGAGTCTCTCAAACTGTATCTGGGGAATGGCCTTCGTGAGTGGATCCGCGGTGTTGTTCTTCGTGTCAACCCTCCTGACCTCGATCTCCCGGCGATCAACTATCTCCCGGATCAGGTGATACCGCCTCAGAATATACCTGGACCGCTGATGGGACCTGGGTTCCTTGGCCAAAGCCACCGCTCCATTGTTATCGCAATACAAAGGTATTGGACGCTCAATGGATGGAACCACTCCAAGTTCAGTAATGAACATCTTGATCCAGACAGCCTCTTTGGCAGCATCGTTGGCAGCGATGTATTCAGCCTCCATCGTCGAGTCTGCCACGGTTTCCTGCTTGGAACTCTTCCAGCTAACCGCCCCTCCGTAAAGGGTAAAGACAAAGCCCGACTGCGACTTAGAGTCGTCCTTATCACTTTGGAAGCTCGAATCGGTAAAGGACTCCACTTGGAGTTCTCCGTTACCATACACCAAGAACATATCTCTAGTCCTTCGCAAGTACTTGAGAATGCTCTTCACAGCTGTCCAGTGACTCTCTCCAGGATCAGCTTGATACCTGCTCACTATACTTAGTGAGTATGCTACATCGGGTCTGGTACATAGCATCGCATACATGATAGAGCCTACTGCCGAAGCATAGGGTATCCCTTGCATGCGAGCTCTCTCCAAATCAGTCTTGGGAGACATCTCTTTGGAGAGAGTGACTCCAGAGATCGTGGGCATGTTCCCATGCTTGGACTCTTCCATACTAAACCTCTTTAGTATGGTGTCAATGTACCTGGATTGGGACAATCCCAAAATCCATTTGGATCTAACTCTATAGATCCTAATCCCCAATATGCAGGAGGCATCACCAAGATCTTTCATTGAGAATCTTTGTGATAAGAAGAGCATGACCGATTGCAGCATAGGAATATCATTTCCTATCAAGAGTATGTCGTCCACGTACAATACGAGGAAGACAACCTTACTCTCTGCCACCTTCTTGTAGATACAAGGTTCAACTGGATTTTTGACGAAATCAAACTCTTTGATAACGACATCAAAGCAGATGTTCCAACTCCGCGATGCTTGCTTTAATCCATAAATGGATTTAAGCAGCTTGCACACCTTCCCGCTGCTCCCACTGTCTACGAAGCCCTCTGGCTGAGTCATGTACACGCACTCTTCTAAATCACCATTTAGAAAGGCGGTCTTAACATCCATTTGCCAGATTTCGTAATCATGATAAGCAGCGATGGAAAGCATGATCCGGATGGATTTAAGCATAGCCACTGGAGAAAAGGTCTCGTCATAGTCCACACCTGGCCTTTGACGAAAACCCTTTGCTACAAGTCTAGCTTTGAAAGTCTCCACTTTCCCATCTACACCAAGTTTCTTCTTGAAGATCCACTTGCTCCCAATGGGTTTTACCCCTTTAGGAGCAACTTCCAAAGTCCATACTTTGTTGGTGTACATGGATTCCATCTCGGACCGCATAGCATCCAGCCATTTCACTGAGTCACCACTCGTGATGGCCTGCTCGAAACTAGTCGGGTCATCATCTTCCATGATGCAATCCTCGCTTCCACCGTCAATGAGAAAACCGTAGTATCTCTCTGGTGGACGAGAAACCCTACTAGATCGGCGGAGAGGCTGAGGTTCGTCGGGTACTACTGAATCCTCTGGTTCTACCAAGTCCTCTGTTATAGTTTGTGTCGCTGGAACCTCAATGCCACCTATCTGTTTCATAAGAAAACCTTTTTCTAAGAAAGTGGCATGCCGAGAAACAAACACTTTTTGTTCCTCGGGATGGTAGAAGATATACCCCTGTGAATTTTTGGGATATCCTACAAACTTACATAAGACAGATCTTGCCTCGAGTTTGTCCGGATTTTGTCTTTTGACATAGGCTGGACAACCCCATATCTTAACATACTTAAGAGATGGTCTCTTCCCTTTCCATATCTCATATGGAGTGGTAGGCACTGATTTGGTAGGAACCATATTCAATAGGTGTATGGCTGTCTCAAGCGCATACCCCCAGAAGGAAATAGGTAACTCAGCTGTACTCATCATTGAACGCACCATATCTAATAGGGTGCGATTCCTTCGTTCCGATACACCGTTGTGCTGTGGTGTATAAGGTGGAGTAAGCTGTGAGAGAATCCCATTCTCATTTAGATAATCTTGGAACTCATTGCTCAAGTATTCTCCTCCTCAATCAGATCGAAGGATCTTAATACTTTTGCCCGTTTGGTTCTCTACTTCGTGCTTATATTCTCTGAATTTCTCAAAAGCTTCAGACTTATGTTTCAATAGGAACACATGCCCGTATCTAGAGAGATCGTCAGTGAATGTAATGAAGTAGGAAAAACCGTTCCTGGCAAGGGTAGACATGGGACCGCATACATCAGTATGTACCAGTCTTAAGAGTTCAGTAACTCTTTCTCCGTGTCCACTAAACGGAGCTTTGGTCATTTTTCCTTTGAGACATGAATGGAAAGTATCATAAGATGATAATTCGAACGGATTCAAATAACCATCCTTATGTAACTTAGCCATTCGTGTCGCATTGATATGACCAAGTCTACAATGCCACAAGAAGGATTCGTTCATTTCTGAACTCTTCCTCTTGTGTGTGTTTTGTATATTGAGGACTGTATTTTGATTTAGAATGAATATGCCATTATGTAGCGAGCCTGATGCAATCAACTTTTGATCTAGAAATATGTTCATAACATTTTCCTTTACTACAAAATTATATCCTTCTTTACTCAATAAAGAAACAGATATAATGTTGCACATCATGTTTGGTATATAATAGCACTCATTCAGAATTATTGTATCACCACTTGGTAATACCAGGTGATATTCGCCAACTGCTTTTGCTGCAACATTTGCACCGTTGCCTACTTGAACGGAATGATCACCTTTTCCCAGTTCTCTACCTTTTCGCAGCCCATGTAACATCTTACATATGTGGGATCTTGATCCGGTATCTAATACCCAGGACGTAAGGTGAACTGAGAAACAGTTCTCAATGACAAACACACCCGAAGATAATGCATCAACATGCATGTTCTCCGTTTGGGCGGTGTGAGAATCCATATATTCTCCTGTTTCCTGTTAATTCTTATAACACTTATAAGATAGAACGGGTCCAACGTTCCCCTGCACAGTATAACATGCGGGTTCGGTCAATACATCCATATTATTATCTTGATTAAGGCATGAACTGGTCGCTACCTGGAGAGAGAGAGAAGAAAACACTTTAGCGTATGCTCGTGCAAGATCAGATTGGTTATTATCTTATTTAATCAGGATGGCTCCCACTGCTTTTTATCAAATCTTCCTCCAAACCCTAAAAGGAAAGATTAGCCGGGATTAATTACACACTACAAGTTCGCTAATCTTTCGGCCAGGCCAGTGTCGGTACTTTGAGGGAGGTCCCCCGTGCTTTCGCACGAACCTAATTAATGTAAACCTCGTTTCTCCAGAGGCGTAACCCCGTTGACACCTTTCTAGACACCTACTTGATCAGCTAATTGCAATGTGTAAAACTCTCCCAGGAGTAACTCTTACTCGCAGTGGGTATCGGGATCCAACTATCTCATAGAAGGTATGCAATCTCATTGCAAATTTCAACACTTGAAATTCCCGATAATATTTTACCCCTAGTGTTCTATGACCTTGACGAATGCCAAACAACCCATAGTCCACTAGTCAAGTTCAACCCGTACATTTCTTGATTGAATTAAACCCACCCGCACGACCCTTGACGAATGCCAAACAACGCCGTACGAATACCCTAATCCAATCTGCATCATATGCATAAGCAGATAAATACTAGTTAGCTACCGTACACTGCGCCTTGACGAATGCCAAACTACCGTAGCACGAATACTAAGTAGTACTTATCTGAAATGACGGAGGGCTACGCAGGTTTTCATAAAACCATGAGCGTAATGAACTTGATATCGTTGTAGAATCAAATGAAGTTTTGAAATGGAGTGATTTTGAGGCTTTTCTAGTTTTGCTAAAGGAGTCACTCCCGGTGAAGGGATCTCGGTCCTTTCCTCGTCGAATGAGGTGCGGGATATATCATATATATCACTGTGCAAAGCAAAAACTCTTAAAAGCAATCAAAACCAAACCGAGTGTGTAGCATCTGCCAGTTACTGCTAAAGGAGTCACTCCCGGTGAAGGGATCTCGGTCCTTTCCTCATCGAATAAGGTGCAGGGTATATCATATATACCACTGTGCAAAGCAAGAACTGTAGCTACCTGTTTTATTTTAAAATTTGATTCTACAACATCTTAGGTTTCTTATCTTTCATTAATCACATTAATGAAGTCCCATCATTTAAATAACTAAACATCACAGATAGATATGACGTACACTTATGCCATCCGCATTCGCCTCGATGTCCCCTCGTGCACCGTTAGGTTAGGTAACTAACGACGGAGCAGGGCAGGGCTAGCACGGGTGTAAAACATAAGTAACGTCTATATAATATATCATATTTACTATATACTATATCCATCACAGAGTCACAACACAGATATCGCAGCAGAATAAACATATGAAATATTGGATATACTAGGACGTCCGTGTTTTCAATACGAGCCAGTATAAAACACGGATTCCACGGTCGTGATGAATAGCCAATCCCACACCCCTAGACCCCTACGAGAGCGGTAAGCAACCCTGCCAATCCTAGGGTTAGGAGACCCGGACTCGACTCCTCGAGCTGGTCTCCCACTGAACCCCAGAACCCGGTTACTTGTGCTCCCCTCCTTGGGTCTATCCTAATGCGGAAAAGTTAGTAATACACAAAAGATGACATCTTCCGCTACCTGGAAGTGCCCCAAATAAAAGAATATTACATACAAGTTTTTACATGAATGAAAATGAAAAACACTCATCTCACATAAAAACCCCCGGCTATTCGAATACGACGATCCAATATAACATATCCAGCAACACATAACATCACATGTCATCAACGTAAGTATGTATGTATACCCCAATTGTCGTTGACGTATAGCAACGAAACCGGCGATATGAACATACTACACTTACGGTCATAGAAAAGAAAGTGTAAAACTACAACAGTTGGAATCCGCAACCTTTTTAGACATCGCATGCCTAATCAAATGAAATACTTAGACATCACATGCCTAACAGATATAAATCCCGCATTTTAGTCTCATTATCGAAAACTCTTTTCAATATCAAGTGAAACCAAACTGCTAGATTTATAACATTCATTCAGTTATCACATAACTGTTTGTGAATTCCAATTATTGTATCACATTCCAGATAAACAGAAAATGTTAAATTTTCCGATCGAACAGTCGAATACCCAAGTTTTCCCGATACAGCTCAACACATGAAATAAGTCTAACAACATTCAGTTCGTGCCTCAGTACCGACGGTCCAGCCGTAGAAGGGTCAAGCCAACGCCTCACATGTGGCACGCCGTACTGCCCCAAACCCGAAGGTTCAAAGGGCAGTTCAAGACGGTCACATAATCGAGTTAAGGTTTGTTGTCTTCTAGAGGGTCCATCGCGTTACTTGCACTACTTAGAATGTCGTTAAACTACGGAAAATTCCAACACTTGGAAATTTCCCGACAGGGGAAAAATTGGGTATTTATATCCGGTCGAACTTTTTAACATATTCAAAAAATTATCCGGAAATACACAAAAGACGAAACTTGATAATCCGATCGAAATACCGAATCCCGAAAACAACCCCAGAAAATTCAACTCTTGAATAAATATCAAAAATTCCCAGGAAAACCAGCACTGGAAGATAAGAATTACTGTGCAGAAATATTTATTTAATTGATCCGTACGGCCGCGGAACCGCCTCATGAGCCATGCTCATGCCGCGGAACCGCGGCTATTTGATGGATTTACACTGTCGAATTTCACAGTAATTCATATATTCACCTGCTGATTTTTCTGCATATTTTTAATTTGGAAAAATCCCAGATTTTAGAAAATGTACAGAGAGCAATTTTTGGGGTTCGGTTTCGGTTCGATCGGAGTTCAAATTCCGTCTAGACTTCGCCTAAGGCTCTAGCTAGGCTCTGATACCAGTGAAAGGTTCCTAGGCACCCTATAGAGGTCTCACAAGGCATCGAACATGCCAATTTAAAAAAAAATGGTGCCGAGAAACCCTAGACTACGGATCTTAGACTAGATGTTTAGGCGAAAAGATAATCTAGTTACAAAATTAACTAAAAGTTAGGATGCTACAACCTTTGTAGATCCGGATACCCACTTCCTTAGCTCCATGAGGGCGTCCTCTCGCTGTCCATCTTGAACCTTGGACTCTCGTGACGGCTTCATCGGAGAAACATGCGGAATAGGTCGTCGGCTTCGTGTCAAAGACGATCTACGTCGAGGTTGCACAAGCTCAAGCTCCGACTTCACAAAGTTGTGAAACTTGTGAAGAAAACACCCAAAACCACTTGGCAAGAGGTAGAGGAGGAAGAAATAGGAGGTGGGTTCACTTTAGATTTGGATTTCTCTCACTAGATCTCAAGTTGCCACTAATGGCATCTAGGTTTCTCACTTGAAGAAGAAGAAGAAGATGATAGAATTGTTATTCTAAGTTGTATGTAAAATGAATAATAAATCAATTCTTATCATCTTCTAACCATGGTCAAGTGTAGAGAATAGACCATGGTTAGTGGGAGTGGTTAGGGTTAAGCAAGAAGACAAAATGGCATCATTAGTAAAAGCTTCATGAAGCTTCACCACTCTTCATGATAAGATGAAACCATTTTGTTTTGATAAATCCATTTAAATAAATAATAAATGGATAAAATAATAAGTGAATAAAATATTAACCCTAACCACTTGCATAACCATGGTTTCATTCTATACACAAAGCCAAAACAACATGCATCATCAAACATGATACATTCAAGTGTACACAAAACATATCACATATACAATGTGCACATCAAGTGAGAAAAATCCGTTTAAAGTGAACCAATACTAGTTAATGCAAAGTAATATATCAAATATATAATTATACATTAAATCATTAAATCAACACTTGATTCAATGATCCGGTCATGTCGCACATAACCGACTAGTATTCAATGCATCGATTTATCGAATCAATGATTCGATAACTAGGTCATATCTCATACAACCAATCGAAACATTAATCGCGAGAATCAAATACGGTATCACATACACGCATTGTTCTCGGTCCCGCACATATCTCATATGCACTCCTATTTCGTTTCGCTTGAGCTAGGAAACCTCTGTGTAGGACTCTAAAGACTCATCAATACGCTGGTAGCAGATGATGATCATATCAAGCACCCACAAGCCGCAAGCGGTCTGCTAAACGTAACGGCCACCCGGGTATTGAGCGATCAGAAGATCGACGAGCTAGCCCGCTCACACTCCTGCGAATCCGACCAGTAACACTTACCATACAGTCCGGTCTCTTCGTCTGATATGTCGCATATCAAGTCTAGGGGTGGTAAACGTCAGACCCCAATAACCCGATAAGTCGTGCCGATGTGAGGCTCATAACGGGTCGAGAAACTACTGGTAACACTTACCAGCAAATCTCTGATCAGCCTTGGCCAGGGACTTCCCTGCTACGGCCAATCGAGCACTGCGCAACATCAACCCCCAATACCGGGAGAGACGAAACCCCTCCTATCGCTCATTGCCTCCATGTGACTCGGGACTGTGCCCAAAGACCACCGTTTTGCATGCCCTCATGGATGTGGTAAGGTGGAGATCAAAGCACAGTGGGAATCACACAAGACTCTATGACGATCTCGGATCTACAGACTATCCTGTACAAGTGTCACCTGAGAACTGCCATCTGACGTGAGGTATAATACCATCTGGGAGTTCTCGGCGAGTCCGTCCAGTGTACCCAGTCTCCACTGAGCACCCGTACACCATCTCTGATGTCAAACACCAATGGATATGGGATCATCCATCTCCCATCTCATGGGTCGAGAAGCGTATACGCTAGTCTACTCTGGTATATCGATGCCCCGTCTCGATACACCCACGACTAGGGACCTTGAAGGATGTACTTATGGACTACCATGTCCCTACTAGTATGATCTGCATCACAGTCCAGGTAGTCAAGTACATATCCTAAGGGCTTTACCAACATGTAACTATAAGACAGTATAAAGAGACTAGTGTACATGTTAAGATAAAGAGTAACCAGATAGTATACTATCATATCGAGCAAGAAAGTCATCTCTATATATGTCCAAGCATCCAATATAATATACATCATCTGTACAATACTGGCCTCTAGGGCATACATACAACTAACAGCACCCAAACTGGGTGGCGAGTTTGCATCGACTATAGAAAGCTCAATGCCGCGACAAGGAAAGACCACTTTTCTTTATCTTTCATTGACCAAATGCTAGAATGATTGGCTGGGCACGAATTCTACTACTTTTTGGATGGTTATTCCGGCTATAATCAAGTCCCCATCACCGAAAAGGATCAAGACAAGACCACATTTACTTGTCCTTTCGATACTTTAGTTTACCGTCGCATGCCCTTTGGGTTATGAAATGCACCCGTTACATTTCAGCGGTGTATGATGGGGATCTTTTCAGACATGGTTGAAAAAATTTTGGAGATCTTTATGGATGATTTCTTCATTTTCGGTGACTCCTTCGACGAGTGTTTGCTACACCTTGACGCAGTTCTTACCCGCTGTAGGGATAAGAACCTCACTTTAAATTGGGAGAAGTGCTACTTTATGGTACGAGAGGGTATTGTCTTAGGACATGTCATCTCGCAAAATGGCATAGAGGATGATAAAGCCAAGATTGAAGCCATTTCCAATCTTCATCCTCTTAAATGCGTCAAAGACATCCGAGCCTTCCTTGGCCATGCCGGTTTTTATAGATGGCTCATCAAGGATTTTAGCAAGATAGCTAGACCTTCGACTCTTTTATTGGCCAAGGACACAACATTTAATTTTGACTCAACTTGCATGGAAGCGTTCGAGTCATTGAAACACTCACTTATTTCTGCACCCATTCTTTCATCTCCCAACTGGATGCATCCATTCGAAATTATGTGCGATGCATCTGATTTCGCCATTGGTGCTATTCTTGGACAGCACATTAATAGGATGCCGCACGTAATTTATTACGCTAGCCGAACATTAAATGAGGCCCAACTGAATTACACAACAACAGAAAAAGAATTTTTAGCCGTTGTGTTTGCACTGGAAAAATTCCGGCCTTATTTAATCGGCTCTCCAGTGATTGTGTACACGGACCATTCAGCTCTTCGCCACCTTTTTGCGAAGTAGGATGCTAAATCGCGGTTAATACGTTGGATCCTCTTGCTACAAGAGTTTGACCTTGTCATAAGGAACAAAAGAGGATATGAAAATGTAGTGGCCGATCACCTTTCACGACTTCCTTCTTCGCCTACACTTGAAATTCAAATTAAAGATGTTTTTCCCGATGAGCAATTCTTAACCGTGTTATGCGAACCTTAGTTCGCTGATATAGTAAACTACTTGGCCACCGGACTGATACCTAAAGATTGGTCGAAACAGGATAAACTCCGATTCTTGTCCCAAGTTATACATTTTTACTGGGATGAACCGTATCTTTTTAAATACTGTTCCGACCAAATCATTCTTTGGTGTGTACCTGAAAATGAGTTTAAGAGTGTGCTGTCTTTTTGCCACGATCAAGCGTTTGGCGGGCACTTTGTCCCCAAGAAGACATCCGAGAAAATCTCGCAGTGTGGTTTCTACTGGCCACGACTCATTAAAGATGCATATGAATACTGCAAGACATCCTCTCGGTGCCAACACTTGGACCGGATATCGCGGAGAAACGAAATGCCGCTCCAACCAATTTTGGTTGTGGATATTTTTGATGTTTGGGGAATAGACTTCATGGGACCATTTCCCAATTCTTTGGGAATGTGTATATTCTTTTGGCTGTTGACTATGTGTCAAAATGGGTCGAGGCTGTGCCTAGCCGAATTTTAATGATAACAAGGTTGTCGTTCGATTTCTTAAAGAAAACATCTTTTCTCGGTTTGGGCACCCTGGAGCAATTATAAGTGATAATGGATCTCACTTCTGTAATAGGACTTTTGAGTCCTTAATGCGCAAATATTCCATTACTCACAAATTGTCAACACCATACCATCCCCAAACTTGTGGGCAAGCCGAGGTATCGAATCGGCAAATTAAACAAACTTTGGAGAAAACGGTTTCTAAAAACCGTAAAGATTGGTCATACAAACTGATTGATGCACTATGGGCATTCGTACTACATACAAAACCGATCTTGGAATGTCCCCATACCGGCTTGTTTATGGGAAGGCTTGCCACCTCCCAGTGGAAATTGAGCACAAGGCATTTTGGGCGATTAAGGAGTTGAACTTATCGATGGGAGATGCGGGCAGCAATCGAAAGCTGTAATTAAATGAACTAGAAGAGCTGCGGGATGAGGCTTATGATAATACTGTCATTGTTAAAAACCGAACTAAGGTGTTCCATGACAAACACCTTATGCGCAAAACGTCCAAACCTGGCCAACAGGTATTGCTTTATGACACTCGGTTACACTTCCATCCCGGGAAGCTCAAATCTAGGTGGAAAGGGCCGTTTTTGGTATGCACCGTATATCCGCACGGTGCGGTGGACCTAGAAAACCCAGAGGACGGTACTTTATTTAATATAAACGGATATCGACAGAAACCGTTCCTCACTACGGACCCGTCGGAGGAGCTCCTGTTTTTGCAGGAGCCAATTTACACTGATTGATCTTCCTCCATTCTACCCCTAAATTTTTGATCATCTTGCCAAACTTTGTTTCACACAAGTTTGGGGGTATGTATCATTTATAAATAAATAAATAAATACAAAATATCATTAAAAAAAATTTTAAAAAATTTGAAAAAAAAAATTAGGACATTTTTGTAAATTTACGGATTAAATAAATAAATAAAATTCCTTTTTGCAAATAAATCTTTCTTTTTCGAGGGGTCTATTTGCAAAAGAGCCAACACTTTTCCCCTATATAAACACCCAGACCCTCTGTTCTAAACCCTAAAAAAGAAAAAAATCCTCTCAGAAACCCTAGCCGCCGCCGCTTCTTCTGCAAGAGAGATCTCGTCGCGTCGTCGCCTGATTGCCGCGGAACCGCCGCACGACCCCCACTCTCGCCGCGCAACCGCCGCTGTCTGCAGTCTTCGCCCCCTGAAATTTTAGGGGAAGTACGATCTTTCGAAACCCTCTCTGTTTTTCAATTTTTAAATCTGTAGAACACCAATGGCACACAGCATGCGACTTGAACGCGTTTTTTCGTAAGTATTTTCACATGAGCAGTAAGGTGGTTACTTTGCAAACGAAATAGCGCGTCGGGGTTAGAACTTTCTGATTTATAATCACCCTAACGTGTATGAATTGCCGGAATTAGTCACTCGTTTTTACAAGTGTATGGAGGATGGGTGCCTCAACCAATTTAGGTTTATTAAATTGTAATGGGTGATCGAGAAATTATCATTGATAGGGATATTATACACGAAGTCACACTAATCCCTCGCATACTCGCACATGACCAACCCTTGCAATTTGAGGATTACATGCCCTTGATGGGCAACGATTGCTCAAGGGAGCCGCGTAAGGGTATCCAAGTGAGAACCCTTTTCGCGAATGTTTTGACTTTGTGCCGATGGAAACAAAATAATATTTTCGGTAGCTCCCACAACACAACATTTTTTACACCCTCCTTACATATTGTGCATACCTTTATGACAAAGAACCCCCATTTCGACATGTGCACAGTATTGCTAAACTCTATAGGTGCATGTAAACGAGCAGCAAATTACCCTTGTCCCATGCTGGTTAAACAATTATGTCGATATTTCCTCCCCGTGGAGGAGTTCATATTTTATATGCATTGAAGCATACCGATCAGGCCTTTTATTGAGGGTATTTCTACGTCCTATTCTCGATTGATAGATATATGGTCGAGGACCGAACCGACGGAGCATGTACCCACCCGCAGACCTAGCTCTAGCTCGGCCGCGAGCGAAGGAGAAATGACCCCTCTAGAATATGCACAATTGATGCGGAGAGCAGTTAGGGGCATTGATGAGTTGAGGGAGCAATTGAGGGTGACGTCGAGGGAGCACGACCGTCGGTTGACGGAGGTAGAGCAGGGGATTCGAACCCTGTTGGGTAGGGCTGAGCGTTCACGTTCACGCTCGAGAGCGCGGCGTGGGGCCGAGTAGTGAGGGCACTGCTTTGGATAAATTTGGGGGAGTTAGTGGTTGTATATAGTTAAATTTTGCATTGCATACTTTTTTTTAAAAAAATTCGTATATAATTTTTCTTTTTCTTTTGCATGTTTAAATTCTGCATTGCATCCTAATATAAAAATCAAAAAAATTGAAAAATTTGAAAATAAAGAAAAAAATAGAAAAATAAAAATCAAATAAAATCTGAAAAATTTGAAAAAATATAAAAATAAAAACATTCAATTTTGTACATAATTGACTTGAGTTTGACAAAAAGGTTAACTAGCTAGGAACAACTAGATCTTAGACTTAGGAAATTAAAAACCCTAAAAATAACCTTTCTTTAAATTTAACGGTAGAAAGTATATGTCTTTGTAGTTTATTTAGAAATAGGCAAATTTCGAGTTGACTTCTTGGGCTAAGTTAAAACAAGAGAAAAGTATTGA
This sequence comes from Agapanthus africanus, assembly GCA_030015575.1. Classification (NCBI taxonomy): domain Eukaryota; kingdom Viridiplantae; phylum Streptophyta; class Magnoliopsida; order Asparagales; family Amaryllidaceae; genus Agapanthus; species Agapanthus africanus. The sequence goes on along the minus strand of CM057337.1, from coordinate 402,391,518 downwards.
TATCTTTATTAAAGTATAAATTTGAAAAATAATTCCTAAGCTTAAATCTAAATTCTGAATATATATACCCTACAAATAGCACAAACACAAACCTTGAAACTTGGAATAGTAGAAGTGACCTTGAAATGCTCTTGTCTAAAGTCCTCAGTATGAAGGAAAATAAAAATAAAAGTGTGAATAAAGAAAAAAATATGAACACTGGTTTTTGTAATTACTTAAGGCTGCATAAATAGAAAAAAATATTTAGCGAGGGTGCTTTATCACCTAGTGCCTTAGACCAACTGGTTTGGGAGTCACTGCTATAAGCCTTAGATATTACAAGACTAGGAATTACGCCTTAATGTGCAAACACATTTTGTAATCGGTCGTTGGTACCTCAAGAAGTATTAACGGTTGCAAGAAGAATGTGTAAGCAAAATTCATCTAAAAATTCACTAATTGAAAAGTACTTTGGATAATGGACAAGAGTATAATAGCTTGATTTGAATTTCCAAGTGTAGGGGTGATATATACACACACGTAGGGTAAGTGATTGGAGTTTAGATAAGAGATAGGAATGAAAAATAGGACTTATAACTTTAATAGAGATGATAAAAATTCCTAAGTTGAGATGGAACCCTAAAAGGAAAACTTAAAAGATGCCAAAAGCTAAGTAAATTCACAAGAATATATATAATCTTAAATTAAATAATAAGGAAGCCTGAAAAATACGGGTGGATAATTTCTGAGTCGAAGATAATAGAGTTTCTTGTTAGAAAACCTAATTGGAGAATAAAAGTCAATAGGCCGAATTGATGGGATTTTGTGGGTAGTATCCGCTGAAAACCCTCAGGAGACAACACTCCTCCTACTAGGGACACCTAGAGGTTTAACGGCTTGTTGCACGAGCTTAGTGCAATCGCTTTTCCCTACGAAAGTGAAGCTAGGTTTTTTTTTCAAGAATAAAAACTAGGTTTGCTCGAGGACGAGCAAAAGATAAGTTTGGGGGTATTTGTTCATACCATAATTTTGCATTATTATATTCCCTATTCTTATTTATTTTACAAATAAAAAGGTGCTTTTGATCCATGTCTGCTACACAGTTGCAGGTTACAGGTTCTTGGAACAAAAACAGTGAAAATGATGAAAAGACGATACAAAAGTGATAATACGACCGACAAATGGAAGAATCTTGATCATGCCTACAGTTCGAGGGACAATGAAGATCAATGAACAAGTTCACAAAGTACAAAGGTGGTGCAAGGTTCAAGACTTCGACACGAAGCAAACGGTAAAGTCCACGACATTATTCACTGTGGAAATCTGGAAGACAATCTGAGAAACCAAGTGAAGAAACAAGAAGCAAAATGCAACCAGAATCAGCCCTAAAAAGTGCAGTCCATGAAACCACTATATGGCCGCGGATCTACGGCCAAACATGGGTTTTGGCCGCGGTTCTGCGGCCATGAGGAGCCCGTGTCGGTGCAAATTTGGTGACGGTGTGGCGGTGCGTTGACTAGTCTTCTTAGGGTATATTTGTAAATGCGGATATAAATCGAAAGTAACCCTAGGGTTTCTATGCTCTATAAATAGAAATCCTAAATCTCTCTTTGAGGTATGCCTCTTTTTATCAAATAAAATTCAGAATTCTTTGTCATGTGTTGAGAGAGCATCGAATAAAGTAAGTAGAATTTTTTTATTGCCCTAGTTCTTAAATTCTTTTCTGCCCTGGTATAAATTTATTATCTGCCCTAGTTAATTAGCTTAGAACTTTTTATTAATTTTCCGTAGTTTAGATAGTTAATCTTTTAAAAACAAAACAAATAAAAAACATGTCTTTTATCAATCCCCTAATGAGTGAGTAGTTCCTCAGTTGTTAGGGTTAGGAATAGGAAAGGTTTGAGAGATGAAAATCTCTCACCCCTTTCTTGCCCATCACATATTAATTAATAGGACTCCATCCATACATATACACACCGCTCCCTACGGCATCCTACCCATGAGGTAATGGTGATACCGTAGTTTAAAAGACCGGTTGTGCATGTTTTCTATGGAAGTTAGGGTAAGAATTAAGGAAGGACGGACAAGGACCTAGAGGAAGAAACATCGTTTCTTCCCGATCGTCCTAATCCCCTTTATTAATTATTACCATAACACCTAAATAGATCTAAATTAGGGCATTGAATGCGGTGGGAAATCTTAAATTTCTAAACTTAATCTAAACCTAACCCTAGCAAGATTCTAATCCTAGTCTAAATCAACTTAGTTTTTAGTGATAATCAACCCAACACTATTTAGAATTAACTCGTTAGAACAATTTGAGAATACACAACATCCCTGTGGACCGACCCGTACTCACCGGCTAGCTACCAAGCGACACCGTTCTTGATTGCGGTAATTAATTCTTTGATCGTAAAATTCAGTTCAAATCAGTAGGACTACTTAATCCTCGACCAAAGTGTTAGATGAATTTCACAGCAGAGTATGAAGAACTCTGCACTTCGAAACGAGTAACACTAGTGCCTCGGGTGTCTCGGGGAATGTCATTTAGGAAAACTTTGGTGATGGAGGCAAAGCTTTGCAAAGCTGAGTTGGTGGTTGTAGGAAGAAACACCAATTTGGCTCCCGGGGGTTCAGCTTCGGTGGCTAAGTACTGCGTGAAGAAACTGCTTACAACTACTGCTTTGATTGCATTTCATAATGGAAAGGTTATCTTTGAGAGGGGACTAACTAAGCCAGCTTCAGGAGATGAACCGAAGCAAATTCTTCGGAGTATTTTACATCCTAATGTTGGAATGGACATCGGATCATCTAGATCACTGAGCTCTGTATCAAGAGACGAAGAAAATAATGATGCTGTAAATGATCGTTGTCTTGTTGTCTATAAGGGAAAAACTCAAAGCAATTTGAGCAATATATCGATTCTTGTGAGAAAGTTTCCAGAGCAAAAAAACGGGTTGGCCTATACTAAAAACAGAAGTAAGAGCTAATATCGAAGGTTCAAAAGAAATCGAGGCACGAAAATTGTCGGTTGTTCAATTGGTTATGAATTTACCGGATAGATCTTTGTTATCGATTCAGTCCGCAATGAGTGATTTGATTTAAGAGCCGGAGATTATTCTTCAAAATAATTCATCTGCATGCAAATGGTTTCAATATGAGGAGCTGAAGATGTCAACCAACTATTTTTCTCTAGGTACAAGTGCGTGGATTTTCGGAATGACGAAAGAGGGCAAGACATCCATCATGGTCGACTAGAGCGAGGATCGAAGGTGAGTAGTTGTATATCTATGTGGGAAGTCAGGTGGATGGCATGTAGCAACCCCGCAATCGTAGATTAGGATGCGTATATTATCTTATATGTTAATAAGAAGTATGGATACTTAGCAAAATAGGGCTTTCTAGGAGACTATAGGTTAGATTAAGCGTACATGTAAGACAGATTACTCTTAGCCTTTAGTTCCTTCGTCGAGACCCGTAGTTTATATTATTGCATATACACACACTGACACACACACGCACATGCACTTGGTAATGGCGTGTATATGTATATGTGTGTGTGTGTGTGTGTGTGTGTGTGTGTGTGTTTGTTCATATATGTATATATATCCACATATACACATGGGATGAGAATATGAGATGTTTAATGGATATGAGTTGATATGATCGGGCATGATGCTGTGAGTTTATGTATGTGATTGAGTCGAGACACCGTATGATATGATATGTTAAAGGATCGTTGGGCGACATATACTAACATGCGATAACATGTGATTTGATGAAATAATTTATTGTACGAGACCTTAAATCCGTACCACTGATTATGATATTGTACGACGATTGATACCGTACAAACTATATGATATATGATATTTGACCTGTACCCTCGATTTTGAGGATGCCGTACGATAAACTATACCGTACAAGATGCATATATGATAATTGGTCCGCACTCTTGACTCGAGGATACCATACGATAGATATTAACGTATGTGATGTTATGAGGCTGGATCGTCGACTACTAGATATATAGACTCGGAATATTCCTAGATTTTTCCTTATCACTCTGACTATGTCCTTAGTTTAGTCTTTTAGTTGTTTAGGTAGATGCTAGACTAGGCTCAAGTTATACCTATTTTCAAAACTAACGAATCGTATGAATTTTCAAAAGAAAATCCGAGGGACGCTACGGATTTTCAAAAGACATATCTTTTCTCAAAAACACCGTAGCCCCTACTTTTCTAAAAAACAATTCGTGCTATTTCCAACTCTATCACTGTATGGCTCATATATAGATTTATATTTTATAATGTTGCATTTATTCCATATTTCCTGTCACTCATTGCATTGCATATATACATGGGTTTTCTTTAGCTATTATGATCTTGTCTGTTAGGACACCAACACCATTACCGATGACGTGTATGTTGCACGTACACTTGCTTGCTGGCTCATACACATCATCATCGGTAATTGCCATACCACGTACACACTAAAGAACCTTTACTTCATTCATATAATCTGATAATCTGTAGAAGTAGTATTGTTTTACATTTATGATCTTAAATGTTAGTCTAGACATTGTTGGATATAGTGCCCTCAAAGTCAATTATTGGATCGTAGGGACGTGATTGCAATGATTGAGGGAGGACCTATACCGGTAGGAAAGTCTTTGTTAGTGTATATGCCCTAGAGGCCATTACTGTATCATACTAGTTTGTATATTACTTAATGGATGCTTGGGATATTCACCTTGTATATACAATCTTGCTCAAAATAGTAGTATGCTACTTGGTTTGTTTCTACTTCAATGTGTACATGTGTTTATTTTTGTATATCGCCTATACACATTAGTAGAGCCCTTGGGATCTTTGCTTGATTACCAGCGATGTGATGGCCGTCACACTAGTGGGGCTGGGTAATCTATAAGCACATCCTTATGCAGGTCCCTGGTCGCAGGACTATCGAGACAGGGCATCGATACTCCGGAGTAGACTAGCGCATGCGCTTCTCATCCTAGTGTGGGAGACGGTCTGTCCCACAGCCGTCAGTACGTCGTACTTGAGATAGTATGCGGGTGCTCGTTAGGTTACGGGTACACTGGACAGGACTCGTCGGGAACTGACTAGTTGGTATTATACCTATCGTCAGTTATCAGTTCCCAGGTGACATGAGTACAGCTTAGTCCGCTGACTTGACACTGTCACTTCGCCTCAAGTGTGTTCCCACTGCACTTTGATCACTACCCTACCACGGCTCAAAGGAGTCGTGCAAACAGGTAGTGGTTGGGTGCAGTCCCGAAGCACTTGGAGGCAGTGACGGTTAGACAGGATTCGTCTCTCCCGGTATTGGGGGTTGACATCGCGCTGTGTCTAGGAGAGCCATTACACGAGTAGTCCCTGGCCAGCGCAAACGAGATATACTGGTAGGTTTCCAGTGTTATCTCAGGGTGTTTTGGGCTTCGCTCCGGCACGACTTGTACCGCTATTGGGGGACTGACGTTTACCACCCCCTAGGCCCGCCATGCGATGTATCAGATGAACAGACCGGACTGTACGGAGAATGTCACACTCAGGCTCAGTAGGAGTTCAGATGGGTTTCGCCTCGTCGGTCTTCTTGTCGGCACTACCTGGGGACCGTTACGCACAGCTAGTGCCGCTTGCGGTCTGTGGTTAAACCCACTGCCAGCGTAGTGTCGAGTCTTTAGAGTCCCACACAAAAAGCTTTTCGCCTTTAGGCATGGTATTGCGACAGGTCGCATGGTATTGCGACAGGGTTCGGTCACATCCGTGCACTTGTGCACGTACAGTGTCCGGACAGTTTACACTAGCGGGCTTTGGTTTAAGCCAGATCCTAGTGTACCTTATGGGATTGGATTTATCCAGTTTGCATTCGTGTTCCTCGGAACGCGGATGCGGGTGTGTATGCACAGTTGACAGGGAGGCAGAGGCAGCGGATTCTCATTAGGGTTGTTGACAGTTGACCGTTGACTATTTGACTTTTTGCTCAACCCTAATGAGAATATGATATGTGATTAACTATTATATTAATTAAGTATTATGGTGACATGGTTGTTGACTTTTGTTGACTTTGTTGACTTGTTGACTTTTGTTGACTTGTTGACTTTGTTGACCGGTTGACTCGGCTTGACTAGTTGACCATCATGATAACCATAGCCATCATTTCATGGCAAAGACTTTTGTTTACTTGCTCATTTGTGTAAAATGAGTGCATGAAATGATATGGTTATGGTTGCTTCAACCATCACATAAGACTTTTTTTGATATGATGAGTTATGATCACTTTGGATTATGAGAGGGTGAAAGACAAAAGAGTGCCTCATTCTTTCTTGCTCATTCTCTCTCTTGTTCTTGAGCTCTCCTCTTGCTCTCACCCTCAACCTCTTCCTCCCTCTCTTGATTCTATGGTTCTCTTGTCTCATGAGTTGAGAATCAAGAACCATAGATAAAATCCCATTCTATTTCTTCTCTACTCATTCTAGTTCACTAGGTTTAGCAAACCAAGTGAACTAGTTTCTTCAAAGAACGAAGAAGGAGCTAAAGGTTGGAGCTTTCAGGTGGATCTATCTTCGGCGTACGGAGACGACGAGGAGAAACCATCGGACCACCATCGGAGCTTTGAAGACGAAGGAGTTCAAGACAAGCAAGGTATAACCCCCTAACCGAGTAGCTAGAAACTCTTAGTTAGGTGTTAGATAGATGTTTAACCAAGATCCGGGTTATAGGTCCATGTTACCACCTCCGTAAAAATTGTTTTTTACCAAATTCCGCTTTCCCGAAAGTACCGGGAGAGGTAGCATGGACTTACAGTGGTATCAGAGCCAGGTTAAACTCTATCTAACATGTTAGCAAGTAACTAGAAGATCGATCAAAGAAAATGTCCCGAAAACGAACCCCGAAAATTCGAGTTTCTGTCGATTTTTTTACTGTTCAAAAATTGATTATTTTAACACCTAAAATCGGCTCAGGGTTTTTAGAAGCCACTGTAGAAAAATCACCAAATGAATCCCCTAAACGACCGCGGAAACGCGGCAATAGCTTGCTATTGCCGCGGTTCCGCGGCCTCCTTGGCGCCTCTCTGGTGATTCTTTGCTACAGTGTTCTTCTAGGGGTATTTTGGGAATTTTGGTACATATATTTTCAACCCAGATTTTCCAGAACGAAAATTTTATTTTGGGGTCCCGAAAATCCGTATTTTTGATCGAACATCTAAAAGACTTTAGCTAACGGGTTTTTCTGTAATGTGATATTTGTATTGAACGTCTACTAATCGCTATATGTCGATTAATGGGGGTTATACAAATCTGTGATCTGTAATGTTGCTGGAATGTGGATATGAATATGTTGGATTGTCGCGGGTGAATAGCCGGGGGTTGTGAGACGAGAGTTTTCTTTTCTTTCAATTCATGTAAATTTGTAAATTGATGTAATAATTATTTGTATGGCCGCACAACCGGGTCGGGGTTGTAGCCGTCATTGTATAATTTCTTTTTACTGTTTTTGCTCCTAGGATAGACCCATGGAGGGGGTGCACAAACTACCGGGTATGCCGAAGTGTCGAGTGGCCTACTCATGGAGATGAGGGAGGTTACTACGCTTCGGGTACTTGGCGGGTAGTTTGCCGCACCCGTAGGGGTCTTGGGTGGGGTATTGGCTATTCACCGCGACCGTGTAATTTGTTTTTCGTTACAGGCTCGTGCGAATTACAGATTCCTAGTATATCCAATGTATTCATCTGTGATCTGAAATGTTTTATCATTGCAGTATATCTATATATGATATTATTTAGGCGTTGCTTATGTTTTACAGACGCGCTAGCCCAGCCCCCGCTCTGTCGTTAGTTAAGTAACCTAACGGGTAATAACGGGGCCCCGTGGCGAATGCGAATGGCATAAGCGTACGTCATATTTTGGTTGTTTTCTGCAATGGTAGGATTAAATGATGGGACGCATTAAAAGAACTAATGCAAGAATATCACGCATTAAAAGAACTAATGCAAGATAATAAACCAAGTTAAAGTCGTTGGAACACTTTCGAAAAACCACTCGGTTCTTTTCAAAACCTACTTTTAAATGCGGAGCTTGAGCCACTCCTTTTAAAAGCTATCTCGTTCCATCGACCAAATCAAGTTCACTACGTTCACGGTTTTGCCAAAACCATCCGTAGCCCTCCGTCGTTTCATATGAATAGTCAATAGTATTCAAGCTGTGTTTGTTGGCCAAAGTCAAGGCACAGTGATTGGTAGCTATTGGGTATTCATGTGCAGCATAGATAGATGCGTTGGTTTGGAACAGTCGTACTGCCTTGTTGGCCAAAGTCAAGGGTAGGTGCGGGTGGATTCAAATTAACCTGGAGAACGACGGGCAGAACTTGACATGTGACTTATGATTTGTTGGCCAAAGTCAAGGTCATAAGAGCATGGGGCAAAAATCCACATCGGGAGTTTCATAAGTACTGAAACTTGCTAGATTTGCATACCATTTGGAGTGTGATGATTCTGGTAGGATTCCTTCAGTTTCGTCACGCGATGATATTTGGATCCCGATCCTACTGTGAGTATATGCTACTCCTCGGGAAATTTCTCACTAATCGATCAATGCTATAAACCTAGTAGGTGCCTAGAAAGGTGTTAGCGGGGCTACGCCCCCAAGGAAAAGAGGTTCTCTAATTAAGGAACTTCGCGAAAGCGTTGGAAAACCTCCCTCGAAGTACCGACACCGGCCTGGCTGAACGGTTAAGCAAGTATTGTGCGGTGGGATTGATCCCGGCTAATTCTTCCTTTATGGTTTGAGGAGGGATTCGAGAAACAGTAGGAGCCATCCTGTTTAGAAAAACTAAAAACCACTCTAAACTTGCAAGAGCATCATGCTGAGTGTTACTTCTTCTCTCTCCTAATTGCAACGACCAAATCGACATGACTGGACTTAAGTTACTCCTAGATAAAAACAAACTGACAGGGCCAAACTACAAAGATTGGCTCAGGAATGTCAAGATAGAAATCACTTACGACAAGCTGGGGTATATTCTTACCACCAAAGCTCCCCCTGTCCCTGGTCCAACTTCCAGCGTCGCGGATAAGGAAATCCGCAAGACTTGGGAGATTGATAGCGCGAAGGCCAAATGCCTCCTGCTTGCCTCGATGGACAACGAACATCAGAGGAGGCATGAGAATATGGACATGGAATCCATATTGCTTCATACAAAAGAACTATATGGAGAGCAATCTCGTATCGCAAGATACGAAGCGTCGAAAAATTTATTTTCGACAAGAATGGCCGTCGGATCATCAGTAGCCGAGCACGTGCTAAATATGATCGGCTACATTGAGGAGCTCGCTGACCTAGGGATCACATTGGAGAGTGAGCTATATACGGATATAGTTCTCCAGTCCCTTCCTTCCACTTACGCCCAGTTTATACTGAACTTCAACTTACAAGAAAAAGAGGTTGAACTTTCAGAGCTCCTCAACATGCTGAGGAGCGCAGAGGGCACCCTATAGAAAGGTAGGGAAACATCCACTTTGTTTGTAGGAGGATCATCTTCTTCTAGGTCCAAGGCGAAAGCCAAGGGAAAGAAGAAGAAGGCCCCCGCCAAACCAAGGGGCGGTGTTAGTAAAGTGGATACGAAGGGAAAAGGTAAAGCAACAAAGATAGCGGGGAAGCTTGTGGATAAGGAAGAATGCTTCTATTGTCATAAGAAAGGACACTGGAAGAATGATTGCAGGGCCTGGAAGGCCAGAACACAGGAATTGAAGCAGGTTGCAGCTTCAGCTTCAGGTGTGTATGTTATTGAAAACTGTCTTTCAATAAACTCTACTTCCTGGGTATTGGATACCGGATCAGGATCTCATATCTGTAATTCTTTGCAGGCGTTGAGAAACCGTAGGGTTTTGAAGGCAGGTGACATGACCCTCAGAGTTGCGAACGGAGCTAGCATGGATGCTAAAGCCGTGGGGGACTATCACCTGGGAATGTCAGATGGACATGTTTTGGTTTTGCGTAATTGCTTTTTTGTACCCAACGCAACTTGTAATATCATTTCTGTATCTTTAGTTTCTAAAGAAGGTTATGAATTTGCGTTTGTAAGTAATGTTGTAAACATTCACCTTAATCAAGTTTTGATTGGGTCAGGTACATTGAGTAATGGTATATACGTGTTAAACCAACCACAGATTTTTAATGTCCAGAATACACACAAAAGAAAGTCTCCAGAAATAAATCAGACTTTCTTATGGCATTGTAGATTGGGTCACATCAATGAGAGAAGGTTGACTAAGTTGCATACAGAAGGATATTTGAATGCGTTCGAATATCAATCATATGCCACTTGTCAATCTTGTCTCAAAGGAAAGATGACAAAGACTCCGTTTACTGGACATGGAGTAAGAGCAAGCGAGCTCTTGGGACTCGTACACAGTGACGTGTGCGGTCCAATGTCTACACATGCCCGAAGCGGACATTCTTACTTCATTACTTTTACGGATGACTTCTCAAGGTACGGTTATGTCTTCTTAATGAAACATAAGTCCGAGGCCTTTGGAAATTTCCAGGAGTATAAGAATGAAGTAGAGAAACAGACCGGCAAAAGTATTAAGATTCTAAGATCGGATCGAGGTGGAGAATACTTAAGTGCCGAGTTCCTGGACTACATAAAAGAGAACGGAATTCTCTCTCAGCTTACTCCTCCATACACCCCGCAACATAACGGTGTATCGGAGAGACGGAACCGCACCCTATTGGATATGGTGCGGTCCATGATGAGTAACGCTGAGTTACCGCGATCATTCTGGGGATATGCGCTAGAATCAGCAACATACCTTTTGAACCGAGTTCCTACTAAGACCGTGCCTACTACACCATATGAGATGTGGTGTGGGAAGAGACCCTATCTTAAGCATATTAAGACATGGGGATGTCCAGCTTTTGTCAAAAAGCAGCATGCGGACAAGCTCGAGGCACGCTCGGTACAGTGCAAGTTTGTGGGGTATCCGAAGAACTCCAAAGGATATTTCTTCTACTGTGAAGAGGAACAAAAAGTTCTTGTTTCTCGTCATGCCTACTTCTTGGAAACTGAGTTTTTGGAAACCCAGATAAGTGGGAGCACAGTAGAACTGGAAGAAATTCCAGAACCACGGACTATTACTGAAAGTTTAGTGGAACCAGAGGGTTCGGAAGAACAGGACATTCCTACGCCGCTCCGCAGGAGTAGTAGGCAGACTCATCCGCCCGAGAGATACTACGGTTTTCTCATAGATGGGGATAGAGAGGATTGCATCATAGACTATGATGAGCCTACTAGCTTCCAGCAAGCCGTTCAGAGCGTTGACTCAGTGAAATGGCTGGATGCAATGCGGACCGAAATGGAGTCCATGTACACCAACAAGGTATGGACGTTGGACATTGCTCCAGACGGGGTAAAACCCGTAGGATGCAAGTGGATCTTCAAAAGGAAGATTGGTGTAGATGGACAGGTTGAGACCTATAAAGCTAGGCTGGTAGCAAAAGGTTTCCGTCAAAGACCTGGCTTGGACTATGACGAAACCTTTTCTCCAGTAGCCATGCTGAAATCCATTCGGATCCTTCTTGCCATTGCTGCCTTCCACGATTATGAGATCTGGCAAATGGACGTAAAGGCAGCTTTTCTAAATGGAAATTTAGAGGAGTGTGTCTATATGGACCAGCCAGAGGGCTTCATTCAGAGTGGGAGCAGCGGAAAGGTGTGCAAGTTGCTTAAGTCCATCTATGGACTAAAGCAGGCATCGCGGAGTTGGAACATCTGCTTTGATGAGACGGTCAAAGAATTTGGCTTTATCAAAAATCCAGATGAACCATGCATCTATAGTAGATTTGTAGCGAGAACTGTAGTATTCCTCATTTTATACGTGGATGACATTCTCTTAATAGGAAATGACATTCCTATGCTACAATCTGTCAAGGGGTTCTTGTCACACAGGTTCTCCATGAAAGACCTGGGTGATGCCTCATACATTCTGGGTATCCGGATCTACCGTGACAGATCCATGAGGATATTAGGACTTTCTCAGTCCAGGTACATCGACACCGTGCTGAAAAGATTCAGTATGGAAGATTCCAAGCGCGGTAACCTACCGGCTTGTCACGGGATCACCCTCTCTAAAGAGATGTCTCCCAAGACTGGTTTGGAGAGGGATCGCATGTCTATTATACCCTACGCTTCTGCGGTAGGCTCTATAATGTATGCGATGTTGTGTACCAGACCGGATGTAGCTTATGCACTGAGTGTGGTAAGCCGGTATCAGTCAAACCCTGGGGAGAAACACTGGATAGCGTTAAAGAACATTCTCAAGTACCTGAGAAGGACTAAGGAGATGTTCTTGGTGTATGGCGGAAAAGACCTCCAGATCGAGGCCTTTGCTGACTCCAGCTTCCAGAGTGACAAGGATGATTCCAAGTCCATGTCGGGTTTTGTCTTTACCCTCAATGGAGGGGCGGTGTGTTGGAAGAGTTCCAAACAAGAAACCGTTGCAGACTCGACGATGGAAGCGGAATACATCGCTGCATCTGATGCCGCAAAAGAAGCTGTCTGGATGAGGAAGTTCTTGAAAGAACTTCAGGTGGTTCCGTCCATTGTTGATCCAATACCTCTGTATTGCGACAACAACGGGGCTATAGCTTTAGCGAAGGAACCAAGGTCCCATCAGAAATCCAGGCACATCTTAAGGCGGTATCACCTGATCAGGGAGATCGTAGATCGCCAGGAGATCGAGGTTCGGAGAGTCGCTTCAGAAGATAACACTGCAGATCCATTCACCAAGGCCCTGCCCCAGACTCAGTTCGAGCGGCTGATCGAGATGATAGGTCTTCGATACGCCAGTACATGGCCTTAGTGCAAGTGGGAGATTGTTAGTGTATATGCCCTAGAGGCCATTACTGTATCATACTAGTTTGTATATTACTTAATGGATGCTTGGGATATTCAAGTTGTATATACAATCTTGCTCAAAATAGTAGTATGCTACTTGGTTTGTTTCTACTTCAATGTGTACATGTGTTTATTTTTGTATATTGCCTATACACATTAGTAGAGCCCTTAGGATCTTTGCTTGATTACCAGCGATGTGATGGCCGTCACACTAGTGGGGCTGGGTAATCTATAAGCACATCCTTATGCAGGTCCCTGGTCGCAGGACTATCGAGACAGGGCATCGATACTCCGGAGTAGACCAGCGCATGCGCTTCTCATCCCAGTGTGGGAGACGGTCTGTCCCACAGCCGTCAGTACGTCGTACTTGAGATAGTATGCGGGTGCTCGTTAGGTTACGGGTACACTGGACAGGACTCGTCGGGAACTGACTAGTTGGTATTATACCTATCGTCAGTTATCAGTTCCCAGGTGACATGAGTACAGCTTAGTCCGCTGACTTGACACTGTCACTTCGCCTCAAGTGTGTTCCCACTGCACTTTGATCACTACCCTACCACGGCTCAAAGGAGTCGTGCAAACAGGCAGTGGTTGGGTGCAGTCCCGAAGCACTTGGAGGCAGTGACGGTTAGACAGGATTCGTCTCTCCCGGTATTGGGGGTTGACATCGCGCTGTGTCTAGGAGAGCCATTACACGAGTAGTCCCTGGCCAGCGCAAACGAGATATACTGGTAGGTTTCCAGTGTTATCTCAGGGTGTTTTGGGCTTCGCTCCGGCATGACTTGTACCGCTATTGGGGGACTGACGTTTACCACCCCTTAGGCCCGCCATGCGATGTATCAGACGAACAGACCGGACTGTACGGAGAATGTCACACTCAGGCTCAGTAGGAGTTCAGATGGGTTTTGCCTCGTCGGTCTTCTTGTCGGCACTACCTGGGGACCGTTACGCACAGCTAGTGCCGCTTGCGGTCTATGGTTAAACCCACTGCCAGCGTAGTGTCGAGTCTTTAGAGTCCCATACAGAAAGCTTTTCGCCTTTAGGCAAAAGAGTAGAGGTCGCATGGTATTGCGACAGGTCGCATGGTTTTGCGACAGGGTTCGGTCACATCCGTGCACTTGTGCACGTACAGTGTCCGGACAGTTTACACTAGCGGGCTTTGGTTTAAGCCAGATCCTAGTGTACCTTATGGGATTGGATTTATCCAGTTTGCATTCGTGTTCCTCGGAACGCGGATGCGGGTGTGTATGCACAGTTGACAGGGAGGCAGAGGCAGCGGATTCTTATTAGGGTTGTTGACAGTTGACCGTTGACTATTTGACTTTTTGCTCAACCCTAATGAGAATATGATATGTGATTAACTATTATATTAATTAAGTATTATGGTGACATGGTTGTTGACTTTTGTTGACTTTGTTGACTTGTTGACTTTTGTTGACTTGTTGACTTTGTTGACCGGTTGACTAGGCTTGACTAGTTGACCATCATGATAACCATAGCCATCATTTCATGGCAAAGACTTTTGTTTACTTGCTCATTTGTGTAAAATGAGTGCATGAAATGATATGGTTATGGTTGCTTCAACCATCACATAAGACTTTTTTTGATATGATGAGTTATGATCACTTTGGATTATGAGAGGGTGAAAGACAAAAGAGAGCCTCATTCTTTCTTGCTCATTCTCTCTCTTGTTCTTGAGCTCTCCTCTTGCTCTCACCCTCAACCTCTTCCTCCCTCTCTTGATTCTATGGTTCTCTTGTCTCATGAGTTGAGAATCAAGAACCATAGATAAAATCCCATTCTATTTCTTCTCTACTCATTCTAGTTCACTAGGTTTAGCAAACCAAGTGAACTAGTTTCTTCAAAGAACGAAGAAGGAGCTAAAGGTTGGAGCTTTCAGGTGGATCTATCTTCGGCATACGGAGACGACGAGGAGAAGCCATCGGACCACCATCGGAGCTTTGAAGACGAAGGAGTTCAAGACAAGCAAGGTATAACCCCCTAACCGAGTAGCTAGAAACTCTTAGTTAGGTGTTAGATAGATGTTTAACCAAGATCCGGGTTATAGGTCCATGTTACCACCTCCGTAAAAATTGTTTTTGACCAAATTCCGTTTTCCCGAAAGTACCGGGAGAGGTAGCATGGACTTACAGTCTTACTCGAGATGATAGTATGCTATCTGGTTTGTCTTTATCATCATGTACATGCTTCAGGTGACATTACAGATCACTATTACATGTTGATAGAACCCATAGGATTCTTTCTTGACTACCAGCAGTATGATGAAGATCATATACGTGAGAGTTGGGTAGTCTATAAGCATATTATTAAAGTGTCCCTAGTCGTGGGAGTTTTGAGACTGGGTATCGATACTCTATGAGTAGACTAGTGTATACGGATCGAGACCCCGACGAGGGGCGGTGGCCGGTCTCATAAGCCATTGGTGTCAGTTGGTTCACCTAAGACGTATACAGGTGCTCATTGGTTTATGAGTACACCGGACGGACTCGTCGGGAACATGCTAGTTGGTATTATACCTAATGTCAGATAGCAGTTCCCTGGTGACATGTGTACAGGTTAGTCTATCGACCTGAGATCGTCATTTGTCTCATGTGAGTTCCTAATGTGCTTTGATTACTACCCTACCACGGTTCAAACGAGTCGTGCAAACAGGTTTTAGTTGGGTACAGTCCCGAGCCACATGGAGGCAGTGAGCGGATCGGCAGGGGATTCGTCTCTCCCGGTATTGGGGGTGAGATCGCGCTGTGTCTGGAGAGCCATTACACAAAGTCCCTAGCCAGGGCAAGTGAGAATTACTGGTAGGTATTTCAGTAGCTTCTCAGGGTGTTTTGGGCTACACTCCGACACGACTTATACCGCAATTGGGGGTCTGACGTTTACGAGCCCCCTAGGCCCGATATGTGATACTCATAGACGAACGGAACAGACTGTACATATATTGTCACCGACAGGCTCAATAGGGTTTCAGGACGAGTTCGCTCATCGGCCTCCCTTTTGCTCAATTCCATGGCAGCCATTACGTACGGCTAGTGCCACTGACGTGCTTGTGGTTAAACCCACTACCAGCATATTGATGAGTCTTTAGAGTCCCACACAGAATATTTCCCAAGTTCGGGAGAAACGTTGTAGAGGCTGTATGGTTTTATGGCAGGGTTCGATCATATACGTGCACTTGTGCACGGATCATGATCGGACTGATCATACTAGTGGGGTTCTGTTTAAGCCGGATCCTAGTATTAGATTGGTTGGATTATTTTCGTTTCGTTGTTTTCGTATTCAGTCGGAATGCGGATGCAGGTATGTATATACAGATGAGGGGTATTCTTGTGATCCGTCACGAGTTTACTTTAGAAGATGCCATTCTATTTATTGTTTTACAAATTTGGATTAATGTTTATTATGTGGAAACTATGAGTGCAAGTTTTGTTCAAGAGCATTAAATATGTCATGTGCAATGTTTGGTGACTCATGGTGTTATTTTTTGTGCCATATCTAATCTCTTGATTGATTATTGTGTGGGATTGATACATGAAGAGAGAGAGATGTTCATATCATAATTTTCCATTATTATATTCCCCATTCTTATTCATTTTATAAATAAACAGGTGCTTTTGATCCATGTCTGCTACATAGTTGCAGGTTACAGGTTCTCGGAACAAAATAGTGAAATTAATGAAAAGACGATACAAAAGTGAGACTACGACCAACAAATGGAAGGATCTTGATCATGCCTACAGTTTGAGGGACAAATGAAGATTAATGAACAAGTTCACAATGTACAAAGGTAGCGCAAGGTTCAAGACTTCGACATGAAGCAAAGGGTAAAAAGTCCACGACATTATGCACTGTGGAAATCTGGAAGAAAACTAGAAGACAATCTGAGAAACCAAGAGAAGAAACAAGAAGCCAAATGAAACCAGAAGAAACTCAGAAAAATGCAGCCAACAAGCACACAACATGGCCACGGAACCGCGGCCAAACATTCTTTACAGCCACGGATCCGCGGCCATATGGAGTACGTGTCGGTGCAATTTTGTGATGGTGTGGCGGTACGTTGACTAGGTTTCTTAGGGGTAATTTTGTAAATGCAGATATGTATCGACTATAACCCTAGGGTTTCTATGATCTATAAATAGAAGCCCTAAACCTCTTTTTGAGGTATGCCACTTTTTATCAAAGAAAATTAAGAAATCCATTGTAATGTTTTGAAGAGAGCATCGAATAAAGAAAGTAGTTTTTTTTTCATTACCCTAGTTCTTAAATTCCTTTCTGCCCTATTATAGATTTTATTATCTGCCCTATTTAATTAGTTTAGCACTTTCATTAATCTGCCGTAGTTTAGATAGTTAGTCTTTTAAAACCGAATCATAAAAAATGACTTTTATCAATCCCCTAATGAGTGAGTAGTTCCTCACTTGTTAGGGTTAGGAATAGGAAATGTTTGAGTGATGAAAATCACTCACCCCTTTCTTCCCCATCACATATTATTCATAGGACTCCATGCATACATACACACACAGCTCACTACGGCACCCTACCCCATGAGCTAACGATGATACCGTAGTTTAAAAGACCGGTTGTGCATGTTTTCCTTGGAGGTTAGGGTATGAATTAAGAAAGGACGGACAAGGACCTAGAGGAAGAAACGAGACAAGGACTTAGAGGAAGAAACATTGTTTCTTCCCGATCGTCTTAATCCCCTTTATTAAATATTACCATAACACCTAAATAGATCTAAATTAGGGCATTGAAAGCGGTGAGAAATCTTAACTTTCCAAACTTAACCTAAACCTAACCCTAGCAAGGTTTTAATCCTAGTTTAAATCAACTTTAGTTTTCGTGATAATCATTCCAAAACCGTTTGGAATTAACACATTAGAAAAAATTGAGAACACGCAAAATCCCTGTGGACCGACCCGTACTCACCGGCTAGCTACCAAGCGACGCCGTTCTTGATTGCAGTAATTAATTTTTTGATCACAAAAAACATCCTACAAAAATCAAATGGCGCCGTTGCCGGGGATGGCGTAGTATTTTCTTTTTGCAATTTCGGGTTAATATAAAATCATAAAATTCATAAAAGCTGAAAAATTAAAAAAATAAAAAAAATTTATCATCTTGTTAATTTTTGAAGGGTGTTTCGTTTGAATTGTGCGGGATCGACGAACGGATTCAGATCTGGAAAATTCCAGTGGGCGAAACAGAAAACAGTAGATCTGAACAACAGAGGAAAATCAGAACAAAGGAGCAGAAGAAATTTCGGGAACCGAACAGACTAGCAGACCGCGGAACCTCCACCTAAAGCGCCTTGTGACCGCAGAATCGCGGCGCCTTGGTGACGTCAGCATGTGGAAAAATCACTGTATGTTTTCTCTTCTCCTCTGCAACCCCATTATCTCCTCTGTGAAATTTTCCTGCAGCATTCTTTGCGCTAAAAACTTCTCCCCTTCTCCAATAACTTGATCTTGTGCAGGATTCTTTGCGCCACGCTAAAAATTTTGTTTGCAAGTGATTGTGTTTACTGCTTTGCATATCTAAATTGACTTTAAGTGGCTTGAACAACAATCCAGATTGGGTGGGGATTTCATTACCCTTCCCAGGACCCCAAAAATCACATAAAGCATATTGCATTGAACATCAAGTTAATTAAAAAAGATTAGACTCAGCCCTAAGGACTTCGCGCTCAATAGGACAAAGGAATAGTTGTAGGCATCGACCGTTGATCCTAACCTGACTTTGTAGTGGCTAGGCTAGACAGGTAGGGGAAGGTAACTTTAAAACGCCCGTCTCACGGTGATTCGTGAGCGGATCCCTCCTTTCTCTACTTGTGCTTACCTGGCCACAATTGGCGGTGAAGAGGCGGTTTGAGATCCTCACATCTTGCCCTTTAGAATAGTTAGGAGCTGTCTAGCTGACCTAGGTGACCCTAAATCTAGGCTTGATTGTGCATTTGTGATTGATTGAACGTGTGTCTAAGCCTTTTATTAAAAATCTTTTTGCAAAAAGCTCCTTATAAAAAAAACACAAAAAGAAAATAAATTTTTTTTACAAAACCTTGCAACTTGTCGCTAAGAAATCCGTGCACCCCACTTACACCCACTTTCTTCTCATTGACGTTTTCTTACCCCTACCTTCTGTTTTCACCTTTTTGACTACACTACCTCTTTAGTGTATGTCCGGTTGGGCTAGGGACACTAGTGCCCGATCAGTCCGTGTCTCATTGGTACCGACTGACGACGCTTTTGACTCCGAAGTCGAAATCCCTTCCACTTCATTACCTGCACCTTCACATTCTTCGTCTTCTAAGGAGATGTCGAGATTCGATCCTAACAACCCTTTACTCGCGGGACTGATTCCACCTCCGCTAGGTACGAATAACCCACAACACCCACCTATTGAAGTACCCCAACGAATCGCGCTCCATGATTTTTTTTACCCTATCCGCACCGACTTACCTACTTGTCTTTCACTTCCACCGGCAAATGGGGATAACTTTGAGATCAAACCCCACTTCATCAACATGTTGCCAAAATTTCACGGACTGGAATCCGAAG
The DNA here is from genome assembly GCA_030015575.1 of Agapanthus africanus. Taxonomy (NCBI): domain Eukaryota; kingdom Viridiplantae; phylum Streptophyta; class Magnoliopsida; order Asparagales; family Amaryllidaceae; genus Agapanthus; species Agapanthus africanus. The sequence goes on along the minus strand of CM057337.1, from coordinate 402,372,044 downwards.
ATGCCTATATCTTCATAAACAAATTCCAGATTGTTTGCGCAATGATGAAGACAACACAACTTTCTGATGATGCTATAAGGCTACGTGTCATTCCATTCACCTTATGTGACCTAGCCGAGAAATGGTTGTATAGCACAGCATCACACTCGATTAAAGATTGGGAAGAGTTTGTTAAAGCTTTTCTAAAAAAGTTTTACCCACATCACAAGACCGCGGGAATTCGCAATGAGATCATTCAATTTTCCCAGCTTCCTTCCGAACCCTTTTGGAAGTGTTTTGAAAGATTTAAAAACCTACTTGTTCAATGCCCTCACCACGGTATCGAGAATTGGCAACTTTGCCAAACTTTATACGAGGGATTGAACCCTGCAACTAAGCAGTTGTTGGAAACCATTTGTCAAGGTCACATTCTAACAAAATCAAGCGAGGAAGCTTGGCAGTTTCTTGACGATCTTTCTGAACAAACACTTCAGTGGGAGAGCACTAAGACCACCTCATCTTCTTCAACAGGTCAGTCTAGGGCAAGCATACATCAATTAGATATGTCGATTGCAATGAAGGCCGAAATGGCCGCACTTACGAAAAAGCTAGAAGCAATTGAGACCAAAATCTCATCGCCTTCTCCTGCCCCTGCTTTACCCCCACGAACTGTTTGTGCTTGTTGTTCGGATCCATCCCACCTTACTGAAGAGTGTCCTTATAATCCACCTGTTCAAGGACAAGATCAAGTCAATGCTGCCTTTCAGCAAAGACAAAGAAATGATCCATACTCTTCGACTTATAATCCTGGTTGGAGGAGCCACCCAAATTTTGCTTGGAATCAAAATCAACAATTCCAAGGAAACAACAACTTTCAAAGGCCTCCTCCTCCACAACAAGAAGCACCTCAACAAACTCAATACCAGTAACCTTTCTAACCACAACCTTACCCAAACCAAATGAACAATTTTGTGCCCAACAACTCTTATCCTCAAAACAATTTTGTTCAACCAAATATTGATAAGGTTACCTCGCTAGAAAGAAGTCTAGATGCATTTCTAAAACAATCTACACAATTCGCAGCAAGGTTGGAGACTTCCATCCAATCTTTGGTGCAAAACAGTGCTTCACATGATCAAAGCATCAAATCAATTAAGGCCCAAATTGCACAACTAAATGCTGCGTTGAGCAAGCGAGAAAAGGGAAAGCTTCCGTCTCAACCATTGCCAAATCCCGGTCACACACACAATGCACATGCTACTTATGAACTACAAAATCATAATGTAAATGCGGTGACCACGTTGAGATCTGGAAAAGTGTTGCACAATAACGTGGGTATTGGTAACGACACCCCTGCCGGTGCTTCTTCTTCTTCTTATTCTTCATCTTCATCTTCTTCGTTAGAGCCTATTCTTCATTCTTCACAAGGCTCTACTTCTTCTAACTCGAACGGACCCACTTCTCACTTCACGAACACACCAACACGGGGATCCGTTCCAACTCCACAATCTACTCTACAGACATTGGACTCAACAAACTTTCAAAATGTTCCCTTTCCAAACAGGTTGAGATCCAATAAACCAACTCCACAAATAGAGAAGATTGTAGAGTTGTTCAAACAGGTTAGCATAAACATACCACTCTTGGATGCAATCCAACAAGTTCCTTCTTACGCGAAATTCTTAAAGGACTTATGCACCAAGAAGAGGAAGTCACAAGTACCAAAGAAAGTTTTCGTGGCTAGTGCTGTTAGTGATGCACTTGTCCAATCTTTACCCCAAAAACATAAAGACCCCGGCTGTCCTACAATTTCGATAACAATTGGGGACAAGAACATCAATAGAGCACTATTAGATCTTGGTGCTAGTGTCAATTTGCTACCCTATTCATTATACGAATAATTGGGCGTTGGAAAGCTTAAACCCACTCATTATACTCTCCAAATGGCTGACCGATCCATCACCCATCCTAGGGGTGAGTTAGAGGATGTGTTAATTAAAGTAGGGGATTTCATTTTCCCCGTTGATTTCATTGTTATGGATACACAGCCAGTAGCTAATCCCCGGAGTCAAATTCCGGTGATACTCGGTCAACGATTCCTTGCGACTTCTAATGCGGTGATCAATTGTCGTAATAGTTCAATGAACCTACCCTTTGGAAATATGACGATTGAACTCAACATTTTTAAGTTGGGAAATCAGCCCTCCGAGCCTAATGCTAGTATGCTCGATATTTTCTCGATCCACGAGATCACGCAGGAGGACTATGAGCTCAAAAAATTTCTGTTCGATCACAGCAGTTTTGACACCACTAGTGCGTTCCTCCTAGAATCGGACACAACTTTCACGCCGGAAAACGATTACGAGTGTTTCACTTTTTTGGACGATTTTGAAGACTCACCACCCGAGTTTGAGTCTTTTGATTTTTCGGATTAGTTAGTTGAACCATCCGACTCGGTTGCTTACACTCGATTTGAACCATTGATGGAATCCTTCGAGTTTGACACAATTGCACCAATGTTACCTTCGATTGTTTCACCTCCAAAACTCGAACTCAAGCTTTTGCCGTCTCACCTTAAATATGCTTACCTAGGTAAGAATGAAACCCTTCCCGTTATTATATCGGCCTCTCTAGCACTCGAGTAAGAGAAAACCCTTTTAATGGTCTCACAAAACAACCGGCAAGCTTTTGGCTGGACTATTGCGGACATCAAGGGGATTAGTCCCCTCATAGTTGAATATCATATACACATGATGGATGATGCCATGCCAGTAAGGGATCCACAAAGTCGCCTCAAATTCATAATGAAGGAGGCTGTCAAGAAGGAGATTGTAAAATGTCTAGATAGTGGTATCATTTACCATATCTCGGATAACCAGTGGGTTAGCCCCATTCAAGTTGTCCTAAAGAAATCAGGCATTACGGTCATAACCAATGAGGCGAATGAGTTAATTCCTACTCGCACCCAACCTGGGTGGCGAGTTTGCATCGACTATAGAAAACTCAACGCCGCGACAAGGAAAGACCACATTCCTTTACCTTTTATTGACCAAATGCTAGAACGATTGGCTGGGCATGAATTTTACTGCTTTTTGGATGGCTATTCCGGCTATAATCAAGTTCCCATCACCAAAAAGGATCAAGAAAAGACCACATTTACTTTTCCTTTCGGTACTTTCGCTTTCCGTCGCATTCCCTTTGGGTTATGCAATGCACACGCTACATTTCAGCGGTGTATGATGGGGATCCTTTTTGACATGGTGGAAAAATTTTTGGAGATTTTTATGGATGATTTCTCCATTTTCGGTGACTCCTTCGATGAGTGTTTGCTACACTTAGACGCAGTTCTTACCCGTTGTAGGGATAAGAAGCTCATTTTAAATTAGGAGAAGTGCCACTTTATGATACGAGAGGGCATTGTCTTAGGATATGTTATCTCGCAAAACGGCATAGAGGTTGATAAAGCCAAGATTGAAGTCATTTCCAATCTTCCTCCTCCTAAATGCATCAAAGACATCCGAGCCTTTCTTGGCCATGCCGGTTTTTATAGACGGTTCATCAAGGATTTTAGCAAGATAGCTAGACCCTTAACTCTTTTATTGGCCAAGAACACCACTTTTGATTTTGACTCAACTTGCATGGAAGCGTTCGAGTCATTGAAACACTCACTCCTTTCTGCGCCCATTCTTTCATCTCCCGACCGGACGCATCCTTTTGAAATTATGTGCGATGCATCTGATTTCGCCATTGGTGCTGTTCTTGGACAACACATTAATAAGATGCCGTACGTAATTTATTACGCTAGCCGAACATTAAATGAGGCCCAATTGAATTACACAACAACAGAAAAAGAATTTTTAGCCGTTGTTTTTGCACTTGAAAAATTCCGGCCATATTTAATCGGCTCTCCAGTGATTGTTTACACGGATCACTCCGCTCTTCGCCACCTTTTTGCGAAGAAGGATGCTAAATCATGGCTGATATGTTGGATCTTCTTGCTACAAGAGTTTTACCTTGTCATAAGGGACAAAAGAGGATGTGAAAATATAGTTGCCGACCACCTTTCACGACTTCCTTCTTCGCCCACACTTGACATTCCTATTAAAGATGTTTTTCCCGATGAGCAACTCTTAACCGTGTCATGCAAACCTTGGTTCGCTGATATAGTAAACTACTTGGCCACCGGACTGATACCTAAAGATTGGTTGAAACAGGACAAACTCTGATTCTTGTCCCAAGTAAAACATTTTTAATGGGATGAACCGTATCTCTTTAAATATTGTTCCGACCAAATCATTCGTCAGTGCGTCCCAGAAAACGAGTTTAAGAGTGTGCTGTTTTTTTGCCACGATCAAGCGTGTGGCGGGCACTTGGGCCCCAAGAAGACAGCAGAAAAAATCTTGCAGTGTGGTTTCTACTGGCCACGACTCTTTAAAGATGCATACGAATACTGCAAGACATTCTTTCGATGCCAACACTTGGGCCGGATATCGTGGAGAAATGAAATGCCGCTCCAACCAATTTTGGTTGTGGATATCTTTGATGTTTGGGGAATAGATTTCATGGGACCATTTCCCAACTCATTTGGGAATATGTATATTCTTTTGGCTGTTGACTATGTGTCAAAATGGGTCGAGGCTGTACCCATCCGAACGAATGATAACAAGGTTTTTGTTCGATTTCTTAAAGAAAACATCTTTTCTCGGTTTGGGCATCCTCGAGCGATTATAAGTGATAATGGATCTCACTTCTGTAACAGGACTTTCGAGTCCTTAATGCGCAAATACTCCATTACTCAGAAATTATCAACACCATATCACCCCCAAACTTGTGGGCAAGCCGAGATATCAAATCGGCAAATTAAACAAATTTTGGAGAAAACAGTTTCTAAAAACCGTAATGATTGGTCACACAAACTAATTGATGCACTATTGGCATTTCGTACTGCTTACAAGACTGATCTTGGTATTTCTCCATACAGCTTGTTAATGGGAAAGCTTGCCACCTCCCAGTTGAAATTGAGCACAAGGCATTTTGGGCGATTAAAGAGTTGAATTTATCGATGGGAGATGCGGGCAGCAATAGAAGGCTGCAGTTGAATGAATTAGATGAGCTGCGGGATGAGGCTTAAAAGAATGCGGTAATTGTTAAAAACCGAACGAAGGTGTTCGATGACAAACATCTTCTGTGAAAAACTCTCAAACCTGGCCAACATGTTTCGCTTTATGACACTCTGTTACACTTCCACCTCGGCAAGCTCAAATCTAGATGGAAAGGGTCATTTTTGGTACGCACCGTATATCCGCATGGTGCGGTAGATCTTGAAAACCTTGAGGACGGTACTTTATTTAAAGTAAACAGACATCGACTCAAACCGTTCCTCACTGCGGACCCGTCGGAGGAGTTCCTGTTTTTGCAGGAGCCGATTTATACCGACTGATCTTCTTCCATTTACCCCCAAATTTTCGATCATCTAGCCAAAACTTTGTTTCACACAAGTTTGGGGATATGTATCATTTGTAAATATATAAATACAAAATAACATAAAAAAAAATAAAAAGAAATTTTAGGTATTTTTTTAAATTTACAGATTTAATAAATAAATAAAATTCTTATTTCCAAATAAATCTTTATTTTTAGAGGTGTCTATTTGCAAAAGAGCCAACACTTTTCCATTATATAAAGACCCCGACCCTCTATTCTTAACCTTAAAAAACATATCCTCTCAGAAACCCTAGTGCCGCCGCCGAAGTTTTTCTGCATGATCCCGTCGCCGCGCCGCTGATCCGCCGCCTGAAGCACCCTCCGACCGCGCTTCCGCTGCGCTTCCTGTTCTTCACCCTCTGAAATTTTCAGAGGAGGTTCGTCTCTAAAAAACCCTTTCAGTTTTTAAATTTCTAGATCTGTAGATCAATCATGGCACACAGTATGCAACTTGAACGTAATTTTTCACAAGTATTTTCACACGAGTTGTACGGTAGTTATTTTGCGAACGAAATAGCGCGTAGTGGTTGGAACTATTTGATATACAATCACCCTCACGCGTATGCACTGCAGAATTAGTCACTCGTTTTTACGAGTGTATGGAAGATGGGTGCCTCACCCAATTCGGCTTTATAAAATTACAGTGGGGTGAGAGGGAAATTATCATCGATAGGGATATTTTACACGAGGTCACATTAATCCCCCGCATACCCGCTCATGACCAACCTCTACAATTTGAGTATTACATGCCCTTGATGGGCAATGATTGCTCAAGGGAGCCACGAAAGGGGATCCAAGCGAGAACCCTTTTCGCAAATGTCTTAACTGTGTGCCGATGGGCACAAAATAATATTTTCGGTAGCTCTCACAACACCACATTTTTTACATCCTCTTTGCATATTGTGCGTACCCTCATAACAAGAAACCCATGTTTCGATATGTGCACAGTTTTGCTAAACTCTATAGGTGCAGGAAAACGAGCCGCAAATTACCCTTGCCCCATGCTTGTTACACAACTCTGTCGATATTTCCTCCCCGTGGAGGAGTTTGAATTTTACATTCATGGAGGAAAACCTGTCAGGCCTCTTATTGAGGGTGTTTCTATGTCCTATTCACGATTGACAGATGTATGGTTGAGGACTGAACCGGCGGAGCACGTGTCCGCCCACACACCAAGCTCTAGCTCGACCGCGAGCGAAGGAGAAATTACCCTTCTAGAATATGCACATTTGATGCGGAGAGCTGTGAGGGGCATAGAGGAGTTGAGGGCGATATCGAGGGAGCACGACCGGCGGTTGACGGAGGTAGAGCAGGGGATTCGAACCCTACTGGGTAGGGCTAAGCGTTCCCGCTCACGCTCGAGAGCACAGCATGGAGCCGAGCAGTGAGGGCACGGCTTGTGATAAGTTTGGGGGAGTTGGTGGTTGTATATAGTTATCTTTTGCATTGCAAATTTTTAATTTTTATATATATTTTTTCTTTTTCTTTTGCATGTTTAAATTCTGCATTGCATCCTTATATAAAAATCATAAAAATTAAAACAATTGAAAATAAAAAAATATAAAAATATAAAAATCAAATAAAAATTGAAAAATTTGAAAGATTATAAAATTAAAACATTCAATTTTGGCCATAATTGACTTAAGTTCGACAAAAATGTTAACTAGTTAGGAACAACTAGATCTTAGACTTAGTAAATTAAAAACCCTAAAAATAACATTTCTAAAAATTTAACGGTAGAAAGTATATGTCTTTGTAGTTTATTTAGAAATAGGCAAATTTCGAGTTCACTTCTTGGGCTAAATTAAAACAAGGGAAAAGTATTGATATTTTTATTAAAGTATAAGTCTGAAAAATAATTCCTAAGCTTAAATCTAAAATCTGAAAATATATACCTTATAAATTGTACAAACACGAACCTTGAAACTTTGAATAGTAGAAGAGACCTTGAAATACTCTTGTCTAAAGTCCTTCGTATGAAGGAATATAAAATATAAGTGTGAATAAAGAGATAAAAAAAATGAACACTGGTTTTTGTAATTACATAAGGCTGCATAAATAGAAAAAAAATATTTAGCGAGGGTGATTTATCACCTAGTGCCTTAGACCAACTGGTTTGGGAGTCATTGCTAAAAGCCTTAGGTATTACAAGACTAGGAATTACGCCTTAATATGCAAACACATTTTGTAATCGGTCGTTAGAATCTCAAGAAATATTAACGGTCGCATGAAGAATGTGTATGAAAATTTCATCTACAAATTCAGCAATTGAAAAGTACCTTGGACGATGGACACGAGTATAATAGCTTGATTTGAATTTCCAAGTGTAGGGGTGATATATACACACACGTAGGGATATGTGATTGGAGTTTAGATAAGAGATGGGAATGAAAAATAGGACTTATATCTTTAGTAGAGATGATAAAAATTCCTAAGTTGAGATGGAACCCTAGAAGGAAAACATAAAAGATGCTAAAAACTAAGTAAATCTACAAAATATATATAATCTTAAGTTAAATGATAAGGAAGCGCGAAAAATACGGGTTGATAATTTCTGAGTTGAAGATTATAGAGTTCTTGTTAGAAAACCTAATTGGAGAATAAAACTCAATAGGCCAAATTGATAGGATTTTGTAGGTAGTATCCGCTGAAAACCCTCATGAGACAACACTCCTCCTACTAGGGACACCTAAAGGTATAATGGCTTGTTGCACGAGCTCAGTGCAATCGCGTTTCCCTGCGAAAGTGAGGCTAGGTCTTTTTCGAGAATAAAACTAGTTTTGCTTGAGGACGAGCAAAAGTTAAGTTTGGGGGTATTTGTTCATATCATAATTTTGCATTATTATATTCCCCATTCTTATTCATTTTACAAATAAACAGGTGCTTTTGATCCATGTCTGCTACATAGTTGCAGGTTACAGGTTCTCGGAACAAAACAGTGAAACTGATGAAAAGAAGATACAAAAGTGAGACTACGACCAACAAATGGAAGGATCTTGATCATACCTACAGTTTGAGGGACAAATGAAGATTAATGAAAAAGTTCACAAAGCATAAAGGCAGCGCAAGGTTCAAGACTTCGACAAGAAGCAAAGGGTAAAAAGTCCACAACATTATGCATTGTGGAAATCTGGAAGAAAACTAGAAGACAATTTGAGAAATAAAGAGAAGAAACAAGAAGCAAAATGCAACCAGAAGAAACTCAGAAAAATGCAGCCAACAAGCCCACAACATGGCCGCGGAACCGCGGCCAAACATGCCTTCTGGCGGCGGATCTGCGGGCATATGGAGTACGTGTCGGTGCAATTTTGTGACGGTGTAGCGGTGCGTTGACTAGGTTTCTTAGGGTTAATTTCGTAAATGCAGATATGTATCGAATGTTACCCTATGGTTTCTATGATCTATAAATAGAAGCGCTAAACCTCTTTTTGAGGTATGCCCTTTTATATCAAATAAATTTCAGAAATCCATTGTAATGTTTTGAAGAGAGAATCGAATAAAGTAAGTAGTTTTTATTCATTGCCCTAGTTCTTAAATTCCTTTCTGCCCTAATATAGATTTTATTATCTGCCCTATTTAATTAGTTTAGCACTTTTATTAATCTGCCGTAGTTTAGATAGCTAGCCTTTTAAAAACAAATCATAAAAAATGTCTTTTATCAATCCCCTAATGAGTGAGTAGTTCCTCACTTGTTAGGGTTGGGAATAGAAAGGTTTAAGAGATGAAAATCTCTCACCCCTTTCTTTCCCATCACATATTATTTATAGGACTCCATACATACATACACACACCGCTCACTACGGCACCCTACCCCACAAAGTAACGGTGATACCGTAGTTTAAAAGACCGGTTGTGTATGTTTTCCATGGAGGTTAGGGTAAGAATTAAGAAAGGACGGATAAGGACCTAGAGGAAGAAACATCGTTTCTTCCCGATCGTCCTAATCCCCTTTATTAATTATTACCATAACACATAAATAGATTTAAATTAGGGCATTGAAAGCGGTGAGAAATCTTAACTTTCCAAACTTAACCTAAACCTAACCCTAGCAAGGTTTTAATCCTATTTTAAATCAACTTTAGTTTTAGTGATAATCATTCCGACACCGTTTGGAATTAACTCGTTAGAACAAATTGAGAACACACAAAATCCCTGTGGACCGACCCGTACTCAACGGCTAGCTACCAATCGACGCCGTTCTTGATTGCGGTAATTAATTTTTTGATCACAAAACACAACGTACAAATCAAGAGGGCAGCCACTAAGAGCTGGGTTTTTTCTCTTGAGATTATTATGAGAGCTCTCACATTTTATCTCACACAATAAGCAAGCTCTTTTCTTTACTCGCTTTCTTCTTGAACTCACAGCTTCCATCAATAGCTTCTTCTTCAACCTCCACTCTATCTCTCTTATGTGTTAAGAATCTTAGAGTGTCATGAGACAAAGTAATCACACACTATCTCTACTTCACCTTGGACATGTCAGCCAGCAAACTTCATGTCCGAATTGCTTCGGTTTTAAGAGGGTGCCTGTATAAAGAATTCTCGATGTGGAGCCACTTCGACGAGCGAGATCGGAGAGCGAACTTCATAGGAGCAGCCGCGAGGAGCTTGGGAAGAGATTGAAGACCGAAGGACACGGATCGATCGGTATAATCTCGCCAAACTCTTTTACGGTTAGTAGTTTACGGTTAATGGAACGATCTGGGTTTTAGGTTTACGTTAGTGCCATTTTGAAAAAGTTTTATTCCGCATTTGGCCTCGAATTGACGGCCGGGGCCCTACCGTAGACTTACATGGTATCAGAGACAAACTATTAACCGTTTACTAGCTTGTTCTAACGTGTTTAGATTATCGATCGATCGAAATTTTCAAAACCGCAATTCCATTCTTGAAGTTTCTGTTGAATTTTTAAAGTGGTCGAAAAATCATTTTCAGTGTATCTGAAAATCGTGCAGGCTTTCTTAAGACTACAGAAGAAATTTGAGCAACTGAACCCACTAAAACGCCGCGGAACCGCCGCATAACCTATAGGTTAGCCGCGGTTCCGCTGCCGTTTTGGGGCCAATATGCGCATTCTTTCTTCCGGGGCTCTTAATTATTGAATTATGGTATCTGGAAAATTTTGTTTTTGGGCCCAGATTTGTTTGAGTAAGGGATTTGAACTTGGGGCCCACATCAGGAAGTTTTGTCGATCGAAATTTTAAATACGTTAGTTTACAGTACTTACATTACTATCTGCGACCGTGAATCTCATTTGATCGGTACAACTTGTCTAATCGCTCTAGTCCTTTTAGACGGGTTTGCGAACGTGACATTCACGTTGATGTTCTGTGTTGTGCTGTGATGTTGCGGATTGTCGTGGTGGATAGCTTGTTTGTAATGGTAGTGCAGTTTAGGTATATTTTTGCATTTGATATCGCGGGGTGAGCATCCGACATGTGGACTGCCGTCACTGACTGTTTTTATATTATTCTTTTGGGGCACGACCGGGTTGAGGTTGATGTACCCGCTGTACATATTTTCTTTTCTGTACTAGGATTACCCCGTGGTGGAATGCACGAATAGCTGGGTTCTAGAGGGCAACGGGCCCGCATCTCATGGCTTTACGACGGAGGGGGCTTCACTCTAGAATTGGCGGGCTATTCGCTGCACTCGTAGGGGGTACAGGTTGACCCAAGGAGGGGTGCTCAAGTTACCAGATTCCGTGAAGTGCTGGGTGGTCCATTCACTTTGCTGAAGAGGGCTGCTTTGCTTCTGATTTTGGAGGGTAACTTGCCGCACTCGTAGGGGTCTAGGTTTTCATTGCACAGGCTATCCACATGACCAGGGGAACTTCGGGTTTCAGTTGTGGCTCAAAGGAAACCCAGGGCTCCCAGATTATCTGTATTGTTCTGTGACGCTTATTACTTTTCTGTGATGTTGCATTTATCATGCCTGGAGCGATTATTATATATTGATATATATACTAGTATATGTTGTATATATTTTACACCCGCGCTAGTCCAGTCCCCGCTCTGTCGTTAATTAAGTAACCTAACGGGTGATGATGGGACCCAATGGCGAATGCAGATGGCATATACGTACATCATATTTTCGTTCTTTTCTGGTGTGATTAATTGATGGGACTGCGTTGATTTAGATCAACGCAAGGAAAACAAACCTATTCGATATTGTTGGAACAATTTTCAAAAAGCTGTTATTACAAGGACGTTCTCTTTTGTTTTGCACAGAGGTATTCGGTTATGAATATCCAGCACCATATTCGACGAGGCAAGGGCCGATATCCCTTCATCGGGAGTGACCCCTTAAGTAGAGGTTTGCGTCAGGGTAATAACTTCAGTATAGTCGACTAATTTTTCTTCGCATCATGGTATTCAGTTGGAATATCCTGCACCTCAGTCTACGGGGAAAGAGCCGAGATCCCTTCACAGGGAGTGACCTCTTTAGCAATGGTTTTCACCACTATATATTTGTAAAAAGCTATCCGGTTCCTTCAACGATATCAAGTTCATTACGTTAAAGGTTTTTCGCCAAAAACCATCCGTAGCCCTCCGTCATTTCAGACAGGTAGCACTTAGTATTCATGCTATGTATGTTGGCCTTCGTCAAGGCATAGTGTATGGTAGCTATTTGTTAATTCTCTGTTGCATAGATAGATGCGTTGGTTTGGGACAATCGTACTACTATTTTGGCCTTCGTCAAAGGTACGTATAGGTGGGTTCAAATTAACCTCGACAATGACAGGTAGAACTTGACATGTGACTTATGATATGTTGGCCTTCGTCAAGGTCATAAGAGCATGGGGTAAAAATCACATCGGGAGTTTCAAACATACAGGAAACTTGCCAGATATGCGCATACCTTCTGGAGTGTGATAACGTGAGTGGATTCTATTAGGTTATCATGCGATGATTGTTTGATCCCGATACCCACTGATGAGTTGGTTTACTCCTCGGGTGATTTTAGATGATCCAGACTATTTCTTCTTTCAGGTTTGGAGGAGAATTTGAGGATACAGTGGGAGACATCCTGATTAGATAAAGTGATTAACCATTCTGATCTAGGTTAGAGTGCACACAGAGTGTTTCTTTTCTCTCTCTCTTTGGCAGCGACCATGTCCCGACCCAAGACTATAACTCAGTGACCATATTAACCGAACTTTTTTAAAACACTGGCTTTTGGATTGTCTGAGTTGCATACATCATTGCCACTCCTTATTTTACCCTTTGCATTTCTCCAGAACACCCCGTATCACTACGAACATCCACTTCCATTGGATAAATCCATTGTATAGTTACATACGAACTCGAAGGAACTTGTTCCAGATTCGAGGATGGATTCTGGTTCTGGAGAGATTGAATAGGGATTATTTGGTTGTCTTTTCCCTTTACCTTCTCTCAAGTTGTGAGGGATCCTAGAATTAGGAGACAGTACACCTATTACGCTTATTGGATAGTCTTTTTCCAAACCATAGGCAGGTGCCAAAAGGTAAGGAATGAAGGAAACCAATTAGCCTGAGTATGGTGTACAGAATGTAATGAGAAAAGACAAATAAAGAGATTAGAAAGAGGGAAAACTAAATTGCAACTGCTATCATTCACGACCAAGCCAAGTATTTCATCTCCACTCCTATTTCACCTTTGTATTTCTCCAGAACACCCCGTATCACTACGAACATCCACTTCTATTGGATAAATCCATGCTATGGTTATATGCGAACACGAAGGAACTTGTTCCAGTTCGAGGATGGATTCTGGTTCAGGAGAAATAGGAATAAGGTTTATTCAGTTGTCTTTTATCTTTACCTTCTCTCAGGTTGCGAAGGCTCCTAGGATTAGGAGAGTACACCTATTACGCTTATTGGATAATCTTTTTCGAAAACATAGGCTGGTGCCGAATGGTTGGGAAGGAAGAAAATCAATTAGCCTAAATGTGGTGTACAGAAGGTAATGAGTAAAGAAAAATAAAGGGATTTGGAGAGATAGCAATGAAATATACGATTACAGTCATGAATCATATTGTAGGGTTACTAGGCATTGTCACAAGGGTCTATAAGGCATCAACCATGCCCGATTTAAAATTTAGACGTGCCGAACAACCTAAAGCGAGGATCTTTGCTAGATAATTAGGGTTAAACATTGCATGTAAACAACTCTACTTCTAAGAGTTTGGGATTATAACCTTTGTAGTCCGTTCCGTCACTTCTAAAGCTCCGTGTTGAGGTCCCTTCGCTGCGATCATCGAATACCCGGACTCAAGAGAGGCTCCATGAAGAGAAAGATGCAAGCTTGCTCCCGATCTTCAATAACAAAGATGATCTAACTTGAAGAAACTCAAACCCAAGCTCTTGCTTTGCTAATCAAGTATTAGCAAAGCAAACACCCTAATCTAAGCGGCTAGAATAGATGAGGTTGATGAAGTAGGAATTTATCTTTCATTTGTTTTCGATTTCTCACTCATTTTCATCATATGTCAAAAAGCTAGAAAGCTTTGTCAAGCAAGAAGAAAGAAGAAGAAGAAGCAAATCCTTTTGTGAGGAATAATGAATCAAGTGTGAGGTTAGAAATGCAACCATGGGTTATGTATGAAGACTTAACCCATGTAGAGAATCAACTATGGTTAAAGGGTTGGGTTGGGTTAAAGAAATATCTATGCAAAATATCAAGGTCAAAGTCAAAGCTTCAAGAAGCTTCTTGAAAGCTTCATGAAAGCTTGACCCTAATCCAAACCCTAACCATATTTAAACTCCAAAAATCATGTTGCATGTATAACCATAACATGTTACAATATTATATATCACATATACAATATTTATTGTAACAAAATAAAATAATACAATTAACATATATCACATATATATCAATGTATTATCCGAGTGAGAAAAAGAATCTTTAAGTGAGCTAATATTAGTTAATGTAATATAATATATCAAATATATAATTATACATTAAATTATCGAATCAACACTTGATCCGATAATCCGGCTATTTCGCAAATAACCGACTAATATAATCTTTACCAGTTCATAGAATCAACACTTGATCCGATGATCCGTCTATATCGCATATACCCGGCCGATAACTCATATCGCGAGAATCTAATACGGTATCACATACACGTATTGTCCTCGGTCCCGCACATATCATATATGTGCTCCTACTCCATTTTGCCTGAGCCAGGAAACCTCTGTGTAGGACTCTAAAGAATCGTCAATACGCCGGCAGTAGCTGATGATCATATCAAACACCCACAAGCTACAAGCGGTCAGCTAAACGTAACAGCTACCCAGGTATTGAGCAATCAGAAGATCAACAAGCAGGCCTGTACATTCTCCCGTGAATCCAACAAGTAACACTCCGGTTCAGTTCGGTCTCTTCGTCTGATATGTCGCATATCCCGCCTAAGGTTGGTAAACGTCAGACCCAGTAGCTTGATAAGTCGTGTCGATATGAGGTCTATAACAGTTCGAGAAACTACTGATAACACTTACCAGTAAATCTCAGCAACCCTTGCCAGGGATTTCCTGTTATAGCCAATCGAACACAGCGCAACATCAACTCCCTATACCGGGAGAGACGAAACCCCTCCTATCGCTCATTGCCTCCATGTGATTCGGGACTGTACCCAAAAGCGACCTTTTTGCACGCCCTCTTGGACGTAGTATGATGGAAATCAAAGCACAGTGGGAATCATACAAGACTCTATGACGATCTCGGGTCTACAGACTAACCTGTACCAGTATCACCAGAGAACTGCCATCTGACGTGAGGTATAATACCATCTGGGAGTTCCCGGCGAGTCCGTCCAGTGTACCCAGTCTCCACTGAGCACCCTTATACCTTCTCTGATGTCAAACACCAATGGATATGGGATCATCCATCGCCCATCATATGGGTCAAGAAGCGCATACGCTAGTCTACTCTGGAGTATCGATGCCCTGTCTCGGTACTCCCACGACTAGGAACATTTAAAGGATGTACTTAGCGACTACCCTATCCCCACTAGTATGATCTGCATCATAGTCCTGGTAGTCAAGTACTCACCCTAAGGGCTTTATCAACATGTGACATAGAGACAATCAGAATACATGTTAAGATAAAGGGCAACCAGATAGCATACTATCATGTCGAGCAAGAAAGTCCTCCCTATATATGTCCAAGCATCCACTATAATATACAACGTATGTACAGTAATGGCCTCTAGGGCATACATATAACTAACAATCTCCCACTTGCACTAGGGCCATCTGTTTTAGTATCTCATACCAAACAATAAGCTGTGGTTGAAGTATCTCAGACTCAACCATCCCATAAAAGTCTCTACTGGAAAATAGGCTTTTGTGAGTGGATCCGCGCTGTTGTCCTCTGAGTCTACTCTCCTAACCTCGATCTACCTGGAGATCAAACATACGGCCACAGATCTGCGGCATAAAGGCATGTTTGGCCGCGGTTCCACGGCCGTATTGTGGGATCTCTGGATCGATTCTTCAGGGTTGCTTCATGCTGCTTTTAACTTCTGTTTTCTTCACTTGGTTCCTCAGAATCTCTTCTACTTTTTTCCAGATTTCCAACAGTGCAGAAAAATGTGGACTTTTGCCGTGAGCTTCGTGTTGAAGTTTTTGAATCTTGTGCTGCACTTGTGCTTTGTGCATTTGAACTGTCTACTAATTTTCATTTGTTCCTTGAACTGGTAAGCGGCATCATACGGATTCATCTATTGTTGGTCGTAGTCTCACATTTGTAGCAAATTTTCATTTATTTCACTGTAATGTTCTGAGAACCTGTAACCAGCAACTATTTAGCAGACATGGATCAAAAGCACCTATTTATATATAATATGATTAAGAATGGGCGATATAATAATGCAAAATTCTGAAATGAACAAATACCCCCAAACTTATCTTTTGCTTGTCCCGACCAAAGCCAATTTTATTCTATTAAAATTTCTAATCTCACTTTCGCGGGGAACGCGATTGCACTGATCTCGTGCAATAAGTCGTTAAAATTCTAGGTGTCCCTAGTAGGAGGAGTGTTGTCTCTTGAGGGTTTTCAGCGGATACTACTCACAAAATCCGATCAATTTGGCATGTTGACTTTCATCCTTCAATTCGGTATTCTAGAAAGAAATTCTATTATCTTCAACTTAGAAATCATAAACACGTATTTTTCACACTCACTTATCATTTAACTTAAGATCGTATATGTTTTGCAAATTTATTAAGTTTTCAGCAGCTTTTGAATTTTCCTTCTAATGTGCAGTCTCAACTCAGGAATTTTTTTCATCTTTACTGAAGGCATAAGCCTTATCTTTCATTCCTATCTCTCATCCAAACCCCAATCATATATCCCTACATGTATGTAATTTTTCACCCCTACACTTAGAAATTCAATTCAAGCTATCATACTCTTGTCCATCGTCCAAAGTACTTTTAGTTGGTGAATTTTAGATGAAATTGCTCACACATTCTTCATGCGACCATTAATACTTCTTGAGGTACTAAACGACCGATTACAAAATGTTCTTGCGCATTTAAGCGTAATTTCTCGTCTTGTAATACTTAAGGCTTAGCAGTAACTCCCAAACCAGTTGGTCTAAACCATTAGGTGATAAAGCACTCTCGCTATATTTTTTTTATTTATGCTACCTTAAGTAATTATAAAACCAGTGTTAATTTTTTTTATTTCTTTATTCACCACTTATACTTTTATTTTATTTTTCCTCATACTAAGGATTTTAGACAAGAGCATTTTAAGGTATCCTCTACTATCCCAAGTTTCAAAGTGCGTGTACGTGCAAGTTGTATGGTATATATTTTCAGGATTTAGACTTAAGGTTCAGAATTATTTTTCAGACTTACATTTCAAATAAAAATGCAATACTCTTCCCTTATTTTGACTTAGCCCAAGAACTGAACTCAAAATTTGCCTATTTCTAAATAAACTGCAATGATATATATTTTCTATAGTTAAACTTTAAGAAGGGTTATTTTTAGGTTTTTCTAATTTATTAAGTTTAGGATTTAGTTTTTCCTAACTAGTCAACCGCCTTATTGAACTTAAGTCAAGTATGGCCAAAATTGAATTTTTTTTAAATTTTTATAATTTTTTAAAATTTTCAATTTTTTATTGATTTTATTTTTTAAATTTTTTTTATTTTATTTACAAATTTTTTTAGATTTTATATTTTTTTATAAAGATGCAATGCGGAATTAAATATGCAAAGAAAGAAAAAACAAATATATACAAAAAATTAAAATATGCAAATGCAATGCAAAGATAACTATTTACAGTCCACCTCCACCCCTAAACCTATCAAAAGCAGTGTCCTCACTGCTCATAGCCTCGCCATCCCCTCGATCTTGAGCGGGGTCGTTCCTCTCTTGCTAGCAGGGTGGTCATGCCCTGCTCCAAACTCGTCACTCGCTGACCAAGGTTGGTCACCATCCCTATTAATCTTTCTACCCCCTATTTATTCTTCGCATCAAGCATGCTTGCGCAGCAGGGGTAAGCTCTTCATCGCTCGCGGTCGAGATGGAGCTGGGTGTCTTGGCGGGCACGTCCTCGGCCGGCTCGGTGCACGACCATACATCATGTAAGCTTGTATAGGACGTGGATATGCCCCCAAGAAGAGGTCTAATGGGGATCCCTCCATGCATATAAAATTCGAATTCCTCAACAGGGAGGAAATGGCGACACAGTTGTGTCACCAACATAGCGCATGGATAGTTGGTAGCCCTCTTGCCCGCACCAATTGAGTGAAGTAATACCGTGCACATATCATAGCTGGGGTTTCTAGTCATCAAAGTGTGCACGATATGAAGGGATGGTGTGAAAAATGTAGTGCTGTACGAACTACCAAAAATATTATTTTGTGCCCAATGGCACAATGTCAATACGTTCGCAAAAAGGGTTCTAGCCTGGATGCCTTTTCGTGGCTCCCTTGAACAATCATTACCCATCAAGGGTAGGTAGTCCACGAATTGGAGGGGTTAGTCATGAATAGATAGTCTAGGTATTAAGGTGACTTCATGGATGAAGTCTCTATCGATTATTATTTCCCTATCCCCCCAAATTAACCTAATGTAAACGTGTTGTGAGAGGCAACCATCCTCCATGCACTCGTAAAATCAGGTGACAAGATCTAGAAGCGCGAAGGAATTTGGATGGTTGAAAAGTAAAAAGTTCCACCCACGCCTTCGGACCTCGTCACCTAAATAGCTACCATAGACCGTGTGGGCAAATATTTGTGAAAAGTCTTTTTCAAATTGCAACGTGGGTGGCATCACAGAGAGCTAATTGAAATTTTTTAATTTTATCAGAGAGGGAAAGGAAAAGCAAACCTCTTCTGAAGAATTTAGAGGGAGAAGCGTCAATAGAGCGGCGGTTGCGTGGCCGAAGGTGGGATCTGGCGGCGGAAGTGCGGCGGCGTGGGGAGATCTCGCTGCAGAAAGTTGGGCGGCGGCTAGGGTTTGAGGAAATGAGAAATTAGGGTTATGAAAATCCAGAGGAGGGGTCGGTCTGTATTTATAGGGGGTGTTTTTGGTTATTTGCAAAAAGGTCCTCTTAAAAAGAGGAATTTATTTGTAAATTTTATTTTATTTTTTATTTATTAAAACTGAAATTTTACAAAAATACACCCAAAACATGAAAAAAAATTATTAATTTTTATATTTTTTTCATTTTTTCATTTTTTTTTATATAATTATAAGTGTGACATACCCCAAACTTATTTGAAACAGTGTTTTCACTATTTATGGCTGGATAACCGAAATTTGGGGGTAGATAGAGGAAGATCAGTCAATGTAATTCGGCTCCTGCAACAGCAGGAGCTCCTCCGAAGGGTCCAGGTGAGGAACAGTTTTAATCTATGTCCGTTCACTTTAAATAGTGAACCGTCCTCCGGATTCTCTAAGTCGACCGCACCGTGCGGATATACGGTACATACAAAAAATGGCCCTTTCCATCGAGATCGGAGCTTGCCGGGATGGAAATGTAGCCGGGTGTCGTAAAGTAAAACCTGTTGACCAGGTTCGAATGATTTGCGCATAAGGTGTTTATCGTGAAACACCTTCGTTCGGTTTTTTATGACAACCGTGTTCTCATAAGCTTCATCCTGAAGCTCGCTTAATTCATTTAACTGCAGCTTTCTATGGCAGCCCGCATCTCCAAGAGATAGATTCAACTCTTTTATCACCCAAAATGCGTGATGCTCAATTTCAACTGGAAGGTGGCAAGCCTTTCCATAAACAAGCCTATAAGGAGACATGCCAAGATCGGTCTTATAGGCAGTTCAAAATGCCCAAAGGGCATCAGTAAGTTTTAGAGACCAATCTTTACAGATTTTGCAAATCGTTTTGTCCAATATCTGTTTAATTTGCTGATTTGAAATCTCGGCTTGCCCACATATTTGGGGATGATAGGGCGTTGATAGCTTGTGATTAATGGAATATTTCCGCATTAAGGACTCGAAAGTCCTATTACAGAAATGAGTTCCATTATCGCTGATGATTGCACGGGGGTGCCCAAACCGAGAGAAAATGTTTTCTTCGTGGAATCTAACGACAACCTTGTTGTCATTAGTCCGGCTGGGCACAGCCTCGACCCACTTAGAAACATAATCAACAGCAAGGAGAATATACAAGTTCTCAAAAGAATTGGGAAACGGTCCCATAAAATCAATCCCCCAAACATCAAAAATTTCTACAACCAATATTGGTTGGAGCAGCATTTCGTTTTTACTAGATATCCGGCCTAAGTGTTGGCACCGGGAGCATGTCTTGCAGTAATCATATGAGTCTTTAAAAAGTTGTGGCCAGTAGAAGCCACAATGCAAGATCTTTTCTGCTGTCTTTTTAGGGAAAAATGTCGTCACACGCTTGATCTTGGAAAAATGATAGAACGCTCTTAAACACATTGTCGGGGACACACCGACGAATGTTTTGGTCGGGACAGTATTTGAATAGATATGGTTCATCCCAGTAAAAATGTTTTACCTTGGATAGGAATCGGAGTCTGCCCTGATTCGACTGTTCATTTAGTATAAGTCCGGTAGCCAAATAATTCACAATATCTGCGAACCTAGGTTCGCATGATACAGTTAAGAGCCGCTCATCTGGAAAAACGACTTTTATAGGAAATTGAAGTGTCGGCGAAGAAGGGAGGCGTAAAAGATGGTCGGCGACTACGTTTTCGCATCCTCTTTTGGCTTTGATGACAAGGTCAAACTCTTGTATTAAGAGGATCCAACGTATCAGCCGAGATTTAGCGTCCTTCTTCGTAAAAAGATGGTGAAGAGCTGAATGTTCAGTGTATACGATGACTGGAGAGCCGATTAAATAGGGCCTGAACTTGTCCAATGCAAACACAACAGCTAAGAAGTCCTTCTCGGTTGTTGTGTAATTTAATTAGGCCCCGTTCAAGGTTCGGCTAGCATAATAGATCACATGCGGCATCTTATTGATGTGCTGTTCAAAGACAGCACCAATAGCAAAATCAGATGCATTGCACATAATCTCAAATGGATGCGTCCAGTCGGGAGACGAAAGAATTGGAGCAGAAGTAAGTGAGTTTTTCAATGACTCGAATGCCTTCATATAGCTCGAGTCGAAATCAAATGTGGTTTCCTTGGCCAACAAAAGAGTCAAGGGTCTAGCAATCTTGCTAAAATCCTTGATGAACCGTCTATAGAAACCGGCATGGCCAAGGAAGGCTCTGTAGGGTTCCTAGGCACACTAATGAGGTCTCACAACAGATCAAACATGCCCAATTCAAATTTTTTCATGTACCTACAAACCCTAATACGGATCGTTAACTAGAGGATCAGGCGACGTAAGAAAGTAAACAATTTTATTGCTAAAGGGAAAATGACTACAACCTTTGTAGATCCGGTCCTCCACCTCCACAGCTCCGTGTTGACGACCCTCCGCTGCAATCATCGGATCCCGGACTCTGGCTATGGCTTCGTCGGAGAAATGATCGGGCTAGGTCATCGACTTCGATGCCGAAGATGATTTACGTCGAGGCAACTCAAGATCAAGCTCCAACTTCACCAAGTCATGAAACTTGTGAAGAAAACACCCTATACTACTTGGCAAGTGGTAGAGGATGAAGAAATAGGAAGTGGGTTCACTTTAGAATTGGATTTCTCACTCTTTATCTCAAGTCACCATTGAAGCAAGCAAGCTTCTTTCTTCTTGAAGAAGAAGAAGAAGAGGAAAAAGAATATGATAAGAATAATAAAAAAATAGAAAATAAAGTGATTCTTTTCATATTTTCAACAATGGTTTAGTGTAGAGAATAAACTAGGGTTAGGTGAATGGTTAGGGTTAAGGCGAAAGATAAAAAGGTAGACTTATTCAAAACTTCATGAAGCTTCAACAACAAAACAAACTAAGCCACCATTTCATTTTTGCCCAAAAATGAATTAATGAATAAATAAATAAATGAATAAGTAAATAAACAAAACCCTAACCATTCACTTAAACATGGTTTAAAGTAAACATACACACAAACTTGCATGTATCATCAAACATGATACAATCAAGTGCACAAAAATATATCACATATACAATGTGCACATCAAGTGAGAAAATCCATTTTAAGTGAACAAATACTAGTTAATGTAAAGTAATATATCAAATATATAATTATGCATTAAATCATTAAATCAATACTTGATTTAACGATCCGGCCATATCGCATATAACCGACTAATATCCAATGTATCGGCTTATCGAATCAATCCTTGATTCGATAACTAGGTTATATCGCATACAACCAATCGATGCATTCATCGCGAGAATAGAATACGGTATCACATACACGCATTATTCTCGGTCCAGCACATATCTCATATGCGCTCCTATCTCGTTTCGCTTGAGCCAGGAAACCTCTGTGTAGGACTCTAAAGACTCGTCAATACGCCGGCAGCAGGTGATGATCATATCAAACACCCACAAGCCGCAAGCGGTCTGCTAAACGTAACGGCCACCCGAGTATTAAGCGATCAGAAGATCGACGAGCAAGCCCGCTCACACTCCTGTGAATCCAACCAGTAACACTTACCGTACAGTCCGGTCTTTTCGTCTGATATGTCGCATATCTCGCATAGGGGTGGTAAACGTCAGACCCCAATAGCTTGATAAGTCATGCCGACGTAAGGTCTATAACAATCGTGAAACTACTGAAAACTCTTACCAGTATATCCTTGCAATCCTGGCCAGGGATTTCCTGTTTTGGCCAGTCGAGCATAGCACAACATCAACCCCCAATACCGGGAGAGACGGATCCCCTCCTATCGCTCATTGCCTCCATGTGAATCGGGTCTGTACCCAAAAACCACCTGTTTGCACGACTCAGTAGAGCCGTGGTAGGGTGGAAATCAAAGCACAGTGGGAGACACACAAGACTCTATGACGATCTCGGGTCAACAGACTAAGTTGTACCAGTGTCACCAGAGAACTGCCATCTGACGTGAGGTATAATACCATCTGGGAGTTCTCGGCGAGTCCGTTCAGTGTACCCAGTCTCCACTGAGCACCCGCGTACCATCTCTGATGTCAAACACCAATGGATATGGGATCATCCATCGCCAATCACATGGGTCGAGAAGATATACGCTAGTCTACTCTGAAATATCGATGCCCCGTCTCGATATTCCCACGACTAGGAACATTGAAGGATGTACTCATGGACTACCCAGGCCCCACTATTATGATCTACATCATAGTCCTGGAAGTCGAGTACACATCCTAAGGGCTTTATCAACATGTAACAGAGAGACAGAAAGTATACATGTTAAGATAAAGAGCAACCAGATAGCGTACTATCATGTCGAGCAAGAAAGTCCTACCTATATATGTCCCAGCATCCATTACAATATACATCCAATGCACAGTAATGGCCTCTAGGGCATACATATAATTAACAATCTCCCACTTGCACTAGGGCCATCTATAGCAGTAGTTGCAGTATCACATACTCAACCATCCCATATAAGTCTTTCTCAAGGAAAAAGCCTTTGTGAGTGGATCCGCCGTATTGTCCTCTGAGTCTACTCTCCTAACCTCGATCACCCTGGAGAACATCTATCTCCATGATCAGGTGATGCTGCCTCAGAATATGTCTGGGTAACTGATGGGACCAGGGTTCCTGGGCCGATGCCACACTTCCATTGTCATACAATGGTAGGAACCGAGTTCATCTCATGAACTAATATACACCTAGACAGCCTCTTTGGTAGTATCTTAAGTAGCGATGTATCCAGCCTTAATCGTCTAGTATGCCACGGTATCTAGCTTGGAACTCTTCCAACATACCGTCCCTTTACTGAGGGTAAAGACAATGCCTGTGACTGACATTCAGTCGTCTTTATCACCCTGGAACCTTACCAGTGATTCTCCCCAGGATCGATTGATACCATCTCACTACATCTAGTGAGAATCCTAGCATCCAATTACATCTATCTCATAGATGAAAACTCAGGATTTAGGAGGTATCACTTTGATCCTATTGGAGAATCCTTGTGATAAGCGGAGATTGACCGAGCATAGCATAAGAAACTTTTTTCCTATTAAGAGTATGTTGTCCACGTACAATACGAGGATGAACACCTTACTCTCTACTACCGTTTTGTATATACAAGGTTCATCTACCATTTTGATGAAGTCAAACTTTTTGACTACCACATCAAAACAGACGTTCCAACTACGCGATACCTGCTTTATTCTGTAAAGCAACTTGCACACGTTTCTGCCGCTCCCACTGTCTACGAGGCCCTCTGGCTGTGTACTTATAGACGTTCTCTTCTAAATTAGTATTTAGAAAAGCAGTCATGACACCCAACCACCAGATATCGTAGTCATGGTATGTAGCAACGGCAAGTAGGACCTGGATGGACTTAAGCATAGTCCCTGGAAAAGGTTTCATCATTATCCATACCTGGTCGATGACGAAAACCTTTAACAAGTCTAGCTTTGAAAGTCTCAACTTTTCCATCTACACCAAGTAATCTTCTTAAGATATACTTGCTCCTGATGGGGATTTAACCCTTTAGATATAGCAACCAAAGTCCATACTTTGTTGGTGTATAAGGATTCCATCTCAGATCGCTAAGCATCCAGCCATTCTTACAGAGTCCCTACTCTCGATGGCCTGTTCGAAACTAGTTGGGTCATCATTTCATGATGCAATCCTCGCTCCTACTGTCATCGAGAAACCGAAGTATCTCTCAGGCGGATGAGGAACCCTACCAGATCGGCGGAGTGGCTGAGGTTCGTCGGGTACTATTGAATCTTTTGGTTCTGTCAAATCATCAGCTGCAATTTTTTATAGCTGGAACCTTTCCAGTTCTACTTAACAGACCTTGCCTCGAGCTTGTCCGGATTTTGCTTTTAGACATAGTCCGGACAATCCCAAATCTTAACCAACTTAAGACATGGGCTCTTCCCTTTCCATATCACATATGAAGTGGTAGGCAACCGATTTGATCTGAATCCAATTCAACAGATATGCAGCTTCTCAAGTGCATAACTCCCAAAAGGAAATAAGTAACTCAGTAGTACTCATCATAGAGCACACCTTATCATATAGGGTGCGATTGCTCCGCCCCGATATACCATCGTGCTATGGTGTATTCGGAGGAGTAATGCCGAGAGAGAATCTCATTCTCCTTTAGAATAGTCCAGGATTTCCGTGCTTAAGTATTCTCCTCCCTGATCACATCAAAGAACATAATACTTATACCCGTATTTTGGTTCTCTACTTCTAACTTATATTCTGTGAATATCTCAAAAGCTTCGGACTTATGTTTCAACAGGAACATATGGCTGAATCTTGAGAGATCATCAGAGAACATAATGAAGTATAAAGAACCGGTCCTGGCATGTGTAGACAGGAGACATTACATACATCATCATGTATCAGTCCCAAGAGTTCACTAACTCTTTCTCTGTTTCCAATAAACAGAGCTATGGTCATTTTATCTTTGTGACATGACTGGCAAGTTTCACAAGATGTAAATTCAAACTGATTTAAATATGCATCTAAAATGTAACTTAAGCTAGTCGGGTGACATTGATATGACCTAGTCTACAATACCTCAAGAAGGAATCGTTCATATCTGAACTCTTCCACTTGTGTGTATTATGTATACTAGGAACTGTAGTTTGATTTAGAACGTCAATGCTTTTAGATAACGTGCCTGAACCGATCAACTTTTGATATAGGAAATGTTCAAAACATTATCCAACAATACAAAATTTTATCATTTCTTTAGTAATAAAGAGACTGATATGATTTTGCATATCAGGTTCGGTATCTAATAACATTCGTTCAGAATCAATGTATTTGGAATACAGGGTGACAGTGACCAACAAACTTGGCTGCAACACTTGCACCGTTTTCTGCCTCATGAAACTTATCACCCTTTCTCAGTTCTCTACTTTTCTGTAGCCCTATGTAACAGATTACATATCTGGGATCCTTATCCGGTATCAAATACCGAGGATGCAGAGGATACCGAGAAACAGTTCTGTATAATGAACATACCCGAAGGAGATGCATCATATGCACTTTCTTCGTTTGGGCGGCATAGGAATTCTGGTATTCCCCCATTTCCTGCTCTATCTTATAACAATTATAAGTTGGAGCGGGACCAACGTTCCCCAGCTCAGTATAACAAGCGGGTTCGGTGAATACATCCATATTATTATCTTGATTAAGGCGTGATATGGTCGCTACCTGGAGAGAGAGAGAAGAAAACACTCTGCGTGCGCTCTTGCAAGATCAGATTGGTTATATATTTTACCTAATCAGGATGGCTCCCACTATTTTTATCAAATATTTCTTCAAACCCTAAAAGGAAAGACTAGCCGGGATTAATTACACTCTACAAGTTCGCCAATCTTTCAGCCAGGCCAGTGTCGGTACTTTGAGGGAGGTTCTGTAACCCTTCGAAAATCGTTTAGGCAGTTTTTCGGTAATCGGCTAATTTTTCGGCTTTTTCCGTAAAAGGTCAAAATAGGTATTTTTCATTGTAGATCTAATTATACAAAATTTAGATAAGATATTACTATAAATTTGTCACTAAAATGTCACTTATAATTTTCTAGTTAAATAAAAAAAATTCGTAATTAATTTTTTTTTTATATTATTTTAAGCCTTTTTAAATACATTAAATTAGTGATAAATACAAATTTAATTAGGTAAATTTCATAATTAGGAATCTTTATAAGCTAAAATATGGTGTTAATAAACTTGTATCATGACTTGCAAGATTTTGGTTTTATGGTTGGAAATTTAGTAAAAAAAATGAACAAAAAAGGGGTTTTTTTGAAAAAATTGTTATGTTAAGCATTAAATACAATTGAGAGTGACTTTTTCTTGGAACCTTCTACATTTTTCCCTCACTCTCCCTCACCCTCTAGCTCAGGCCGAGCCCTCCCTCCTTCAGCCCAATTTTTTTCTTCATTTTTCTTGCTTCTAAAATCATGAAAAAAATCAACAAAATACATTATTTTCTTCTCCAATTCAAAGTAAAATCCTAATCCACTTTCTCTTCAACCCAAATTAGTTCAAAAACTTGATGAAAGGAGGCTTCTTGGTGACTTGATCAAGCTAGGGTTCAAGCTTGTGAGGTGAAGATTCTAATCTTTTGTTAACTTGTAGTTTAAATATGCTAGAATTGAAATTTGAAGTATTAGTTTAGTAGTAAATGTTTGTTTAGGAAAATCAAGAGAAGGATTTGATTTTAAATTAGGGTTTGTAGAATGGTGGTTGGATTTAAGTTAGGGTTTGGTTATCTAATTGATTGGAGTGGTTAATTGCGTAAGGTTATGCTCGCTAAATCGACAAAATGGCAATGTTTGTATCGAATCGGTAAGCAAATTGCTTACTAGATTTTTACAAAAATTAGAATGCGATCAAATTGTGTTATGTTAGCGATATAATTAGCTTCGTATAGGACTATTAGAGTGCGCGAACGTGGGGTTTCGTCTAGTCGGGTTTTAGTTTTGTCGACTTCCCCGAAATGACGATTCTAGTTAACGATTAGCGATTTTCGTGCGTTTTCCCGCGCACCGAGTGTATGTTATGTTTAATTCGAGAGCGTCGATAATTGTATATTGTGACTTGCATCGTTTTAGGTTTTGTAATCTTATGCTTGGTGTTGTGCAAATATAGGATCGGTCGGGGAAACATCGGACACGGCGCGTAAAGGCAAGGCGGTGGTCGGATCGGGTTAGCGGGGATTTCAGGTGAGTAGATGTATTCATCTATGGGGGAATCGTCTGAATGGCGTGAGGCGCCCCCCTAGTTAGGATTACCCTACTTTTGCAAGATTCATATTGTTAGCTAGCTGATCCATTCATGTACACTGCATACCCTTATAGCGAACAGTATATTAGATTGCATGGACATTCATCTATACTTATGCGATATCACATTGTAGGACACGAACACCATTACCATTGGCATCTGTTGCACGCGCACCATTCATGTGACACACACGCCTTTGGTAATTGCTATGCCACGTGCTCTATAGAACCTGTTTATCATAATATCGCCACTTGCATTCATACTTGATATATGAAATTGCATAGCATACGTATACCTCGCATCATCATCATATTTATATAGATTCTAGCAAAATTCACATCGTATGCATTGATATCATAGACATTTATCATATATAACATGTGGACATTATGATTTTCTTGTGGATTTCAGTATTGCTGCGATTTCTGGATTTTTGGGGGAAACCGCAAGAATTTAACAAAACCTTATATTTATCATTTTCAAAACAATGTTGCGGTTTTCTCGTGATATATGTGTCGTCCACCATGAGTTTTCATGTTTTCTGTTGGATTTCGAGACCCGATTCGAGGAGTGGATGAACCGTTTCGGGTACATGATGGGCCCGGTATGGTACCCCGGGGCAAGAAGATCGAGTTGTAGACGATGAGCCTGGCAGGGGAAGACTACCTACCGGTGATGTCTGGCGCGGCGGATATCCGGAGGATACCGACCGTTGTTGTGAGATTTATGATATGGGCCGATCCGGACTGACGGAGCCCGATATTGAGACAGATATGATTCCTATTTGGTGTCGATGCTTGACACGGGTTTTCAGATGATTTCTTGATGGTACTTAGCTATTATACAGATATTCATTTTTTTAAAGTTAAGAATTCAATACCCTTAGCATTTAAAACACTTAAAGACTTAATAATGACATTGCATACATGTGCATGCATACTAGAGATATTATATCACATATGGACATGCATGTTGTGGTGCATTGCGTGCATTCTTACTATTGCCTTATTAGATGCTATATTTACTCACGAGCTGGCAACTCACCCCCGTTGTGCCACAGTGTCTTGCAGGTCGGACTCATCAGTCTTGTAGCGGCGGCTATCTTATCATAGGCTCCTTTTGCTCAGACTCGCGACATCGCCCGTAGGTGGGTTGCGAGCACACTTTATTTCTTTTTGCTTTATCATTGTATCTAGTATTCTCCATCTACCACTTTATATTGTATATGCGACCTAGTGATGAGACTGAGAGATTGTATATTTGTGGTTTCTTTTGGGTCGAGCTCACTTGAGCCGGCGTTGTGTTTCTGATATTTTGCGTTTCTTTCATGCTCTTTTCTTGATATTGCTATTATATTGCATATGGTTGTGATCCGCCTTGGGCGAAGAGTTAGCTCCCGCTTGGGGATGCCATTTTATGATTACAGGTTTATTATTTTGTTGTACCCATTTTGGGGGGATAGAAAATACAGGGGAGACTCTGCCGAAATTTTTGGAAATTTTTGATGTTTTAAAAAGGGATTCTATGCAACTTAAATGATTTTTAAAAACCATTTTCATTAAAGGTTTTCCTTCACTCTCTTTTGATTTTGGTTTAGATTCTTCTGGGCTTTGGCTGACTTAGGTTACGGTACGCCTTTAGACGTCTCGTAATCTAAATGCCAGTCGCGTTCCGTACTTTCGGGTCATGACAAAGTTGGTATCAGAGCGTAGGTTTTACCTTTCTGAGTGTAGGATGACCTTGGTAGATGGAGTAGGTGACTTAAGCAGAGTGGCGTAGCGTGGGTATGATCCGCGGCATACTTACGATACGGTACTCAGCCTAAGTGACCTTAGGACATAATTGCTTGTATTTCCTTTCTTGATTCTTTGCATTCCTTGATTCAATTGCAATGTCCTTATCAGTCCTGTTTCTTATTCCAGCTTCAATGCCGCCAAAGACTACGAGAGCTCAGCGGGCTGCCACTAGGGATGAGATTCGGGCGGGCCCATCTGAGGCGAGAATCGAGCGGGATGATACACCTACCCCTCAGGGTCATACTGATCCG